>CM026071.1:34730200-35330200 GCA_014839685.1 Anableps anableps | reverse complement strand
AGTTTTATTATGTGTTGTTTTGCTTCCTTGGATGATAGAATTACCTTGCATCATTATGCCATCTACGGTACAGGATCTTTGAGAACTTGTCTGAGGTGAATGTAAATGTTTAGCATGTTTTCACTATAGTAGTTAGAATTAAATTTAGCCATCATGCTAATTCCATTATATTCACATCATGGCATAATGCCAATGTATTAATTATCGGGTACTGTCCTAAATTGATACATATAAGATCAAAGACCATTAAAGAATTTGAGGCAGCTACACTGACTTCAGAACTGATAAAACACAGCAGCCCAACCCCAGAAGATGACACAGCTCCACAAATCATCACTAACTGTGGAAGCTACACCCTGAACCTGTGTGCCTACTTCTGTGCTTCACCAGTCTTTCTTCAGACTCCAAGATCTTTATTTGCAAATTAAATTTAGCTTTTACCTTCTTCTGAAAGGAAGACTTTACCACTGAGCAACAGTTCAGTCTATTTTCTCCTTAGTTCTGGAAGAAAAGGTTTCTGATGTCTCAGGTTCAGCAGCGGCTTCACACAAGGAACACAACAGTTTTAACCCATTCTCCACAAACTATTTCTTGAGTACCTTTTTTGACCACACTTTGTTCTTCCACTCAACTTTCCAATGATATGTTTGGTTAAAACACACTTTGAACAGCCAGCTTTTTTAGCAATAATCTTTTGTGGGTTACCCTCATGATGGAGGGTGTCAATAACTGTTTGCTGGACAACTGCCGAGTCAGCAATCTTCCTCACGATTGTGTAAGCCATAGAATAACATTCCTGTCTTAAACTTCCTTGTTTAATATGAATGTTCTGATTCTCGGAGAATTTGGGGTTTTCATCAGCTGCAAGCCATATTCATCATAACATACTTACAATATCACTCTGTGTATAATCTGTCATGTAAGAGTTTCACTTTTTGAACTGAATTAAATTAACTACTCAATAATTTTCTCATTTACTAAGATGCACCTATATTTTACTTAATAAACGAGTTTAAGTAAAACATTTTTTTTTTTTTTTTTATTTGATTTAGATTTCAAGAATACAAAAACACCAGAGGCAGAATATTTACCTTTTGGTGGCAAAGTGACAGCATCCTTGATCTGGGTGAGGTAGAAAACCATGGACAACTTGTCAATCTGACCTTTCGGACACATGACAGGAGGGATGCCTAGCTCCTTATGGATCACGCTGAACACCAACTGGTTGTTGTGAACTCTGTTTGACTCATCCAGGGAGGATATGTCACTTTGGGAAAAATGAGAAAAACACTATGCTTTATTAAGCTCTATTAATATAATTATTTCCATCATCAGATCTTTAGACAGTCAAAACAATCAAATAACTTTTGATAGACAAGCATTTCATGAGGAGGAAAAGACAATTACAGGGACATCCATCCACCTGCCCATTTAGCGGTTACAGGATATATGATCATACCTTTTCACAGATAGTATTTAGATATTACATATTTTTTTTAGCAGAAATGACAAACTCTTTGATGCAGAGTTCCTTTTGTATAGCAGAACCCAGCTAATAGTGTTTTTAGATCATATTTTAGCAATTTAGTGGCTGAATGTCTCGATTATGCTTCAAAATTAAATGCTAAACCATCAGACTTAATTCAGACCATAACATTCATCTTTGCATTTTAGGACTGCTGAGTTCCAGACACCTTGGCTTGATTATGAGACAATTTGGTGGAGGAATGGCCATGTTCGCGTCATAGCAACCTAATCACTCCCACACTGAGCAAGCAAGTGGTCTACTTTATTGTACGTTTTGGCACAGTGGCTGCTATGCACATGGGATCACGTCCCTGTACGGGCTACAACACCAAAATACCAAAGCTTTATTTGATTTAATAAATTCTCCTAAACCAAAGATTGCAACTTACATCAGATGAGGTCTGAAGTGATGGATCAGAGCACACAGAGCGAGCCCGGACTTCCAGGACTGGCTAAAATCTTTTATGTTCACATTGTTGTACCCTTTGGTATTGTTCTGGCACCATCTCAACAACTCGTTAAAACCACTCATAGAATCTGAGGAAGCAAAACAGATCCATCACCTTCAGCAGTTCCACAATCATAAGAGCAGTTCCCAGTAGTTTAGTGAACATGACATTTTCTACAAAAAATTCTGATTTGACTGATTTAAAGGGGAACTACTGACTGCTGTTATTGTGCTCAAATTTGCAGAAACTTACCTTGACGCATGTGAACCCGATTTTCCTTCAGCTTTATGGTTAATGAATGACTTTTTTCATCATACAGGTGCTGTACCTGGAAAAAGTGGTGGAAAACAAAGCCTATGATTTTCTAAGTAATGTAACAGCAGATCACAAACTGCTGCTAAACATGTAATATTGTATGTAATATTTTTATAAGTTAAATGTATTTTGATCAGCTCTCACTTAGCTATCTAATGCTCATGTATTGAGGTCTCTAAGGTTTTCTTTAGACAGTAATCTGACTTTCTAAATGATGTCCTGATATCTGAAGAGACTCTGACCTCAGTCTCAGTTGAGTAAACAAAAGATAAGCGTGCTAACCTGGCGAGTATGAATGGCAGACAGGTTGATTCTCTGGTACCGTGTTTTAGGGTCGATGCTATACTGAGAGTACTTCTTGCTGGTGTTGTCGGGTGTGGTCTGGGATAGCAGCTGGTACATACTTTCTCTGTATGATTTTAAAGAAATTAAAGCAGAATAATTAAGGTCAAAGCAAAACCACCAAAAATAAATGACAAAATTACAATCCATGCTTACAAGCTAGTCTAATTATCCCATTACACCCAGCTTGGCATTCTGTTTAGCTGTGACACCTGCCTGGAGGGTGCCATCATGTTATACACTTGACTCTGTTTTTACCCCATCCTAGACAAGACAACTGAAGGAATTACTGCTGTGACTAACTGTACTCTGCGTTTCAACAACAATATAACAAACTTCTATAGTCTTAATCATCTTACAACTCTTTTGTATTTAATCATGTTGTACTGAAAACATTGTTGCTTAACATTCAGGATTAAAAATTAAATGTTTCTTGTCCTCCTTTGGGCCAACATTTTATCTGAATCATTTGCTTTTACAGTTTTTGTAAAATCTAAACTGTTAGCAGGGGTAGAGGAAGCAGCATGAAGACATACAGAAGATTTCTTGTAACACTAATTATGATGAGAAGAAGTTTAAATATGTAAATGTCTTGCAGCTTTTCAGTTTTATCGGATTCACCTACCTCTCAGCAATGACTGTCAAGTGTTGGACCCCCATACCCCAGCTCCTCACCGTCCACGCGGTGTCAAACGAAGCAAAGAACCCTCGGGCTATGCCTGTTCCCAGAGGCCAAAAGGGCTGCAGAGTGAAGGCCGTGAAAATAAGTGAGAGACTTTAAGATAAAAATACACAAGTAGAATCTTATATTAAATTAAATATTATGCATTTTTCACACAAGTCCTTTTCACTTTATTAAAATTCTATATGTTAGAATATAGATGCACCAGTCTGTAACTGAATTCAGACAATCTTGTTTTCCTACTCATTAACTGGATCAAAATGAAAGACTGCTTTGGTTGGTAAACACATCAGCAAACATGTTCTTTAACGCTGTTTCAGTCTCTAGTCAAAATCTGAAAAGGGTTAATGATAAATTATTTGATGCATAGATTGTTGGAATCTATTAATTTACAGCTGGATTTTAAAACACTACCTTAAGAACTGAAGCATATCTCTTCCTAAACTGAAAATGTTCTTTTTCTAATAGTTGAGTAAAGAAATCAAAATTGTACAAAGGCCATATTATTATTGCTACACTTCTTTATCAATTTTTTTTACAAGGAAGGAGTTTTTTTTATTTTTTACAAATGTTCTCAACATTAAAACTAAGCCCCTCTTTTTTGCTAAGATTTACTTTACCAGTGTCCTGGCAATATCAATGTATACCCAAGAAAATTAAGCAGATAAGAAGTACGGCATTATAAACAGACTCAGCATTTTTTTCAAATTTTTGGCCAATATTTTAACTCCTCAGATCACAAATTTTAATTACAGCAAACAGCTGTCTTCTTATCTATGAAATGACTTTAAATTAGAAACTCAACCTTCTGCCTTGTTTTCAACATGACTCTGCAAAATTCAAGCCTATTGCTGTTTCTCTTGTCATTTGAGTCTCTAAAAATAAACAGACTCATAGCCATGATGATCGACGATGCAGCCGCCCAACTTTTATGTTATCAGACTGGTTCCCAATGAACCAAGAAGAATGAGTCTTAAGTGCAGCCCATTACCTCCACCAGACAGTCTCCAACAAGAGCTATTAGGAGCTTCTTTCCCCTCCTTTCTCGGACCAGCGAGGCATTCTCGGCGCGATGCATGCAGGTGAAGTCAAACATGGCCACGTCAGGCTTACCGGCCTGATTCAGAGCAAACTGCAGGTCAGGCAGATTGCCACCAGTGGAGAAGTATGCAGCATCATGAGCATAAAGACACAAGGCCACGTGATCTACGTTTGCAGGTGCCAGCAGCTGTTCTGCATCAGTATAGTCCTGAAGATAGAAAGTGAAAGATTGCATCTGATATTTCATGACATGGACAATGACATTCTTTATACTTTGTTTACTGTATCTGCATTTGGGCATTCTGCAGAAAGGATGATCTGATTAGCAGCGTCTCTTCACACAGAAACCCAAGCACAGATGTTGCATTTATCTGATTCGAGTCTTTTTTTTTGTAGGCCAGAGCTGCAGCCTGCGCCAAAAAGACACACTTTTTCTTGGAAATGGATGTGTTGTTCTCACCTGTTTAATCACCCCCCTCTTCAGCAAGCTCTTCCTCTTGGCTGTCATGACAAAGTAGTGGGTGTCGTCTTTGTAGTACACAATATTCTCTAAGTCAATATCTGGAAAAGAAAATAGAGAGGGTGAAAAGTGGGTTTAGAGGAACAAAATGCCAGCGAAGAAGTAGAGAATCAAAAAGATTTATAGTTTTTCAATCGCAATGGCTAGTTTATTTACACTTATGTGTTGGTTAAACTAATTCTAGACAGGACAGCTTGTAGCAGTATGCACTGAAAGATTAAAGTGGATTAGAAGATCCTGAAAAAAAAAGAGGATTACCAAATCTCCTAATTTATATTTACACAGAGCACTGATTGCAAATAAACTTATTATATCTACCTTATGGTAGGAAGTTAAAACATGCTTTTTTGTTTTGTTAGGTTTAATAGTTTAAAAATATGAGCTAATACTAAAGAACTTTAATGTTTTATATTCTAACAGCGAAAACGTGATTCAGCACATATTACCAGTTGCACAAGTAAACTACAAAATATATACCATTAAAGCTGCAATACGTAACTTTTATATAAATGTTTTTTTTAACATGTTCATTAAAACTGTCACTATGTCCTGATAGTATAATATGAGCACTATCAATCACACTAGTGTACGCTCTGCTCGCACCATCCCCCTTGATCTCTGCTACACTACGGTTCCTCCACCACAGCAGAGCCTGCAGTGAATGCGCAGACTAGTATGCATGGCCACCGACGATGGCGGATAAACCTGTAACGTAAGGTTGTTTCTCCACCATTAACACAGCTGCAACACACTGGCAGTCTTGAGCTTGAATGATGGTACGCGCTGTGAGGGGGAGTGTGTGAGCAGCGTGTACATGAGTGTGACTGACAGTGCTAAGATCCTCCTCCTGGCTCTGATTGGTTGTTTCTGACCGGGAGCGGTGCATTTCTGCAGATGGCAGTAAGGGCACAGGGAGGAGGCAGAGGAGCTTGATTTTTTCACAGATTGTCTGTCTCATATTGTACTTTCAGGACATAGTGACAGTTTTAACAAATATGTATAAAAAAAACAACATATTTTTATTACAGTAACCTACTGCAGCTTTAAGGTGAAAATTCTCACTTGGCAGGTCAAAATTAAATACTGCTGCCACAAATTGAAAACAAGCTCCATTTGGGTTTTAATCCATTAACTACATAATCATTTTTAATGCTCCAAGTACTCAGTCTGACCACACAGTAAAACAATTAGGAAATGCCACTGGTTGCCAACTTTCACCTAAATGCTGCAGGCCATTGGTTCCAACATTGTGTCACCAAGGTAAATAAAATTATTTTTTTAAAAAAGCAAAAATGTATTTTAATCAATTTGATCTATGCTACTCTAACATCTAAATTTATTTACCGTGTTTTGTGCTGCAGGTGTTATTTGTAAGACAGCATGAAACTGTGCGATTGCTCTTTAAAGGAGATAATCCTGTGTAGAATTAACATCCCTTAAACACTAGTTGCTATGAACAGATATTCCACATATACTCCATACAAACATGAGCACACACTACCTGTCTCATTGAGCAGGTCCTGGAAGAACTTCTGATTGTAGATGCGGGCCACCCCGCTTATCTCTGGTACTTGGGCCTCAGCAGCTGTGTTCCTGTTGATGAAATTGGCTGTGATGCCAATAGCCAGCTTTCCTCTCAGCTCCTTGTGCTTAAAACCTGACAGACAGACAGAAAGAAGAAAGAAAGGAAACAGGATCGATGTGAATTTATTTATTTAAAAAGAAAGCTAATGCACTTTTGTATTTTTAGATAATAGCCAACAACAAAGTGTCCTGTTTAAAGTATAATGGGGTGAACTAAAGTGACTCCTTTTTTTTCCCGTACCCTCAGGGACGAACCTGCCTCCCCCTGCTGAGATAAAAACATCAAACTGGAAGGCTGCAGCAGGATGAGACGCAGGGTGTAGTTTGGCCATCCAACCTACAGGGAAACAACAGAGATTATATGAATGTACTTCCCACTTACTTGATTTCCAGCTACACCGAATTCTTTTATCTAGTACTCAAAGTTTTATGAACCACAGCAATGTTTATTTTAAGTAATGTAGAGAAAGCTGTTGAATGCGGTACCTTTTTCACCAGAGGGCTCAATCAGGCCCTTGTACTCCACTCCAGTGTGCACCTCCACCCCAAGGAGGAGAGATACTTTCAGCAGGATCAGCTGCAGCTGACGGATGCCTGAAAACAAAACACAAAAGTCGATGTTTAACTAGAAGTTTTTAACAGAGAACGAGAGAAAAGACCTTACTTCAAAAAGTTAATTCAATAAATTAATTTTCAGTTCAAGCAACCAATCATATTCATAATTTTGTCAAAGTTACTTACTGACGTGATCCAGAGAACCGGCGCAGAACTTGCCATAGAACTTTTTGGCTCCGAGCTCACGGAGGTCACAGATGGTGAAGGGCCACAGGTGGAGAACATTGTTCCTCGTGAACTCCTCTCTCTTCTCCAGCAGCACCACCTGAGCCCCCAGCAGGGACAGCTCGATGGCTGTTCTCAGCCCACATGGTCCTGCGCCCAACACCAGGCACTGAGCGAGAGAATGGAAGGAAAAACATTCAGAATCCAGGTTCAAGTGACAGGAACAAAAAAATGAATTGTGGGGGAAAAAAAAAAACCCAAAAACATTTTGTAATGAAAACTACAGGTTTATTTGACCTTTCATCTCATTTTAAAATGTCCTGACTGGACTTTTGGATTTTGCAAAAACAATCTCTTATCCTGCTAATTGCATCCCAGAATCTTCAAAATATAAATGTTTTCTAGTCTTAAAGAAACTTGTCTGGATGTCTGAAGATATCTCAGAGTCTTCTGGATGTAATGTCACTAACTGCCAACATTTTAAGTAAATCTTAACTTTAAACATTAGTTAACGTGTTAAACTCTGAAAATTTAGGTCTGCTTATTTAGCAGAATGATTATATGCTTGAAACCACATCATCAGTCATGAAATAGTAGTATATTATTGTTTAAGTTTTTGATCTCCTGAGTCTCAAAAAAGCTAGTTTTACATCTCAGAAGATGTATTTCTGGCGTTATCCTGAGTCTGCTTCTGATTGGTCGAGCAGTACCTCATGACGACTCCTCCTGCAGAGCTCTGACTCCCAGTGAGCTGCTGGGGTTCTTAGACTCAGAGAACAGAGAACCAAAGAAATCTTTACCCAAGTAGGTCTGAGGCTAGTTGGATCACTTTCTCAAGATTGGATTTTTAATTTAAAAAAAAAAAAAAAAAAGTTGGTGCTTGAATCATTTTTTTGTATTCTTTTTTTCTACGCATGTCAGATGTGTTTCTGGGTCAACATCCTTCAAAATAAAATCAGTCATATCTAACCAAGTTCCAAATGCAATGTGAGGAACCATCAAGACATCAAGGAAAATGGACATGGTCAGGCCCATGAGAGAGCCAGCAGTCTGATTCTGGCCCACTAAACGAGGTGATCAAATCTTTGCTTAGTGATGGTTCTGGATTTGCAAACTAATGGATAAAAGTTTATTCAGAACCTTGTTTTCATTCTCTTTTCTAATACTCCCTAAAGATTAATGTTAGGTTAGGTATTTATTTTCTTCTTTTTTAATGTTGAGTATTACAACTTGAAAAAGGCTGCAAAGCCTCCGTCTTTACCCTGCTGAGGGATCAGAAACCTCTTCAAAAAAGTTGATATTAAATATTTTAGATGTTCGATTTCTTGTTCATAAGCTCCCCATCATCCTGTAACAACTAGTTTGTAAAGTTGTTAGCATTAATCTTCTTTGTTTTTATGTTTCTTTTTACTTCAATAAATCATTAATAGGTATATTTTAGTGTGATTTAAAAAAAATATTATCCTTAAGTAACATCAATCATAATGCTGGTTTTTCTTATAATCCTTAGCAAAGGTGTAATTATTTTATTGGCTGTCAATAAATCTTAATTCAAAAAACATACAGAAATCTCTGCTCCTTTACATTTGTGATAGAAATTGTTTACTGGAAGGAAAGAAATCATCAATCAAGCAATTTTCTTATGAATCAATACTGATTATTAGACTGATTTACTTACAAACATATTAGAGCTGATCAGCTCTGTAACTTTATCCACACAATATGGGACATTAGTGCAATAAATGGGGGCTTTAATTCTGTTCAAACCTTAATTTAAAGCTTTTTTACTAATTTAAAGTACCCTGCCAGTGACAATATTTCCTTTTCTCAATCCTCATATGGGTTGACTGCTCTGCATAAAAGCATAGCAACCTTTTATATTTTTAACATCAAAGATCACAAGAAAAGTCAACATCGTGTTTGTTCAGCAGCTGATAAAGACACATGGCAGATATCGACATCAAGTTAAACCTGATTTACAACTGTTTTGGAACATGAGAAGAAAAACATTTCAAACATACAGTAAAATTTTCTGATACTAACAACTGGTACCGATGTTGATGTTGCTGCTAAAATCAGCTCCTTAACCTCCTAAACACGTAACGCAAAGCTCAAGAACTGTAATTCAACTGTACCTTGTTCTGGGCGCAGGCTTTTCCTTGCTCGTAAACTTCTTGAGAGGCTCTTTTGTCCAACTTGGCCCACACTGCTTTGGCCTTCCAGTAGTTCAGCCTTTCCTTTAGATTGGTGTAGAAGCTGCTGTAATCTTTGGGATCAAGCTGCAGTTGTCTGCAGAGCTCTGTGAAGTGCTTCTTTACTCCCTGACAAGTCTTGGCTTGGACAAAGAGGTCAAACGTGGCATGTGAGGAATTCACAGGCTCCTTGCTCGCCATGGCTGAGGATCAGGGGATCTGGATCCGTTTGGTCGCTGAAGTTTAAGCTGAACTGTGGAAGGAAGTCATATCATGATATTAATACCTGCTACAAGGAAAAAAAAAATCCTACTGTGAGAAAATGCTTATGGTAAGTAATCAGAGGGATAGCAAAGTCCAATTCTTTGTTGTTTGCACCTATAAAGGTGATGTAGTCATTAGGATTTTCTACCTGCTGTGTAATGGGAAGTTCCCTCCACATGGTCCCTTAATTATTGCCCAAACCTTTCAACGCTGACGGCTTGAAGCAACCAGGTCGTCTGAGTCATTAAAGACTTCCCCTCTGCTGGTTTTCTGGTTGGTCATGTGTCTCTTATTTATGACCACTTTGCAAATGAACAACCTGCCTACGTCTTATGTGTCATTCTCACACTGCTTGAGGATGTGTCAGATTCAGTGGGTATGAGTTACTGTTACATAAAGCTTTTTCCATGTTTCTTAACATGTCTAACTTGTCTTTAGCTTTATCTTTATGAACAGGAGGGTGTAATTGTAAAAGCTGAAATTATTTTTAGACACGCACCAATTATGTTTTTTTTTTTCTGACTGATACAGATTTCCATTCGTCTTTGGAGGTCTGATCTGCTGATTCTGACAGATTATGTTTTATTTAAAGGACTTTAACATATAATACAAACAACAAAAAAAGGTTTTACTGGTTCTTTGAAATGAACAGAAAATGAAGGCATTACAAGATTATTCCCATTTATGAATCAAAGCTATTAGCTCAGGAAAGCGCTTTACAGTACATGCTGTGGAGTTGTGTTGATAGAGTGAAAATGATAGATATTCAATAGCTTTAAAAAAAAATCCAATATTTTGATCAAAGATCACAGGTGATTACAGTAATATTAACTGATATATCTCTACAATTCAAAAGAGCTGTAAAAACATAATTGTCTTATAGATTTCTCCTGTTTTTGCTTTTTTATTCTCACTTAAATGTTTTCGATCAAACTAATTATAGTATCAGAAGCAACCTGGCCCTATGTGTAAAGTAACCACCCTCCAAACCTAGTAACTGAATGTGTTACTGTCGGCTACAACTGCCACTACGTAAGAGTCTTTTCCATCACTGTGGAACTTTGGCCCACTCTTCTCTGCAGAATTGTTTTTATTTAGCCCCAATAGAGCATTTTTCTATGAATGATTATGCTGCTGCATCTCAATCGCATTTAAGTCTAGACTTTTACGATTACAATACCTACGTTTCCTTTTTCTATGGTCATTCAGGGGAGTACCTTCCAGTTTGCTTTGGATTATTGCTCTGCAGCATAACCCAAGTGTGCTTGAGTTTAAGGTTACAAAACAATGGTCGAACGTTCTCCTTCATGATTTTCCACTAGAGAACATAGTTTACATTTTCATTAATCACTGCAAATCACCAGGTCCTGTAGCAGCAAAGCAGCTCCAGATCATCACACTAACACCACAAGGTTTGACTACAGGTATGATGGTATTTTACTGAACTGGTTAGTTTTATGTCACATGTAACAGGACACATGTATCCCATAAAGTTTCTCCGTGTTCTGTCACTCAACAGACTATTTCCCTAAACTCTTTGGCATCATCAAGACAGTTTTTGGCAAATGTGAACGGGGTGTTTTTGTTCCTTTTGTTTAGAAGTGGTTCTGGCCTTGGAACTCACCCATGGAGGCTCTTTTTGCCCTCTTCTTCCTGAATCCCAAACTCTGACCTTTAACTGAGACAAAGCCCTGCACACACTGTGCGACTTCAAAGCTCTAATAGCACATGAACGTGTCAAACTGTTGCAAGCCCATTATGACACACAGCACAACTTGTTGCTGCAGCACCAACGTGTCAGGAAACAAAGCTAACCGCCTATGAGCAGGGCTTTTGAGACCAACTTCTGACATTCACACAGCCTCATCAGTGCACAACGGATCATATTATACCCAGAAAATCACAGAAAAGTGAAATTTGTTGTCATGACCCCTTTAAGTGATTTCTTGAATGTGTAGGTTTAGCACTGATTAGGCCTGGGTGTGGCTCATGAAATTTTTTGTTTTAAAAAAAATGTGGTTAATCACATTTTCTTGTTGATTTAGATAGGAAACACAGAGCCACATTAGTTTGAAGAACTTTTTCTTTTAAAATATGAAATTCACGTTTGAAACCACATTTTGTACTTATTCAGTCTGATGTCAAAATTTGTTTGATTATCTGTACACAAAAGACATCTAATGAGGCAAAAACCTTTTCACACTCCTTCCTGCTTTAGTTATATGATCTCATTTTTATTTCATTTATACTTTAATAAAAACACCAAAGCACATTTTTATCAATGATGAGTAATACGATCCCACAAGATCAGGTTTTGATCTTAAAAAAAAAAAAAAAAAAAAAAAAAAAAAAAAAAAATCTTGAGAAAAAACCCTGATTAATGTTCATTAAAAAATAATTTCACAATTTAACCAGTGGTGGGAAAGTATCCTGATTCCAGCTGTTTTTAATCACTGAAATAAGATGTAGGCTGGATCTCATCAGCTCATCTAATCAGCTGATTTAATCACAGTGGAATATTACCCAAGGCAAAAATCAACCCACTTGACCAGAGCCAGACAAACAACTGGTGATGTAGACTCTCAGTTACCGAAACAGATTAAAGATTATTTCCTGCAGAGTTCTGTATTAGGTCAGCCGATAAGATTTACACTTACAGTTCATAAATTACAGGCAGTATAAATAAGTGGCACTGATAAAATTAGTAAAATATTAATAATTCTAAAGATGTTGCCAGCATCAGGGGCAACATTTTCCTAAGCATCAAGTTAAAAGTTTTCAGTTGAGATGACCTGCCATAAACAGCCGCAGCATTGCTCTCTGTTCCAAGCTTATCAGCCAATCGGTGTAATTTTTGAGAAAAAAAAAAGTAGCTGAATATAAATGGTTCCAAATTTCTAAACATAAACAGAATAGAAACACTGTCTATCATATCATAGAGTAAAAGGTTGTGTGTTTTTAACTCAGCAGAGATGTGTTAACTCTGATCTCTGCAAATCCAATCGCTTATTTCATGCATCTTTAAGGAATCCACTATCAGGTGTTCTAACCAACTGAAAACAAAAATTAGATGCACCAATAAATCGTGTGGTTACTGGAATCTGTCATTTTTTAGCTTGTATGGAACTGACCAGAATCTGGTCAGTTCGAAATGTAAAAATCTGATCTTTTCCCAATTTGAGAATGCACCAAGAGCGATTGGGAAAAGATGTGAAGAAGACAAAGTGGTCAGCTGAAAGTTTGACCATGTGACATTTTTTAAAGTGAAGTAAATCAAATCACAAGTTTTCACTCAGGAGGCATGTGGGGGTGTATTTTACTGCCAGCTGTGAAGAGATGCACACTATACTGTCGACACAGAACCAGATTTCCCAGTAAAATCCATCTATCCATCTGCAGCAATCATTTAATCCTGGTCAGTGTCACAGGAGGGAGCCCAACCCAGTGGTTACAAGTCCACCACAGCCGGCTGCGTTAGCCCAACTGGGTGCAACTGTGCTCATGCAAACTCAATTTAGTGCAAGTTAGAGTTAGAACACATGTGAGGAGATAACATGCAAACTCCACTCACAGAAAAGCCGAGATTCAAACCTTCAAGCTGCGGAGTAACCGGACTAACCACTGTGCAGCCCCAGGACACGGTACCAAGAATAAACCACCTTTTTGTTTCAACATCTTGCCCTAAATTGATCAATTTTCTATACTCATTACATCACATCCAGTTCAGGCTTGCAGGGAGGTGGGTGGTGCCCATCTTGACACTGTGTAAAAACTTTAGTTGGGGGCTGGTGTCCGACAACTTTCAGACGTGTTCTTGCATCGACATATCGGGATCAAATAATTAGATGATTTTCAGGACACTGTCGGACTCTACAGCATGCTGAGGAGGTAAGTCAGCCATTGGATTCAGATGCGCTGGACCAGGGAAACATCTAAAAGTTGCAGGACACCGGCCCTCGAGGCTTGGAGCTTGGCACCCCTGCCCCAGAGCAATGGTCAGTCCGTCACAGGAAACAACATGAATATGCGGTTTCTCCAACCTTAAAAAATGTTATAGCAGAAGACTGAGAGCTACGTGATTAGCAATATGGGATTGTAAAATCTCTCAGATTTGTATTTCTCAGAGTTGGGGCCAAAATTATGTAAGTGTGGGGTCTTGAGAACCTCTTGAGAAAATAACCTACATACCAAAAATAGCCATGAGAAAGCATTTCTGCATTTTATAAACAAAAAGATTTTAAAACACTTGACTTAAATAAATAAAAGCAACATATTGACCAATATAATAGCAGTTGATGCTGATTGTGTTGCTGTTATTGCAGTTCTGTGACTCAGTAAGAATGCTGATGTACAACCAAGACTCTGAATTTTGTGGGTCAGACACTGGAAAGTGTGGGAAGTACTGCTCCAGATCGTTCATATTCCTGGGCCATCTCTCACTGCCTCTTTTCGAGCTCGGGCTAAAGCTTTTCTAAAGGAATTAGATTTGGTGACCAAGGTGATCGTGGAAGAAGGCTGATTTTGTGTCGGGGTAACCATTTCTATGCTGAAAGACATTTTTTTTTTGTTTTTAGGCAGATGCCACCAGATTTTTCATCTAAAATGTTTATAATGAAAAGCATTCTAACAAGCCTTGAAAGACTAAAAGCTCAACCTCAGTCTCATCTCACCAATGCACACAGAGGCAGTGAAAGACCTACCAACAGTTGTTAACTCGTGCGTGGAACTGTGACGGCAGGACAGAAAGGTTTGTGTTTGGGTGTGCCTCCCAAACAATTGGTTGGCATGTAGTCAACATCCTAAGGTTATTACAGAGACTTGGCAACTCCAAAATGTCACTCTACTGCATTTTTGTAACAATGAGCTTTGCAGATTTTCCTCCCCCAGTGAGTGGTGGTAAGAGAAATATGGCTCACCATCCAGCAGAGTGGCCAGTAGCTAAGAGAAGTGGGCCTGTGTGTCACATCATCATATTTAGTATATATATATATATATATATATATATATATATATATATATATATATATATATATATATATATATATATAAATATATAAAACACCTAGCACAGATAGAAACCACAGCGTGCTTCACAAAGAGAGCAGGGAAATAGAAACATAATCAGGAAGACAAAGACAGAAACTGCAGATGCAGGATATATTAGCATTAACATCAGTATCAGCCAATGTCAGCTTTTTAAAAAAAAAAACATATCGCTATCAGTCCCGTAAGTGAAACTGGGCTGATATGAATAACCAATGTTTATTTCCATCTTGTTGCAGTTTGTGTATGTGTTTAAGGGGGGGACGGGGTTGGTCATGTGGTATTTGTTTGGGCTGTGATGCAGCGCAGGATTGTGGGTGTTTAACTGTGGAAGAGAAGCAATGTCAGTGTTGCATTCATTTTTACACAGTGTCAAAAGGGTAAGGAAAAATATAGAATATCAAGATTATTGTTAAATACTGGACATCTGCTATAATGTTAATACTAATATCAGATACTGATATCAGTGCATCCCTAACTGGACTTTTATTTTTTAATTTAGTGTCTGGCATACAAGAGTGTTTTTAGCTAATTATTATAAGTCAAGATTGTCATGATAACATAGAAAATAAAGATGCTTGTTCCAGAGACAAAGCTGAAACATTCAGGAAGGAGCGACCTCCTCACGTTTTCTATCTGGTCCTTGGAACCATGAGTAGATTTGGGAAGCGGACCTGAAGGCGTCAGTTGGAGTATGTGGCTTTAAAAATTCAGTAATACAGGAAAGAGCATGATTATTCATGACCCTGAAAGCTAGAGTCCGAGTTTTAAAGCGAATTCTAAAATGAACAGGTCGTACAAAGATATTAATAAGTGAGTGATGAGAGTTTGTCTGCTTGTTCCAGCTACGAAGCTTGCTGCAGAGGTTTGGACCAACAACTAAGCAGTTTTTTTTGTTGTCGATGATACATCTGATAAGTGGATTACAATAACCTACACCAGAAGAAAAGAAATCACAAAGAACAATCTCAAGTGCATGTTTTCACACCAAGCTTGTCAGTTTGGAAATACTTAACTGATAAAAAGACTGGACCAGTTGTCTAAAAGACACTGACTCGCAAGAAACAAAAACAACTAAATTTCACAACTTTGATTTATGACTTCATTTCAATTATCTATCTGTTGCTTAATCAGAGGAAGCATGCTCTCCAGAGGAATGATCAGACACGTGGTCTTTTCAGAGTTCAGTTGAAGGGAGTTAGTTTGCACCAGCTGGTAATTTCTGTTAGACGCTCAAGTAATTCAGACAACTTGAAGAAGCTACATATCTATCTATCTATGAAAGCTCCAACCTCATTTTGTTCTGAGTGAAATTATACCACAGCACTGGCACAGGATCTGGCTTATTACACAGCATTAGCAGGGTGTCAATACAATAAAGGCATCTTTCCATGCAAGACTTATTGAAAATGAGCAGTTAATCTTAAATGGCTGTCTGTGGCCTGACTGTCAGAGTACCCAGAGATCACGCAAACAGAAATACCACAGCCAAGTTTTAAACCCAGATCCTTGAAGTAAGGCAAACTTGCAAAACCAAAATCCTGCGCAACTTTTCTCACCTCCTTGTAGCGGTACACCTGTGATAAGCCACAAGGCTCTGAAGAGAATTTTACTGCACTTCAGTGAGTGCTGACAAAACTTAGCAATGATAAGCACTAGAAGGCTCACAGAAGGTCAAAGCTATATTTATAGTGTGGACTTTCAAAAGGTGGGCTACTTTAAGGAACAAGAACAAATACCTGCGACATGCTAATCTTAAAATTCAGTTGGAACATTCCTTACAAGAAAAGAACTGTTCAGAGCACCTTGCCCATATTTGCATTTTCCATATAGCAGCACAAAACACAGCACATGAACAACAATTTCAATTTAAAATTCGGTTTTCTGACGTTTCCTGTAACAAATGCAAAATGACCACTTCCTCATTAAAATATATTAGACTCACAGCCACTCTTCTCCCGCAGCCCTGCAGCTGAGACACAGTCTGATCAAAGAACAGAACACCAGAGAACATGAAGGAAAGTTCAGGGAGCGTAACACTGAATACCTGATTCACCATACATACCTATTAATCACTGTCTGTAGATATTTCCTTGAAGCGAAGATCATGATGATGCACGTTTGACTTATAGCATGGTTTAAAAAAGGCCTTTCCTTCCTGTTTACTATATTTAGAGTTAGGTCAGAATTAAAAGTGATTAATCTGCAGTAAAAATAACAGAATGTTTTTTTTTTTGTTTTGTAAGCCTACCTGACAATCTCCCTGACAATGAGACTGCACCACCTCATAAGCATAATTTAAACTGGAAATGAAACAGGTTTAAAGCATTTCAAATGTGACAGGGTGACTGTGTAAAAAAAGAAACAATAAAGCCCTGCTTGAATGACTAGCATGCGGACAGTACGAAGAAAAGCAAACAAATGAGCCTCATGACATAAATTCTGCAGCCGTCTTTGACCAGAAAACATTTATCTTTTATGTCGCAACAAGCTACAAAGGGAGACAAGATTCCTTCATTAAGCAGGAGGTGATCTGTGAAGACAAGACAAGCTGTCAAAACCTAAAAATAACTATTATACTCCCAAGAAGGCTGGTGTATTTATACTCGACCTGCCGTTTCTTGTTTGAATAAGGTTTAGAGACACACAGCTGCAGCAAACCACAAACTTTTTGCATGTTGAAACACTGCTGCATTAAATATAGTGCTGCTGGGTGACTGTGCTGAATGGTTGACACCTCCTCATGCAAGTCATCACTATCATCTTACTCGCGTTCAAGGAAGAAGTTCGTTTAGGCAGGAATAAACAAGATGATACAGAAACTACAAGAATTTCAGCGTGAACTGGCATCATTTTCCTCACAGCAAGTGGGTCGAGCTGCGGGGGGCTTGGCCCACCTTACTGCATGAGAGTTGCTCAAACACTGAAGCCCCCTCCTCACAGAAAACACAAAGAGGAACAACAGTAACAGGAAAGATGCGAAAGAGGTGATGGAAGGAGGAAAAAAAACCAAAGAGATGTCATTTTCTGGAGTCATCAAGCTGTGCTTGTTCTGAGACATTTTAAATTCAAGCTTTGAAACGTAGGAGCTGGAAACGATAGGAAGCTGATGAAGAAAAAGTGTGGCAAGAATGGATGTCTGTAGTGGTAAAGCAGGCTGTGGTCTCAGCATGTTACCCAGTGAGCGCTGCCAGATTTTAAAGTGACGTTCAAATAACACCTTCCTGTCTGTATAAAGCTGTAATTAACAGAACAGCGTAATCAATTCACAAATTACTTAGTGAAAACAAACGTTACATGTGAGCGTGCCAGCTCAATAAAACTACTCAAGGAATATTAAAAGTAGCAAATCAACACCATAGTTCAGTAAATTAACCAAAAGTAACGGGCACGCAACATTTAAAATGCACTTCCCACACTTTAATTTAATTACCTGCTTTGAAGCGAGCGTCTGGAAAGCTACATCCCGGTTTCCATGTCTGCTGCTTTCTTTCTCCGACCTCCCCAGAGCGCACAGGTAGACAGCACAGCACGCACCTCACCTCACCTCACCTCACGCCCCTCGCTGCAAATGAAAAAAGCAGCAACTTCCGGGACGTTTTGGCACCGCTCGCGAGCACACGTCACACGCGCGCGGCAAGGGAGGTGTTGAAAGACACTGAGTGTTGGGTCGGAAGTAAAATAAGTAAGAAATAAATGGGGGGTTTTGCTACCGCATTAAGTTTTATGTTATACGTAGTTACACCCCGTCTTCGGTGCAATATATAGCAGGTAAAAACAATATTTATGAATAAATATATTATAAATAAAGAAAAAAACCAAATGAAAGGCCGCTCTTCTACGTCTTGTAAAGCAAGAAAGAAAAACTGAAAACATATTCGTTGTAATATTTTAAAGTGAGGTAAGTGGTGAAACAATTAAACTCTGTTTGAAGCCCTTTTTATATCCAAATTAACCAAAGAAAATCTTATGCTCCATCGTTTTAAAATAACATGATTACGTCCATTGAAATGGGTGATGTGGCTCCCCACCCTGGGCGCCTTTCGTTTAAGGAGAAGTAGTTGTCTTAAAAAAGACTCTGTACATTGTAAGTGTGGGTAGTGATGATTAAGAACTCCATTTCATAGTTTTAAAGTCAGGGCCATATCACAGTATTTTAAGGACTCTGAAGTCCATTTGATCATTTTAAATTTAAAATCTGATATATGCAGACTGCTCAACCTGGACTGGATTGTTCTACTCTCAATGGAGATTCACGAAACCTTCAGTCCATTTGTGAAATCACACAAAAAGCATTTTTGATGCTTTCTTAGTATTAGTTCCACCTTAGATATAGTGTTAAAACTGCACTTTATATAGGTGTTAATGTATTTATATTAATTATTTTTCACATATTTATGTATCGAGTCATGTTGAGCCTTATGACTTATATATCAACAACTTAATAAAATGACATCATTTAATAACAACCAAATTTTATATATATATATATATATATATATATATATATATATATATATATATATATATATATATATGTATGTGTGTGTGTGTGTGTGTGTATGAGAACATCTTAATCGATAGAAGCTTTAGAATTGAAAGATTAAAGATTTTCTTTACATTAATAAAATTGCAAATTACAGTCATGAACCAGCAGAGAAAAATATGTACTCACAGAATATATTATTGATTGAAAATAAAAAATGAAAGATTATTTACCTTAAAATTGATACTCCTTTTACATAGTCTCATCATTTGTCTCATTTCCTTATAGAAGCAAACTTCCTGGTCGATTGAAAATCATTTTTATCTAAATGTGAATGATTTGGGGATTTTCGACAGATTCAAATTTATCTTCATGCGTACATTCTAATTGGATCCAAGTCTTAACAAAACTGGTCAAATTCGGTTTATATAGCAAAAACCATTTGGTTAGAAACTGTTTAAGGATGCCCAGCTGAATGCTATTGTTAGATTAAATTGTGACCCATTTCTGCTTTACCACTTATTCTGCTAGTTGGAAGCCTAACAAAACTCTATTACTTGAATATTTTTCTTTCTTATACATTCTTTGGACACACTGCTGGTTTTAGATTTTAGATTTGTGTTTAATATCTTTATTCAATACATTTAGTCAGGGAAAATCCTGAGGGTTGGTCTTATTAAGTTTACTTACATTTTCCCCTTTCACAACCTCCAGCTGTCATTGGTTTGTTTGTGTATGCTTTGTGTTACTGTTGATACGTAGCCATACTTACAGGTTAAACCAAACAGTGAGTCAGAAGTTTGTTTTAGTTTCGATTATTAAGGTTTGTATGTTGATGAATGTGAGTTGCTGTGTTGATGCTCACCATTGTTAACTCCTTTCTTTCAACCAAACATGCAGGATTGGTGTTTGGGAGAGGCTGGCTCTGCACTTCCTGACTTGTTGCTTGTTTTCTTGTCATGCATGGATGAGGTTGCAAGTTAAACTGAGAATTTTTTCCAACTGGTTTGTTCTATGCTGTTTAGTTCAACCTGTTCTGGTTCAGGCTAAAGCTAACGTGTGCATTCAGTTGTACATGTCATCAAGGGTATTGTAAAATAAGAACTGAAACCTTTATAAGACAATACTTTGCTTTTCCAGTATTTTGTTAGCTAAAGACCAAAGAAAAAACAGTGAGTAAATGTCTCTCTCAAAACAAAGTTAAAATATGTCCAGTCTGCGACCACCTCTGTATAGCAACAATTTCACCGTAATGACAAGCTAACTGGTTTTTTGGGGTAAACCTCTTTTCCGTCCTGATATCACAAGCATATCTGTACAGTGTTTACTAAACACTACTTTGACTTCAACTCAAACTGTTTTGCTCAGATGAGGCTGAGGTCAACCTTTTATTCAACAGACACACCAGTTAGTTCTGAAAATATGTGGAAAACAACCTTATGGCCACAATTAGGTATGGTGGAGGATGTGTGATGCTGTGGGGTTTTAATTTTTCTTTCATAGGCATGGGAACTTTGCAAGAGTTCATGTCATTAAGAACTTCAGCCTTTCTGCATTTTTAAATGATGCTTCTGCAATAACAGATGTATTTATTTTAAGGCTTTTGACACATTGTCGGCCAATAAATGTGTGGGGTTGTGTAATATGTAATTATACTAAGCTCAAACTAGGTAATTGTAGTTTATTCCTAACTTTGCTTTGTGCACATTTGATGCACCAAACTGCACAGATAAAAGAGACCATTTAAAAATCCTATTTGGAACAGGAGAAAACACCTCTCCTCTGATAGTTGAAGATTATCCACAAAAAGCACATCTGTTATATGCTGATATTTGTTCTGGTACAGTCTGCGAGAGAAGCAGAACTATAGCGATTAGGAAATATCTATTCTGCTTTTGGAACTGGTTGATAACAGATAGTCTTAAAAAAAGATCTCTGTTCTCTTATCCTCAGATTGTGGCTTGTTTTTCAAGGCTGGAGCAGCCAGACCTCTGTCCTCCATTTTTAAAACCGTTCTTCATTTATCTCCCTTTTATATTAAATGCCAAAAAAAAAAAGAAAAAAAACCAAACAAACAAACAAAAAAAAAACCCAGTCTGTGTTCATATTGATTCCTTAGCTGTGATCTTCATCATCATGTCTGACCTCAGTTAAGAGGAGCTCTTGCTCAGAAATAAATAAATATGTAGACAAATGAACACGAGAAAGAACATTTCTGCCAATGTATGAATTTTATTCAAACTTACTTTTCAGATTTGAACAGTATTCGGTGGAATTTAACAGCGTTATTTGTGTGAAAATACTTGCAGAATATGGTAGAAAAAGAGTACGGTATATGTAGGAAACCTGCAGATTTTTTTAAAAAAATATCTGCATAGGCAGGAAGGAGACCTAAAAACCCCCCACAGAAGACAGAAAGGGTGCATACAAACTTCATGACCTGTTAACGTGCATTTTAGCTTTGCAAATAAACATTAAGTGGGAGCAGAAATTGGAAGCAATTTTAAACGGTTTAATGTTGGAGAGCATGCTGAACAGGCAACAGGATAGAGGATGATCAGCAACACTCAGATTCTTATAAAATGTGTTGTACTGATGTTTAAATGAGTCACAAACTCACCTCTTCAATCAGTCCTTGAGAAAATATTCAGGTCAGTTTCACAGAAATATGCTCCCAAATACTTGTAATGAAATCTTTATGTCCATTGCATGTTATTTATCCCATAAAAGTACCATAAACAAGGAGTACGCACATGTGCTAAAAGAAAAATAAAAAATTGGGTTAATTTAAAATGAATAAATAAGAAAAGTTGATATATACAAATTATTAGCATCAAAGATATGTACAATTAAATTTTTAAAATGCCAATTTTTATTTTCTGTACATGCTTACAGTGTGAGTGGACAGGAATCCACTATGGTCTGCCTCCTGCAGGCCAGAGAGAAGCATTACCACAGTGAACATGCTCCTGTTGCTCATTTGTCTTCAAAAAAAACAAAGATCTCCAGTGTAAAACTGTGCTCAAGATGGCAGTAAGAAAAAAAACATAGCAGTGCTGATTAAATAAGAAAAAATCTCTTCATTTTAAAATGAAAGGAGACTTAAAAGAAGTTTGATATTTATCTGAAAACAAATTGGCACGTTAAAATTTGTACACAAGAGGAGGAGTGGATCACCCTTTCAGAGCAACAATGTAGTTATTTTTTTGTTATAAGAAAAGTACTAAAAATAGAGCCTACTAGATTACAAAATAGACTTTCATTGGCACAGAAATCCTTGCAGCAGATTAGTTTTGTTTTCCCCATCCTGAGTGGACCAGAAACACCTGTATGTACCTCACGGCAGCCATGACAGCAGGCATGACACATTTCCAGTTGATCAGGGTGTAACAAGTTCAAAATAAACCAGATCCACAACGTCATAAGAAATCATTGTAGGCTCAATGAAAGTCAGGAAAAGGAAGACAGAGTCTGAGCATGTGTTTCAAATCGGATCCAAAAGAAAATGTGGTAAAAATGTAGATCTGACTGAAGAACTCATCGGCAGGGCAATAGTTTCCACATTCGACCCACTTATCATGTTCCATAAAAATCAAAGAAATCAAAGGTTTGAGAAAAAGTTCACATTTTTGCATATCCATAAAGCCTAGTTACAGGTTATCTCCAGGCTGGTACTGAGGCTCTGTCGAGGTGAAGTAATCCTCCAGGAAGCCCTGCAGGTACTCAAAGGTGGGTCTCTCCTCAGGCTCCTTCCTCCAGCAGTTCAGCATCAGCTCATGGAGAGACGCAGGGCATTCTGATGGACACGGCATCCGGTAGCCACGCTCCACCTGATCCAAAACCTCTCTGTTCACCATACCTAGGAGGCCAAACCACACTTCTCGAGTTAATTATTTTACATGTTATGTTCTTATACACTTTTATGTATAAGAACATAATAAAGTTCTGGTATGTACCGCGTAGAAAGATATTTTACATCTAACCTCACCTGTACAAATCCACCCAACAGATTCCCACTTGCATTATGTATAAAACAAAGGTAAAGCCAAAGTGGAAAAGCTATGTGTGGAAAAAAACTAGTATACCCTTCTTATTTCCACAGGAAATAAAAGTGGGAGTAGAACTGAATAAATGACCATCAGCGTGAGCACAAGATGTTCTTCAACACAGTGTAAGGGAGGAAAGACATCAGCAAAGATCATGCAGAAACAATAGTTGCAGGTCATCAATCTTAGAAATACGTTAGGACCACATCCCAGCAAATTCACCTCTAAGTTCAGAGAAACAGCCCACAAAAATACTAAGAGCTCCATCTCAGACTCCCTGGGCCACAGTCTGCTTAAAATAGTTCAAGTTCAAGGCCAAGCATTTAGAAAACATGCTGCACGGATAGGGTCAGACATTTATTGCTATCATTACAAAATTTTGATTTATCTTGACGATAAATTCCAATTAATGTTAAAAAAAAATCCCCCAAATTAACAGTATTGTTATTTTTACCATTTCCTTCACCGTTTGTACCATGAGAGCATCAATAAATATCAGTGAATTCAGAAATATGATTAAATGCCATTACTACGTCCTGTTTAGTGATAGGAATCACACTTATTTAGCCTATTTCAAATGAGTAGGTTTTTCAAGAGCATCATTTGTGTTTGTTGGGCTGATTGCTGTGACATTCAGTCAAAGCCAAACAACTACCTGAAAAAAACTGAAAAGAAGTCAAATATATTCTTTAAATCATCACCTTTATCATTACCATAATAGTACAACACAATATTTTGGTTATATATTAAGTTCATATCGCTCGTCCTTATGCACAACACTGTAAACATCTATGAGCCTCTTCTCTCTAAAAGAAATATGGGAGCACAACTTATGTTTCTGAAGATGGATTTAATCAACCACAACTGCACTGTCAAGTTGACCAAAGCCAAGTCCAGCATATCAGCAGAAATAAGTCACAAACATTCTGGCCCTATTTTTGTGCAGTAAATTTATGATCGTGTGAAATCTGTTGTGTGTTTTTGTAACTTTATTGGAACCTGGTAAAGAATAGATCATTTCCACTTATAGATGAAAGAGTGTACTTTCGTTTTACGATGACTTTCTGCGTGTTCTGATGACAAAGGGAAGAATAAATGAAGTTATCAATGGCAAGAAATGAGGTTTGAGAAAAAGAGCCTTGCCTGGATAGGGCACACGGCCTTTGGTGGCCAATTCAACCAGCAGAACTCCAAATGACCAGACGTCAGATTTGATGGTGAATCGGCCGTAGAGCGCCGCCTCAGGAGCTGTCCACTTGATGGGAAACTTGGCGCCTGTAGGAGAACAGGTTGATCAGCTTGTCAGAAAATCAATGACTCATACAAAGCTGCTTTACCAAATCTTATCTACAACTATCTGGAATTAGAGATCAAAAATAAAATGAGGACGGCAAGAACTGAAAATTCTGACTTGCCATTACAGTTCGTGATATCTATAATTGAGTTTTAAAAACATCAAATGTTAGTTCCTGATGTCCTTATGTCAGAATAGCTGTCCATGATTTTTCAGGAATACTGTTCCAGGAAAGGATTGGGGTAGTAAATACCACTGGACAGAAACAATGTCAATTGCTGGTAAATACAGTTTCCATGTTCCTCTTTGCTAGTTTCTGTCCTTTTTGAGCCTCGGGATGTTTACACATGATGGTAAATCAGCTGTTGAAGTGCCGTGTATGTTTTAAAGAGAAACCAGTTGTATCACAACCCACAGCTTTCAGCATAACTGCAGATAACAATCACACATATACAAAAGCACAGCTGCCGTTTCATTCTGACTGAGCAGTCTGAATGCTGACTATAGCTACCGCTTCATCCTCTCCAGACATCATTCCAGTTAAACCAATCTAAAATAAGACTCTGACTAATTCAAACCAAGTTAGGACATGCAACAGGCACATTGTAAACATATTTTAACAGCAGAAACCTGAAACTGAGGCAACTTGGGTATCTGAAATGACATTGTACAGCTAAACCTAGTAAAGATTACATGATATGTGAAAGAAAAATGTTTTCTTTCTACTTTCTGATGCTTGTCTCAGGATTGGGACACAGAAACAGCAAATTGAGAACTGCTAGACTCCGGAGTCCAAGTCTCCTCTAAGTGAGACACCCTAAAATCACCTTGTCATGTAAGCTGTCTGGATGGCACCCTCGCCATCTGATCAAATGGCTTTAACTGCCTGGAGATGCGTCAATAAGAATTTTGTGACTGATTTAAAAAAAAAAAAAAAAAAAAAAAAAAAAAAATTGAACATAAAGTATAGAAATAGCATGGCAAGCTTTTCTGTCATAAGTAGTTATTATAAGGAGCTGAGGCAATGTCATGGCGACAATAGCTGTAAAACAGGGTTTAATACAAACAATGAGAAATTGAGGTTTTGCACATATTTTATTAGCAATCACCATTGTCATTACTAAAAAAGCAAATGATAGTGTATATTGCTTAGTTCTTGTTTTTATGCTGTGTTCATGGTTTGAAAAAATAAACGAGTTTCCAGTGACGGCCGAACAATTATGTGATTTGGGTCAACAAAGGGTTTCTCTGTACATTTCTACAAGTAGCTAATTTAACACAAAATAAGTTTGTCAACCCATTACTCAGGGAGTCCAGCCATTATTTATATTAAGCTTATGTCAGGTATTTGTGTTTGGCACTTGTTATTCTTCCTTTCAGTAACTACCCACAGTTCCTGCCTGTAAGTGAGCATTGGAATCTAGATGACCCTGCTAAACAATCAGTTTCACTTCATAAGTGTATGAACCATTGCATATGCTGTTCTTAGAAGATGTTCAAGTTTCAGCATGATTTTAACTTTCTACATGCGATTTAAACCTAGAGAGCTGTGGAAAATGTTTATATCATTATAGATTTCACACTTAGGAGTTTTGAAACATCAAACAAAGTTAAGATCAGAGTTAAGCTAATCAGAGTAAATCCAAAGCAGTTTACAAATGACAGTGCTATCCAAATCAGCCTTCCCTATGTGGAAAAAGTTTGGTTTTACCAGCTAATCCCCATCAAGATCACTGCTTGACCCATAGATTCAAGAAATCACTCAAACAGAACCTGTCTAACAACATGAAGTTGGGTAAAAGACCTCAAAAATCCATACATCATGCAAGAAATACACAAATAGATGGAAAACATCTAAAGTTCTGCAGGCCTTACTGGCCTCAAATAAGGTCAGAGACTGGGCAAAATGGCCTCCAAGGCTGACCAACCCCCCCCCCCCCAAAAAAAAAACCAAAAACTAAAAAAAAAAAAAAAACAAAGACCTGTCTCATGTTTGCCAACAAACATTTTGATCATCTCTAAGGTGCTTTGAGAAAATATTTTGTGAACTGATGAGACAGAAGTTGAACTTTTAGGAGGTTGTGCGCCTGATTACACCTGGTAATACTAACTGAGCATTTGAGTGAAAGGACATCATGATGACAGCCAAACATGGTGATGGCAGTGTGATGGTCGAGTATATTTGCTGCTTCAGGAACCTGGACAACTTATCAGCAGCAAGTCTGGCTCTAAATGGCTCAAAGAAAACAAACTTTAGGAGTGGCCTAGCCAAAGTCTGGACTTAAAAAGATGATAAAGATGCTGTAGCATGATCTTAAACAGGATGTTCATGCTTGAAAATGACGCAGTTCTGCAAAGAAAAGTGGGTCACAATTCCTCCACAGCAACGTGAAAGACTCATTGGCAGTTATTAAAAAAGGTTGGCTGGCAGTTGCTTCCAAGGGTGGAACAACCAGTTCTTGGGTTTAGGGGACTTTTACCACTCACCTTGCCTGGCTGTATATTCATTATCCTCAATCAACCGAGCCAAACCAAAATCAGCCACTTTGCAAACCAGATTATCTCCAACCAGGATGTTAGCAGCTCGGAGATCTCGATGCACGTAGTTCATCCTCTCCACGTAGGCCATCCCTGAAGCAATCTGATGAAAGGTGGGAACATTTAGGGTTTTTTTTTTTTTTTTTTTTTTTTTTTTTTATATACACACACAAAAAAGAAAAACAGGTATAAAATCTCAAGTTAGTGGTAGAAAATACTTGTGCTGACCTGTGAGGCAAAGTCCACCAGCTGAGGGAGGCGAAGCATTGAACTATACTCTCCTTTCAGGAACTCCAATAAGCTGCCTGTTTGCAGAGACACATGCTGCAGGTTAGTGTGAGGCTGATGGAGTTTATTAAATTCTGCAACTCTTTAAACGACGAAGGATTTTCAGGAAGAAATTCATATTTTAAGGCATTCACATTACAAGGCCAAACACATTAGCACGTGAGGACTCCATGCTAACCTTGGCCCATGAACTCTGTTACGATGTAGATGGGCTCCTCAGACACCACAGCGTACAGCTGAACCAGCTTCTCATGTCTCAGTTTCTTCATGACCTGAGCTTCCTGCAGGAACGCCTCAGGGGACATGGTGCCGGGCTTCAGCGTCTTGATCGCCACCTGTGTGGTACCGTTCCACGTTCCTGAAAAAACAAACCAGATCCAGTGTCAGTGACACATCAGAAACGACTCAGCATTTCCTTCATACTTTCACTCACGAGTTACGAAGCATCCTATTATAGTGTCAGAAGGATAACGAGACCTACTTAAGGGCAAAAAATTCCCTTATTATCAGCTCCCACAATAAGAACATAATTTAATCAAAATGGCCTTCATGGAATATGGAAACATTTTTATGAGCATTTTCCATTGTAGATTTCCATCCTTTAAGCTTTCCAGATTTATTACGTAATTTTTCTTTATTTTTTCAATATTTAAGGAAAAATAAATTGTACTGTACAACCTTTATTGCCGAAATAAGTCTCATCTGATCAAAGCAGACGGACTGAATTAAGCTCAGTTCAGTTTTATTCAAACATGTTGAATCATTAGCACTTTAGCCTTAATATAAATTTGTGATGCTGTGGATTTTATTTCTTTGGCCTCATGTGTGGCCAAAGTAAAGAATTCTTTACAAAGTAAAGAATTCACTTCAAGTTTAAATTTCAGCAGCATTTAGCAAATTTCACAGATATACGTTTGTAAGGCTGGGGAACATCTTTTCCAGCACAAGAACATTCAGTGCTGCTGCTCCCCAGGGGTGTGTTCTCTTCCCACTCCTCTTCTCTCTGTACACAAATGACTGAACATCAGAAGAACGGTCTGAGAAACTCCTGAAGTTCACAGATAACACAGTCTGCATACAGACAAGAGGTGGTCAGCTGGTCCACTGGTACATTCAGAACCACCAGGAACTTAACCCACTCAAGACTGTGGGCATTATTCTGTCCGTCCTGTGTTCATTCATCACTTTGTGGTTTGGCTCATCCACAAAACAGGACAGGACCAGAATGCAACGAACAATTAGGTCTGCAGAGAGGATCTTCAGGGCTGAAGCTTCCCTCCATCCATGACTTGTACAGGACTAGGGTCAAGAAAAGGGCAGCTAACATCTCTGCAGACCTCACACATTCTGGACACCACCTTTTTTTTTTTTTTTTACTTTTCCTTGATTTAGGTTTTAAATACTGAGCTCTGTAGATTATTTTTTTTTTTAGCTCTATTCCCATCTGCCTTTGAAGATAATAATGGATCATTGTCCAGTTGTGTTTGTCACAATTTGACTTATTTTAAATCATAATTATTGTCCTGACTGCATGTTTAGGCGAGTTCCTCTTTTCTTGTAGATATTTCCTGACATATAAACTGCCACACACTTTCAACTTAACTGAACAACTTAAACTCTTGTCTTTCCCATTCTCAAGAGTGGCTAAGAGATAAAACATTGTTCCAACTGTTTTATAGCAGTGAGCCACTAAATGGCTTTCTGTGATTTTATTAAAAGAAATTATTTCTTTATGTGGGATACAGAATTTTAATATAGAATTTTATACATTTCCAGTGTGAGATTATGTTTATGCAGTAATGATTACAGAAAAATTCATTTATGTTTATGGTTTATAACATATATCTTTATCAGGAGTGCCAGTAATTGTGGAGAGAGCTGTAGCAGTTATGTAAGAATGCGATCATTTATTATTTTCTTTACAAATTTCTCACAAACAGTCAGACTTCCTTGATGTCAGTCTGTCTGACTTCATGAAGGGCTGTTAAAGATTTTTAAAAATGTACTTGTGTAATTAAAAGAAGAAGCTATTTCTGTTATTGCTGAGGATAGAAAAGCACAAAATATGATGAGAAAATGGATGAGCGTGACCTACCCATCCAGACCTCTCCGAAGCAGCCCTGTCCCATCTTGACCTCCAGGCGCAGGGACTCTCTTGGAATCTCCCAGGCATCCCTGGACAAGCCCTGAGTCTGAGGCTTCAGTATGGGACAAACGTCCGTCAGAGCGTGACACAGCCCGTCAGCATGCTCTGAGGGGAACACAGCAGTTTTTTTTCTCAGTGAAGAGGACTGTATTCGTTGTTAATAGGCTAAGTGGGAGAGCTTCTCCCTGAACTCACTGCGGTAATGATTGACGAGCTGCTGCAGGGTGGCGAATGGTGTGCGGGATGTGATGTAGAAGCCGCCGCTGTCCAGCTTCCTGATCTTGTAGTGTTTCACATTGAGCCCTCTGGTGTTGTCACAGTCCAACACTGACAGACAGTAGGCACCTGGGGAAAAAAAAAAAACCCTAATTATTTTACATAGTGCAATGTTTTAATTTCACCACCAGAGGGAGCACTGGTAACGCATACAACTGAACCTGAAACAGCAAGCAGCCCAAGGCCACTTCCCCCCCTTCCTCTATGTTTGAACAGGGTGATGTGGCTTGTGGTTGCACAATTCTTAGCTTCAGCTCCACACTGACCTAAATTCTGTGTTTTTCCCCTCATCTAACCAGCTGTTCACTACCGATTCTAATCAGCCTCCTTCCTTTTTTCTCCTCTCTTCCCAAAACCTGGACTGCTGAGAACTGAAACATGGAGCAGCTGATGAAAACAAAGGTTGATGGTTTGAGTCCCTTTTTACACCCTCATGATTTATGTTGAATGTCATGTCATCTCAGTGCCTATATCCACGGATTCAGCTGCTGCCTATCAGAAGCCCTTTTACTTTACAGGAGCGTCACATCCAACCTTTACCCTGCCACCTAATGGGTTTTTTTCGTTACAAATGCTTTTACAAGAGCGCAGCAGGGAGTGCAGTGAACAGCGGGGGAACATACCTCATTGCTCAAAGTTTCCTTTATTCCTCTTTGTTTCTTTTCAGCGAGACATGGCACAGAGTTCAAACTGAGCTTCATGTTGAGCTCTGAACATTTTATAAGTACACAGTCCTCCACACTTATTGACAACTCCAGCAACGATGTACAAAATGCTGTTAAAGACATTAATATTTTATTGTTACAGAATTTCATGCTGGAGAAATTCAAAATCCAACCCCCTAACATAAGAACATGTACTTAGAGGAGAAAATTACATGTTAAGAAATTACATTTTTCCCCAAAACCTTTGGGTATATCCTGCATTTAATAACCAACCACATTTCGTGAGCAATTATTCTTCTATAACATTTGAGAAGGTCGGTGCATTGAGAGAGGGATATTTCACTTTTTCTCTTTGCACAATCTCTCTAGATCATCCGAGCTCTTTTCTCCTCAGCTCATCCTGCAGTTTTTCTATAGGAGTTTTGAGGACGGAGATGATGATGGAAGAAGGTTGTTTGTGTGACTTGTGAACCATTTCTCTGTTGATCTGGCCATATGTTTTATATCTGAAAGACCCAATGATGACCCATTTTTGAATTTCTTGCAGAGCCCACCAGATTTTTATTTTTAATGTCTTGGAATTTAAATGATGGTGGTGGCTATGTGATGCCCACAGCATCACATAGCCACCACCATTCTTAAGAGTGGGTATGAGGTGCTTCACCGTATCTTTAACTTTCTTTTTACAAGCAAACTTAAACAAAATGAGTGTATGTTACAGAAAGGCTATTTTGCAACTACAATAAAATGTATTCCAAGGCTTTTTACACATCTTTACTAGGATAAAAGTGTGAAAGAAGGCATATGTCCACTAAACATCCACCATAAAGGATTTTGTTGCTGGTTTTGTTAATCATTACCTGAGAACAAATTCTGCTCCCCAGGTCCATAAGCTGTTTATTTTTACTTCCTCATATTTTGCTAGAAAGGGAGGTATTTGAGAGTACCTTTATTCTTACAAAGGGCACAATAATTAAAGATTCTTTATAAAGCGTTCTCACCTTGTAATACATGTGTAATCAAATAAATAATTATCTTTAATAAGGCGTTTATTTTTTTGCTTTTAAATTTAGTTCAAAAAGACTATATTGATCTCAAAGGTAGATTACATGTTGATGTAACTCATATCATCCAAGTATCTTCGAAGAGTCGTGGTGATGGTGATGCTGTGGGCTGGAAGGATCTCCAGCAGCAGTCCATCTTGCAACAAATCTGAACAGGTCATTGACCGAAAAATGTTGGCGTATGACTCATGTCTCATGACTGTTATTACAAGCTAACGGCTCAATTTCTGGGCAGCAGAGATGATAGTTCAGAGCAACATGTGCTGGATGACACCATCAGTTCTTGGCAAACACTGCTAATCCACTTCATTTGCTTTTGCCACTCCTCTTTAAATCTCCGTCTGGCTGTATGATTAAAAAGCCGGGCAGAGAGAGACGTTGGGGTCGGAGATCCTCTCTGCTCTTTAGTCCTGCTCTGAATCCATGAAGCCTCCTTTTTAACGCCTCTGGGATGGATTTGGGGTCGTAGTTAAGGTATTATTTGAGCTTTGGAGATGCTAATTAGCTGCTACCAGTTGTAAAAACAATACCTTGTTGCCACGGTTACATAACATAACAGCTGTCCGAAAGTTAAAGAGTAAGAATTCTTCCAGCTGCACAACATCGAAACCCAGAGGGAATAACTGCCCAAACATGCAGGTTGAATCCTGGATTTAGACTGACCAAAACCCAGATTAATGGATTCATGGCCCCACATTTGACACTAGAATACTTTAGGATGCAGAGGAGGTTATGGTCATCTCAGTGACCAAAAGGTGCCCAGGACTTGTGGAGGCAAAACAAGCTGAAATCATCATTCCTCCATCACTATGTTTCACGATATGTTTGTATTGAGACGCTGGGTTTGGCCTTCATTAAAGAAAACATTGTGCATTCTGTTGACAGTCTTGTTGGCTGTTCAGATGCAACTTTAAAATCCCAAACTGTGCTCCTGATTTTATCTAGACAGAAGAGGTTTCCTCCAGACAACTATTCTAAATAATTTTGAGAGTGAAGCATCTCTTGAAAGTTTTCCATTTGTCAATAATTTTGTAACTGTTGGATTTATTTGTAAATGGCTTGACAGCTCTTCACAGATGCCCCCTGGCCATTCCTATTGTCTTTCCATCTTGGCATTGTGTTGACACACACCTGAATATTTGAGAGCAGTAAAGCTTCAAATGTCTGGTTTTATAGAGATCCAGATCAATACAGTACCACCTATCTGCTGTGTAAATGCAAATATAATGCAGCTTTTCACATACTGCTTCTAACTAAGCATAGTATAATGGTATCCAAAGGTTTTAAAATGTTGTGTTTTCAAGAACAGCAGCCTATTTCAGTGTTTTTGTCTTAGTATTTTGACTAATATTTAAATTTAGTTTCATGAAAGGACAACACATTTACAGTCTAAGGGCACAGAGAAGAATTTAAGTAGTAGGAATCTCTGGGAATTTAATTCAAAGTTTTAATTCTGTAGTCATAACTCAACAGACTGAATGGAAAGCTGATGCACTGACCTTTGGTGGTCTCACTCTCTCTCACCACGAAAGTCCCTCTTCTGTTTTCTAAAGCTAGCAGCATCCTTTCTGAATCACGGCGTGTGATTTTGGCAAAGAACCACCTAGACAAGACAAAAAAAAAAAAAAAAAGACAAAGACAGAAACCCAGGACATCAGGGAGCAGAACATATGTGGGTCTTAGAGCATCTTTTAGAATAAAAAAGTGTTTTTTTTTCTCAAGCAAAGTTTGAAAGTAGACACCAAAAACCTCTCTTTCCAACTGGCTGCAATTATTGAGGTATTCATTCAGTTTGGCATATAAACAGATCATTGTATTCCACAAGCATTGGAAAAGTGACAGGTTTCTTACTTTTTCACGTTTAATTAATTTTTTAGTTTGTAATTAGTTTGTTTCTAAGGTTTGTTACTTTCTTACTTTATTTCAACGTAACAAATAAAGTAACAACTTTATTTGTAGTAGAGTGGAGAGTGTGTGTAAAGGAACAAAAAAGCAGCAAAGAAAATAAATTCTATTTTACCCCAGATAAATCTGCACTTATGAACTGGAAACCCTGATATGCATATTTCTGTCTCCAGTGCAAAAGCTGCTTACCTGGAATCTAGAGTCAGTTTGAGATCACTGGTGGTGCAGGAGGCAAAAGTGAGAAAGGATGTTGTTAGAAATTAAGGTTAGCTTGTGCATCATGCTGTAAGCAAGCAGGTTGGCATGCAAATTTAGTAAATGCTAAACACCCACATGAAGCAAAAGTTTAGGTATTTGGAATACTATTTTAGCAGGTCAAATGCTAAAGATCAACACAGGATTATGCAAAGTCATCTTAGCATGAAAGCAGAAAAGCAGAGAGAAACAGCTTAATTACTGCAGATTGGGCCAAAGGTAGCTAGCATGTTAAAAGTTTGATTATTTTACCCCAATACATCTATTATCTGATTATTTGAAGAATAAAAAGAAAAAAAAAGAGAACACAGTGTCTTTAATAATGTGCCTGGTGGAATGACTGGTGACAGAAAAACATCACAATTTGGGGGTTTTACAGTCACCTAGTCAGCTGTTGTGCAAAAATTTGGATTATTTCCATATACTGTAGAAGGACACACAGACACTCCAAGTAAAGAGGTGGAGAATTATAAAATCACACATTTATAAGGCAATATGTTGTATTGCCTTAGAATAAACTGGAACCAGTCATCAGCAGTGCTATAGTACTGCAAAGCATTTTGGTATGGGCAGAAACAACCAAATAACCAATTTAATGGTGGAATACTGGAGGTCCACTGTAGATATATGATGAATATTTTAGCTCTTTACTAAGTTAGCTGTTGTTTGTACTTTGATAGTTAATTTAAGAGGTTTGTGTAACAAGGTTTCATCAGTTTTCAACAGCACCAAGCGAGTCGATGCAGCAGTCCAATATGAGCTAAGCTAAGCTAAGCTAAGCAAAGCACAGCAAAGCAATAACTGAATGTTTTAGCTTCTCAAAATCTCAAACTTTTCCTTTAAAAAGTCATTTTAAATTAACATAAGGCACCAAGAGAGAAAGACTTTTAGAATTAGGGAGTGGATTGTCATTGCTCTTGGTAAGACAGATAAAACAGATCATGTAGAAAAAATAAATGAAGGGGTTTACTCTTCTGCCTGGATGGAGTCAGATGGAGCCACATAATTGCTGGGAATATAACCGCTCTTTCCGGTGGTCAGGGAGCACGCCAGCCACCAGTCCCCTTCCCTGCACAGATAAAATGATTAGACTCTGCTTTTACCCAAGCTTCATCGCACATCTGATACACAAAGATCCATTTTATGTTTATCAAGTCTCTAAAAGCATGAGTCAAAGTGACACAGTCATCTTTGGTTACACTGGTAAACTCAAATGCAGTTACATTTAGGCATGGTTGAGCTCTTGGTTCTCACAGAAGCTTGATAAACATAAGCTGTGGTTGCTCTACTGTCAAATTAAGAACAAACACTAGTTTGAAGCCATGAAATCATACAGTCATGCATTCATGTGGGTATGAAATAAAGGAGGATGCAATTGCTGTATGATTTATCAGGGACTGAGCTGTTGCAGCTTTGGAGCAATATCTTCACTTAGAGAATTTGGAGCAAAACAAGGTTCACTCTCATTACCCTCTTGCTGACCTATGACGGTGATAGTGCTGCAAGGCTTTGCATCAGCTCCCCTGGATTACTGTAACAAAGGTTTCTGGGCCAAGGGCAGAGTTATGTGGTGAAGTAGTATTATAGTGGAGAGGAATTATACAGGATGTGGTCTACGTGACACATGAACAAGGTCAGACGTTAGAAAAAGCTTAACAAACCTGCAGTTTATCTTCCTCCTACAAACAAATAATGGTTTATGATGCAAAAATGAGAAAAAAAAACATGGAGGGAAAATAGTGGAAAAGAAAAGAGAAAGTTAGGAGCAGTAAAGCAAACATCACAAATCAGCGTGAAGTATATTATCTAAAACAATTTCCCTATTAAATAATCAGATCTGAGGAAGAAGAAAATACAAAAACTTTATTTTGCCAAAAAAGAGGGTCTCTATACATTTTTCTTGTTAGAATCCCAGACTTTTACAAATTCCAAACTTTTGCAAACTCAAATTTCAAGACTTGTGAGTTCTTTCTCACCTAATTTTACACACAGTTTATAGACAAAAGTTTATAATGAAGGTATGGCAGATTCAATAGATAGATAGATAGATACCAATTTTCCTTTTAAAAACCTGTTCATTAATCTAATTAATTAAGAGCTGTTCTGTGAACTCGAACTAAATGATAATCTGGTTCTGTTTTTGGTTTGAGGAACCAGACGCAACAATGATCTACTATTGTTCGGTGCTTCTGTCTTCTAGGTCAGCAATTCGTTGGTGGGTGAGCAGGATTGTGTACACTGTATATGGTTCACTGCACTTCTATTGATAATCCACAAGTGAAAAAACATGCATGAGCCTCCCCTTTACACAGGTTAGCACTCCACTCAGTAAATAAGTAGGTCTTGTTGAATGGCCAGCTCTTAGGAATAACAAATAATATGTCAGATATAATGTTACTATCACTGTCATTGCAAAGGTGTGCCAAAGCACTAGATAGTCTGAACATTTACAAAAATGTCATGGGAAATATTTTACTTTACTGTAATTAGAAGCTTTGAGGTGGGGAAAAAAGGTTCTGATGGTTACACTTTGGAGGAAAAAAAGAGCCAGAATGCAGTAAGCCAACTAAGGAGACGAACACAGTCAAAATGGTGGATTATTGATGTTTTCTTTGTTTATCTTACGTGTTATTTAGTATCTGGAGACGCTCTCCCTTCTTGAAAGACAAATCTGTCTCTGTTCGAGACTCGTAGTCATACAAGGCCACAAATGCCGTCACACCTTATGTAAAAAGAGATAGATGGGCATTAATGAGGTGCTAAATGATAATGCAAAAAACAAAAGTCTAGACATCTCACCTGCAAGAGTTATTCTGTTTGAGGAAGAGACGCTGTTATTGTCCACACCTCCAAACAGAGCGAGTCCGGCGTTATTGGTCATTGACTGATTATTACTGAGATCCGTGTCCACAGTTGGACTACGGCTGGGTGTCGCTGACTGCTGAGCAGAATTGTGGTGGTGACTACCAGCCCCTCCCCCAGAGCTGATGTTACTGTCCAGGCTGCGGGTTCGCTGGCCAACGTCTTTAGGCTTACTCTTGGATCCCCCCATGGCCAAGACCTGTAGAGCATTCAGTGACAGTGAAAGAGTCAGTGAGGAGGCAGTTGGAGATTAAACGGCTATAAAATTGAATTTCAGTGCACTGTAAAATGGAAATTACACATAATTTGGCATCAAACAGTCTAGCTTTCTTGTCAGATTGTCCATATAATCCATTTAGGGTCTTTTGACCACCACAAAGGCAGACACAGAATCCAGAGAGGGTCTGGAATCTCCCATTTTATTCACACAGAGACACACACACACACACACATCACTATCACAAAATTTTCCCCACAGACAGAGGAGCAGCTGCCAGTCTTTGGTTTCAAGACAAATATGAAATCCCCTTCATTCCACTGCCACCAGCAGAGCAAACACGCGGAGAATATTTGCCATAGACAACTGTGAGCGCAAATCTCTGGAACAGCCGCACATACAGAGATGTGCAGTTAGAAGGACTGCTGTTATGGTCATTTTCCTTATACTGGACTCAGAGATCCCCTCAAGAAACGTAGAGCCACATACTACCAGAAAAGACTGAAAAACATCAAATTAAAAGATGTTCACATAAAGACATCCTGCGTTGGGGGCGGTCTGTGCCTTGTTTATGAGTGACGGCAAGATCAAGCGAGACATTGACAGATGGATTGAGGCTTCACCTGCAATAACACTGGCAATTCTCAAGAAAAAGCCAAAAGGTAAAGCTTTTAATTTAACAGTTGTTCTATGCTCCAACCCTCAGCTCTGATTGTGATCCTAAAGAATAAGATCCTGGATACAAGCAGATGAAATTAGCCTCCTCTGTAGGGTGGTGGGACTCAGCCTTAGAGACTGAGTGGGGAGCTTCATTATCCAGAGGGAACTTAGAGTAGAATCACTGCTCCTCTGCATGAAAAGGAGTCCGTTATCAGAGGTTTTCAGCAACTTCCTACTGCGACCAGTGGGGCCAATCCAGAACATGATGGATGAACAATATTTTGCTTTTGGCCTGGGAATGTCAAGGGACTACCCAGAATTAGCAGGAAGAGGAATAGCTGGCAATCCCTCATGGACTTGTTACTCACAGCTGAATTTTGGATAAGTGGAAGACAGTGGGTGGTTGTATAAAGGTGTTGATTCATGTCTAAATATAGTTGAAAGGTGCTTTTTGTTAGCAGATTAGCTAACATGCCTCAGTTTCAAAATATTAATTTAAGTTGTGCTTTGATGGGAGCTATGGGCTAAAAAGATCATATTTCCAACATCTTTTCAAGGCAAGGATGGTCCAACTTTCAGGAGCTATAAAATAATGTCACTGTACCACTACATTTGAAAGCTAAATGCATACAGACAACAAGTTCACTTTTTGCCCATTAGAGCATAATGCCATGTTCCTGTGGCTACAAAACAAGTCCCCACCATTAGTTGGTGTGAGGCGTCTACACTGATAAGGTATAATTAGTTTTCATCAAATTCAGCTTTGTCCATTAAATAAATAAAAACACAAAAATAAAAATATTTCCACTTTGGTTTGATCTGTCAACAGGGCGACATTCCAGAAGTCTTTAAGTGAATTCAGAGAAATGTTAGCTCAGAATCTTTGTTCAGTGTCTGGACAGCTTGGGTTTTCTCCAATGCCTCAAGCCTTCTGCGACATCCACTTTTTTTCACCTTATAACATACTTCTAATTTTAAAGTGTGTTTAATTTTTCACTACAACTATTTGGCAGTCACCAGAATACATCTAGTTACACCCTAAAGCTCAGAAAACACCAAGAAAAGGAGACCTCACGGTGAGATGACATGTATTTAACTTAACTCTGCATAACCAATTAAACAAAAAACACTTGAAACTATGTCTTTTGCTTAAAAGCAGCTCTTCAATTAGACTCCTAATGGATGATGAATCACTAATGGCCTTTATAGGTGTTCTGGATTCAGTAGATTTGCACAGAATTGCATTTTTCTGCCCATTTTTCTGAGAAAGCAACACATTAAGCCTAGGCTAATTTAGGGAATGCATCCACTTGTATTTAAATAGATATAGCCATGGGGGTTCTACTTGTTAGTGCTAATTTAAAGAAAAAAGCGTTGTGAATGTGGAGGGGGCTGGAGGTGGTTGGGGAGTCCTTCTGATAAGCAGATGAAGATAAAGGTTAATGTGTGTCATGTCAAGCAGCCCAGCCTTCTGCTCACATCTGCTGCACAGCTCTTGTTGTTTAGGAGGAAATGCATCTTTCGGATAAACCGAAAGCATACTCAAACTCATGAGTTTACAAGCAAAGGTTCAGCACCTAAATGAGGGAAACAACATTACTCTGCCTGACTGTGATCAAATCACTCAGGGCGACGGACCTATGACATGTGGTGGAAAATATCTGGCTATAAAAGGCAAAGCAAAACAGATGAATCTGTCACTGCTTCCTTTCAGTTGCGAATGGTTACTCATGACTGCAACTTTTTTTTTTTTTTTTTTTTTTAATGGTCTGCCATGGAAATGTCAGCATGGCTAATATAAGGTACAGTGATGCAATGTTTCAGTACATACAGTGTAAAACAAAGTGGGGCATAACTGGGAAGTGGGAAGAAAAAAGATGCATGATTTTCAATATTTTAACTAAAAAAAAAAAATCTATGTGTTGTGGATTTGTTTTCAGCCCCCCTAAGTCAATATTCTGAAGAACCACCTTTTATCTCTTTGGGGTTTGTCTCTACCAGCTTTGCAGAATAGCTCATGCTTATTTAGAACAGATGGAGATCATCTGTGAACTTTGATTTTTTTTTGAAGTCTTGCCCCAACTTCTCAAACTGACTTTGATCTGGACTTCAAAATGGTATGATCTTTGATTCAAGTGTAGCTTTGGCTATATGTTTAGGGTCATTGTATAGCCGGATGGTGAACCTGTGCTTTACTCTTAAGTCTTTTGCAACCTCTAAGATTTTCCTCCAGGTTAGCGATCCATTTCTGCTGCATTCCATTTGTAGTCGGAATTGGGAAATTTCAACTTCCCAGTCAGAAAAATCAACTGGAATGCCCTCCGAAGTCGGACTTTCTACTCGGAAAGCAGGAAAAACTCCGATTACCCCCAGTTTCAACTTGTAAAGCCGACTTCAAGTTTCAATATGGCCGCTCCCCGCATCAACAATAGAAGCTGTGGTGGAAACATGTTTATTTTACGACAGATGTAAGAATGTTACATGTTCAGTTTAGAGTTGCAGGTGCTACAAGTTAAAAGTGGTGTTTGTTCATGGAAAGTAAAGCTTAAAATGATGTTTGTATGAGGTGCTGCGAACAAATGTCGCCATGTTGAAATCCCGACTTCTCTGACTATGTTAACTGAACGCTGCTACTTCGGGTGGGACGTCAAACCAAGCTCTGTGTTCCAACTTCCGAAGTAACTGGAACGCAGCATTAGCTCCATCCATCTTCCCATCAACTCTACCTAGCTTCACTGTCTCTAATGAAGAAAGCCTCCCCACATAATGTTGACACCTTCTTCCACTTCCTTGATGTGTTCCTTTGAAGGTTTGAGTCAAATTACACACAAGACTTCTCATGTCATTTTTTAAAAAGGGCTCCCCTTCTTGCCATTCCTCCATAAAGGCCGGATCGGTCAAGTGCAACTCTAAAGAGAGCAGAATACAAATGCCACACTTTTCAGATTCCTTTGTAAAATATTCAGAAAGGAATTTGTTCCTCTCCCTTTCACTTCACATTTATGAACTTCTTTGTGTTGATCTATTACACATAACTCCAGTGAAAGATTATGGCTTATGGTTGTAATGTAAAAACAAAAGTGAAAAAATTCCAGAAGTACAAATGGTTTTACAAGGAACTGCAAAAGAACAGAACTAAAGAAGAAAAGCAACAAGAGAAAGGAAAGCAACAGAGGTGTCTGAGGCTGACTTCAGTGAGGGGCGAGCATGACAAGGAGATGCTGAGGAGTTGATGGGGCAGGACGGTAGATATACATATCCCTTTTGGGCATGTCTGCAAAAAAAGAGGGACGAGGAGGTGCGGGTTAACACACGGTACCAAGAGAGCAGACACAAAGATGTCGGGTGGCTCAGGGAGCTGCTCTTTGTATGTTTTTGCGTTCTCCCCCAGCAGACTCGTTGCATGCTTAATAAGCTGTCTGATGCAGAGCTGGTGAACCACCTCGCTCCTCTTCAGATGTCAATTATTAGAAAGGAAAGCCACAACCATTCTTAACAGGCACAGCTCTCACTCGAGGGGTTGTCACCTTAATGGTCCTCAAATGGTGCTTAAAGACACATTATGTGGACAGAGCATTAGAAGGCAATGATGAATGGACATGTATTGGCGAACATGCTTTAAGGATTAAGCAGGATGTGCGTGCAACACCAAATCTGTTCTTTGATGTCTAAAAAAAAGAAATAAAAAGAACAGAGAATCACTTCCTTGAGCCAACTGTGATCGAGGCCAAGGCTCCAGACGAGGACCAATCAAGCAAAACATGAACAGAGCATTAAGTGAGTCTTTGGTCTTTCTTCGCTCTCAGTTTCCAACAAAGCCATCTTTTGTTGACTCTCAGCAGGCTGCACAAACTGCACACAGAAATGGGCCTGTGGCTTGCTGGCTGCAAGGAAATATGTCTGGATGGTGGGAAGGGAATTAAAAAAAAAAAAAAAAAAAAAAAAAAAAAAAAAAAAAAAAAAAAATAAAATCATAAAAATCAGCAGTCTACGTTTGTGTCATAAGCCAATGTTGCTGGAGAGGTATCATTATCTGCAGAGTTAATGATAATGAGAGGTCAATTCTGAGCTCAGAGGACTGAGATACTGCAAAAAAAGCAGCAACTGTCTAGGAGGCTAAGCTGCAGCATGAAATCTCATGGGAAAAGCTGGGAGATGAAGCTGGATGGGTGGGTGGAAAGGTTACGATTAGCTTAATTATGCATAAGATCTGGCAATGAATTCCAAATCCTACATGTCTCTTGAGCTTTTGGGAAATGGAAATAGTCTTTTAACATAGCTGCCAGGGCTGTTTTTCTACACACCACGCTGTTTATCAGAGTCTTCATGTGAAAACAATTGAAGTTTCTGAACAGTGTCCTATTGTTGAAATAAAGGAGAGGATGTGGTGTCTTTCAGTTGCTAACGAGATTCTGAACAAGTGAACGAGATCGTGACAGAGGTCTGTTTTCACACAGCACAGCTTTGTAATGAAGTCAGTTATGCTTTTGACCCCTGAGAAAATCTTTTCTTCTTTTATAGAGGATTATGAACATAAAAACAGCTGAGAACAACATCTTGGGCATTCCTTCTTCAGAATGTTGCGTATGCAATTTTAATTGTTTTTGTTATTTAATTTTTATTTGTTATAAAAAGGGAGACGATTCGTTAGTATTATTTTTGAATATATACTAGTCAAGACATTAGATAGCAGCTTCTGTGGTCGTGCTGAGATAGTTTCCACTGGGCATATTAATGCATTTAAGGTATATTTTGAGATTGGAGTATTAAAATACGCATAAGCGTTTTAAGAGGGTGTCTCAAGTATTCGTGGATGGCTGTGGTCTCTAACCCCCAATGAATACTGGGGGTTCACTGTACTGAATTACTAAAAACTGTGGATTGTAACAAAACAGATTTTTCTTCTGGTATTCCAAAGGTATGTACACCACTGTAGACACATTTCCGTCTCATGGTGCCAGTGTAAGGCAAAAGCTCTGCTGTAATTATCATATCAGGTGGTGCAGTTAAGACATGTTTAAAACAGCACTATGCAAGGCTTTAAAATTGGAATTTGAATACACAAATTACGTGTACAGGAGCGCCATCAAAAATATGAGTTTGAAAAGCCTGTAAATGCCTTTAAGGCATAATTTACTGGTGCAATTGGATAGTACTTATCTCTGGTAATATATATTCAGGCTTTGCAACTTAATAAATACCAAATGCTGAAGTCTCATGTCCTGAGATCTCTGCTAGACTTTCATGAGCCCAACAGTTGTTCTGATTCTGACATTAGTGGTTTGAGCAGTTTAAAGGGGGTCATTTTAGTCCAGAGCATCAGTTAAAAGCAAAACGACCTGATTCTTAATGTGACCACTACTCTAGACATATCACATAGTGCACATCAGAGACAGATGAACACCAACGCAGGCCCCCTCCACAAGTCCACTTAAGTGAGCTCAGCGAACAGCAGCTGCCAGACCACAGGAAGATAAAATCGTGTTTTTATTGCATTTGCATTAGCAGACATCAGGCGTTTAAGGCTGTGCATGAATAACACATTGTTCCCATGCACTGGAGAAGATAGAGTATATTAGTGGAAACACTGTTCTTATTTAAAATCAGTTGAAGTATTGGTGACAGACTTCTTATCCAAACCAGCAAAGATGTTTTCCAAAGTTAGTGATTCAGACAATCCAAGTCTTGATATTTTTAAAGCCCTTTCTACATTTGTCAGAGAACATGTACAAGGGATCAGAAAGTCTACATGCATGTACAGAGAGTTTGTCCTATGTGGAAAACATCCATGAGTCTGAAGGCAGCCTGGTGGATGTCTTTTCTCATCTTAATGCCCCCTATGTGATTACTACAAGGGGAGGGAGAGCGGAAAGGCTTTGGCTTCTGCGTCACTTGCCGCCAATTGTACCATAATCCAACCCTGCTAGTTCTGTCCAGATTATCAACATCTATTCCCTAATCGTATTCACCAAATGCAGCAATGACATTCCATCTGTGGGCTATAAACAATTTGGGTGATGAAAAGGCAAGAGAAGAAAGACCGGTCCAACCATGGCAAATTACAGCAGCTGCCACGAGCCTCAACATATACACATACTATATTAAAACTATCTGAAGTATGTGAAACCGTTTACTCTCATGTGTACAGGTGGGTTAGTTACTGGTTCTAAGCAAACACAGGGGATCACAGGTTTTTCACCTTGTTTCTCAACAATACCAAACAAAAAGATGTTTTAAGTGTGTTTGCACAACAGTACCACATTTCAACAGTTCCTATTTGGATTCATACAGTCCTGTGAAAGAGAATCCCTTCTATTTTGCTTTGTTGTCATGCTTAAATGTGGTAGGCAATCGACTATTTGAGGATTTCGTTTATTAGGGGAAATGCTATTTAAACCTACAAAGTCCTATGTCAAAAAGTAATCACTCCTCTAATTAAACCATGCATTAACTGTGATTAGCTTAAATTAATTGCCTCAATTTCACATGCCACACATAGGCATAATAACTGGCTGACCTTTAGAATCAAGAATCCTGTCTCACAACATGAAGTAGGCCAAAAGATCTAAAAATAAAAACAAACAAAAAAACCCCCACCATATTATCCTCCAATCTAAAGAAAAATATGAGAACAGCTGACTAAGACATTTCTATGTCTTTGGATCTCCAACAAACCACAGTAATAGATAGCTATTATCCACAGATGGAGAAAACACAGAACAGTGAACCTTCCCAGGAGTGGCCAGCCAACCAAAGTTACTCCAGGAGTGCATTGAAGAGTATTCCAGGAGGTAACAAAAGAAGCTGGCCTGACTTGTTTCAGTTAGGTTAGTGTTTTCGATTTAACAGTCTATAGACTGTGCAAACACTACATCAATCGGAGAGTTCCAAGGCTAAAACCTATCCTGACCAAAAAGAACAGAAAGGCCCATATTACATTTCACTAAGAACATCTCGATGATCTCCAAGACTTTTGTAAAAAAAAAATATTCTGTGCATCGACAGGATGAAATTACAGATTTATAGAAGATCTGCTTCCTGTTCTACCTGGCATTTCAGACAGTCAATCATGGTAGTGGTAGTGGGATGATCTGGAGCGCCACCCCACTTGGGATTGGGAAGATGTTGCCTGTGTTTTGCTGTTTACTTTACATGCTATATTATTGCTATATTTTTGTCTGGGGTTGTTTTCTTGAACACATATGACCACCACTCGCAATTGGTCTGTGATTGTCCATCTTCAAAGTCATCAAAACAAAGTTGTATCTTCACTACCACTGGAACCCTTTCTCCTCTTTTACCAGTGGATCTGCCTCTGCTTTGGACACGTAGATGAAAGAAACAAGATTATTGCTCCAGGGTTGCAACCAGGCGATTCAACCTCAGATATGTCGTGCCGGGCTGAGTCCCCCACTCACAGTTGTCACCTGAAGCTGTGGGAAACCAAGGTTCACCACAGGAGGATTCCTGACTCACTGTACAGCTTACGCCATCATCCTGGCACCGCTATGGACTCCTTTACACATCCCACAGTGGTTTTCACTGCTCAAATGATGGTAATAAACACATGCTCTATTGCCAGTAAGTACTTCATTTTAAATGACTTATTTTGCACTAACAACTAAGATGCTTTGTTCATTTCTGAGATATTAGCAACAGGAAAATAAAGTTTTACTTCCTCTGGAACAGAAGGACGTTCTTTTTATCTGCGCCACGGATGACGGGCCAAGAAGGTGGTACAGCTGTCATTTTTCAGGTCAAATTATCACTTTATTTTCAGGACTTATCTTCAACAGTCAAACCAAATAAGATCAACATTATTTGATACTTTCAACCATGTGGCTTTGTTAAATTGAAGGTTTGAAGGTTATGGCTGTTATTTCTGGCTCTGCACTGAACTGGTTATTTTCTCATCTATCAGATAGGAATTTCTGCATCAAGACAGACAACTGTATTTTTGGCTTGAAAGAGGCAGCAAAAGCACATATAAGGCAAAACTCATCTGTGTTAATTGGGTTTATTGATGCCTCTAAGGCATTTGATCGGGTAAACCACTTCAAGTTGTTTGATAAATTAAAACAAAGAGATGTTCCAGACAGCATAATTAATAATTCTAGTTTACTGGTATTCTAATCAGAAAATGCAGGTTAAATGAGCAATAGCATCTCTGCCTCTTTTCGTGATGGTGTAATGGTGTACATCAGGGTGGCCTTCTTTCACCAGTCCTGTTTAACCTGTACATGGATGACTTGTCGAAACAATTAAACCTATGTAAAACTGGATGTATGATCGATGATACTCTGGTTAATCACTTTATGACTTTATGTATGCTGATGATCTGGCTGTCCTCTCACCCAGCAGTGCTGGCTTTCAGCAGTTTCTGAAAGTCTGTTCTGATTATGGGTTGAGATATGATGTACAATACAGGCTAAGAAAACTGTTGTGCTAATATGCAGGACTAAAGCAGACAAAGACCTTTGTTTGCCAGACTTTTGGTTGTCGGGGCAGAAGTTAAATGTTTGTTCAAAAACCAAATATCTGGGTCACTACATCACAGACCAGCTCTGTGATGATAATGACATATATCGGCAGTGTATTGTATATTGTATGCCCAGGCAAACATTCTGGTGAGGAAATTTCATGTGTTCAGATGATGTAAAGACAAGTTTATTCAAAGCTTACTGTACATCTCTGTGCACGGCTCCTTTGTGGTGTAAATTTAAAAAAAGCTAGCATGCAGAAGCTTAAGGTTGCTTATAATGACTCTTTGAGAATTCTGCTTAAAAAAACCCAGGTTCAGTTGTGCAAGTGAGATGCTTTGTAACGCACGTCAGGACATTTCAGGCACTCATGAGAAATAGTCTTATTAATAATGTCACACCCTTCTGCTAGTGCATTACGCTACCAGTCGTCTTTGTGGAAACACTGGTATGCAAGTCTTTTATAAGTTTTTTTTGTTTGTTTGTTGTGTATAATTTGTCTTTGTTTTTATGTTTATGTGGACTACGAGTCTGTTAAATAAATAAAATCAATCAGTCAATCAATCAACTTATCCTTGAACTCTGCTCCTCTAACATTTGGGGTTCCACAAGGGTCAGTTCTGGGCCCATTATTATTTTCTTTGTACATTTTTCTACTTACCAACATTACGTCTTTTTCTGATATTTCTTATCACATTGATGCTCATGACATCCAAATACATCTTTCTTTTAAACTGCATCAGCTGGATAGGCTGTCCATCCTTGTCTAATGTTTATCTTAGGTCAGTGACTGGATCTCCAGTCGTTTTCTGGTTTCAAAGACAAATAAAAACAGATTTTGATCATTGCTCCTCGTCACCTACATCTTAAAATCAGACAGTTTCCTTTTTAGTCCAATAAACAATTCCAGTGCAAAAAATCTAGGAGTTACATTTGACTCCTTACTGGGCTGTGACACACACAGAGCTATTTCCCATTTCTGTTTCTTTCATCTAGAAAAGATACGAAACATGGTCTTGAAAGCAGATCTGGAGAAAATGATTCCTGTTTTCATGTCATCGCGCTTAGACTATTGAAATGCTCTTTTTACCAGTTTGGACAGGTTATCAGTCTCATGTCTGCAAGCTATTCAGAATACAACTAGACTTCTCACTAAATCCAGTAAATACACTCATATCACCTCAGTCTTATACTCTCAACATTGGCTCTGAGTGGATTTTAGAATTTGGTTTAAAGTTCTTGTTCTCACCGACAGGGCTATGAATGGCCAGGCTCTTGAGCTTGTCAGCTTTTAACCAAACACTTTGCTGCTTGTAGCCTTCAATCCCAAGCCCAGAATCTTCTGGATATTCCACATACTTAGTTAAAAACTTAGGGCTTTTCAGTCAGTAGCTCCAAAACTGTGGAAATCTGTTTACCCCTGTAGCTTCATTTTGCTGACTCTGTGGAGGTTTTTAAAAAAACAACTGAAAACGGTTTTGTGCTCCCAGGCTTTTATGTCATGATTTCATTGTGCTTCTTATACTTATTTTTATATTTTGTAATATTTATCTGTAATTCATGTTGTACAGCGCTTTGTGACTTTTGTGTCTGTGAAAATCACTTAATAAACTTTACTTACTTACTATTTACTCCTCTAATCCTTCAGAACCTGGAGGACCTGCTGTAATTGATGGATGCTCTCTACCAGAAAATCCTCAAGGATCTGGTGTGCTTCAGTGATTTCAATCTCACCAGCAAGTCCACTCCTGAACGGCTACAAAAAGACAAAATTAAGGTTTTGGAGTGGCCTAGTTATAATGCGAACTGAAATTCGACTAAGGTGATGTGGTGCAGCTCTCAACAAGTCGTTCATGCCTGAAAACCCTTCAATGAATTAAAATAATTCTGCAAATAAGAATGGGGCCAAAATTCTTTGACTGCGATATAGAAGATAGCTCGCCAGTTATCACAGATGCTTCATGGCTGTTGTTATCACTGCAGAAACTGGTTCTAAAGTTTAAGCAGCACATAGGGCCAAGTTGGTTTGGATTGCCATCATTTAGAAACTCTTTTTCGTTTTTATTTATTTTTTATTTGTCTGATATCAAAATTTGTTTGATAATCTAAAACGCTACAGTGTAATAAAAAAAGCAAAAATAGAAGAAATCTCTCAAGTAAATACTTTTCTCCCCAACACTGAGTAACAGAGTATTGTGAAGCTGATGTAACTCAGCAAAAAGTAAATAATGGAGGCTGAATCAGAAAGTTCCTCCATGTTTGGAGGTCCATAGGTAAACTCACGCCCCCAGTGCCAGGACTCTACTGAAACCTGGATAAAGTGTGTACAAAGGCCGAACACACGCAGCACAAAGATGAGGAGGTGGTGAAGTCAATATTTACTGCTGCAAACACACACACTCGCAGGGCCCTGTCGTTGCCATGGAGGTGATTCCAAGCATTCCACAAACCAACAAATTGCACAGATGTAAGATAGCCACACACACACACACACACACACACACACACACACACACACACACACACACACACACACACACACACACACACACATTTTCTGGGCCAAAACGCTCAGAGAGCACTGCATACCGATCTGATGAAGAAAAAGGCAAGATTAGCGGAGGCTTTGTGAAATATGTGGGACGTCTGACACTTCCTCGAGGCATACAGGAGAGGAACAGAGACTGAGATAGGACTAGACAGAGAAACGGAGACAAGGTGAGATCACCTGAAAAAATTCCTTCCATGGTCATGCTTTCTAATAAGTCACAGGGAGATTACAATTTAAAAAAAAAAAAAACAAAACATCATGTTCACTCATTTATGCACCTCTATGGAGCCTGGGGTACTTTGGCTTCTATAAGACGATCAGGGTCCCTGAGCCTCTATCACCTTCACTGTGTGGAAGCATGTGTATACATTTCTTTGCAGTGGTATATAATAGACAAAAATGACCCAGAGAATTTTTTTTAAAAATCACCTTTTGTTTGCCAAACACCACAGTGAAGCAAGAATTAAAATGATCCAACAAGCCAAGCAGCTGGTCACAGCATCCTAAACCCCTGGGTTAACAGGGAGGTTTTTTTGTTGTTGTTGTTCTCATCCAAATAACAAATGCTGCTGGCAACCACTGCAAGTTGACAGATTTTCTGTCATCCTCTGCTCCTAATCTGAGTGTGACATGTATCAAATTATTTTAGGATTGAAACTCAGAAAGAAAATATCTGGGCCATTTCAGATGAAGGGTTGTGTTGCTCTTTGCTGACCAGAGGTGCCTAAACTTTTTGCACCATGAGCCAAAATCGGCAAATTGAAAGTAATCAGAGGCTGTGACACTTTTTTTTTCAGTTAAAAACTACAAAATTATTTTACTGTGAATTATTTTCAACAATAAAAGTGCTATATTTCAGTGAAACAAAGCAGAAAAGAACGAATTATGTAGTTTAAGAATTAGAATTACAAATTAGAAGTTTAAGATATCTGCCTTAATAAAAGAAAGATGTAAAATTGCAAGGAACTGTTTTTAGTCTATTCCCTGAAAAAAACAAGAACTTACTTTGAAAGCACTTGCTGTTTTAAACCAGGTTAATTAATGGAGGTACCAGAGTGTGTTTTTGAGTAAAAAGTCGCTGGATGTTTGTGTCCCAGCTTACCATGATATTAAACTGAAAGCAAAAAAAAAAAAAGACCAATAAATAGAAGAATATTTTGTTTTAATTAACATTTTCCATTTAAGATTATATGAAATAGTAATTGACAAAACTCAAAAGTACAAAATTATTGAAAGTGTCCATCTGCATCAGCTCCACTTGCTGGAGGGCCAAAATGAACTGAGGTCAACGGCCAAACAAAATTATTCCAAGGGCTTCAAATGGCTCCTGGGCTGCACTTTGGAAACCCTTGCTGTAGAGTGTTAGGGAGAGTTTGGTAGAGATAGAGCAAACTTTTTAGGGGGCAATGAAAACATAGATGCTGCAATTTGTTCAGTACAGGGCTAGATCCAGCAACAGCATTTTTGCCATTTTCCCCAATCCCACAAACAGATGATTTCTTTCAAAAATCAATACTACATGACAGACAGTTACTGATATATTTATGAGCCATTTTATTAGGTACACCTGTTTACCTACTTATGAATACAAACGGCAACTCAACCAGTTTCATTGCAGTAAGTCAATACATTTAGACATGTTGACATAGTGAATATGATTTGCTGAAGTTCAAACCAAGCAAAGGGAGCTTTGGGTGACTTATTGTTGGTGTCAGATGGGCTGGTCTGGGTATTTCAGAAACTGCTGATCTGGTGGGATATTCACCATAATCTCTCAGGTTTACAGAGAGTGGTCAGAAAAGGAGAAAATATCCAGTGAGTTGAAGATGTGAAGAGGAAAATGCCTTCTTCATGTCAGGTCAAAGGGAAATGAGCAGACTGGTTCGAGATGGTAACAAGTAGTACAAATAACCACTCATCACAACCAAGCTATACAGAATACCATGTGTGAAGGCACTACATGTTGAACTCTAAAGCAGGTGGGCTAAAGCAGCAGAAGACCACACAGAGTGCCACTCCCATTAGATAAAAAACAGGAAACCAAGACTACAACTGGTTTGTAGCAGATTAGAAAAACGTTGCCTGGTCCAAAAAAGCTCAAATTAAAATGTGACAATCAGATACAGCGTCAGAATTTGGTATAAACATGAAAGATTGGATCCATCCTGCTTATTATCACCAGCTTAGGTGACAGAGGGGGTGTAACGCTGTGGTAGATATTTTCTTAGCATAATTTGTGTCCCGTGTCCATCTGAGTATGATCACAGTGTCCCCATCTTCTCATGGCCACCATTGTGCAGCACTCAACACCTCTTTAGCTGGTTTCTTGGACATAAGGTTGAGTTCACAGAACTTCAATGGCCCCCACAGCCACTACATCGCGATTCAATACCGCATGTTTAGGGTTAGTGCAACAGAAGGTTTGAATCATGGATGCGAAGCCTTCAAATCTGCAGCAACTGCATAATGCTATGATGTCAGCATGGACTAAATTTCTGAGGAATGTTCATTACGCCTTGTTGGATTAATGCCATGAAGAATTAAAATAGTTTGGATTAGAGAGGAGGCCCAACTGTATGTAACAAAAGTGGCCCATGAGTGTGTCCAATGACTCTGGGACCAACATTGAAGGCTCTTTAATTAGCGACCGTGTTTTCTCTCAATCAACCTGCGTCAATGCCGGAGGAAGCATTAAATATCCTGTATCTTCAATGCATTTAGCTATGCCCATTTAGGAAATATGGAGAAATTTGTCTTTACCACCCATATCATTATTCTGAGTATGTTAAAATACTCAATGCAAAGTCACTCTCCAAGTTTCTACATCCAGCTTGCGCTTAACACCTCAAGCTTAGGCTTTTAAGGATTGCATCACTATTTCAGTTAAACAGGTAACCACCCTTATGCAGAACAATCCCAATCCTTCAGTCAGACAGAGAAGTCTGAGAAGTCTGACTGAAGAAGTCTCACTTCTCTGTCTCTGAATTGAGACAGAGAAGTGAGGTAAGTTCATGCATTCTGTTTATGTGTCATGGTTGGTCTGATGTTCACAGGTCATCTTGAAACTGGCACTTGCCACCGACCTAATGGTTAATTTTTTTGGTGAATTAATTTGTAGGCTAATTTGTAAAGTTGCAGGAAAATTAGATCAGTTACATCACAACAGCAGCAGGCTTTTATTCAAAAAGTGAATAAAAGCCCGCAATTGAAGAACAACAGATTATTAAAGTGAGATTTCATTCCTGGTGAAACTGTTTTTCACCAGGAATGAAACCATCAACCTTTTTTACAGAGGACTCAAAGGATAAAGCTAAAGTCTAACAATATGTCTATAATGAGAAGTGGAAAAGAACTGAAAACAGTAAGTTATGTCACTGACTTTGTAGCATTAGCAGGGAGCACAACATGACTTCAACAAGAAAACATGTTATTTGCACCCCAAATGAGTTTTCTATTGCTTATCTGCTGGTCCAGCCAATGGAAATTAAACCATACACAAGGTTTTAGCATTTTTAGGATTCTTATCACCATTATTCATACAAACAGACATCAAGAGAAATAACGTGATACTGGTTAACAACATGACTACTAACTCAACTGTTTATGGTTAATTTGTTTATAAAAGAAATAGGAAGGGCACAAATGATCTTTTATCATACATCTTGCAAAGTATAAAGGCTTGTGACAGCAGCAGCAGTTTTCCCATCACTTATAAAATCTGCTGTATCCATGTTGAGTTCTTCTGAACTTTGGATTCAGGGCCAGAATCACATCTCAGCAGTACTATGTGAGTATTTCTGCAGAAAAACATTCAAGTATGGCATGTAGTCCTATCTAGCCTTTATTTTGCATTTTTCCCCATATCCTGATCAACGATCATCAGGAGCATGTGAAATCATCAGCACTAGGTATAAGTTTCAGAAATGGGGGAGGGAGAAGAAGTAGAAGATAATCCTCAAGAGCTTTGAGTCCATTGCTTCCACCGACTGCTCACCCCCTAGATTAGTCCCTTATAGTTTATCTCCATCCTCATACTCGTTCCCTTATTTTTCCACCAATCCTTCTTCTCTGACAAAATGGAAAAAAAGTCTTTCATCCTCTCAAGTGTCAGCAGTATATCACATGAGATGGGGAGAAGACGCTCAACCATCGAGGAAATGAAAAGGTCCAAAAAAAAAAAAAAAAAAAAAAAATGGCAGAGGCAAGATCAAAAAAGCACTTTAGATCTCTTCCAACATCACACAGGCCTGTGTTTTGTTGCTTCCTCGCTCCGCACTGCGCTGCCAACAGTGAACTCGAGTACTGTACAAGCAAAGCCTTAAATTCACCCCTTCTCTTCACATTTCAAAGAGGCTGCATTTAATCCACTCAATTCCACAGAGACTCAAATATGCCTCATGCTTCAGTAAGCTAAAGCTTTTCCAGCACTTGTACCGTTTAGCTTCTCATCTGCACTACCATGCAGGAAGAGGAATCCCGGCAGCTCTGAAATACAACACCCTCTATCCTCAGGGACTTTACATAAAACATGCAGACAGATGTATACATATATAGATACGCTAAACATATCTTCATCTACATGTAAAATGAACCAGGTGTTCTTGTAGCAGTCTGAGGTTCTTGGTGTTGCTGGGCTAAGTCATGGCTCTGGAATGCAGGGCTGAGAATGAGGCGAGTTTAAACCTCGCTCCTGCTCCCACAGCCCGGAGCAGGAATGTGTTTAGGAAGCAGGTATAGACACTGTCCATCCAGGTCGGTCTCATGCACAGGCACTACAGCGGCACACACTCTGTGGTTGTTCAAACTGCTGTGAAAACATTCTAGGCCGCATTGTTTATTGTCAATAATGAATTAAAGGGTGTGTGGAGGGTGTCACATTGTGCCTGATCATCAGTTCATACTCCCATTCAGTGTCTTCGAAAACACCTTAAGTAATGAGGATCCCTGTCTTTAATAGGAGTGGGTTGATTGCTTTTATTAAGTTGTCCCAAAGTTTAAAACCAGAAAGAAAGTTTTGATCATACAGTTCTTGCGATTTAAAATCCTTTTAATGACAGGGGTCGGCAACTCCAGTTCTCGAGTGTCACTGTCCTGCAACATTTGGATTCATCTCTGCTCCAACACACCAAAATCATATTAATGGTTAATCACCAAGCCTTTGCACAACATGCCGACATGCCAAGACAGTAATTTAGCCTTTTGAATCAGGTGTCTTGGAGCAGGGATGCATCTAAAAGTTGCAGGACAGTAGCTCTTGAGGACTGGAGTTGCAGACCTCTGGGGTAGATAAAATACTGTAGTGTTGGCTGACTCTCTCCGGCTGTAAAGAAGAGTTGCACTTGCACTCTGCCACCTTTTCCTGCACACTCCTGGTCAGCTGGCTGAAAGGAACAATCCTGCATTTTTCTCTCACTTAAAAGACAGACAAATTTTACAGTTTTCATCTGTGCTTCTTACACTAAACATGGGAGCAAAAACAAGTTTGTTCCATCGTTTTTTTACTTTTGCAAGCTACAAAATGAATTTTCAAAATGTAGAATTAAAGATTGCTTGAAGTACAAAAAGTCCCCTGAATGCAGAACTCCAACAGGGAAAGATGGAGTTCTTCAACAATCCCAACCCCAAAACCCAACATGGCTGTTTGTTTAAAACATGGTGATAGCTTACATATATTTGGCAGGTACCAAACTGAGTAACACTAAGGCTAGCCAAACATTAAGATAGCTTATAACTGGGCGTGGCAATGGCGCAGGAAAAAGTGCACAACCCATGTACCTCCGTACATGGGTTGTGCACTCAGTCCTCGACATCACAGGTTCGAGTCCCAGCCCGTTGACCTTTACCATGTCTTCCCCCTTTCTCACAGACCGCTTTCCTTTCGTATCAAATAACGCTACTAGAGCCGGAAAAAATTTAAAATAAAAAAGATAGCTTATAATTGAAGTTATTTTTGCATCAGTAGAAACAACTGTTACTTTTATGCTTTAAAAAGGAAATTGGATCATATATGTTTATTTTTAATGTGTATAAATACTGTGATACCAAAATCTGGTATTTTTACTCAAACTCATGTCTAGTTTTGAATGGTAAAAAGGAGATCCATCCATCCAGTCTTTGTCTAAACCCATGTATCCATGCAGGGTCTCTTGGGGGCTGTTGCCTAACTTCAACGGTCATTGGGTGAGAGGCGTGGTACACACTGGACATGTCCACAGTCCATCACAAGGCAACACAGAGACACATAGGACAAACAACCATGCTTAAACCCACTCATACCTAAAGACAATTTAGAGAGACCAGTAAGCCATCAGTTATGTTTTTGTAAGAGGAAACCGGAGTACCCAGAGAAAACCCACACATGCATGGGGAGAACATACAAACTCAGTGCAGAAAGACCCCAGGCAGGGATTCAAACCCAGGAACCTTCTTGCTGTAAAGCAGTGCTTTCAACTGTTCCACCATGTAGCAAAGAGGAAAGATTAAGGGCAATTAGAGATCAATATTACATTTCTAGAGTTATATCAACAATGTTTAAACTGAAAGTGAAACAAAAGATCACAAAAAACCCTCCTTCCTTGGAGATAGACAAATAAACCACGCAGACATGAAATATGACCATCTCACGCTTCATCATCAAAACATAACAGTTTCCTGTCTTGACATTTCCATAGCAGATTTGAGGGCGAGGCCCCCCGACACTGCAGTAATTTCCTCCATCTCATTTAAACCACCCCTTTGTTCACAGAGTGGCCTGATTTCAATATTCAAATGCAGATCGGTGGAGCAGTAAAGCACTGAACGAGACACCGACTGTGAGGCAATCAGTGCAGAGCCAAGAGTTGGCGGCCACGCCTCTGCTCTGTATCTCATCTGAGTCTGACATCAGCACGGATGGGTGAGATACCAGGGGTCATGGCCTGAAGAGAGAACACTTCCTGAAAACGTTCCAGCTGCCGGCAAAGGAGTGAAACACAAACACACTAAGGTTCGCTGCAGTCAAACATTACATTGCACAAGGGCACTCTAAAACAAAAGGAAAAGAAGATATCGATTTCAAAAAGGTTAATGCGAACTCAAGTTTTTGTTTTCTTGCGTTTTGTGTCCCATCTGATATTGTTGGAATAAATTAATTTGTTTGGACCGAAGGCTCAATCTAAAAGAATCCAAAATTTCCATAAAAACTTCCACTCCATCCCATCTACACAGCAGTGATTCTCAGAGGACTGAGACCGGCACGTTTTAAACGCACAGCTGCGCCTACACAAAGCCACACACACAGAGGCATCTTTCTAAATGCCAAAGACGCTTTTCCTGTCACAAGAAAATGTGCGCAGAGCGACGGGAATCAGGGGGCGAGTGGGATCGCTTTTCCACTGAGGCAACAGTGGGTGGATTGAGCGGGAGATGGGTGGCCTGTGTCACCCTGGCCCGCTCCCAGAGCAGCGGGACAGGAAGTGGCCAGGGGATCCTGGGAGTATACAAGCCATCCTCTGTTTGTCTGTATCTACACTATCGGGTACTTCATTCAAATGGCCAGTGACCACAAGACCCTGGGATTGAAAGCTTGGAGGAATATTTCAGAGTGCCTCGGGTATGCATCCCAACTATTCAGCAGGCTTTATTATGCAGCGGTCATCTTTGTCAAGTAGAGTGAAATTCAGAAACTCTCAGTAAATGGCAAGGCCACTGCCAAGCAGAGCAGAGAGTTTGGAAAGCAACAAAGAAGTGAAAAAGAGCCAAACTAGGCCATTGAGGCATTGATTTCAAACAGAAACAGAGCAACAGGATGGGAGCGATGTGAGAACAGGTGGCACCAGCATTCCCATGCTCAACCATATGCGTGCGTATGAAGCCGGACACTAATTAGCACCAAATCTGGGCCAGAGCGACAGACGTTCCGTGTGTGCAACATAAAAAATTCAAAAGCCTGAGTCAGCGGGACGCAATAGCAAAACTCATGTCCCATTTTTGCGTATATGATCCATTTCTGACATTCCCCACTCACAGAGCCTTACACCGAGTCAGCGGGAAACTGAAGGGGGTTGTTGCTGGAATCACACAGCGGTTTTCTTTTGTTGGTTTAGAACTCTGAAACCAAACTGGAATTATGTTGTTTTAACAAAGCAAAGGCACGCCTCAATTTCTACAACTGCTGCTACAATAAAGACTCATTTACACTGCCTGTAATTTGTGAGCCCTTGTAATAGTTTCTGTTGCAGTGGATTATAAGTGAGGCAAAGACGGGGGGGTCTTTGCCCCACTCCCCCCCCACACATTTTTAAATTCTAAGGTCTTATTTATCAGGGCGTAATAATCTTATCTCCACCAGAGACAAACATCAAGTGTTCAATAGCACAACAGACTTCACACTGTCATTATTTACTAAACAAAGATGAAGACAAAACAGAAAACCATGCATGACAGCCTAACTACCGTGGCTTGTTGAATCCCTTTCAGCAATAGTAACCTGATGTACAAGTTTTCTGTACGACTTTTCTAGTTTCACATCCTTGTCAAAGACATGTTGACTCATTTTCTTTCAAAACACGCCTTACATGACCCAATTTAGGCCAAACTTTGCAGTCCCGTGCAAAAGTACTTGTGTATTTTATTGAGGTTTTATGAGATAAATCAACAAAAGGTTATGCATAATTGTAAAATGGAACAAAATAGAATTTTTTTTAAATTAAAAAAAAAAAAAATCTGAGAGGTTTGGTGGTAGCCAGAATAGGCAAGGACAGCATCAAGCAGAGACGCAGCCTAGAACTCTGTTAACTCTGGAGGAGCTACAAAGATTGACAGAACAGGTGAAAGAAGCTGACAGGACAACGATTAGTTGTGCACTACTCAAATTTGTTCTTAATGGAAGAGTGGCAGGAAGAAAGCCAATGTTCTAGAATGACATAGGAAATTTTTTCAATTTCTTATCGGTAAAAAAAATGCTTGAAAACCATAGATCATTTTCCTTCTACTTCACATTAATTTATGTTGGTTTATCACCAGGGTCTGGAAGCTGCAGCTGTGGAGCCACAATTGGCTCTTTAGGACCTCCAGGTTGGCTATTAATACCTTTTGAAATATAAGTGATTAAAAAAAAAAAAAAAAATGCTAGTTTTAGCAGTTATTCTACATGACATGTTATCAATAGACCTTCCACAACAGAATAAAAGATTGTGAACATATAAATGATTTTTACAAAGGACCTTTTTATTCATCAAATTTTTTACTATTAACAGCAAAACATATTTCTTTTCTTTTTGTAAAACTTTTGTGTTTTGTAAAAAAAAAAAATAAATAAAAATAAAAAAAATAAAATCAGCAAATTTTCCATAGTAGATATCTATAAAATCTTATTTCTCATCTTATCTTAAAGCATCATGTAGCTTTTGTGGGCCAAAGGGGGAAAATTGGTTCTTGGTATTGAAAAGGTTGCCGTCCCCTGGCTTGCCACATTAAATCCAAATAAAATAAACTGAGGTTTGCAGTTAAAACGAGGCAAAAAGAGAAAAAATTCAAGGGGTGTGGACACTTTTGCAAGGCACTGTAGCTTGATGACAGATGTCCTCATTATTGACTCTAGAAGACTTTGGTAAACACAGGAGTTCATGGTCAAATAGGGTGGGGTACCTTAAAGATTGTGTGGCTGCAACACAAGCCCAAATAATCAGCCACCCAACACCGTGCTTGAAAGCTGGTCTGAGGTGTTTCTGTTTCTACTGTATTAAGTTTTGCCAAACATTAATTTTTGGAAATGACAGTCTACCAGGAGGATTATATATTTAGATGCATATATTTAATTTCATTGACTTTACCATGTAGAGTGTAAGATGTGGGGCTCAAGTTTTTTTTGCAATTTCTCAGAGCCTTGGGGTAAATTTGCTGGGATGGCCACACTCCTTGGAAAATTGGCAGCTGCCCGAAGTATTTTCTACTCACGAACAATTTTTCTCACTGCAGAACATTGAAATTCAAATAGTCTGAAACTGGCCTTTTAACTCTTCTCAGACTGATGAGCAGCAACATGTGCATCTTTAGCTTCATAGCCAACAGACTGATGCCTTTCCTCCTTTACATTGTATTAACACACACCTGCACGTTTCAGACCAGAAAAATGTTAAAAGTTCCGCTTTTATCGAGGTGCTCACACTGATGCCAATCATTTTATATGTGATTTTTAATAACTGCACAGTATTATTTTTATTATGTTGTAAATCTGCTCTTACTAAACAGTCTCTGTTCTTAATTTGATATTTTTGTGTGAATATGCATGCTGCCACTTACCTTAACTTGCTGCTGAATTTCCCCACAGTAGGACAATAAAGGATATTTCTTTCCTATTTTATTCTATTTAATTAGTGGCGCCTGGCTGCTACTCATTCTCTTAAATGTATTAGATGCAGAAAGGAAATACTTTTTGTCTTTATGGAATATATAATGATATTAAATCTGTGTGTTTTTCTACACTTCATGTTAAATTGAAATGCACGTAGAAGCTGGTAAAGACTAGATCATTTCTAAAACCCTGGAATTAAAGAGAGTGTAATATCTTTTTACCAAGACTGTATTCTTTATGATATCATAAAATTTTAAACGACATCTTCACAGCTCAGTGTCAGTTCATCCACATTGGTCCTAAAGGGAACTAGAACACTCGCAAAATTAAATGCTGCAAGCTTGACTGGAGTCTCTTCAACTTGTCTGCACATTTCACTTCAGTGCAGTTAAAAGCAGCTTATTACATTGGACTCCAAAGATGTTCTTTAACCAGTCTTGAGTTGTGGACCACCCTGAATCGTTCCTTTGCAATCCCCGAGAAAAGGCGTACAAAGGTAGTTTTAAAAAAGTGGAAGTGACCTGTCTTAAAGCCGATATCGATGCTCCCAGAGCAGCAAGCTCAGGAAAAAAAAACAAGCAGTTCATTGATGCCAGTCTCAGTGTATCAGCCTGACACACACAGATCCCTCCTGTATTAGTGAACAAAGGCGCCTGTGCCTGGCCACGTTGCCAATTAGCAGGAATTTTAACCTCAAGAGGCACTTTCCAGCAATCTCATTGGAGCTGACACAAACATCTTTGGCTTTCACTGGGATGCATTCATGGGATTCCAAGGAGCATTAGGTCCCCTCTGTGGAGTTGAAACCTGACAGTTGGGGAAGTGAAACGGACCTTTTCACGCTGCTTGGAGAAACACTTCTCACTCATCTTCAGCTGGTTGCACCACCAACATTGCAGGAGGTTCCCTAAACTGGTGTCAATTAGCAATTTAGAGAAAAAATGCACACGGCAGCAGAGAGAAATAATTAGGGATGGTCTGTTGAGTCTGAGTGTTTGCAGAAGCATCGGCTTCCGTGTCACTACTGTAATGTTAAACACAAGAATATTGGTTCCAAGGGAAATCTGTTTTTGTGCCTGCTGCAAATCATTTGAATTCTTTCAGGAAAATGTCTAAAAAACAAAACAAAATGGAGCAAAATCCCTTTTGGTAGAATCTGGAGGATTAGTCTTATGCATTCCTGATGATCATGAGTATTAGCATTTTTATTTCCATGAAAACTCATCTAATGGCGCTTTGACACACATCTCTGGAAAAAGGTTTCAGGTTTCAGATTTCAGAACGGATTACAGCACAAGGGGGAAAAACAAGCTGGGGGTTTATGTGCAATATTTAGGTTTAAGGCAGATGACAAAGCTGTGGCAACATGCTGATATAGTGGCACAGCAGGCTTTAAGTGTGTGTGTATGTGTGTGTGTGTGTGTCAGGTGTTATATTTCAATGTCAGGATGGCAAAAATGCAGACAGTTTGACGTCGTGCGTGAACAGGGAGGCCACTACTTAAGTGTCTGAGAGGAACAACTTGTCTAGACACTGAACCCAGTTGAATTATCTCCAGTGATGAAGGAGATCCTGGATCAGTGGTCTGGCATTGATTCAGGCCTGATGTGTACACCGTAAGCAGGAGGAGAATCGACTGAATTATTATTCAAGATGAGGCAAAAACACAGTGCTACGGTTAGTTTGAGGTTCTCATTGACATATCCAGTCTTTTCTATTATTAGTTTCACCACAGACAGTCAATATTTGGACATCTGAGCCATACCGAGTGGGAGACACTAATCCTGAAGCGTGTCTTTTAAAGTGCGTGGGGTTCTGGGAACGGAAACCGTGGCTTGTACAGTCAGCATCTGCAGAGGCTGACTGAACCTTGAGGTAAAGGTGGGCCGCCGCCTGGAGCCCCAAAAATGCTCCAGATCAAGTTCATCCAAACCACAGTCACGCACAATCACATGATCGCCTTCTTTCTAGAACATTCACGTGCCTGTTCCCGATAGCCACAAATACTTTTTGATCTAGAGTGAACATGTCTCAAAATGAAACCCACCTTTTACAAAGCTATGCTCCAGACATGCACCAGTCAGAATTTGCTGGCTAATATTTCACGTTTGATTTTAGTTTATTCTGTTTTCTCTTGAAGAACTACTTTAAGAAGATCTAAACAAAACATTGAAAAAAAAATTATATATATTATATCAAAAACATAATATAAAACACTGTGTTTATGTCTTCTTTAATGCATTTTGCATTAACAGTTAGCATAGATGACAAGCAATACTTTAAGTGAAATTTTCAACTTTTTAAGTTGGAAATCTATTCCAATATCTCTAATGCACAGTACTCAGAATATCCAAACAATTATGTAAGATCTGCAATTAGAATAACTAACGACTATTAAATTTCACATATACAAAGATATATTTGATTTTTAAAAAATAAATATATAAGATGAAATTTAAAAAAAACTGTAACAGTAACAATACCATATGTAAAATGTTAGAAAAATTGTTCACAGAGAGAAACTAATATTGCCAAAATTCATTTAAAACTGCTTGTTGATATCTGGAAGCAACACATGAAGAGGAAAACCAATGCAAAGAAAAAGGTTTATGAAATCTGGATCAGAATAGCACGCCAGCTATCCGGTTATCTTCAGTGAATTTCAGACTAGCTATTGAATGCTAGAAAATGATTTCCAGCTATATTTAAATGAGTGTTTACAGTTTCAGTTTTGGGAATTTGAAATATGCGGTTTATTCATAAAAATGTTCAATTAGGAATGTTTTTCCATTCTAGTAAATAACAACTTATACATTCTTTATTAAATTCTACTTATATAGATTTAGAGAAATAATAGTAGATGTCTAAAAAAATACTACATATACAAATCAGATTGTAAACAATAAGAATAATCTCTTGTTAGAATAATGAAACTCAATATTTGAATACTGTTATTGCCAAGGAAATGACAACAGCAGGCACTGCTGCTGTGAAAAGGTTTAATATATTTCCAGAAACTGCAGTTATTCGCAGTTTCAGATCAAATGTAAAAAGTAAATATTATGTTTATGAAACAAATGGAAAAAACCCTTTTAAGAGGAGTGTATATTTTAGATAACACCTGTAAAAAAGCAACATTAAATTACAAGTCTTGATTAAACAAGGGTTAAAAATGAAACTAAGAAGGGAAATTAAGGGCTCCACACCTGTGTTCTTATTTAGGCCCAAATATAACTAAATCTACCTCTGAACATGCTAAATGAATGAACTCTTCATATTATTCTCCTATATGGTGTTCTTAGATCAGTCATATTGGAAGATTATTCTAGTCTTTGAACCAGTTTTACTCAAGTTTTTTGGGAACTTCATCTTAATTGTTGGCGCTGCTGGAATCCAGGAAGGTGCGGTGAGGTTGGCTCATAATGTGCAGCATGGAGGTATGATAAGTATGCATCCTATTTCATAAGACCCAGAAATAATGATGAAGCAGCTGGCAGCGCTCCAACAACTTGCTGTTATAATAAGGTGAAAAAAACGGAACAGTGTGGGAATAAAAGAAGATTCAAGACACAAAGCTGAGGCTAATGCATCTAAGCCCTCATTCATTTTTCATGAACTTCTGTCTGAATTTTTTGAAAAAACAAACAAACAAAAAAAACAAAAAACAAAACAAAAAACAAGTTTTTGCTACTCACCCTGAAGAACAGGCTGCTGGAGATTTGGTCTCTTCGCTCTTCTGGAGGTCCAAATTTGGCGTCAAACCATCAATGAACTGCTCAGCGACACTTCGAGCTCACAGATCCCAAAATAAAAATCAAGTCTGGGGACTGAAGAGGAGCAGGGAGGCAGCCCGGTGCCAAAATGAAGCCAGGCTCACTGAGGAGCGATGAGGAATCCCGGTGAAGAGGAGCGGCGGCCCGGTGAGGTCATGATGGGGAAACCCTCCGGAGATGAGGAGACATTTTTTTTTTTTTTTTTTTTTTTTTTAATTTTGACTCAAACTGACAGAATACAGAAGGTGGATAGAGCCGTGGGACCCCCACATACGTGGCCAACAGAGATCCGTTGAAAAAGCCGAGCGACGCTGTGCTCCTCTGCAGCAACAACGCCGAAACAAACCGGGATCAAAACACTGGGATGTGCAGGGGGGAGAGGGGCGGGGCCTCGTGTGGATTCTCAGGCTCTGATTGGTCACATGGTTTTACGCACAAGTTTTTCTCTGATTTGGCTGAACAGTGTCTCTGGTGCCTCCTCACCTGAGGCCGCAGGTTCCAACCTGCTCCTGATGCGAGACCGTGATTCACCCAGTCTGCATGTTCCGAAGCTAAACACAGCTGGCAGCAGTCAAGTATTTACTAAACACATTTATATTCAAACACTTTTCTTTAACTCCGTGTCATCTGTTGCGAAGCTAAACAATAAAGACTAGTATAGACTATAAAGTCTCACAATTACAGAAAAAAGGAAAATTATCTTTGCTTTGTTTAAAAATATATATATATATTTATTTAGAACAAGGCTGCCATCTACTGTTCAAATGAGAGAACATCAGGTGCGATAAACTTAAAACCTTTAAACAATTAAAGATTATACACACACACACACACACACACACACACACACACACACACACACACACACGTGTAGGTGTTTCAAAAATATTTTTCAAATGTTCAGGGCATTCAGGAATGATTGAAATGATCTGTTTCAAGTACCTAAAAGTCTGGAAAAAGAAAATCCTCCAAACTTCAACTGCAACAAAGGAAGCTTGTCTTTCTGAAGTACAAGAGGCTTAAAGCTCAGCATCCACCAGAAAGTGCCCCTGTATGAGCTGTTGTTTATTTCAGGCAATTAAATGCGATTTTAGCTTCTTTGAACAGCTAATGCACTGGGTTTTCCAAATAAATAAAGAAGTACAAGTAACATAGAGACACCCAAAGATGATTCACCAGCTAAAGAATAACAATACATCAGTATTTATCTATTATCTTAATAAGTAATAGATAAAAATGGGAATAAGATTATTAAAATAATTCCAAAACCCATAGCCAGTGTCTCCTAGTGTAAAAAAATAAAGCACATGAATGGCATTAAAAGGATGTGCTGCTGGATAATTTATCAAAAAAACCGATCTGATCACATACTCTGCATGTCTTCAAGAAGTTTTCTTACTATGTCAGGATTTTTTAAATCAAATGATAACAGGAAGCAGAGGTTGAGTGATTTTTCTCTTTACTGCGTAGCTTGTTCTTCTTTCATGGGGTAGGTGGTGTGGGGGTAAAGGCTTCTAGTAAATATAAAATCTTTTGTGTACTGGAGTTGACACTGAGCTCTGTAAATTCGCACATTGTTTATTCTATTTTACCTATCCTGTGTCACAACTGTTGTCAAACTCTAAATTTGACGTTCATAACTTAGAGTTAATCAACTAATTTCTTGAAACCTGCTTAAAAAGATTCTGGAAACTTCTATTGGAGTGTTCTGGTTGTCTGAGATGTGATGTTACCATGTTTTTCATGCATGAAACTCTTAGGTACAGAAACAGCAGTCATCAAAAAATTCCTTTGTCACTTGTCATGTCTTATTGTTTAATGAATTTTAAAAATTGAGCAGACAGCATTACATTTTTCCTGGCTACTTATGTTCCGGGTCCAAACAGGCACAACTTGGGTGCCCAGTTCTTGGAGTCCAGCTCAAATCTGCAAAAGTGAATGTTGGGTCAGAATGAGAAGCAATCAGACAGCGTTATAGAGAAAAAGACAGAACCCCAGTGTAATCCACTTTGATAGGGAACTCATTTACACACAGCTATTCACAGTAGCAGTCATTTTAGACACAATCATCTTCAGAAATTGCATATGAAGCATTGCTGAGAGGAGGAAGGACAATTACCACAACATAATTAATATGTAGATGCTGACTGTGTTGGAGGGCAGAGTATAATACAGGCTGACTTAAGTTTGACAGTTTTCACAGTTTCTCAGAAAACTCAGTGGATTAAGTGTTAAACTGTTTTAGCTTGGACAGTAAGTCTTTCACGTCTTCAGGATTTATGATAAACATACAGCAGCTTCTGCTGAGTTCCACTGTGACAGTCTGCACTGTGGATTCTCAAATCCACTGGAATTCAAGATCAGGAAAAATAATGGCTGTCTAAAGAAACATAGCTTCTGCTTTTCATGTTACACAGCACTGATGATCCCAGAAGGTATTTTAAAGATTCTAACACTCATGACTAGGGGTCTGGCTTGAGCTCTCACACTTTGCCTAGACGTGATATTGCTGTAGCATAATTCATTTTATTGAAATGCATTCCTTCTTCTATTGAAACAGCTTTTTTCTTGTATGTCCCTTGTTTTCTCATCCACTTTGTGTGCCCTTGTTATCTATGAGCACAACCAACCCTCAACTAAACACATATTCAGTTATGATGTTCTGTGGAAGAAAATAAAATTGATTTGACTAAAACCAGTTGAAGGCTCAGATTTTGTGAAATGTGTTTTTAAAAAAAGCTAATGATGCAATTAAATAATAACTGCAAATGAGAACAATTGGGGATGGATGGCAAGAGGAGGTTTACAAAAACACATCCCAGATCCAGACCGCTGATAATCTTCGAGAAGCCATCTGCACCACATGGAGCAACTTTCCCACCAGCTTATTGGAACCAGCTCCGGAGAACTTTTATGACACTTTGAGTTTTATTATTTTTTTGAAGGACAAGGGCTACAGTCATAAACTTTTAATCGGCTGAAAAAAACAGCTTGTTTGAGTTTAAATGACACGTTCAATAATTTGCTCACTATATTTGTTCTGTCCTTTGCTCTTGTTTCTGTTCAACTTACAACCTAGTTAACATTCTGCAACGTAAAATGGGAACATATATTCTTTCCATTTTTCTGATCTTAGGATTTGCTTGAGGAGTGTACCAACAATATGGCTTCTTGCCCCAGGTGGCATGACCTGGGGGGGTGTCGTGAAGCAAAACAAACAAAAAAAAGAGCTGATGACTCATGAAATCTCTTTTGTGAAAAAAGAGGGATTTTTAGTTTTCTCAAAAATATTGTTCAAATCTGTCTATCTAATGGAATCCTCAGAATACGTATCATCAGGAGAGTTGGTGTGTAGTTGGTTTTGTGTGTGTGGGGGGGGTGGGCAGCAGCAGAAGGCTGTGCCATTCATTCAAAAACTCCCTAATGCTATTAGTAAACTAGATGCAAAAGCTCTCTATGATGTGATTACATCGTTTTAACAGCAGAATTAGTTGCATAATCAGACGCGTGCATCTAATTGTTTGTTATTCCTCTTGATCTTGAGCAAAGCCTTTGTCTTTATCTTGTTAATTAAATACAGTGACTTGGACTTATTTTTAATGCTTTGCAAAGCCTTCAGCTGTTAAACTGAAATGTGTGTCATAGATGCTTTAATGTTTGCACTTCAACCTTTTTGCCAGGCGCTCTCATGCTACACAGCAACCGGATTTTCCTGAAGGAAAACCATTAGTTTCTTTTGCTTCTTGTTTTCATTTTATTACTTCTCCACATAATCCACCAACGGTGTCTTCCTAAAGTTGCAACTGCTAACGTCAGTGTGTTTTGTTGAAATTTGTATGATAGACCAACACAAAGCAGCATGTAATTGTGAAGTGGAAGAAAAACAGCAGATGATTTTCAATACCTTTTATAAATACAAATCTGAGAATTATGGCATGCACACATTTTCAGCCCCTTTTACTCTCATACCCCAAAAATCTCTGGGGCACAATAGCTGTATTTATGCTGAGATTAAATTGCATAAGGCTGGAGTCTATAAACTACATAGATGACTTCTGAAGGCAGTTGACCTGCTTTTGATGATGGGTTGATGAAAGTTAACAATCAACCGTCACCACATGCCTGCTCAAGAGGAGGGGAGCGCTGAAGAAGTCAATGACTGGATATAATCAGCTTCCTTCGATAACTTTTTAAAAATCACGATTATAAATTGAATTTGTATTGTTTTATAACTAGGATCAATTTGAAATATTTGTACTTAAATTTCAATCTGTCTCAAAAACTGATTGGAATCGATTTAAGTATAAACTGTAGAGTTGTAAAAAAAAGTTAGGACTGGTTATGACAGCCTGTGTGTTTTTCTGACATATTTGGACATTTGAATATTTACCACCACGTTTAGTTACTTAAAACGGATCAAATCTCACATCGTGCACATGACTGGAAAATCATTACTCAGCATTTTGAAGGTTTGTCCTGTTTCAGACATTTAGTGTGGTGTCCTCCCGACTATTGAAGTGAAAGTGAAAACCATGGTGAGCAACTAAAGAGTGGCCTGAAGCCTTCAGAAAGAAGATTACGGTATGTTAAGGGTCTGGCAAGATTTAAAGAGGTCTCAAAAAATTTAAAATCAGCTATTTTACAGTTCAGAAAATAGTCTACAAGTGGAGGACGCTGAAAAAACTGCCAGCATGCACATCTGTCCATCCAAGCAAGAAAGATGCTAGAAGAAGTCTCCAAAAAAAACCCTAAAATGTCATGATGGGACCTAAAGGATGCTCTTGCCACTGATATGAAAATGAATGCCAGTACAAAGGTCCTGGACCAAACTTAAGCTCAGATCTTGATCTCATGGAGATGGTGGGAATGACTCAGACTGTTTTTGCATGAAACCCTAACCAAAGGGTGTAAAATTAGGGCCTCGGGTATAGTTAGTTGGATAGTTTTGCATTTTTGTTCATATTTTTTCCAATAACTGTCTCACATGTTTAATTTTAGTTAAATTCAATTCGATCAGACATTGATATGAGTACATTTTTTAATAAAGAAGCAAGTATTTACTGGAGTGTCAAACATTAGTTGTGAACTGGGGCTATATAAACTGAACTGATGTGGTTGCACTGGAGTTTAGGGGTATCAGAATAAACAGGGTGAAATACAGATTCATGCCACACCTTTCACATGTTTTTATGTAAAGAAATAAAACAAAAGATGTATATTTTCCTTCCACATCACAATTATGCACAACATTTTGTTGGTCTACCACTAAAAATCCAATTTTTAATACACTGAGGTTTGTGGTTGTAATGCAATAAATGCAAAAAAACAGCAATGGGTCCAGATGCTTTTGTATGGCTTTGATCTTCTTTCCACACTGTTTCTTTCCTTGATGCTCTATTTTTGTAATTACACAACAACATGTCCTTTGCTGCTTCATTCTTCTTTGCAGTCACACAGAACCTCACCTTCTGTCCCGGCAGTCTCAGTTGTCCATATTTCTCGTTTCAGATGACCTTATGGGAAAGAGGATGTCACTTTCTAAGGAGAGATTGCTGCCCAGGCCAGCCATGCGGCTACGCAGCAGAAAGTGTGTCCTCCTCTGCAGGATCCTCTCTTGCTCCTGCTTCAACTCCACGTAGGATCGGGAGAAGGTGTGAAAGATGGAGGTGACAGGGAACGCCATTAGGAGGATACCACTTAGGATGCTGCTGAGAGCTACTACCTGACCTGGTATGCTCCTTGGCACCATGTCCCCATAACCAACTGTTGTCATAGTGATTACAGCCCACCAATAGGTTGCAGGGATGCTTGTGAACTCCTGTGTGTCAGCCATTTCATTCTCAATCAGGTACAGCAGTGGCGAATACAAAGCAATGGCCACGCACAGGAAAAGGAGGAGCAGTCCAAACTCCCGTGTGCAGCGTCTTGCCGTCAGGCCAAGAGTCTGCAGGCCCAGCGAATGGCGAGCCAGCCGCATCACGTAGAGGATGCGCAGCGCTCGGAGGACGCGCAGCACCAAGCCCACTTTGTCCAAGTAGCTGCTGCCGGAGCCAAGGCGCTTCTCCCCCTTGGACGAGCCGTCCACCAGCAGCGTGATGTAGTAAGGCAGGATGGCCACCACATCGATCAGGTTTAGGGGCTTTCTGAAGAAGGTCAGCTTACTGCGATCCTGAATGAAGCGCAGCGAGAACTCCAAGGAGAACCAGGCCACACATACAGTCTCCACTATGAAGATATTGTAACACATCTTGGAACATGTGCCCTGAAAAAAAGAAAGAAGAAATCCCACTGTGGCCATCAGCATGTTACAGTCACTAGAGGGAGCCACATCAGCATGAAATCCAGGAACTAACCAGGATGCAGCTGCACAAGCAACATGGAGCGAAAAAATATACAGTGCTGTGGAGGAACTTTGTTCCCTTTTACAGATTTCCTCTGTTTTTATAGTCTGTCCTACTTAAATGTTGCAGATAATTAAATTTTAATATCGGATAATGACACCCAAAGTAAATACATAAAGTAGTTTTCAAATGAGGATTTCATTTATTAGGGGAAAAAAGCAGCCTGAACCAACCCAGTTGAAATTAAAGGGATTTGTACAGAAGTTGAAATATTTTGGTCCCATCTTTCAAAAAATCAACTGGAAAATCCCAAGAAGTCGCATTTCAAGCTTGGAAAGACTGGTTTCAAAGTTCGATATAGCTGAAGCAAATTTCAATCCCCCAAATCTCCCAGTCAAGTTCGACTCAAAGTAGGAATAAACTGATTATGGTTGCATTATTTCAACTTCTCAGTATTTGTGTCTCAATAGATCAGTGTCGTCCACAGGATGGATCAAAAGAACAAGTTTCTTCAGTGTTTAAATGCAAAACATGCAGATGCATAGATTCCTATAACTGATCCGATTAGATGGGCTCACCCTGATGATAAAGAATCAAATCCTTCCTCATCCTTAGCCTTCTCACAGGCAGCTTGAGAGTTTGGGTCAAAACTGACTGGTCCTTGGAACTCCCCTCAGTTTCCACTATCTTGACAAAAACCTCATGTCCATCTGAAGTAATGTAACGACAGAGCATGATGTTGCCACCAGCATGTTTTATTGTGCTTATGTTGTTCTTTTGGCACCAAACATACCTTTTGGATTCATCACCGAAAGGCTCCAGGTTGGGGTTTTTTTTTTGGCTTCTTCAGACCATAATGACCTCTCCTGCAAGGTTCTGAGCGATTTTAGCCAAGCCAGGGGGTGTTCTTTGGAAGAAAATGCTTCTCTTTGACAACCATACTCTTTTGTCCAGACATGGGGAGAATTCAGGAGAGTGTGCTCACACAACCTACACATTTGAAAGTCCATCTTTGTTACTGCCCCCCAAGCCAACATCCATCTGCTTTTTCATAAATTCTGGGAAAAAAAATGTCCAATTTTTGTCACTATGATTTCATATTGTTTCATATTTTGATATGTATCTTTGTCATACGATAGTATATATACAAATGTTGCTGTGGAATTTCATTGTACGATGATATTCTATTGATCCTTAGTAACCTCACTCTAAATTATGGCGGAAACTAAAGGATGCCAAGAAACAGATGTCAGGACAATTCAACATGCTCCCTAAACTTCAGCATTTTCAAAGGCAGGTGTGAAGAATGAATGCTGAAGAATGCAGTGGGGACTTTCCAAGTCAGCAATCTGACTTCAGGGGTCATTCCAGTTGACACCTCTGACTCGGAACACCTGTGCACCATTATCATTGCAAAAATTGAAATAAGAATTCACCTAAAGCGACCTTGAGAATGACCCAGTGGAGTCTGGGAAATGTCTTCAGTGGAACAGCTCTAAAAATGTCTGTGACCCAAAAATGTCTGTTGCAGTAACCTTCCCCACCCAACATGGCTTCATTTGAACAGTTTTGCCAAGAGAAACATCTACAGAAATGAGTCCAGCCCTTGGGACACCCCTTGCTTCCACTGGGACTTTAATCAAGGACTAAGAAGAGTCTTATTTCTTATGTGGCCTGATTTTTTTATGATGTTTTAGACAGAAAATGATTTGCCTAAATTTCCAGATCAAGGCGGTAAACACAAGACATGGGTTTTGTCCATGTCATGTTGAGTTTGAAACTGCTGAAAACAGCAAGGTGGGAACGGCAAGGTTACAGCTATAAACATACCAAAGATGTGGAAAGTCGCTCATGTCATGATATCATTATGCAAATACTGGCGAACCACAGGAAGTGCTGAGTAGACCCACAGCAGGAACTGAAAACTCTGCTATCTGGCAGCCAGGAACCAGAAGCAGTCTGTCACAATCAGATTGTTGCCACTTTTAATTAAACAGCCTTGCAGAGACATATTAAGAAAAATGAGGCATGAGTACAAGGGAGGCCTGTCAGCTCAAACTAAATTTTTTTAACTCAATTACATCCCAAGAACTCTTTTGATCAATTTTCATCAACGGGGATTATGCTTGGTTTAGAAATGTGTAATGGAGAGGATTTTAGCATGCTTACATCCCATCATTTTCTCCAACTTTGCACAAAAAGCCAAACTTCTGAATCCAAAGAAACTTGTTAGCATAAGAGTTTTACGTTATTTAAATCTTCCATCAGCGCTCTGATGACCTGTTAGCAGTTGAAAAATATGTAATCTAACAGTCACCCTGAGATTTTGTGCTAAAAGCTCAGATTTACAATTTATTTATAAGACCTGCGTTGTTTTCTGTGTGTGAGCGGCTGAAAATTCACTTTCCTTTTATTTGACAGTAAAGGCTAAGGCTTTTAATTAAAGCGCCGATTGAAGTAAAACATAATAATACAACATACTGTGATGTCTTTGAATATTTTTTTCTAATCTCGAAAAAACAACTGTTAAGTGCCGCTACTCTCCCAGCAGTCTCTCTTTCCTCTGTTTTTTTCTATTTGACTGGAGTGAAACATCACATAAATAACTCTGATTAGGTTGAATCTCATTGAACAACAATATATTTCCATGCCCACTGTAGAATAAATATGATTAGTTATTACTTAATTAGTGAGAAAAATAAATGACTTTTATTTTTGAAACTTGATTAAGGGTTTGTACATTCTGTGCAAAACCTTCCTAAACCTTCTAAGGAATCGTGAAGAAATTCAGAAAAGGATTATGGAACAAGCTGCTGCGATCTCCAGTCTGATCTACCTATGGGATCTGATCTGTAATCCCTCATATAACAATGCATCAAAAACCCAACAGAACCACCTGGACAATGTTCTTGGAAACCTTGGGAGTGTAAATTCACAAATGTTACCTGAGAATCCCCATATAAACAAGAAGTCTTGTGTTTGTCTTGTCCAGAAGCAGCGACTTCTCTGAGCTCAGAGACATCTTGGATTGACTGTGCCCCTGGCAAAGTTCATTTTCACTTCTATAGCAGTAGCATTAATGCAGAAAAGCACACCAAGGTTTTGGAGCAACATGTGCTTCCTTCAAAACCACATCCTTTCCAGGAACATCCTTCCATTTTCCAATAAAGTATTATACTACACAGGTTACAAAGGTACAGCTGAGGAAGAGAAGCTTATGAAGTTTTCCCAGGAGACAATGTTGGGGAGAATGTTGAAAAGTGAAAAGCAATGTTGTAATTCTTGCACTTGTGCACAACTCACAAGATGTTTGCAGAAAAGCTACGCACTTAGTACACTTAGCTTTCCCTAAATTAATTTCCTGGATAAATTCTAAAGCGCTAACTTACTTGGCTGCTTTGTACACTTTCAGTTGAATAATGTTAGGAATCTGTGTTGAAGTTTTGGTTATCAACTTTTAAGAATTCTTCATGTAGTTAGATGTTTATATTCAGGCTTCTTTTTTGAAGTGTGTGAAGACTGTTAACACAGCAGTTCTGGTTTTTTTCCCCTCACCTTCTCCACCCATAATATTGTGCAGTAAATGATGTTTATTCTGTACCCAGAATTGCTCAGAATTGCTTATTAAAAACCACAAAATAAAATGGCACTCATGGCTGTAAAGCGGGCGTCCAACCAACGCTATATGCTGTTCTGTTCCTGCATCTTTGCTGTATTTGTTTAAATAAAACAGCTTTTTTATGTAAAAAAAAAAAAAAAAAAAAAAAAAAAAAAAAAAAAAAAAAGTGGATTTACTCACCGCCTCCTCCTCTTCTCTCATAGCTGGCATGGTGCTGATAGAGAGGTTGATGGCTGTGATGGTAACAAACAACACAGACAAACAAGCAAAGATCTTTCCTGGCAGGCCAGAGTGAGGCCTCTCCACCATGTCTCTCAGTTTGTTCATGCACCAGTTGATTCTGGACTCAGCTGTGTGCTCCCTGTGCCCATTCTCTGAATCCAACAGATCCTCCAAAAGTTCATCCTCTTCTTCTGCTCTCTCCATCACTTCAAACTCTTCCACACGCTGCAGCAGGCGCCGACGACAGCACCATTCCAGGCTCTCCTCTGGGACGCCCCAGTAGAGGAGCTCCTCCCTGAAGGAGAGAGCGCACATCTCCCTGAGGGAGCGCAGCTTACCTGCTCTCAAGAAAGTCAGAATGGTCCTGAAGGCACAGGGGCTTCGGTCAAAGAAGAACTCATTGTGTGTAACATCATAGTCATCACAGATGCGCATAATCTCATCAAAGCTGCTGCAGAGGTGCAGCTGGCCCAAACGGGAAAGCGGGAAATCCTCTAAAGTGGTCCAAGGCATCTGGTAGCGCAAGCCACCCACATTAATGATGGCATGGATCTTCCGGGCACTGGATAAAGTGGTGTTGTCAGGGATGGCACTGAGCTCGGGAGCGAGCTGGGCCCTTTTGTAGAAGACTCCCTTCCGAGCTTCCTCCTCTTGTTGGGGAGGTTGATTGAGGGAGGTATCAGAGGCACAGCTTAGGGCACTGTAGTCATAGTCAGAGCCATCACCCGCCAACAGGGTCATCTTTACTGTCCGCTCACATCCCTGTGCTCAACCTCCCATCAGCACGATCTCACCTTCACCAACTGGGAAAAAAAGATTAGAATCTGTTACTCTGACATTTCTTCAAAAAGAACACAATGTTTAACCTGTAAAACATGTTCAAATATGTCATTTATTAATTTATTAATACTTCAAATACCAATAAATATTTGTGCTTTTCACAAAAACACCCATGTGTATAAAATTGTATTTAGAATTAGCAACGCCACAGTGCATCATTATTGCCAGAAACCAAAAGATTGTTAGCTTTTTCAGTCAAATGGATGATGAAAAATGCCATCAGCAGAAGTGTCAGCACAAAGGGCAAGCCTCACTGAGAAAAAGAAAGCTAGAAACTTGCTTTCCAAGGCCAATTCAAAGCACATTTATTTCACACAGCAGGGAATTTCTTGTAGTCCCAATATTAATGCAAGTAAAAATAGCGCAACCTCAAATGCCCAGATGAGATCAGGTTGCTGGGGTAACCAATCTAGGTAAGAAACTCAGACACCTCTCTCCCCAGTGACACTGTTAACTAATTTTAGGAAAATCCACTGGATTTCCCTCCAGTGGGTTTTCCTGGGGTCTCCTTACATTGGGATGTGCCTGCTAAGCTTACAAAGGGAGGCACCCAGGATGCCAACCACCTGAGCTCACAGCTTTAGTTCTGAACACAGGAGGAGCACTGGCTCGATTTCAAGCTACATTGCTAAAATATTGCTTACTTCAAACCAGCTTTGAGCACCAATGTGGTAAATTAATTTATGATGGATGGTCCCATAAATAGATTTTAGTCTACTTTGTGGAAAGATCAGCTACCAGCATGATAGATAGCTCATTGTTAATTTGATAGGATAAGAGGTCAGAATCTCTCTATAAGAGTCAAGTGGATTCAGTGCATTCAGGTATAAGAACCATAATCAGTGGAAATAATAGTTTAAAACAGAAACCCTAAGAAAATTGCTATTGAATTGAGATAAAATAAATTATAAGTGAGATTTGAGCATTTTTGCAGTTATTTTTCTCCATAATTTATCACAATACTTAGCTACTAATAAAACCAAGCACATCAGTTAAATCCATGGGCATGAAATGGTTTGTTTATTAGAACAAAATACATGTAGTTCTGGATTAAAGGGTGAGAGGTTGGTACAAAGTGGGGTAATGAAGTGCTCAAAGTACAAATTAAAGAGGAGCAACTGGGGTCTGGGCTGATAGGTAAGGTAATGCTACCATCAGCATGTGAACTATATTAGCATGATGCTGTTAATGTCCACAAATATTGACAGACTTATTGAATGTCCCTAAGGTAACTACACAGTTGCCTCAGAAGTGTTTACACAAATAATGTAACTCTAAAAAATATTTTCACTTTTTTCAGCTTTTCATATGGTGTTTACATATTTTGACATTTGTGATTTAGCAAGCAGCAGCCATTTTCTTGTGTGCGTGCGTAGTTGTTGTGGATTAGTAAAATCATGCAATATCATTTGTGTCAAAATTTTATGGCTGTGGTTATGAAGGAAAATGAAGTATAAAATATTACAGTTAATAATATATGTCATGCTGTATTTGTTTGTGTACTTGCATTGCATTTCTACAGTATGTCACTGGGAATGCTTTTCACATATTTGAAAAGCAACAGCAGACAAGGATAGTTCAAAGTGCTACACAATTGACTATCCATCCACTTAGTCCTCTATAAAGGTAAACATAAGAAGAACAATGCTGGTTAGAACTGGAACAGAAATTGCAAAATCGACCTGAATGCTGCCCAAATGTTAGTGTGTCAAATTACAACTTCAGTCACAAATGGTATTTCACCACTGTAGTGAGTTACAGGCAGACTCTAATCACCACAGAGTGCTTTTAAATTCCTCTGTGGGGTGCCTGTTTGTTAAATCTCCAAGCCCTGCTTTTTACTGTATAAATCCCCTTGCTATTGTTTACTTTAAAAATTTAAATTTGAGCTGCTGACAACTTTTGTTTTTGATGGACATTGTGTTATGCTGGGGTTTTTTTCCACTCTTGTTTTCACATTTTGCTGTACATATTTCTCAAATTTGGAAACTGTAATGAACATGATTATTGTAAACTAAAATTCTGAACACAGATGAAAAGGAAAAGATGTAAAAATAATGATATATGCTCTTTAATCTTACTAATTTCACCACAGTTTTGCCATACAGTTATCCCTTTTAACATTGATTTGTTTGAAATAATTCATCTGCAGTTATTTCCATAGCTGACGGTTATAAATAAATACTGTTTGATCTGAGACTCTGTTTTTATTCACTTTGTTCATTCATTTAAAGTTAGATTAAGATGCCAATAGCCATTGGGGTGTACATATACATCAAACAAAACCTTTGGAAACATAGCCATGGTGTACTACCAGGGATGTTTTCTTCTTGCTCAAACATAAATAATACTTAGCATTCTGTTTAAGTTTTTTAATAGTGGGTCCTTATTATAGTAGACTGACAGAGTTTGGTTGTGTTAGTGGCAGATTTACATGCAGGAGTTGTTTTGCTCAGACTGAAGACTGGAAGTCAAGGGAAAGAAGTTAAACTACATGAAGAAATTAAGATTCCTAAAACTCTGCCCCTGACCTTTAGCAGGCAGCAAAATTATTCAAATTGCTTCTCTTTTTGGATGCAATCAGAAAAAAAAAAAAAATAAAATAAAAAAAATTGTGCATGTAAATGCATGGACTGTGATTTGATGAGGTGTAAATAGGTTAAGTTGGGAGAGAACTTGGAAAACTGTTCTCTTGATTTAAGCAGCACATAAAAACTTCACATATTAAAAAGAACATGACACGTTATCATTTCATCCCAGTTATGGAGGAAACATGTTAATGCGAATGAAAAAATAAGATGTTTTTTTTTCATCTCTAAATACTAATATTTAGACAAATCTGGAAAATATGCTATTAGTCTGAAAATATTAGTACATTTCACAGCATTTGAGCTCTATTGTGAAAAAGATTATTAGATGATTATGAGCAATTTATTAAAAAACTGGATTCTTCCTTCAAGTCATTGCATGATATGACCATCATCCTCTCCAAATTTTTTTGCTGCGCTTTCTGGATGTTGGTAGATTTTGTACATTCTTGCAAACAGGCAAACAAGTGCCACTGAAAATATCCCTTCAACACTTTCGCACCATCTGAAGCAGGAAATATGACATTTATGAATCATTAAACACGGTCACTGATAGATACAGTAGGCATCAAGAGATACTGGCTTCATCCCCCTGCAGTGTGCATAAACATCTGTTACCTGCAGCAGCCTGGAAACTATAAATAATGATGTTCCTCTGAGGGTTAGATAATTCACTGATGTAACTGTTTCTGTATGCTCCAAGGAGACTATATTTACAATACCCCCTGAGTAATCTGAATATTTAATTTTTTAGGTATTTGACTCACTCGCTATCTCACTGTTGAGCTGAGAAAAAGCAACGCAATATTTTAGCGCTTTTTTTCCTCAGAGTTCACATTAGTAGAAAGAGAATATACAAAAGGAAGAGGGAATAAAAGAGCATCATCATTTCAAGATGGAACTCCTGGCCAATGTACACACTAATTGAATCAATTACAGTAATTTAGGGGGAGGCAGATTAGCCTGTCAGAGATTAAACTGTCAATGCTGCAATGCCATCTTGGGTTTAGGAGGAAGGCCTTGGCTTCTAAAACAGGGAAGTGGGTGTGTCAACTGAATGGTTATTAGGCACCTGCACTGTCAGCTTTTGTTTGCCACACTGATTACAGCCAGCAGGAGCTTCCACCCATGAAGCCAGATGTACTGCACTCTGAGATCTTCTCCGCTTCATTTGAATTTGTATACTGGGGGCTAATTCTAGCTGCTAAATGTTAGTGTGACATGTTATTTTTGCTTTTGGAAAAAAACTATAAAACTAACATCTGCCTATCTATAAATTGTTTGATATATGGAAAAACCTGATTGGAACAAATACTAGCACATATATATATATATATATATATATATATATATATATATATATATATATATATATATATATATATATATATATATATATATATATATATAATATCTTGCAAAAATATATCTAACCCCTTTTACTTTTTCATATTTTGTTACATTAAAACCACAAATATGAACATTTTTAATTGGGATTTCCTGTGATAGACCAACACAAAGTACTGCATTTGGACATCCTTCTACAAGCTTCTCACAGTAGTTTGCTAGAAGTTTAGCCCATTCCTCCTGACAGAGCATGTGTAACTGATTGTGGTTTCTAGGACACCTTGCTCAGCTCTGCCCACAATTTTTGAATTGGAACTATTCTGGTAGTATACCTATGACATTTTCATTCGGAAGACCTATTTATGAACTAATTTTAACTTCCTTACATCTTGAGATATTGCTTCAACATTTCTAAATAATGTTTTACTCAGGATACCATCTAGTTTTTAACAAGGGTACCAGTCCATCCTGAAGTAACATACCCAATTATTATTATTGTCCCACCCCCATACTAAACAGTTGGGATGGTGTTGGTGTTACAAGTTTCCCTTTTTCCCCAAATCTGATGATGTTCATTATGGCCAGTCACTTCAATTTTGGTATCACAAGACAACTTCACTTGATTCAAAAATTTCAGTTCTTTTTCTCTGAGTGTTTTGAAAAACTGTGCAAATTTGCTTTTTATGTGCTTTTGAGTACTGGCTTCTTCCTCGCTGAGCAGATTTCAGCTCATGTTAGCTCAATGCTTTTTTTTTCCTCATGTGGACAAGGATCGTTTCTCACCAGTTTCAGCCAGCATCTTCGCTCTTGATTAATCTGGATATTTTGCACCAAAACATATTTTTCTCTGGCACAGGTAACATCTCACCTTCCTTAATACTATGATGGCCAGACATTTCCCATGGTGATTATCCTTGCATATTATAATTTGAACAGATTGCATGGTGCATTTGGCTCCTGACAACTGTACCCAGGGATCAACAAGGCGTGTAAAGGTCCACAGTTCTTTTCCTGATATCTTGATTGATATCCTTTTATTTTCAATGTACAAAACAGCAATGAGCTTGAGGTGCTGCCTTAAAAAAACATCCATAGATGTGCCCCATTTACCTCAACTTTAGGGTATTAACATGACATCAGCATCTGGGCTTTTTCAATTTTTTAAATGTATTGCAATCTTAGTATAGGTAAATTTCTAAATTTAATGAAAAAGAAATCTATAAAAAATTGCAGATTATCCTGGAGTTTAGTAAATATAAATAATTTTGGAAATTGTAACTGTCCTAAAACAGGAAAGGTGCAGTCTGACATGACAGACATTTAGAAAAAAAAATGTATTTGTGTTTTTATACATGTAAATATTTGATTTTCAACTGTAGCTGTTCTGTGAAGACATGCAACGTTTGTAAGACCACAGAACTCACCAGGCAGGTAAAGGGTAGAGGCTTGGAGAACTTAACAGCAGGTTTTGGTGGTTATCTTAAATTCAAGTACAACACAAATGCAAACCTATCACTAACTGATTGTTCACCTGATTGAGAAACGTGGCAAAGAGGGCATTGATCACAGAAGCCACCAAGAGGCCTCTTGTACCTCTGGAGGAGCTGCATATGTCCATAGCTCAGGTGGAAGAATCTTTTTACAAGAGATCAGTTAGTCATGCACTCTACCAAACTGGGCCCATATTCTCAGAGCTTTTCAGAGTCCTCTCAAAGAGCCCCTACTTTGCTGTCAAGGAGCCCTAGCTTAAGCATGTTTCAGTCAACTGTTGAAAGTGCTTCTGAGTGAGGAGTCGTCAGAAATTCCTTTCTTACTGAGGAGTTGTGGTTGACCCTGTTGCTAGGTGTGACACTGTCTTCTAGGGACTGTGACTGGTTGATACACAAAGCAAAATAGATATAAAAAAAACAAAAACGCCTCCAGTAGGCAATTAATAGAAATTAACCGACCATTGATTCTAGACTAAATTAAGAATTCACTGTGATTGCCTGCTTGTATAAAACTGATTTGGCCAAACGACCAACACAAAATGGAGAAGTAAAGAATGTGAAAATCAAACAAGACAGAAGACCAGGGTCTGCTCTTGGCACAGCTCTATCCATTTTATAGAGAATATCTCTACTTTCTGGCAGTCTTTCTGCTATCTTCCCTGCTTAAGCTCACTAAAAAGTCTCTTCATGACTCCTAATATTTAGGAACTCTCTTAAGGCTTTGTGAATAACTTTTATCTTACCGAGGTAAAATTCTAAGAAAAGCTTACTAAGAATTTTCCTAAAATAACATTACTAGGAGCTACTTTTAGTCTTAGGATTCTTCAGGAATACATCCCTGGCCTTTATAGAAACTGCCAAAAAGAAAGATCTTGTTGGAATAATATCAGAAGATCTGTTTGCAGTTTGCTACAACCAATGGAGGGAACGCAGCAACTCTATGGAAGAAGGAGAAAACAAAATAAAGTTTTCGCCCTAACACTATAGATCACCCTGAACACATCGTCCTCATGCTAAAACAGAGTGGTGGCAGCATCATACACTGGGGATACACAACAAAGCTTATTAGCAATGAAAGGCAGATGGATAGACAGAGGAAAAGGTATTAAAAGTTGCCAAACACTGCTGGTTGGAACATGCACCATGACAATTGCAGCTGTGAAGTATGGACTTACAGTGGTTGAATACAAGTGCATGAACCACTTTCTGATTTTATGTTGGTTTTTTTCTCAGTTATATACTGTTTTGTATTGATCTATCACATAAAATCCCAACTTTTCTATATATCCATATGTTCTGGCCTCATAAACTAACTTCATTCCTCAGTCCATAAAATCAAAGGACTTATCACCATATTTTCATTGTCTTCTGTACAAATATATATTATCAAATCAGCCAATGTTTGTGATTAGAAAAAAATAAACTCCAGAAATAAACCTGTGTAAATTCTTTCATTTTTCCCACTTCTCACACTCCCCCTTTTGTGAAGCAGAGGTCATCCATACACCTACAACCCATCACTAGTGTGGATGTGATGGAGTCTATCTAAGCCACCCCCCAACTGGATTAAATCTCACTTAACCCCCTGAGGCCTGTTTGAGCTCTCACTTTGTCTTTAGAGTGATTGTGCTTTTGTCTCTCCATAGACTCAGAAACGATTTCTAAACTCTTTTCTCTGCTCCGTCGTGGCTCTGATGCATCCTCGGGAGGGGGCGACGGAGTCTCTCTTTTTCTCTCTCTCGGAAGAAGAGATGAAGGCTGTTCTCCCCACCAGATCGGCTGAGGTCTGGCCTCTTTCAGTGCCAGCGCTATCACAGCTAAGCCACAGGGCATGTTCTCCAGATTGCCTGGTGAGTCACTGGCCTGTGAATCTCTGCTTCCTGACTGTACCATGGATGTGTTTCCCACAATTCCATCCACAGGAGAATTTGAAGCACATCAATATCAGCTGAGAGGCGAGATAATGTTAACCACCACTGTTAAATTAAAAGAAAGACAGTGATTTTAGAAGCTAAGAAATAGCTGAGATTGTATGAGCCTCTAGAGATGTATGTGGAGTCTGTTTATAGAATGAACATATGTAAAGTGGCAACATGTTCTCCTAAAAGACCTTTATTGCTTTATTAGTTGCGTCTATTTGTATTCTTGTCTGCATACACTATTGAAGGAAGTGTTATGTAAAACAGATTTTTACCAATCTGTCTCTGAATCAAGAATTTGCAATTCAGCTTGACTCATTCTGTGAATTACAGACACATGGTAAATTCATGAGTAACAGACTTTTTGTCAGTATTTCTGGACGCACAAAACTCACTTGTGTTCCTCATCTCAGCTATTCAAACAGAAAAAGTATTGTATTATTTTCTCCCATTTTGCTTGATAACTATTTCAAAAACCACAAGGTACTCTGAGGTGTTTTAAAGTGCCAGATATAACCTTAAAATGGAGTTCTATCATGTCCTTCAAGCTTTAAAGACAATTTAGATTTCACAATGCCCCTTTTTACAACCACCAATTCTCTTTAATACTTTAACGGCTCACTGTTCTCTAATAGACCATAAAAGCCTGGTGTTTCCAGAAATGGGCCACAAAAGCTGCCAAGACCTGGCCGTCTCACTCTTCTTTTGTCTCCTTCTAAAATCTGGTTAAACACTGAAACAGTCAGGCATGCCAGAGGCAGATGTGTTCCTAAGACCTTTTCTTACAGTAATTCCTGCAGGAATAGTTGTAAACATTTCTTCAGTAGGGAGTGGGTGGTATTACTGCAAACAGAAAACCCTGGAAGAAGGGATAGCTTTGTGGTGATAAGCCTCTCCACAAGCCTGTGGTCCACTGCTGTGGGCTGTTCCCTGCTTCTCAGGAGATAATACTTTTCAGTAATGAGCCACGTTAGCACTAATGGTTGTTTTTTTTTTTTCTCTTTCTTTCTATTAGACAGTTTCAGAATCACAAAGGATCTTAAAGGACAAATATCCTCATATTTTAGAAACAAAAGCCTAAAAATCTTCAGAAATAAAAATAAGTAATCTGCTTTTCTGTTATAAAACACACTTTTAAGAAAAACAATGAGCCTTTTATGTCATGCCCACTAAAACAGAAAGACCAGATGATAACATGTTGCCTAAAGCCACATTCATCCATCCATCCATTTTCTTCCGTTTATCCAGGGTCGGGTCGCGGCCTAAGCAGGGAGACCCAGACTTCTCTCTACCCAGCCTCTTGGCCCAGCTCCTCCGGCGGAATCCCAAGGTGTTCCCAGGCCAGCTGAGAAACATAGTCCCTCCAGCATGTCCTGCGTCTTCTTCTGGGTCTCCTCCTGGTGGGACGTGCCCAAAACACCTCACCAGGGAGGCATCCAAATTAGATGCCCGGGTACCTCAACTGGCTCCTCTCGACATGGAGAAGCAGCAGCTCTACTTTGAGTCGCTCCCGGATGACCGAGCTTCTCACCCAAGTCTAAAGCCACACTTTCTGGAAATCTTTTACATTAATCACATCATAGATTCTTTTCTTGACAAAAAAAAAAAAAAAAGAACATGTCCAATGGATGATGGAAATCATATTGACACACAAAAAAAAGGATGTAATGAGCACATTTGCTGCAGCAGTAATCAGTGCTGGAAACATGTGGGAGCTCTGTGGAAATAAACAATGAAGAGGAATTTCTCCTCATTCAGCAAAAATGGTCTCTCTGCTAGAAACACATTTAGCTCAACGACTATAAAACAACTGAAATCTTGGATTAAAGGGAAGGAACAATCCAAACTTGAGGGATGAGGACACAACAAAGCTCATGGCAAGGCAAGGACAAAAGCTCAAGCAGAGTCAACTGCAGGACCAATGAGGCGATTGCAGATGTTGTTTGTGAGCATAAATCAACCAGAAAATGTTTTCATTTGCTAATGATTAATTGTAGCTGCCTTATTTTCTTGTTGTGGATCCTGTCTGAGTATTTTCACTCCTCTTCCATTCATCTATCTATTGCATTAGCTTAAAGTGTTTTTTTCATGGTGTGAGAAGACATACATTTTGAGTGGCGTGACATACAATGTATTAGGAATGATAGCTTGATAGCTACAATGTTGTAGTGCATTTAGACACAAGTCAAACAAAAACCGATTATGTGGAGAAAAGTGAGACTTGCACAATCAGAATCAGAACTAGGAGGGCTGATGGTATGGGTAGCAGAGCAACAATGCTGGTCAGAACAGGAACAGAAATTGCAGAATCTACCTAAAGACATCCACAATTTTTGAGTTTCAAATAAAAGTTTTTGTCACAAGTGAACATATTTCTTTGTGGTAAATTCCAAGCCTGGATTCTTCACATACTTTGAAATCCCACCAGGTTGCTGGTTTGTCAAGTCTCCAAGCTATAATGCTTAGACAACAGATCTCCTGATTTCTTCTGCATATAAATCCTGACATGATGAACTCAAATTCAAACTAGAGCATTTGTCATCACTATCTTTGTCTTGGGTGCACATTGTGTCGAGCATTAAAGCCTGGGTTCAGCATTTGAAATGTAACATCATCCCTCTCCTGCAACTTCTGGAAGTCTACTCAATTTTTTTGCATATTTGTCGCTTTCAGTCATAGAAATTAATATAACTGCAGAGAATTAAAGGACTGAACACATGAACAGGAAAGGAACTGAAAAGCAATGTATGTACTACTTAAAAACAAAAAACCCCTAACTTTTTAATAGGATAAAACCCTGTAGAGAAAATGGCAAGCAAGAAATATCACACCTCTGTCACTTTGTGTCTGCAGTTTGTTTGCCAGTCTGTCCTCTGTCTGTCCTTCGTCCAACAAATCCACACATTTCAGGATCACTGCTCCACATTATCCTCCATCTGAAAAAAACATTGCAGCAACATCCTAACTTTACATCAATACCTCAGATTCAGTTGATAACTACATTACGTTTTTTTCCATCCCAGGTATTTTTCTTTCCTGAGTGGATGATTGCACACTCTCACTGTTTGTGAGTGTTCATCTAACTTGATTATATAAAGATTGCATAACATTAAGTTCTCTGCATTGACTGTGTGCATCATTTTTCCATCTTTTTGATGCCTTTTTTCTATGAGGGCAGCAATCATGCGACCACCTAACTGCCTTGAAGCCATGTAAACCAGACTTTTTTTTTTTTATGAGACACTGATAAATGTCTCAGAGGATTGGCTTGGGCGCATCCTCCTGCAGCGGAAGCCCCCCTGTCTGCCAGGTTTAAAAGGATCTTCGCTCGGTGTCTGCGGACTGGATTGACTGAGGCAATGGTCGATTCCAGATTGGTTTGAAAAAAAGCGAACTTTTAACACTAAAATACAGGGAGTGAAAAAGTGCTCTGGTTGATGAGATGGAATGAATGGAGCTGACAAACAGCCACAGGGCTTTCCTTTGAACAGAAGTGATGGATGTAAAGTCTAATTGAAAAAGATCAAGAAGTGGAATGAAAAAAAAAACAGCCCATCCGAGTTTGATATTAAGCATAAAAATAAAAACTGACCAAATATTTTGCATGTCTCAACATTTTAGCTCAAAGTGTTTTAATATAAATCTACCACATTCTGAAGAGAGAGCAAAAGTCTACTAGAGTTACTGCCTGAATAAACATTCATTCACACACTAAAACAAAAATTGGTTAAAGATTCGATCCTGCATAACTGGTGGATTACCTCACATAGAACCTCACCCTCCACACATATCAACACAGCTGTTAAAGATGTTCACAGGAAAAAAGTGCTGTTTAAATTCATCTTTTATAGCAGTAATGTAATCTCAGACTGAAAAATGTTGAATGCATGTATTCAGTTGGGAATAACTGCTTTTAACAAAAATATAAAACAGCAAAGTTTTTTGCATTCCTGCTGATGTACAACACTAGAAGGAACAGATCCACAGCATCACAGATCTTCTAACATGGTGATCATAAAGAGCGTTTCAAAATATCTGTCCTTTGTTCTTGTTTTCATTCTTTCAGACTCATCTGGAGTGTTTGTTGCAAAGAAGCTCAATCTTTATCTCATTTGACTGATGGTTGGACATAAAAGGCTATTTTTTTCTGGTATGGCTCCCAAACAACAGGTTGGCAGGTAGATGGCAGCTGCTGGTTGCTGTGAGACTGGGGACCAACCCCCTGGCTTGCAGTTATTTTCCTGACTTATTAAAACTAACACACGTCTGCCTTATTATTATTACGTCAGCCATGTTCTTTTGTCTTCCCCATTTTGAAGTGTGGCTAAAATAAAAGGGCTTCTGTGTCATTTAATATGTAATTCCCTTGAAACTGTGAGTCAGGAGTCACTTGCTAAAAGTTCGTAGACATTTTGATTAACCTTAAAAACAAAAGTATAAATAATAAAAAAATACTTTAGTTACATGTATTGTCTAAGAATGATTAAATTGGCAAGAAGTGCAGCTTTAATGGTTTTGTTTAAAAGTTGAATAGTGAAAACATTTATTCAAATTGAAGGTTATTTTTTCTAAAGCTTTCGGTGTGAGATTATGTTAATGGAATAAAAGATAAATTGTTACGGTTTTTTTATACTTTTTAACCAGGGATGCCAATAAGTGTGGACGACACTGTACCTTACACTAAAATGACACCTGAGAACAGTAGATTTTAATTACTTTCTGTGCTCCTCTTTGTGGAAGAGAATCAGACAGACTCTATTAGAGCAGGAAAATAGTCATTAGTTCATCTCATTATGGTCACAATTACCTGAAGGAGGGAGAGCCTTTGATATATTACATATCATTTTTCACTGATCCCAAAGACTTGGACCATGCATCAGTGTTGTGGACCCATAATCGTATTATGTGCCATAATCTAACATCATCTTAAAAGTGAGAGCGTGGTCTGTGCTTGGAAATGATCTCCTGGCTGATGGACGCACCCGGAACATCAGCTGGTTTGAGGACTCAGAGCTGCAAAAGTTTCTCCTTCATCAATTCTCATTAAAAAACAATTTGATTTTGAGGAGTGCTTGTGATATCAAATGCCCATCCAGATTATGATGCAGCGCTACTCAGCATCAACTCTCCATGCTGAACTCTGTCTCTGAGATATCAAATGTTTACAGATCATAACACTCTGCAATGTGGCCGCAGCCTTGTTACCATGGTGTACATGCAGAGTATCCAGTATGCAAATCACTGTCATCTGTGAAAGACAAACAGTGCCTTCTCTGAATCAGAAGCTCACTTCACAGGAAACATTTAATCTACTCCGTGTTGCTCCCGCAGCACCGTCCCAGTTGATGTCAAAAGATGGGGAATATTTCTGCACATCTTCTGTGGAGCTCTCAGGTAACGAGAACTCTTTTTCTCAACCCGATAGCTGTGGAAATATCCATGCGGCAGTGGGATTTTTAAGTTGTGAGAATGGATTCTGTGCCGGACGCCTAACAAACTCCTCCAAGGACAAACTTGCTTTAAAGGAACAGCATCTTTCCCCCACCAGCAATAAAGTTCAAAAAACATTTTTTTTTTTAAATTTGAAGATACTTACTTTGTTTTTGTATTCCTGCTCAGGAAACCTGAAGATGAAGAACTGTGTTTCCTTCTGGCTTTAACTCTGCTCCATCTCCACACAGGCGCTGGGGCTTGTGGAGCACGAAGAGGCTGTTTGACGATCAGGAGCAACAGGCTACCTCCCTTGTTCCCTCCCTCCCTCACCCCTTCCCCTTCTCCCTCGTCTCTCGCTCTTTCTCTGAACTCCTTCCTCACCCTGCTCCATCCCTCCCTCCCTCCATCCTTCCTTCTCCCAGCGCTGACATCAGAAGTGGGATGTGCCAGTTTGCCAAAAGCTTTTGAGAGAATTCCATGGCAACCACATATCCTGTTCTTCCTGTTCACTTTTAAATGGGAATAATCTGCGTCTGTTACTGATAAATTCACATGAAGGTTTATGTTTGTCAAGTGGGTTACTCGACTGAAGGCAAGGGAGTAAGAGGAGGAGGGAAGGGCTGCTGTGGGCTGCCTGAGACTCAGCGGGGTGTCCAAATTTAGAGAAGTGGTGGGAAATGCTATCATGAGGTACGGTGATGGTGATGATGAGGAGGAAGGCATGGCTCATACAAAGAATGTTTTGCACTGCCAGGATAAATGCTGCAAATGTTTTTTTTATGTTGAAATCAATCTTTTCTGTTCCTAATGTTCACAAACTACATGAATATATGTTCATTCTATTTATGCATCCACAAAGTCTGCAAGGACAAATCAAAGATCGAGTATGAATACGCAAAAACAACAAAAAAACCTTCCACCGTATTTTGTGTAGTCTGTTACTCCTTTCTTGACTCCCCTGAATTGAAAATGAACCCACATCTGCACATGACAAGTCAATCTCAGCACATTATTTTCACTTCAATTCAGTAATGACCCATAATGGTATGAAGTGAAAAGACCTAAATGTGCACAATTTTTTAGTTTTTTAAAAAAAAACTGTGGGTGCAATTTCCCTCCCCTGTCAGCAGCATATGGCTGCTTTCAAAAAGAGATGTATGCAGGGAAGGAAAGGTCAAGTGTAGTTCCTGTGCGGGGTTGTTGAGATTCGAAACAGAGCCGCTGTTTACTGGGTGACTAAAGGGAACTGATGATTGTGATAATACACACAAAGGAAAGGAGCTCCATCATCATAATATTAGACTGCAAAAATAGAACAGGATCCTTGTGGTGGAAAAATCATAAAAACCCTGCTTGGGTTCTCAAACACTGGTGTTATATTAAGGTGAATGAAATATATGGTCATATAGTTTCATCTTTATTCGTGGTCTTATTCAAAGCTGCATGTTTGGACTGATAGTTTATACAGTGAAGACCTGAAAATACACAGGGCTTTTATTACATTCAATTCAATTCAAAAATACTTTATTTATCCCAAAGGGAAATTAAATGTTGATATAATTCATTTAGTCAAGGAGTTATTATAGATGGTGATGTCTGTGGGCAGGAATGATCTCCTGTAGCGGTCTGTTTTACAATCAATCTGAAGAAGCCTCTGACTGAAGAGACTCTGCTTTCCAATGACAGTCTTATGAAGAGAATGTTCAAGGTTGTCCATAATTTTCTTGATTTTATGCAAAGTCCTTCTTTGCATAATCATCTCCAGAGGTTCCACAGTCGTCCCCAGAACAGAACCAGCTTTCTTTATCAGGTTGTTGAGCCTTTTTAGGTCCCTGGCTCTGATGCTGCTGCTCCAACAGATGATGGCAGAAGAGATGACGCTCTCAACAACAGACTTATAGAAGATCTGCAACATCTTGCTGCAAACCTTGAAGGATCTTAGCTTCCTCAAGAAGTACAGTCTGCTCTGTCCTTTCTTGTAGATGCTTTACTGTTGAGTCTCCAGTCCAGTCTGGTGTCTAGATGAACACCGAGGTGTTCATATTCCTCAACCACCTCCACTTCTTCTCCCACGATGCAAATAACCCTGTTTCTCCTGAAATCTACAATCATCTCCTTTGTTTTGTTCACATTCAAGATGATTGTTTCCACACCATGCCACAAAGCGGTCCACCAGCTCTCTGTTCTCAGCTTCTTGTCCATCTCTGATACACCCGACAACTGCAGAGTCATCTGAGTATTTCTGTAGATGACAGGAGTCTGACTTGTGCTGAAAATCTGAAGTGTACAGAGTGAAAAGGAATGGTAAGAGTACAGTCCCCTGTGGTGCTCCTGTGCTGCTGACCACCTGGCTAGACACACAGTCTTTCAGTCTCACAAACTGTGGTCTGTTTGTCAGGTAGTCACTGATCCAGGCGATTGTTGAGGCCTCCACCTGAGTCTTCTGGAGTTTCAGATGAAGCAGATCAGGCTGAATTGTATAAAATGCACTGAAGAAATCAAAGAACATGATCCCCCCAGTGCTGCCTGCTTTGTCCAGGTGACAGTGGGTTTGTTGAAGCAGGTGTATAATGGCATCTTCAACTCCAACTCCACAAGGAAACTGCAGGGGGTCCTGATATGTGCTGGTTTGCTGGTGGGCCAGCAGGAGTCTCTCCTGTTGTGGGATGTCAGGGCAACAGGTCTGTAGTCATTGATGACTGATGGGTGAGTTTTCTTTGGTTCCAGAACCAGACAGGATGTCTTCCACAACAATGGTACCTTCTCTTGGGTCAAGCTAAGGTTAAAGAGGTGTTGCAGAATCCCACAGAGCTGCTCCACACAGGCCTTCAGGACTCTGGGGCTGACACCATCTGGACCTGCAGTCTCGTTCCGGTTAAGTCTCTCCAGCTGCCTCTTCACCTGACTTCTAGAAACAGAAACGTGGGAGGGGTAGGGAGAGGGAGCAGCAGCATCTCCTGATTTGGTTGAAGACAAAGTAATGGAAGCAGACGACTCCATGAGGTAGAGGACAAAACATCTGAGGTGTGACAGGAAAGCTGTGGGTCAAAGGAGGGTGGGATGTCTGGCTGGGGGCAGGAGGGGAGGATGGTGAGCTTGTTCCTGAACTGAACCTGTTGAAGAATGTGTTCAGCTCATTTGCTCTGTCCAGACTTCCATCTATCTGGTCCTCCTTCTGCTTGAAGCCTGTGATCTTCTTCATCCCTGACCACACATCTCTGATATTGTTCCTCTCCAGTTTATTCTCTAGCTTCTTCCGATACACCTCCTTGCTGTCTCTAATCTTGACTTTGAGCTGCTTCTGCATACTCCTCAATAACTCTCTGTCTCGCTCCTTAAAGGCTCTTTTTTTCTTGTTTAACAGTTCCTTTAGCTCACTGGTGATCCAGGGTTTGTTATTAGGGAAGATATGAACAATAAACAATAACATATGAACAATAAACACCAACAAGATGTCATACAGTTAAGATTCAATGACCACCTAGAATAACAAAAGAAGGTGTTGTGCATCGAATGAGATTTGGCCTTTAAATATATAACCAAGTATCTTGTCCTTGCCAGACCATGTGTCTAACCAAAGTAACTCTTTTTCCCACAGGTGGCTTCCTGAAATCTCCAAAACATGAATTACCAAGATTGTTTTGCTGACATTTTTTTTTTTTTTTGAGTGCTTTTCAAAACATGTTATAATTTATGTTATTTTGCTAATTTTGGAATTAGTTGGTGGTGGTGGTGAGGAAGCAGGCAATTTAAGAGAGATGAAAACATGTTTTACAATGATTTCTTTTACTTTATGTGTCGTGCTGAGTAAAAATCCTCTCTTAACATCAGTTACATTTCTGGATCAGACACCAAGCAGAAACAAAGAAAAGTTTCTCTCTGCATAGTTTTATCAATGATAATTAGCTGCAGAGTTGACTGTTTTTGTTTGGTGTATGAGCCAAATGAGAGAGAGTGTTTTAGTGTTTCTGCTGTCAGTAGTTTTATTTACCTTTTCCCAATCATGTTTAATATTAGCTTGAACAGAAATTTTGTAGGCTTTTACAGTGAATCACCACAAGTAAAAAACAGAAAGACAACCTTTGTATGGTTCACTACATATTATTCTTCATACAGTTGTTCAAAAAATAATAATAATAAAGGGCTGACACATGTAAGTATTAAAGAAATGTTTCTGATCAGGACCAGAGCTGGAATTATGACTACTTGAATGCTACTAGACCCTGCCAGGGTGTACGCTGCTGGAGAAAAATACCGGTCACCACTCATGATCATCATAATTTCTTTTTAATTGCTGATCAAAACATGTCAAGGATTCTCAAATATTTTTTTTTTCTTTTCAAATTTTGAAATCAATTGTTGGAGGTAAGAGGGTATAAAGTTTATGGGAGATAAAAACATGGTGTGTTACTATGTTTTTTGTATTATCAATGATTTGTCTTCTTGAATTACAAAAAGTACAAACTGCCTTAAAACTATGAATAAAATCAACTTTCAGACATGAACTAAATCAATGTTGACAATCTTTAAAACTGCTTATGTTTAGTAATAGCTTGAAGGAACTTTCGGTACTGTAATGCAGTTAACCACAAGTAAAAAAGCAGAAAGACAACCACTGCATGGCTTGCTAATATAAAGTATCCTTTACACACAGTTGTTTGGAGAAAGGTAAGGGCTCACACATGTGGATCAAAGTAACATTGCTGGTCAGCCATCCCTCATGATGCATGGAGAAGAAGGTTGGATGGATGAATGCTTCAGGAATTTAAGCAGTTTCAGCTGCTCTTTAACCTACTGCCAGCACCTTTTTTTCCTGACTTCGTCCTCCGCATTTCACAATATAAATCTAATCTCAATTGCAGGAGCTCACAGCAAGGCTGGGGACATTGCTATCAATACTTTCTTTTTTCAGTTACATCATGCAGTGATGCATGAAGTCAGCATCCCAGGGATGACAACATCATGACTCTTCTCCAACTTTCTCTGTCAGATTTGGAATTTTGGGCAAGAAAATGAATCTTACATTCACAGTCAGTGACCTTGATCATTCGTCCGTCCGTGCATCCATCCGAGTGTTGGTCACATGGTCCTTTACTCATCCGTTTCAGGACGTGTTAGTGTCTACAAACAATCATACTGAGCTGGGGAAAAAAAACAGCATTTCTTATGGCTTATCTTTGACAGGCAAGTTTAGATAAAAATGCACTCAAACAAAAAGTGTAAATGTATTTACAAACAAATAAAAAAAAAAAAAAAATCCACCTTGCTGTATTTGCAACTCATCATCCTGATCCACAAGCTGCACACCAGGATTCAGGCATGCTGTGCTTCCTCACTCAAACCTAGTGAAACTGCTGGGAGATTTAAAACATAAACCTATCTGAACATTAGAAGAAGAAGAATGAAATTAGGAAAGCAAAGCATGTATTTCTCCAGAGGTCTTTTCATCAGTGACTGTGCCTGCAGGTTTTCACCTGTTGATTCCTGATTGCTAATTACTGTTTCAGTTTGTTGGTTTTTCATCATTTCATAATGATGATCTTGCAGTCACCGGTTCTTGTTCCTCTCAACTTGTGCTCTCTTGAGAAAATTTCAGCCCCTTATTTAAGACACTTTTATCCCCGTGCTCAACAGTCAAACTCGCTTTCAAATGCATCTTTTATCTCTAAACTGCAGGGAAGATAAAAAAAAAAATAGACCTTTCAACAGATTCTCGAAAGTGCTGTCTTACATTGAGGTTATAAATAAAAGAGGCAGATGGCAGTGCATTTATGCAATAAAAATCCCACCATTGTATTCTTCCCTACTGGTTCAGAAGGTTTGGTGTTACACACAATCTATCGGAGATCATATAAGAGAGTGCTAAAACATACAATTCCGCAGCACATTTGTAATCAAAATTGACTTTTTTTAAAATTGAGAATTAAATCCATCACTAAGATGGGTACAATAGATGGGATATTTTGGGAACAGCAAACAGTCTGTTTAAATGTCTTTAAGGTTTCTTTCAACTCCGTGTCAGAAAATTTAAACTTCTAACACTGAGATGAGTAAAAATTTAAATCTTAAATTCATCAAGCTATGCCTTTAATTGAAACATATATTTTCCTGATGCAGAAAAATGCTATAACCAGTTATATATGTATCCAAACCAATTTTTATAAACTCTTGTAGATCATGTTAAACAATCAGTAGAACTAAACTGTCTTTGAGCTTTGACAGAATATCTGGACATGGACAGAATATCTGTGCCGACTTCAGGTGTTGCTGTAGCCTTCTCTTAATCTGTTAATGCTTCTGTTAATGTTCTTTATCATTTAAAGTTTACTGGAGGCCTTTGAGACATTTCTGCACTCTTTTTGGTAAATTCTGGTCATTTCAAGTGGAGATTTTCCTGACAGTAGTCCAGTAAATAATAATAAAAAATAAAAAAAAGAGAGAAAACTACTCTACATAACCCTGTATATCTGTTGTTCAGTGAGGTGAACTCCAGGCTGTGTCAAACTAAACTTCCTCTACATAAACTTCTTCTGGGTTCTGGGTGGTCAAGAACTAAAGTGTTGAAGTGAATGCTTTGTAAGCATCTTGAGCAGTGTGGTCTTCAAGACCAGATCAGCTGTATCCCGTCTCTCTTAAAGTTTATCAATGGCTGGATGGACGGATGGAAGCTTTATTGACGCAATGGACAGGGCCACTCAGACTCAGACTTACTCAGTCTGTGGGAACAAACTTGTAACCACATTAAATACAAAGACAGATCCACAATGTTTCAAGAGTTTACCATTGATTTTCTAAAAGCATGTGGCTTTCAAAATGCGCCGACCATTATTTTAATCCTGACGGACATTTCAGCACAGCTGCGAGATAGATTTAAGTAGAAAAAGCCATCCAAGCACTTTACAGCTCTACTGTTTCAACCATGGAGAGAATCAGGGAGTGAATACACTGTGGGAGGCATTGTCTGAAAAAAAATGGACAAGTTCTTTATTTCCATTCAAACAGGCAAACAGTCTCTTTCTCTCTATTATTGCATTAGTTCAACAGCTGCTGCTCTCTAATGTGCCATTGTCATCAGAGCAACCAAAATGGCTTTCTTTGTGATGAAAAATTCTTGAGCATGTCAGCTGCTTGTTATACAGCATTCCTGCTAAAACTAATTTTAACAATAATTTAGACAAATGTCTTAATGCTAATGAGGATCACGTTCATTATGCACTTTTTTAAAGACTGTTTTGACCTACAGTGATTATATACTTGAGAAACAACTGCTCAGACTTCCAGAATAGGTGCAGTCTCTGCTCTATGAAGACTAATTATCTGGGAATAGGAGTGTAGGAGGACAAAAAAGACGGATTATCTAATTTTCCTATTATCTGACCCTGTACCAGGAAGAAGGTATTCTGCTTTAGGAGGAGGAGCAGAAAGCTAGTTCTAAAAAACCTAATGTAATGGACACAAAGACGAAAAAGAAAAAAAAAAGGGGGGGGGAGATTGAGGAAAGGTTTAAAGAGAAAAGAGGAGATATAAGTAGAGGAGAGAGAAAAACCCATAGAGATAAAACAAGTCAACGCTCTAAGTCTGCCTCGGGACTTGCGTAAAGAGAAAAAAAAAAACCAACAAAAAAACAAGAATTCACAACAACAACACATGCATATATAATAATCACAATTATAACTTTAATGGAAAGTACACAGTACAAGATAATACAAGATGTATTTAGTGGCAATCACAGCCCAACTGAGAGTGTATCTAACACCTCAATCTAGACACCTGTGTGTGTGTGCTGGTGTCAATAAGGTTTCTCACTAAGAATATTTGATAGTAGCTGTGGGGGCCCACAGATCCACGCCCCAGGACATATGAACGGCACGAGGAAGGACCGGTCCATGCCAGCAACCACAGGCTTCCCATGAAACAACACATGAGCCCACACGAGCCAGGAACCACAGCTCCAGGCCAAGCACAAACCGCCAGCCACTCCCGCCCCACAATAAGGTGCACCCCACCGCCCCACCCGCCCGACAGAGACTGCAGGCCGGCCCCAGGCCGGTGGCGGGAGCAGCAGGAAGAAACAGCAGAGGAAGGCCGGCCAAGGGCACCAAAGACCATGCACCCCACCAATTTCACACCACAGATCCGGAGGCGTCCAAGTATGCCAGCAGCACACCCCCACTGCGAAAGCCACCCCAAGCAGACTGGCAACCCCCGCCAAAGCAGAGCCACACCCCCAATTGCCGCCACACACAGCCAACAACCAGGCACACACCCCCAGCCAACCACCTAGGAGGCTTTTAATAAAAATCTGGTGGAGCCTTCCAGATCATTAAAAAAAAAACTGTAGAGAGCGCTCAAGAGAAGAGAGCTAGACTCCAGACAATTTAGACAGATTGTGCAAAGCGGAATAGCTAACCTTCCTCTTTCCCAGTGCTCCAACCTTGTGAAATGTTATAGGAGAAATAAAAAGAGGGTTGCCCAAACTATTAGCTGCTGAGGAATTAATACCAGTGATTTTTCAAAAAACAATCGTTTGAGACTTACATTTTTTCCCCAGTCGGAATGAATATTCTCCAATGATTGGATTTTTTTGATATTTTCACATTAAGATTATGTTCCTGCAACAGAAGATGAATTTATTATAAGGATTTTCACACACCTTTAGCAGGGGTGAAGTGCTGAGATAGCTGTAACCATGCAAATGAGCTAAGACAATCTTAAGTGATTCAGTTTACATCAGCCTATTTGAAACCAACTGGTGTCATTTTCTCTTGGATTTTAATTTGCATTTTAGTGAGAAACAATTAGTTAAAGCAGTATAGAACTGAAGTTCACGTAACTTAAAGTTAAGAGCTGCCCTTTATGTGACACATTTGATGTATTTTGCATTTTCTGTTGACAGGAGAACTCCAATGGTCTGAGAAAATTCAATCACAAGCATGCTATTGATCCACAAGCAAGGAAGAAAGAGTGAATCAGAAAAAAAGACAGAGCTGTGTCTGTTTTACTGGGAGATTAGTCCTAAACCTGTGGAATTGCAAGTGTCAATACTGTTATTTCTTTGAGTGTGAATGAAAATCAGTACTGCGAAAAAGTTTTACACCTTTAAAGATTGCTTGTCTTTTTTGCTTGACTGTGCCTCCTAAATGTTTTAGATCATCAAACAAGTGTTTAAACAGGATAAACTTTACCCGAGTAAATTCAGTTTAAAATGTTGATTTCTTTATGATCAACAAAACAGTTAAACAATAGAATCTGTCTGACAACATCAAGTAGGCTAGAGGATCTCAAAAAACAATGCATGATGGCTTGATACAAAGGAATTCAGCAACAGACGGAAAACAAAATCTTTGACATTTCAGATTGGAAATGGTTGCAAAATCATTTCTAAGGGTTTGCAACTCAAGCAAACCACAGCGAGAGTCATTCTCCACACAAGGGAAGAAACATAGAAGGGTAGGCAACCTTCCCAGGAGTGGTGACTGACCATATTTACGCCAACAGTGTTTAAATGACTCATCAAGGAGGTCACAAAAGAACAACATCTAAAGTACTGGAGCCCCTCATGTCTTTGTTGAAGTCAGTGTTCTCATGGTTCAACATGAAGAAAGAAACTAAGCACTAATACTACTTATAGGAAAGTTCCAAGGCCAACACCACAGCTGACCATATAGAACACAAAGACCATTTTCGCATTTCATGATCACTTAATGATCCCCAAGGCCTGTAAAATACAACTTTGTGGACTGATAACACAAAGTGAAGCTTATTGGAAGGTGTTTCTTCTGTTCCATCTTACATAAAACTAATACAGCACTTCAGAAGATCAACATATCACATCAGTACTTAAACATGGTGGCGGTAGCATGATGAGCTACTTTGCTTCTTCGGGACCTGAAGAACTTGCATTAACCAATAACTGCTTGGATTCATTAATAATTACACAACAAATGAAGCAGATGCTAAACTTAGAAGAGACTCGTCATTTGAATGCAGCACATACAATAAATTTAAGTATGACTTATAGCTACAGCTAATTTTATTTTTTTATTATTTGCAACATTAGGCAAAATTGTACACAATAGAAATCCAACAACTTTTCAAGTCTCAGGTTTGTAGATTACTGTGTTGGTGCTGCTACAGCTAAACAAGTAGTTGAGATTGAATTACATGTTTTAGATTCCGGTTTCTGCTTTCTACCAGAAAATCCTAATGGAAAATGTCTGGATATCAGTTTCTGATCTTAAGCATAAATACATTTGAGCTATGCACCAGTACAATGATCTAAATCACACCTTTGTATTGATAAAAAAATAAACAATCAAGAATTATATTGTGTTTTCAACTGGTCTAATCAGAATGTTGACTTAAATCCAATTGAGATGCTGTGTTGTGACCTTTAACAGGATGTTCATACAGTCACATTTAGTAAAATTAGAACGTCCCGATGAGTCTCATTTGTCAGATTAAAAATACCTTTTGAAAATAACAACCTTTAAGCAGGTAATAAACATAATTTTCATTAAAGCTGCAGTATGTAACTTATGAAAAAATTTTTTTTTACATATTTGTTGAAATTATTATGTTGTGGCAGCATGACATCAGATAGACAATCTGTGACAAAAATCAAGATCCTCTGCCTTCTCCTAGTGCTTCCAGCACTAACTGCAGAAATACACCACTCAGTCTGATACAACCAATCAGAGCCAGGAGGAGGGTCTTAGCGCTGTCAATCACCCTCTGCTCACACACTCCCCCTTGCTCTCTGTTACGCTACAGCTGGTTCACCACAACATAGCCTGCCAGTAATGCTAAGGCTAGTTATCATGGCCACCGATGACAGCAGATAAACAGCTTTTCTGGAATGGTAAGTTGTTTTTTCACCATTAGCACATTTAGCTGCCGAATACAAGGGTGTTTGACAGCACTAAGACCTTCCTCCTGGCTCTGATTGGTTGTTTTAAAGTTACATACTGCAGCTTTAAGCCCACATTTCTGTTTTTAAAAATAGTTTTATAAGTAGTCTGATGTAATATTCTAATTTATGTCATGTTCATCAGCTGCTAGCAGAAAATCATCATTAAAAGGAATAAAGGTGTTAAAACATTAGTCTTTGTCTAATCAACCCAAATAATGTTTTTTAGATAGTGCTGGAGTTACTGTAATAAATGAACTTTTTGATAATATCCTAATTTACTGAGTGGGTCTGTACTAGAATGAAGAGTGGCACAACCAATTATTAGGTTTAGTAGGTAATTACGTTTTCATAAAGAGCCAGGTTGGTTTGAATGATTTTCCCCATACTATAAACCATCATTTAAAAACTGCAGTTAGTATCTTTTAAGGTTGTCTTTGTCTCATATAAAAAAAGATGAACTAGGTTTGGGAAAAAAGCAATAACAGAAGAAATCTGTAAGGGGCAAAAGCTTTTTCCCAACACTGTATATTCTATAAAGCAAGAGCGACAGAGCAGAGAAGTTAGAACACGGTGGGTGACGGCGTGGAAATGAGTGGGAGGTGTCTGTGACTTAAGCCTATTTCTAACAGCTGCCAGGTCAAAATGTTTCCAACATCATGCTACACATACATAAAAAGCTAGACAGATTCACTGCAAATAACTGAATACTGATCTTTTTTTTTTTAAAGTATGTTTCTTTGACCTTAAGATCCATGCAATCAGTGCCACACTGAGAACCTCAACATACAATGAAGCTCTATGGGTGATGGGTACTAAAAAAAGATGTCAGATGTTTGAAGAAAATAATCTTAGTAGAGTCTGTCATACTTTCAGTGAGTCCTTGTAGCCAAATTGATGCCTTTGAAACTTTGTAGCACAGCATGAAACCCTTTAAATGTCAAATTATCCACCTGAATGCTCAATCAGTTCTACCCTGTAGTTGCTCAGGAATCTATTTCGAAACCTCCTTTGGCAGGTGTACTGGTCCATCTGTGGTGCGAACTAGTTTGGATCATTTCTAAAAAAGCAGCTTGTTTTTCCCAGTCCTCACTCAAAGCAATGGTGAATTATGCAGCGGTATGAAGACACGAAGGTCCACATGATGGACAAAAGCGGCGCAATAAGAAGCTGTTTAATTACACCAACTCAAGCTGAGCTGATTAAGCTTGATAGGCAAAGTTTCATCGCTCATCTGATCTAGGAGCATGTTTTAGATTAGCTTTAAATGGGTCTTTTAGTTGTAGGTCATATCCACAGATCCGCAAGGCTCAAAAATATAACTCCCCACTCACATGAAAAATAACACCTCTGTGACACAGCAACAAGAATCAAAGCTGTAGTATTCTCACACAGTTCACTAAGCAAAATCACAGCCCATATGTAACATATATTAACACATTACAAAGAACAGCCGGTGTGTCTTAATTTAAGCCTGAGGAAGAACCTGAAGAATGGCTCTATCTAAAAGAGGATATTTTTTAATCAACACTGCCTTGCAAAAGTATTGATTTTTTTTTTTTCCCAAGTAACAACCACAAACTTCAGTGTATTTCAATGGGATTTTATGCACCACAATGCAGCAAATAAGTAGTAAATAAAGTCCACATTTGTGATTTAATCTCCGTTTAAATGTGGATATTCTGTGAAGGCCTCAGAGTTTTGTTAAAGGGCATTTTTGAACAAACAGGATCATGAAGACTCAGGCACACACCAGACAGGTTAGGTTATAAAACAGTATCCCAACCTCAGAGCATCTCACAGAGCACTGTTCTTATTCTGATCTTAAAAGGGAAAGAGCATGACACTACTGCAAACCTATAACTCTCATCTGTTAGTTCAAAAGCATCTTTTTGAAGTTAGTTTGGTAAAATTCATAACTTAAGGCAAAGGTTCAGGTTTAGACTTGTTCAATGTGACACCTAACTTAAAATGACTTCTGCAGTGATCTAATGTTATAAAGAAAAGAAAATTATCTTGATCTTCAAGAGAGGGTTGGGGAAGTAGGTAATGGGTGCTCCTCTTATATAATAATAGGAAAAACACTGTTTCCAATTTGGAACATTTTTACATAAAGACACACTTAATAAATTAGAACATTATTCAAAAGTTAATTTATGTCAGCTCAATCCACCTGGTGAAATATATTATATATATATTAATCACACACACTGATGTTTTCAAGCCCTTTTTTCTGTTAATTTTTCCTCTTTCAGCTTAAGAAAACATGATATTTAAGGTTATAATAATAACAATAATACATCAAACTTATATAGCGCTTTTTAGGACACTCAAAGATACTTAAATATTACATCAGAAGATAAAAAAACATTTTGATGCAGAAATGTGGGGTTAATGAAAAGCATATTTACTACCATCTTAAAAGCTGTTAAAACTGACAAACAATCCTCAATGGAACGCATAATCTAACTCATTGATTATGACTATATAATAAATCACAAGCAAAGCAAGTTGAAATCAGTGCACAATTATTCACTATTCACTGACTTTAAAAGCTTAATGATTTTATATCAAGCGAGCTTGAAATGGCTTGTTTGAAATTGAAGTTCAGAAGATTAGTCACAGTTCTGAAGCAGATCTGCTGCTCCTTAGTTTTCCAGTATGACTGAGCACACCTCTGTCTCTTGACACCCATGCTGGAAGCTCGGTAAACACACCTCTGAAGGCGTGAAGACTTCTGTGTTATTGCTTTCTTTTCCTGACGCTCCTTTGATTTCGCCCTCAAAATAAAGGTATTATCAGATCTGGAACTGTGAGGCGAAATAGATGTTAGTTCAGAAATACAGCATGAACATAAGGTGGAGTTAAGTCATAATAATACTCTTTTTGCTGCTTTTAGGAAGCATCTTATGCAGTTCATGCAAACAGCTGCATGATAGTCAGTAAAAGATTTTACACTCTAACTCTCGCTCTATAACAGGAAATCAGCTGTAGTCTGTATTTTATCCAGGCAAGAAAGCCTACAGCATAGGTACAAAATTAGATTTCTCATAATTCTACTATTCAGAGCAAGATTGTAGATTTCAAACACTTTATTACTCTTTATCCCAGTTTTAACCCGACAAATGTACGACCCAAAGCAAATGTCTTTTATTAATGTTAACGTTAAACACTATCAGATATTTACAGATACTTTCAATTCTAAATACCTTAAGAGAGTTTCTGAGGCAGTAGCACGTTTAAAAACACAATTTACTGAAGAACTTAGTTTAAGTTTTTGCTTTCTGAAGTTTCTTCCTGCCCCTGCATGACTGTCAGGATGTATATTTCAGATAGGATTGCAAATACAACATTAATTTGGTATTAATACAAACTGTCACTGGCAGGTAAGAGCGTCACAGCAAAAAAAGCTAGAAGTTGACAATCAAAGCAAAGCAAATTAAGAGAAAAAAGCACAAGAGCACAAAATTACATCAAAAGATGAAAGGTGCGATTTTTAAAAAATGAAATGAGGGCAACTTTCCAAAACTGGAAGAATGATGGACAATTTAAACATATCGTCTCACATTAAATTCTCTTGTTAAAAAAACCCAACCCATCCAGCTGACATTATATTGTGGGGAAACGAATGCACCACCAGAGAGCTGCTGCAGCTGTTGGTGACAGAAATCACCTCCTTCCTTAAAACAAGGAAGAAAACTGCAGCAGCCAGTAATAACAGAGCCTCTTTGTGCAGATTCACACGTTCATATGTCAGGAGTTCACATGGAAGAGTTTCTAAAAATAGCTTGAGGTCTCAGCCCCATGCTTAGCATTTCTGTGATGCTTTATCTGCTGCAGAATGATGATTTCTGCTTTCGACTGTGTTCTTTAACCAAGGACAACAGCATCTTTATCTTTGCCTTCCATCATCTCAAGATGTTTAGTTCCAACTGTGCAAGATCAATCTGAATTCTTGTATTGAGCTTCTATTATATTTCAGGTGAGAAGTTTAAATATAGTACTGATCCATTCAAGTCCATTTATTTCACTTTATTACTAAGTGAAACACATAATATAGATTAATTACACACACACTGATTTTTTAATCCTTTATTTATGTTGATGATGATTTTCTGCTTACAGCTTAATGAGCCGCATTGGAAAACAAATTTCAAATTTACTGAATATGACTATATATACACCAACATCTATATATTGTATGCCTATGTACCCAGCTTGAGCGTGGGATTTCTACAGCCATCAACAAGCATCTGGCTCCATTCAGTCCTGATGTTTTAACAGCAGTCTCTGTCTCTAGGCGCAGAGACGTCAGCAGTTCATCACAAGGCAACACAGAGACCCACAGGACAAACAACCTTGCACGCACACCCTTATATTCGATGTTCATTTACAACAACCAATTAAACTAACAGTCATGTTTTTGGAGTGCAGAAGGAAGTTGGAGTACCCGGAGAGAACCCACACATGCACATGAAGAACATGTTAACTGTATGCAGAAAGAGCCAAGGCTGGGATGTGACTCCAGCAAATAACCCATATAACTAACCAATTAAAATGATCACCAAACCTTCCTAAAACAGTGCCCAATTAATATGCCATAAGCTTGTTGTGGTTACAAAACGTCTGTGGGCGAAGTGTAACTTGATAAGGGACTCTGAACCAAATGTTAGTGGGAGTGTATGTATTTACTTGGTCCTATACATAGATGAGACAAAATCCAAAATGAATTCAAACTTGGGCTCTAAATCCTCGTTTTGAAAAATCACTGTAGGCGTGTGCTTATTTTACCACAAAAAAAACAAACAAAAAAAAACAAAAAAACCCCAGTTTACAAAAGTTCCTGGCTCCTATACCATAAAACACAATAAACATAATCTGAGGTCTGACTTCAAATGTTAAGAATTTACTTAATTCTTTTCTATGACTCTTTTCCAAAATAATCCAAACATTAAGTCTCATTGCTGAATCAGCTTAAAACACTGCAAGCACAAAATTGTCTGACTTATTGTTGTGGATATTACTTAAACATACAATTTTAGTCAACACAGGACAATAATCCCATTAATGAGCCATGCCACATGCAAAAGCCCTGTCACAGCAGCACAAATTGAAAGTTATTACCCTACCCTGCCCAAAACATGTAACTTTAAAGGATTTGTTGAAGAATTGAGGAAATAAGTTTTGAATAGCTTCATTTTTAGAAATCAGCATGTTCACTTTTATTTATTTTTTGCTATACTGGCTGCATGGTAGTTGGTAGAACTGTTGCCTTGCAGCAACAAGGTCTTGGGTACAAATCCTGACTTGGGGTCTCTCTGCATTGAGGTTCCATGTTCTCCCCGTGCACACATGGGTTCTCTTCAGGCACGGTCTTGATTCATTATTTCCACATAATGTTCTTTCCTCATGATGCCACCTAGTTTGCAAAGTGCACTAGTCCCTCTTGCAGAAAAACACCCACACAATATTTTGTCACCCGCATACTTCATAGTTTGGATGGTGGTTTCAGGCTTACAAGCTTCTGCTTTCCCTCCAAATGTAATTATGATTCTTATGGTCAAACACTTCAATTTTAGTTCCATTGGTTCACAGGACAAGTCTTAAAAATCGAAGGTCTTTGTCCCAGAGTGCATTTGCAAACTCTAATCTCACCTTTATTGTTGTTTCTAGAGTAAAGGTTTCTTTCTTTAATGGCATTTTAGCCCATGTTGGTACAGGACTTCACAAAATATTTTGCTTTTCTTGGGTTTAAAATGCATTTGTCACACCAAAGTATGTTAATCTCTGGGGCACCGCTCCTTTCTGAATGGTATGATGGCTGAACACTGTTATGCTGTTTATAGTTAAGTACTTGTTGCACCTGCAGGCATCAGGAAATTGTACCTAAGAATAACTAGACTTGTGAAGGTCCACAGTTCTCCTGGTGTCTTGCTTGCCCAATTTCTTTTTCGTTTCCCATGATGTCACACACCTGTTTGAGATGTTGGCTTAGAAAACATCTACAGATGTAACCATAATTAACCTATCAGAGGCTTACAAAGCCGTGACATCACCATCTGAGCTTTTCCAAATCGCTTAAAGGCATACAGTAGTGATTTAATTTATGTAAAGTACATATACATAAAAAAAAAAAAAAAAAAAAAAAAAAAAAAAAAATTATCTCATTCTGCCATTTAAAAAAAGAAATGCAAATCTTTATTAATCCTAACTGAATTTGGTAATTTCTGTTTAGATTCAAGCTGGTTTTCATTGAGCATTTTTGTCAGAAAAAAATAATTTCCTGTTATGAACACTTTGACAGGGATGTGTGAATTCCAACTGTGCAGCCTTTTGGCTTTGTGGACAGCAGCAAGACTCATGTCTGTGAAAACTGTGCCATCTGATAACCATGAGAGTTGCAAAATGACGAACATATACTGTACATCAATTTTTAAAAGGCAGTGAAGGTTCAGTCTAGCCACAGACAGGCTATTGGTGAGTATACCTCAGAAGCTTGGACAAGGCACGACCATGGTACCCTTGTGCCCGAGTACTTTTCTAGAAGACCTGTTCAATAATGGAAAAGTTGGGTAGTAAAGGCCCAAAAATGAGCACTGGAAAGGATTGCCTGGGTACAAAATGGCTCTATATAGGGTTAGTCAGAACAACTCTAATAAAAAAGTGGAACCCATATGGGTCCCGGATGTGTTGCCCATTTTGAACTCATTCACATGTTCCCAAATTGAAACCCTGTTAAGACCTATGTAATGTCAGACCGGGTTTACTTATATGGGTTGTATTTCGAGAACTCAAGTTGGCCCCATTCAAGAAGCACATTGTAAAATAAGGTCCACTTGGTACTCATCCAGCCAGAGCAAAATCCATATCGGCCCCACATACACAGGTTGATTGGTTAGTTGGCTGGCAGCTTGTCTGGCATCCTCCATCCATCTATGGAGCCCAAATGATCAGAGGCTAAAAAATGGCCATTAGGTGGGATCGTCTATTGCTTGGATGACTTGACTCCACTTTCATTTTCCAGGTTTGATGCAGCACATTTCAGGTTAAAAAGTGGGACACATATGGGCCCGAGATATGTTGCTCATTTTGAACTGAGTTATTACTCATTTTTCCCATATTTATTTTATTCAGTCCAAGTTTGTTCCAAACAAGGAGTCAATTTTGTGCCTAGGTATCTAGCAAACATTTTACTTGTGTTTTATTTCAAAAGTTCTACTAGTAAGTTCAGGAAATCCTTTTGAATGATCTTGAGATTAAAATGTTAATTTCTTAACTAACAAACCAGTGAAATCTTTAAAAGAAGGGTATTTTTTCAGGTTTACAAATGGAACATTTTGCTGAAGAAAGAAAGATTTAGCTGAAAACTCAAAGGCTGCATGAACTTTAAAGAGTTCTCAGTTAAAAAGTTTTTATAGTTGTTTCATGATTAAGTGGCATATCTAAGAGCACATTGGAGTGCCTCAAATGGCAAATCAAAATATCAGCTCTTAGTTGAGTAAATCATTACTATTTAAAGAATGATTGCATTCTGTTACTGATGCTATGATATAAATATCTTTTGTCTGAAGTTTAATTCAGTTTCCATGGATACTACATTGTTGCTATGCGAGAATTGAAACATGAGTCACAGGCTGTATCCTGTATGTAAAGATATATTTATTGCAAAGTGGAAAAAAACAAAAAGGGAAAAAAATGTTTAACTATGGGATGAAAAAGCTAAAAATAAAGTTTTACATATTTCCCTTTTAATGATATTTTATGGTCTGAAATATAGTCAGGTGTGTTTTACAGCAAATATTTTACCCCACGGTGGATATTTTTAATTAGACCAAATGTATTAGGATGATTAACCATTCCCTTCAGGCTGAACACCGAGCATGACCTGTTTGTCAGATGGCTTAGAATAACTGAATACCCAATTAATAAGCCTCATTAGTTCCATCAGGCAGGATGTTTTTTACCCCAGGATTTTTTCAGGGGCATATGTGTTTTTGTGATTATTTTTCAGAAGAAATGCATACTAAATTAAAGCTTCAAGCAGTGTTGGTGGCCCTCGCAGCTCAGCACCGCTCCGGGCCTCGTGGCGACCACAGTAGATCTGGCAACGCCACCCCGTCGTCAATGCTCTTACATCATTCCCATATAGATTCACTAGGTGGAGCATTTGGAAAAATTCCCCCATCGCCTTCAATCCACACCAGTACAAGTCAAGCGGAATGTCTTCAAAGTTTGTCTAAAATCTGACCTTCCACACAGGATTGTGGAAGTATGTCGGGACAGTATGGTATGAGACAGATAAATTGTGGGGGAAAAAAAAAAAAAATATTGAGCTCTTCTGCCTTCTCCCAGTGCTTCCAGTACTAACTGCAGAAATACACCACTCAGTCAGAAAGAACCAATCAAAGCCAGGAGGAGGGTCTTACCACTGTCAATCTCCATCTGGGGTAAAGTTTGGTGAGTTTTCACCTATGTTTAGGGCTCCAACTTGCGAAGGCCTATTGTAATCATAGCATTTCTTGTTATGATTGTGGTTTTTGAACATGTCGTGTGGTCATCAAGAGCTAGTGGACAGGGTTTCAATCTTATACACAGAGAGAAGCAGGAGGAGTCAATCTTCAGTGTCTTTTCTGAGTGGGGCTCTTGTGACATTATTAATCTATCACACCAATGACTGAAGCAGTGCTCTCTGATAATGCACAAAAAATCTGGTGCAGATCAGATGATGTACCAAGGAGATATAACTGTTGGAATAAACTCGGGGCTGGACTCCTGTCAAATTCCAATGTAATCCTAATAATCTCTTTAGAAGTTAACAAAGGTCATTCATATCAACTTTGGTGCAAATCAGACGATGCGTGTGTGGTTTAGAGCCAACTGTATACAAACAGCAAGGACTTGGAATTCGCCATTCTGCCACGCCCACATGCTCCAGCCACCAGCCATTGTTGAGACAAGGATTCAGTACCATGCTGTACAATGTCACTGGCCAGGTTTAATTCTGTAGTAAAAGGAAACCAACCAGCAGCAACACAGGTGACTTTCTGTTCAAAGGGGGCGGGGCTAAAATGATGTCATCAACTGACCATATGAATGTGATTAGTACTGGTCAAAGCAGGGTCGTTGTAGCCATAAAAGTCTCCGACAACACAGAAGAATCACTAGAAATATCATTAGTTGGTGTTTTGATATAAAGTCACTAGAGAGTCTGAAAAGTCAATATCGCAACAAAATGAATAAGTTAACAACAGTGCTTCTTTCGTCCTGATCATAGCCCTGCTTACCTCCTCTGCTCATCACACTTGGCCGACTCTTGGCTCCGTCCACGTTGGTGGAATTTTTCTAAACGTTCCAGGGGCAGGGTTATGTTTTCACAGGGGGGTTTCATTACACTTTAATGACTGAGAATGAAAAATGTTTACACTGGTTGCAACTTTGCCAACAAGTCATTTTTTTATATGTGTAAATATCACTTGAATAGCAACCCGAAAAAATACAATGCTCGGCATGCAGCATTTCCTGAGAAAGACCGCTAAGAAAATTTCACGTCAAGACAAAGAATTTGATCAGGAACCCTCTGCATTATCTGCATTACATCCTCTTTTCCCCGGACATGTCCGGGCTGTCATTGTCTTTCGGGGAATCAGTTGGCATCATTAAATTGATTGGTGTGATGTATTAAATACAACAGCCTCTCTTTTATTGGACGTCCTCCTGGAGCTGCTGCTGAGTGGGTGGTTCTGAGCGAACGCTGGCGAAGTGCAAGGCGGGTGTATGTATACATGTGGAGCGGATACACACGCAGATAAACAGAACACAGTGGGCTGCATTCCAGTACTACAGCAGATGCTGAGTGCATGTGTAGCTTTTTGATTGAACCAGAAAATAAATTTCATACCATCCCGGTTGCAACAAATGGGTGGCGGAACACACTGTGGCATACACACAGCTGGAATGTTTTTCTGTGTATGACAAAGGTAGCAAAGATTCGTTACTCAAAAAAAGCTACAACTGGCTGTGGAAAGTGAGAATTCATCTATTAAATTGACTGAAGATGAATATGTACAATAAAGACTGGTGGAGCTGCGTGGGGAAGGTGCAGGGGAGGGTGCTCTGTGACAGTAAGTATTTAGGCACCCCGAATGGCTGCCATGGTAGATTCAAGGATTCCTCAAACATGCATGAAAGAATCAAAGCAACACTCCTGGGATGTTTTGGATGAGGGAACAACATTATAAACATGATATAAAGCTTTAAAAAGTCAATTTTACATACCACCACACCCCTTTGAAGAAGAGTGGGCTTCATATTTGGAATATAATGACCTCCCTAGAACATCAGCATCTGTTCTGAGAGGCAGTGAAAGCAGTGATGAGAGGTAAAATAATGGCATTTCATGTCCCGAGAGCCACCATCTATCCCACATAGAACCCAACCCTTTGGCCCCTCCTACAAATTGAGAGCCCGTGGGAAGAGGGACTCATTTCCTGTTCAGGCTGTACACAGCTAGGCCCCCTGGGTAAAAGTCCAGCCCCCAAGTGTTTATCAGTGTACCCCACCTCCAGGCCTGGCTCTAGAAGGAGACCCCAGTGATGGAACACTGCTTCCATCTATATTTCTTGTTGTAAGAGGTCTTTGGGCTGCACTTAGTCTGATCCCTCTCCTAGGAACTGTTTGCCACGGGTGACCCTTCAAGGGGCATAAAGCCTCTGACAACTTAGTTCCTGGGATCATAGGGACACTCAAACCCCTCCACCACGATAAGGTGGCAGCCCACGGAAGGGAAAAATTAAAATAAGCATTACAAAAAGAAAGTTTATCAAAAAGGTTTAAGTGTGATCTGAAGATGAGTGGTGGAAGAGAGGTCCGAAGATGGTGTTCATGCAAGCAGTTATGTGTGGTGAGGCTGATGAAAGAGGAAGACCTGAAAGTGCAAGTAGTGTGTTAGTGCAGACAGGTTAAGGATTGGCAGGGCATATTGGTTGTGAGGTGTATTAGTTGCCGCTGGGGTATGTTGGTTGATACTATAAAAATATTTTCATATTGATTGTGTCTTCTTGGCATATGACGTTTATTGGATATAAAATCAGAACATTCCTTTTGAATTTTTTCTTAAATTATTGTTTAAGGGTTTTTTGTGTCTTATTTTTTGCTGTTTTTCTCATTTTCAATGTTTTCAATGTTATTTTTGAATTGTATTATTTTTTTTTAAATTTTGTTTTGTTGGTTTTTTCAAGTTGCTCATTTTGATGTTTTTTGATTTTTATTTTGTTGGTTTTTCTATCATTATTTTTGTTGGGTTTTTTTTTTTTCTTTTTTTTTGGGGGGGGGTTCCCCTTTTTTTCATTTTTATTTTTGGGTTTTTTCCATTTGTTTTTCTCATTTTGTTTAATTTTGTTGGCTTTTAAATTTTTATGTTGGTTTTTTTAATTTTTATTTTATTTTTTTCCCCGTTTGTTTCTTTTTATATTTTGCTTTGTTGGCTTTTTCATTTTTATGTTTTTTTTTTTTCATTTTTATTTTGATGTTGGTTTATTAATTTTTATTATGTTGGTGTTTTCATTTTTAATATTTTGCTTTGTTGGTTTATTTATTTTTTTATTGTTATTTTTTTAATTTTCATTGTTGAATTTCTTTATGTGACCATTTAACATCCATTTAAAATTGATTGCATGCACATATCTATTCAATGACCAGAGAATCTTTAAGATCTGTTCTGGTCTCTGCACCCCAAATCAGAACACTTACCTTTTGTATAGCCTACCGTGTTTCTCCTGAGGTGAGCAATGTGCGTGGAACATAACCACTTCGTCGTATTTTTTTCTGTTACCAATTTCCTTGAACTCAAGTGTTGAAGACTTCAATGGCTTGAGGACTGGCTAAAGAATGACGCAAACCACATTTCCTGCCATTGGGTTGCGAGTCCAGTCCCATGGCGACCATGTTGCTGTACACATTCACCATTTTCAGTCGATCTAGTGCCTTCATCCATCTAGTCAAAAACTTATGATCAACATCTCTATTTTTTTCTTAGTCCATACACCATGTAGTGTTACTGTTGAAAATGACAAGGCATCTAATTCTCAACAAAACTTTATCCATCACCATAGACAAACTTTCTTTAATGTGATACCCTCTCCCATAGTTTGTAGGGCAACTTTTAATGACCATCATCATCATACTGGCTGGGATCCAGGTAGCGTACTTCCTCCATTGCATTAGAGCATCCTCCAAGGAAAAGGTTGTAATTCTGAAGCATTTTTACATCAGTGTTTCACTTAAGGCCAAGAGAAAACTTCTTCCATGTAAGCATGTGAAACCTCCTGTTCATTCCCAAATCTCTCAATGTTTTTTCCTTCATGCATCCTCTGATGGGACGTGGATGCAACTTTGAACAAACTCACTCTCTTGGTCATAACAGCTCATGATTTTTGTTAGACACAGACGTTCTTGGGGCCTCAATGCTAGAGCAGAGTATTCCTTTTCCGTATCTTTCAGTTTAATTGTCATGAGTTCCCTCTTCTTTCTTGTTGATATTTTTCCTTCAATAGGTTTCGGATTTTCTTCCTGAAGCTGATTTAGGTGATGCACTTTCTCTGCTTTCCACATTTTTACACACAATTCTGTTTATTCATACAGCACCAATTCAAAACACATGGCACTCTCCAAAATAAAGGGAGGAAAAATCCTAGTCATCAGTGCAATCATTATTATTTAAATTGGTTGAAAAAATTTTGAAATAAGCCAGCAGATTTCATTAAGTCATTGACTTGAAAGCAATGCCTCATACTGAGGATGCATGCAGTGACAGTGAAGACGAAAAACTTCCCTTTAACAGGAAGAAACCTCCAGCAGAACCAGTACCAGGCTCTGTATGAGCAATCATCTGCCACGACCACCCGGGTGGAATAAGAAGACAGAGCAGACAGACACACAAAAAGAAACAGAAGAACTGATGCAGGAGCACTTTCTATATTAGAGAAAAGAGAGTTGATTGCAGTAGTAGCTCCTTTGGTGGCTTTATCTACGAGAGAAACAGCTAAGCTGAATAAATCAGAGATGGTTTTAAAGGCTGAAGGGATAAAACAATAGTTAGTTGCAACAAAAGATCAGCCAGTAGCTCAGTCTAGGAGAAAAACAGGATTAAAAACACTAAAATACAGTGGATAATCTGTAGAAGGAGAACATGGAGTTAAAAACAGCAGTAGCTCAGCCAATTCCCCCCTGCAGGAAGGAAGGTGCCACAGCTAAACAGAAAGTGTGATCCTCCTGATGCACTTTAATTACTCTCAACTACTCTGATAGGTAATAGGGAATGGACCTTATTTTGGTTAAACACATTTTTACATTTATTTACAGACAGGCGAAAGCCCTGTTGTCTGCAATGTACAGTTTCTGTTGTTACACCTCAAGTTTTAGCTGATAAATAAAGCACCAGATTGTAGGACAAACCGACAGTATGTCAGGTTCCCTTTAATTGTTTCTGATTTTCAGACAGGAAAACCATGTGGAGAACCCAAACTGACTAACTTCAAAATAAAAGTTTGGGTGCCTCAGTTTGTGGTGGTAATATTCTAAGAATCAAAGTGAAAAAAAAAAAAAACAGTGTGAACATTACCTCTGTGACCTCTGACCTGCAGGTTCAGCAGATCCCTCCGTTGACTGTTGTCGTGTGGAAAATATAAAATCGCAAGAGGCCGCAAAGTTTTCCGGTACAAAAATAATTGGTTCTCGGGTTTAACTTTAAATTGAATAATCTGTTCTCACGTTTAACTTTCCATTGTTTTTGAACACAAATAATATTGATTTCAATTATTTATAACTGTAATACATGATACTGATAAGTGTGGACACCCGTTTCTTAAATATTTAGATTCAGTTTCAAACTAAATCTATAGTAGATATATATATATATATATATATATATATATATATATATATATATATAAAGAGGTATTCTTTGATTTAAATACCATAGTTTTTCTTTGAAATTCAAGTAAAAGACCTTATTTTAATCCAAAAACACCAGTTTGATTGTATTTATGTCAATATAGCCACTTTCAATTATCAGTCTAATAATATTTATATATTTTATCAAGGTTTAATTTACTGATATTTCCTGAACCTAAGCTGAATGACTTCCTGCAGCCTTGTAATGGTACTTGCCACAGCCTTGGCAGCCATCTTTCTTTCCCATCACAACTCATGTTCAACCTTGAACTTGAGACTCCAACACCCTTGTTACATCAAAACCTTTGCAGATCATAAGGCCTCAGCCGCTACTTTACAAACAGCGCAGAAAACCTCACTAAAGAGGACGGATTTTCAACACAGCAGAATCCTTCTCAGCTTATTTAGCACATCGACTCTCAGCAGAGAATCAAAACATCCCAAGCACAGCACAGCACAAGCCAAACACTTTGGCCTTCAACAGCTTCAGCGTCGTCGTCACCCGCAGCAGCTCTTACCTTGTAGATGTCTTCTCGGTGCACCACTCCAGGAATTGCTTGACCTACCTTTAGCTGAGTATAGGATCCTCATCTTGATTGGAGGGATCCTTTCAATGTCCATCCTCGGTCTGCTGCTGATTCCAGACGCCATGGTTTCTTCTCAAACGTTTCAGCGACACCAGCAGCCAAACAAGACGCCGCTGAGAGGCCGAGTTCGGGCCGTTTATGTCTGCTGCTCTGCTTAGACACGAAAATAGCTTCAATAACTTCATCATGGAAAACATAAACAACTTAAAATAAGGTGTCAGAAGAATAACTTACCAGAAATCAAGTAGCGATCTCAAAACATGGCGCTCCAGCGGCCTACTAGCTCACACTACGCCATGATAGTCCTGCAGGTGGTTTACGGCGCCAAATTATTAGGGCCTCTTCTACACGATTTGAGGTGTATCCGCAAAACCTTTTAATCGTTTAGGCTGTGTGTCCATGCGGATTGGAGTCTTGGGAGACCAGAAATGATCATAGTTTCAACCGGGTTACAAAGTGGATGAACTTGAGAACGCCAGTTTTATGTCTGTGCTGCCATGCGAGCTGCGCTTCTTTTAAACGCTAACATTGAAGCTCCGTGGCTCTCTCTATACCGCATGCGCGTCACTCTCACAAATAACAAACATGGCGCTGTTCAGCAGGGTTGCCAGATCTGGCAGTTTCCACCCCAAACACAATGTAAAAACCACCGAACTCCAAAAAAACCCAGCCCATATATCTATATAACTGTTTCCTTTCTGAATCATAATGCAGTGCATTCTATAAACACATGGTGTACCGTTTCAGGCAGATTGCAACTGTCATATAGTCCTGTTGCATGTTTACCAGTTACTTCGGGTGATTTATTAAGACCTGTGTGACCTATTCTGATAGGTTTAATCATTCTAGTTTCCTGTTTCTTCCAGTTTTTCTTGTGTCTCCAACATTTTTCTGAATGTATTATTAGATTCTTCCTGTATCACTTATTTTCCTGCCAGATTTTCTTAACATTATTATTATTATTATTATTATTATTATTATTATTATTATTATTATTATTATTATTATTATTATTATTATTATCATTTACATTCAGTTTTACTTAATAGAATTTGATCATCAACATTTTTAGATTTAGCATGAATATCTACCCCTTCATTACCTTCCTCTCCCACATATGCTGGAACCCAAACAAATTCTACTGTTTTTTTTTTTTTTTTTAATTAAAGTTTGTACAGAATATAATAAATCTGATTAATAATATCTTTCCCTTTTGAGTCACTTGTTTTAATGCTTAATAAGACTATGGAGAGTGGAGAGTGTATATTTAAATATGTATATAATATATTATAATATTTAAATATGTAAATAACTTATGAAATAATTATTTAGGCCCTCCAACTAGCTAACTCCGGCTGTCTAACTAAACTCATCCTAAATCCACAGAGCCATGTGTTAATTCCCTGCAGTGTCATTTTATACTCCATTTTTCTCTGGACATTTTATGGTTTCTGATCCTGAAATGTCGAGTAGAATTTCAGGATCAGAAACTATAAAATGTCCAGAGAAAAAAAGAAGAATAAAATGACCAACAAAACAAATGCAAATGAAAAATACTACAACCACAGGAAATAGGTTACGTTCAACCACGCCCACAATATGTTGGGTTGCATTCCTGTTGGGGGTTAGATAAGGATCAGTCATAGCGAGTTTTGTGTAGCTTGGCTTGAATCTGTGGAACTGAGAGACAAACGTATGGTGACAGTGTGACAGCTGACTTCCTTCGCAGCACTTTCGCTGCTCGAACCTAATAATGAGAAAAGGTGAATTACAGGATCAAAAACTCAAAAATGCCAATCTTATCTTTTGTTGCTTTCTAAATCCACTTTGCCTGATAAGTCAACAACTCCTGTCAGTGTTATAAAGCTATTAGTTTATAATTCAGCAGCTCCGTTGATGACCATGACTTTGATTATAGGTGTGGAAAGTCCTTTAAAAAACAATCCACTATTCACTCTGCTTTGTACTAATTTGTGTTTTTGTGATGATTTTTGGACAAATATCACTGGAAAACATTCATCGGCTCAGAGAAAAAAACCTGAAGATGTGTTGCCATTCTTTTTATGTGTTGCAATAATGACGGGCGTTACATAAATATTTACCATTAAAAGAATTAAAAAATTCCTGATTTACATGTTTCTAAATCTTAACTTTAAAGCCGAGTGGTTTCATAAGATTGATGCCACCAGACACCCTCAGCTGATTATATATCAGATCTTAGACTTCATGCATAAGTGTGATTAAGTAACAGAATGTTTTGGCTGTTGCTTCTCCACTTGATAGATTAGATTTTCCCCGCTTGCTGTCTTTTCCTTTTTTAAAGACAGATTAGGACAATTATAAGGTAAAAATTTGGTATGCAAAAACATATTTTGAGTTTATGCTGTTTGAAAGTCCATATATTACTTAGAATCTGAAAATTCTTGTGATGAATGAACTTTGGTTTATTAAACAGCTTTTGCAAAAAAAAAAAAAAAAAAAAAAAAAAAAAAGTTGCATTTCTGTCAACTCTGGTTTGGTCTGTGTGTTTTGTGTTATTAACATATTTTAATTCAAACGTTTGCCAACTTTGGTTTCTAAAGCCTTTAAAATTCAAAGTTAGTTACAATAGATAAGTAAGAATATTTTTAGAGACAATACAACACCCTTCACAGTTATTATTATCCGAGTCAATTTCACAGCCAAAATTTTGAAAAATTGGACATTTACTTGAACATATTTATTCAGTGAGGCAGGTCATTTTTACTCTGGGAAATAATTGTGCTTTTTTTTCTTTCTTTTTTTTAAATCAGTGATGCCAACCTTTTTCCATGTATACCTCAGTCCCATATCTGAATCATACACAAAACTCATCTGACTCATACAAAACTCTGTGGGGTGAGCTGAAGAAAAGAGGGCATGTGAGAGCACCAAGACCATGGGATGGTCTAAAGAGATGGTGCAATGCAGAGATTAAGATATTGATTGCAGGGCTTTCAGTCTGTTTAAACTATAAAGCCATACTAAATTTTGAATAAACAAAATCATGAAGTGTTTTGTTTTACCCTTACATGTGCAGAAACCTGACAGAAACTCCAACTTTAGCACTGAGTCGTCAGACAAATCTGGATTCTGCAGCTTGGAAGGACATGAATATCACTGCAGTATCAGGATCAGAATCATCAGGCATAAGAGGAAAGAATTGCACTTGCATAAATCTTCAACAGAACAGAGACAGGATCTTAGAAAAATTGAAAGAACAGGCTGACAGCAACTACCATCAAACTTGCAAATAAAGAAAGTAACACATTTTATATTAAGCTTTGCTTCTGCATACTTGGTGCATTCCCCATATGTGTGGCAACTGTGCATCAAACTGAAAGAGAATGAGTATCAACGTGTTTGCTAAAGGATTTCATTTCTAAAATGAAAAAATGAGGCCATTTTCTCTCGCCTCAGAAAGCATCCCTTTAAATAATCACAAGTGAAATGTGAGAATGTTTGTGATTTGAATTACTGGCAGCACTTAATGCTTTCACCACTAAAACACTCATACTTTAACAACAATTAGAGAGTAAAAGATGCATTAAAAACACACAACAGTGAATGTTACTTCTGACAAAAACTGATTCGCTGTTAACAAGTAAATAAAATAAAACTGTTAGAGAGAAGATGGAACAAACTGAAAACAGTTCTTTGTTGTATGGCTCTGCACTGCGATGTGTTGTGCTGCTAAAAGGTACATAAAGGAGAGGAACTTGTGTTAGTTATTGCTCCATGACGTCACCTCTATCCCTCCCATTAAGATTGTTCAAGCGTAGGTCTGAGTTTTGCAATAATCTATAGATGACCTGTGATGCAGTGCGGTATCACCCCATTTTAAGGAGCAACATGAAATAAAATTTATGTTAAACACAGATTTAAAAGTTATGGATGTGCTTCATCACAGTTGCTAACAAAAGTCTTTATTGTCTTTGAACTTTTACTATTTTGTAAAATAGTAAACAGAACAATTTTCTGCAAAAAAAAATTCACATTTGCAAATAGAGAAATACTGCATCACTAACAGGCAGGGGTCCAATGTACACTCTTTAAACTTTTTGAGTATTCTTTTCCTCTCTGTCTACTTCTTTGAGTTTATGGTTTTATTTAGAAATATATTTATAATATTTCTTTTTAAATTGTAAGATCAAGGACTGTTTACCCAGTCATGTTCCTGTTTTAGTCATCTGGTTATAGCAGCTATGAGGTTGTCACAACTCACATCGTGCATTGCAACCACTGGTTAGAGGTGGAGGCAGCGGTGGTGGTGGTGGGGTCTCATCATAAATATGAAACAGTGTTCACAACTTAGCTGACTACCTTACCCTTCACCCACACATCTGTTCACTTTTAACAGACGAAACAAATTCTCACCCACTGGTAGGTGCCAGAAGTCAGCGTGAGAAACAAGAAATAACAGAACAAAGTGAAGTAACTAAATGGGGCATGCAGAGTGAAACCTGTTTGTGCAGAAAAACGAGCCAAATTTTGCTCCTATAACTTCTGTGCATCATTGTGTTTTATGCTAAATCTATAACTACTTTTCAGACAAATCACCTTACTGCGAAAATGATCTGCGAAGTTACATAAAATACATTATACTGCATTTAGCTTTAGTGTGGGGATTATTATAAAGCTGTCAATTATATAAATCTAGATATATATATATATATATATATATATATATATATATATATGTATCTTCCCAATTATTCCACCATCAGGGGATTATGCAAACAGAAGACCTTTGACACTTCTGATGGTGGGAAGTATAGAAGAATAGAAATGATCCATGGAGCAGTTGTTGCTTGTATTGTTGTTGGTGGGTGGCTGCTGTATTTACCAGTGGAGCCTGTTTCCTCTTATTTAATGAGCAGCATGTCCACTGGAGAACTGACGTCACCGCTCACCTTAAAGCAAGAGAGCGGGATTTCACCACCTGGTGATATAAAGTATTTAGCAGCTTAAACAGCTTGTTTCCCTCTCTATAGCTCCCCTTATACTTAGACTCTGAGGTCATCTGTTGTAACGTGACTGTTTGTACTTTTGAAGTTTTTCCATTTGGTAAGATATTCTTTGTCTAATTGCCAGGAATATTTAACTCATGTATCAGGCGCTACTTATTTCAATACAATACAATAAATTACAGTTTGGTAACAGTAAATTCACACAAAGTGTGAAAAGAAGCTGCTTTTGGTCCATTCCTCTTTGGAAAATGATTGAAACTCAATCAGATCAGGGGCAGCTGTTTCCAATGGCCTTTACTGGGCCATTTCAACATAGTATAAAACAATCTTGATCTAAACTATTCCATTGTATCTCTGCTTAAGGTTTTTGTCTGCTGGAAAATGAATCTCCAACCCATCTGGAGTCCTTTACAGCCTCCAATGGGTTTTCCTGTATCTAGTTCCATGAACTGGCATCATATTTCATCATTTGGATGATGCGTTCGTTGAGAGGTGCTGTAGTAGTACACACATAGGCCATAATGTTCAGTGTTGCTTTCATCAGTTTTAACATGTATACTGTGTCTTCTACATGCCTGGACTGATTCTTCACCAGAGAGATCCGAGCTGTGGCTCTCTGCAGTTCCTCCAGAGTTATCACGGACTGCTTGGCTGCTTTTCTCGTCAATCCTCTCTTTACCGAGTCAGTCAGTTTAGGTAGACGTTCATGTCTTGGTTGGCTTGTAGTTGTGCCATGCTCTTTCCATTTTTAGATGATGCATTAAACGGTGGAAAGAAGTAAACTGCATTTCCCAGAATGTGTTGCTCAAGCCTAGAAAAATCATTGTGGGGTAGACTACAGTCATATTCAACATATAAGAGTTTACATTCCACTAAAGCATTTTTTTTTTTTTTTTCAGATTAAAAAGTACCTTTGGAAAACAACAAGCTTTCAGAAAGTATTAAATATAGTTTTTATTAAGCCCACATTTCTGTATTAAATATGTTTTTTATTGGTCTGATAGAATTTTCTCATTTTGAATGTGTTTTGCTGTAAGCGGGTAATTATCATAAATAACAGAAATAAAGGCTTGTTAAACGCATCCTGTGTGAAATTAATCTATATAATGTTTACAGTTATATATAACATTCCAGTTTATTGAATATGACTGTATCTTGGTGAGCTGAACTCAAAAAATAGTCTTCTGATCCAGGAGGCGTTTGAAAGGTAGATGAAGACAAAGCAGAGAACTTCAAAGGTGGCATGAACAGAAGGCTGAAGAGCAACCCTGATGTAATTTTTGATATTCTGTAATATCTAACTTCCAAAGCCCCTGACCAGAAGTGAGGTCATCTCCCTCCCTGGGCTGTAGTCATTTGGACTGGACACAGCTGACCTTTTTCATTCGAGGATGACTGTATGAAAGCTTTCATCTTCTTTTCATCAGCAAACTTTCTTTTGTCAAATACTGCATTCTGAGAGGTCACTTTTAGCACAATTCTGCACTGTACAGGTGACCTTGTGTAAGGTTACTTTTGGTTTTGTAGCCAAAAAACAGAAAAAAATGAGAAAAATGAGGACCTGCAAAGAATATTACTTCAAACATTGTACAGATCTTCTTCCCTGTAGTTGCCAGTGAGACTATGTAGTGGCTAACTAAGGGCTGTTTAATTTAAATGAAAATTCAAATAAAAGCATGACTGTCATTTTACTCAGACATGGCTTTATTTATTTTTATTGCTATGTATTTTACCAGCTTTTACCAGTATTTATTCTTTCTAATATTTTTTCCTAAATCATTTCAAAGTAAAGAACTTTGTGACCTTAGAAATAAGTAGAAAAAATATCCTTTTTGCCAGAGTGTAGCAATTATTAGCTTTATTAACCATGAAGGTGACTATCTGGTAAGAAACTCAAAAATTCAGTGTTTTTCTGAATACACTGTGTGCACAATTATTATGCCAGTCTTTTGTTCAAGGATTACTTTTATGAATAATCAACCACAGTACTAATCCCAGATGTTAATAAACCTCAAACATGAATGTTTAAGGTTTGTTTTTTACTGTGTTACTAAAAAGTCAAAGTGTTGGTAGCATAAAATTAGGAATGAAGGCCTGGAAGAATGTCTTGGGGCATATCTGAGACCTCTTGGGATAGGAGGAGGAGGAGATTTAGAGTGGGGGTTCCACCTCTGAAGACAGTTAGCATTTACAGACTGATGGCCTGCAAATGAGGCTTGATCAAGGTGGGACTGGAAAAAGAGGAATGAATAGTTCTGAAGATCAGTGAGAAGGGGATTGGACAGAAGGGTGGACGGATGGATGGAGCATCAACAAGACAAGTGAATTTGATGAACATGTGTTTTAAGCAGTTAAATCCATTGTATTTGTTGAAATGTTAAAATGTCTTATAAAAGCTAAAGGGCTTTTAGATTTCATCCTCAGTTCTGGAAATTGTCTGAGTTTTCCAGTCCAGTGGGTAGAAAGAAAGGTACTCAGTGTTCCCATTATTTCTAAGAGTGAGCTATTGTGTTTCCTACTTACTTCATTAGCTCTCTCTTGATTCTAGTGGAGTGCTGTTGAACAGCTCCCTGAGCTTCTGATTCTCATTCACATGTTCTTGTCTCCCTCTGCAGGGCGTCAACAGAGCAATAGTTCTTCCTTCTGGCACTTAAAAGGACAAAACCAGGATGGTGCACTCAGTATTTCTACATTCTGGGCTTAATCATTCACAAACTGCATCCCAAATTCTCACATCTGAGCCGAGTCTGTGTCGTGGCAGGTTAAAGGCTGTCAGGTTTTTGATTTTACTGCTTGAAAAAGACATCTGAAACACAGATCTTGTGGTAAGAATGGAAAACAGCACATTAAAACCAAACATCAGAATGATATATTTTATTCTTGCTTTTATTTGGATTGGGTTTTTATGCTCCATCTGGTGAGTATGGAAAGTGTTTACCCACCAGAAACTGACTCATGCCTCTGAGAAACTGATGTTCAGTTTTCAGAGGAAAACTACTGTTCTGTTTCCTGCAGAATCACTGTTATTTGGGAGTTCTTGTATGCCTTTTTTTTTTCCATCAAGTGGATTGGTTTTTGTTGTTGTAAATAACACAAAAGTGTTCTGAATGAAATACCACGGTCATCACTCCTTTCATTCTTGTCCGATTTCACGCAGCAAATCTGTGTGCACTCCAAACCCATTACACCACAGCACCGCTAAAGGCCGCATGAGTCATCAAGGCATATCTGTATGAGCGGCGCTGGTGACGCCCACATGGTGCTTTTTCACCCATAACGATGATGTCATAACCAGAGACTTCCTGAACACAGGGTTCATTCACAGAGCCCTCCTTCTGACACGGGACAGAGCACCAAACAAACTGTTTCCTTGGCAACCGCAGCCTCTGGCCATGTGAGGTCTCCTCTCACTGATGTTTGGGGAGAAGATCTGAGGCTGTCTGTGTTCAGTTCACAGCCACGTGTGTCCATGTCAACAGCACACAACATTTGGAGCTTAAAGATCTGATTATTACCATGTTGCATGGATTATAAACAAACAGATTAGGTCTCCCATGAGTACATCTGCTGGTGTCTCAGAGCATGAGGGAAGTGTTCAAATGAGTCACCGTCTGCTCCAATAATTTTCCTGTTAATGTGCACCACAGAGAGTGAAGAGGCACCGTTCAAAAGTCTCTGCTTTACACATAAGGGATGTGTATATTTTTTAAAGTTCTGGGATACAAAGTTCACGCCCATTTTTGGGATATTTTTATGCTTAGGAACAAATATTAAACTTTGTGTGAGGGTTAGCCTCTCATCTGAATGTTCCAAGCATAAATAACATATAAACATTTAATGTAAAGTGAAAAAAAGTTCCACATGAATGGGGCTCTGTGATGGACTGTCCAGGGTGGTACCCGCTGGAAATATGTACCAGCGTGTTAAACAGGAACTGAAGGACAGATGGATGTTTCAAGTTTAAATAACCTTGCAGAGATATTCAAACTTTTATATATATATATATATATATATATATATATATATATATATATATATATATATATATATATATATATATATATATATATATATATATATATATAGATAGATAGATAGATAGATAGATAGATAGACAGACACACACTGTCTGGTGAAAAAAAAAACTGGCTTCCAGCTGGCAACAAGTTTTTTAACCCCAGCAGATGCAATGGGTAGCTTCTCATTTCTTCAACAGACTGCAGAGCAATAAAAGAAGGTCATGTGATCTTATAAGTCCAGATTTACCCTCTTCTAGAGTGATGGGTGAATCAGGGTAAGAAGTGAGGCAGATGAAGTGATGCACCCATCATGCCTAGTGTCTACTGCAGCAGCATGTGGGAGAAGCACTATGATCTGGGGTTGCTGCAGTTAGTCAGGTCAAGGTTTTCAATAAGTCAGCGGACTACCTGAAAATACTGAATGACCAGGTTATTTCATCAGTGGCTTGTTTCTTTCCTGATGACACAGGGATATTCCAAGGTTACAGCTTGCCAAGCTTCATTGGGGTGAACATATGACCAAGTGGTTCAGGGAACATCACACATCATTTTCATGCATGGATCAGCCTCCACAGAGTTCAGACCTTAACCCCATTGAGAATCTTTGTGATGTTCTGGAGAAGGCTTTGCTCAGTGGTCCAACTCTTCAATCATCAAAAGAAGATCTTTGTGGAAAAATTAATGCAACTGTGGATGTAAATAAATATTGTGACATTGTAGAAGCTTATCAAAACAACGCCACAGCAAATGTGTGCTGTAATCAAAGGTAAAGGCTTGTAAAGGTCCAACTAAATATTAGTGTGTGACCTTTTGTTTTGGTGGCAACTTTACGCAGTTTTGTACTTTGTCATATTACAGCCACAAATTCAATGTCTTTCATTGGGATTTTATGTGATCAACCAAAACAAGTGGAAGACAAATTATACATATATATTTTTTTCCTAAACAACCAAGTTTCTGCTCAAGGGACCACTGGTTAGCACCTTTACCTTGCAGCAAGAAGGTCCTGGTTTCGAATCCTGGGCTTGTCTCTTTCTACATGTTGTTTGCATATTCTCCCTGCACATGCATGGGGACTCTGCAGGCACTCCAGGTTCCTCCGACATTCTAAAAATCATGACTGTTGGGTTAATTGGTCTCTCAAATTTTCCTCAGGTATGTTTGTGTGTGACTGTCTTTGTTGTGTATTGCCCTGTGATAGACAGGCAACCAAGAATTATGATGAGCTGAGCCCCAGAGCAAGGAGTGTGAAACTCCAGTCCTCAAGAGCCGGTGTCCTGCAGCTTTTAGATGTGTCCCTGAATCAAATGGCTGAATCATCTCCTCACTATGCAGTCATCTCAAAGTTGCAGGATACCAGCCCTGGAGGCCTGGAATTGAATACCCCTGCCCTAGAGGGTGGTCAGGAAGGTGCCATGGAGCTGCAGGACATGGTCATGGAAACAGATATGTGATCCATCTTGCTTTTTCTTAGATTCTCCTGGTGAGCACAGACAAAAATAGATGTAAACATCAGAAACTACTGACCAGGTGTCAGAATAGGGTTAACATTACCACTCAGGTGATCAAGCACGACTGGCAGCAGCCTGATGAGGAAATGAAGAACAAGAGTGACAGATGCCACCTACTCAACCCTGCCCTCTCAGAGAAGAGAGCAGCCCAGCAGAAAAACACCACAAAAACAGCATCAGCCCAGAATGATGACGTTTCGGGCTGAAAATTATTGTAACGTTTATATTGTAAGGAAAACCATATTGTGATAAGAATTAGTCATCCTTTAGGAAACAGTTCTTAGCACTTTTGTCTTGCAAAAAGAAGGTCCAAGGTTCATATCCTGGCCAGGCCCTTTCAGAATGGAATTTGCATGTTCTCCCCATGTGTGGGTGGATTCTCACCAGTTACTCTTCTGGTTCATTGGTCTTTCTAATTTACCCATAGGTGTGTGTGTGTGTGTGTGTGTGTGTGTGTGTGTGTGTGTGTGTGTGTGTGTGTGTGTGTGTGTGTGTGTGTGTGTGTGCACATGGCTGTTAATCTCTGTTGCTATGTGACATACTGGTGACCTGCCCAGGGTGTACCCTACCCTTTGCCCAAGGGTCACTGGGGATAGGTACCCTGCAAGCTTGGACCACTGGATTGGCAATGTTTGCAAAACTGCTTGTATGTTTGGGATTACTGCTTTTGGTTTTATAGCTATTTTTCCACTGCTGATTCCATGAAAGCATCAAGAAATTGTGCATTTACCATCAAAAATGTAATTCAAAGGAACTAAACTGTGGAATTATGCATCGTTTACCAGAACAGTAGCAATATTTAATGTAACTGGTGTAGTCTTGTGGCCTATTTGATCATGATAAAGGTTTATTTATAGCATAATATTTGTGTGATTTTTATTTTTCTTACTTAAAATCTGTTAGAAATGTACTTTAGATGTTTAAACATTTTCTTTCCTAAATTTAGAGTTAAACTTTTAGAAAACAAAACAGGGATTGCATCCTGGATATACAAATGTTTTTCCCCATACTTAAAGTTATGCTTACATTTTTTTATTTAGAGCTAGAAACCAGAGAAGCAAACTCCATACCAATGCAAGTTCAATGTGTTCATGAGAGCAGCTGGCAGGGAACAATAAAAACACCGTATCAGCATGTATGATTGTTATTATTTATTGCTTCTCTTAATAATACAAAAATACCATAGGAAGAGGTTTTTGAAGAGGCACAGAGTCATACTAAAACATAAACATAAAGACATCTACAAAAAATAACTGAAATAGTACAGCATTAATAATCCATCAGTTAGTAAAAGTTTCAATATTGTGAAATAAAAAAAAACAAAAGAAACTATTATGGATGGATCAATGATGATTCAGAAAATTAAGAACATAATCATAACTCAACTCTATTATAGATAAATGATATAAAAACAGCATATAGCTTCTATTTCAGACTCTGGAAACATTAATAAAAATGTATCTTATTTACAGAAAAGGGGGGAGATATTTAATACAGATTACATTCATTAAAAGTCAAATTCATTTGTGCTCCACTGGCTCAATGAGAAATGTTAAATATCAAATTTTAAATGTAATAATATTACATTCTACTGTGATAAACTTCAATATGGAACATATCAAAGATAATGTCTTAAATTTCACTTTTGAGTGTTTATTTTACAGACATATTCCGTTTAACAGTAAAATAACTCACACTTTTCACGTCCTGTCACTCAGTGAAATATGATGTTCCAAGAATGAAATATCATGAAAACAAGCTGTATTAATGTGTGACTTAGTCTTGCAGCACTACCCCTTAAAAATTATGCTGCTGCTTACAGATAATGATATGCACGCTCTTTACATCTGCAAACAGGAAGCTTTGCATAGGCAGCTTTTAGCACAACGATTATGACTGCAAAGAAAAGCAACAATACACAGCACAATATACACAGTTTAAACTTCGTATGCATTTCTTTAGACTGTGGACAAAACCACAGTGGCTATCATGAATAGAAAAATGAAAGATGCCCATTTTTATTTTATTTCAGAAAGAAATTTACAAGACCAGAATGGAGCATGTGAATATCAAGGGCTGAAAGGTGCCACAATCCGAAAGATAAAAGACAAAAATCATTTGCAAAATATTTATATAAATAATAATTTAATAACATTTTAAATGTATACAATAAAAACTATATAAATATGTACTAATATGCAAATAGCTATTAAATGAGTAAATAATTTAAATCAATATTACAAGTTAAAAGTGTACATAATTTCTTTGTGTGTTTTTTATTTACTTATTTTAAGTGTTGTGTTGCAATATTTATAGTCTAATATTGCTATAGACAATATGATTGGTCTGCAACTGAGTTGCTGTGCAGGTTAACCAATCAGATGAGCTATTTCAGGGTTCTGGAACCTGTGGCTCCAGAGTCACGATTATTTTTTTTTTATTTATTTAATTTTTTGCAGTATTCCATTTTCATTTTTCATGGAACATTTACATTAAATTTTTACAATGGAATGATACTAAAAGTACAAAAAATATTTTTAGATATAACTTTTTGTTTTTTTTTTTTTTGTTTGTTTGTTTGTTTTTTTACATAATTTTCGACAAATATCAATATGCTATACAAGAAAATTTTATTCATCCTCTTTTTGCAAAGTTTTTATGCTTTTATATATTTTAAAACCTAAAAGTATAAATAAAAAAGCAACTGTTAAAAAATGACAAATTTCTTGTAGTAGATATTTATAAAAAAATATATATAAGTTGTCTTTTTTAAAAGGTCAGAATATTTATGGCTCTAAAGGAGTTTTATTTAGCAGGACAGAGGGCAAAAATGCAGACCCCTGGTCTGTTAGATATGCTAAATAGAAGTTTCATGATAACCTGTAACACAAGACACATAAAATTATATGTAATTATTCAGTATGTTTTAAACAAAAAAATAATTAAAATGTTAATATTTTTACCATGTATTCATTTAATTGTATTTAACAAAGTAAAATCTTTATTGATGCATTAATTATGTTTTTAATATAGTTATAACAATTTTATTTATATGATATATATTTTAATGTTTAATACAGTCATTTTATTTGGACTGTGGCACTTTTGGCTCTCGAGAAATATATATGTGTGTGTGTGTGTGTGTGTGTGTAATATTGTATCCTTATAAGTCACTGCAATAATTATTAATGAAAGACAAGCATAATATATTCATTTACTCTGATGACTCAAATGATATAAGAAGCCATAAGATCAATCACACTCTATTTGAAAGCAGTGCATAATAAGCAGTGTCACAATAGTCCATTTACACATTATGCTTAAGGATGTGTACATCTGTCTTCCAGCAGAAAACTGCACTTAAAATGAGATGATGAGCATGAAAGCTTTGAACAAACAACAGAAAGAAAGAAAGCTACAGACAAACACTTTGTGCAAGTAGGACGGAAAAATATGACAAGCCACAAGCAAACATTGAGTTGTGCTTTGTTTTTGGTTTAGCATTAACCTGTTAGACATTTTTGGTGAAAATAGCTGCATGCTACAAACCAGATCTTTGCTTTTATAAGGCAAGATGTGTGAGTTTATTGCCTGAACAGAGTGGATAAAGCTATTTTATAGACGTATTTAAGGAATTATTCCCTTTATGCCACTTTTTTCTCTTTTTGATGGTTTCTGAGGTTAAATTTGTAAAGATTTTCAACAAAATAAGGTGCATGTCCCTGTGTTTTCTCAGTAATCCCTAGTGGTGCTGGTGGCAGATGTTACTGGTAAAATGAGCTCTTCTGTTTACAAAGTGTTTATTGCAGGAAACCTTCCAAGATAAACACAGCAACCAGGAGCTGATGTTCCGGTCTCTGTTTAAAGAAAACAATGACCAAAAGATGTGATTGTGAGAGACGAGCGCCACCTTGCTGGAGAGTTGATGATTGCGTTGATGCGTTTGTCTGTGGGTAGCTCAGGAAGTGGAATAGGCTGTTGCTTCCTGCTTTGCTCTGTTGTCTATGTTTGACCTCTGGCTTGAACCCCTGTCAGATCCTTTCTGATGATTTCATTCACTGTAAAGCAAATAAAGAGAGGGATATCAGACAGGAAAATGTTATCTTAAGTCATTAACTTCCAAAACAGTCTGAGAACACATCCCCTCAGATAATATAAAAGACATAAAATGATTTCATTCTTGAAATATGTTGTCAAACAAGTAATCCAGTCTGACAGTTTAGTTGAGATGAAACAAAAACTGCATTAATGTTGAGGAACCTCTGGAGGTAACCAGCTGTCGCTCAGCCAATTACAAATGCATGTCTTCACACATCGACAGAAGAGGAAGGGGGTTGAAATGGAAAGTTTTACAGTGCCACAGTTCTAAAAATAGGAGCACAATGTGTGTGTGTGTGTGTGTGTGTGTGTGTGTGTGTGTGTGTGTGTGTGTGTGTGTGTGTGTGTGTGTGTGTGTTTGTGTGCTGCGGTGGGTTGATCTTGTACATGGTACCTGCCAACAAACAATTCATGTTTTTCTTGTTTCTGGGGGATTTTTTTTGTGCAGTGTTTTTGTTGGTAAAATTAACCCACGTCTTCCACAGAAGAAAGAGAAAAGGAAAGGGGAACAACCTGTATGGCACCGCTCTTCCTTCCACAGCCAGTTTGCCTGCTCAGGTAGTTCTGGATTGAGCAACAAAGAATGCCAACAATGCATGACATGTCGTCCTGCACTGTCTGTGCTGAGCTCTGGCATTTGAAAGCCGTCTGTGTTTTCAGACATTTGAGGCTGGTGCCAGAGCTCCCGGTTTACCTTGGAAAACTCATTAGGTCAGATGAGTAATACAAGTATTTCAAAACAGGCCAAAAAGGTTTTTTGGCAGGAACTAGAGCTTTTATAAAGCATATCCTGATTTTGTTACCATAGAGATGAGCAACACTTGCACAACGGCAGCTGAAATGTTATAATGTAAAACAGCAATTTCCACACTGAAATATAATATATGCAACATTCGTAATGGGAAAATATCATATGTTTAATAAACCTTCATTCTCATGTGTTCAAAGATATACTAATATATAGATCCACAACATTAAAGGTCACCAATATTGTAAAATAAGGCACATAAATGTCATCTACTGTAGGTATTTAATGAAACATGTGAAGTTAGAACATTTATATAAGTATATAAGCAACCTCTATTTTCCTGTATCTGGATGTGGGTTGCATGTGATAACAATACATGTTCTCATAGGTAATACACATGTCAATGTCACTTAGGAAATCTTGGATATATTAATTTCACATATCATATCTCATGGAAGTTTAATATGTAAATATTAGGATTATCTGCTATTTTTTTTCTTGATTGGCTCTGATTGGTGGGTCAAAAAATGAAATCAGATCCTCCCACACACACACACAATTTTGAAAGCATGTAGTTTTGATGCACTTTTTTGAGAGTAATAAGAATTCAATAAGGACTAAGGAAGTATGCTTTGATGCATAAATAGGGATAAAGTATTAAAAAAAAAAAAAAAAAAAAAAAAAAAAAAAAAAAAAAAAAATCAATATTTGAAATTATTCTGGCACAATATACAAACTAGTGAAAGGTCTGATCAAGGAGGCATCCCACTTAATTAGTTAAAATTATTTAGAATAATATGTTTTTTAACAAGAATTAACTGCTGTTTTTAATTGGTTAATTAAAGGACCGATGCCTTTCAATCAACAACTACCTTCAAGCAGATGCAAACTTCTCTTCTCATGAGGACACATTTAGGTTTGATTTGGTACGTCCTCAAACAATATCAGATAATTATATTAAATCATTTTAAATCCACTGTCACAAACCTGAGCAAACAATTGAAAAAAGCCCATCTAACCAGTCAGTTGGTTGTGGTTCAACTTAGTCTCCTTCAGCAGCTTCAAATGTTTCTACAATGGGAACAAACAGATAACTGCAAGGCCAGGATGATGGCTTCCGCTTGCAACACCAGAAATGCCAGCAGTGACATTATGCTAACAACTTCTACTTCTTTAATCAGTTTTATGATTATAGCCTCACATGCAGTAGAGAAATCTAATTTTTTCCCATCTGATGTAAATTTTGGTAAAGATAGAGATGAGTCATTTCGAGAAAATTCAAAAGGATAAGGGTGCAACAGTGAGTCATTTCACTCACTGCTTTCTTTTTTTCAAGAGGAATTCAACTAGCTTGTGTACATTCTATTTAAAGCTCTGATTTCCATATTGAAGAAGCAAAGAGTGCAACTACTAAAACGCACATCGATTAGATATGGTCCGTCACTGTGGCAGCAGAATGCTGTGAAGCTATTTGATAAAACTAGTTGTAAGAAATATGAGAAAGAAGTCAACCCTGGGAAAGAGAATGCTGTTTCCAGTAGCTACCTAACAGTACATCCCACTACAGAGCCAGTTATCTGCATTAAAAAAAAAATCTAGGGTTGATTCCAGCTAAATTCAACCTAACCAGAACACAGATCATTGGAGGCCAAATTTCTGCCAAAAACTAAAAATTTCAAATATTTTGTCCAAGTATGCTACAAGTAATATTTCCCCATCCTGAAGCTTTGTGCTATTTCAGCCATTCAGATTTTACAACATTCAGCTCATTCAGTAGATTTGTGCTTTGGCATGTGATATTTATAACTTTACACTTTTTAAAAAAATATATTTTTGTTAAACCTGTTTCTCCCATTGAAAATAATATAATTTCAAACTGTCACACTTTGTTCACTTTAAGGCTCACTACTTCACCCGACCTTTAGCTAGAAACACCATTTAAACTCTAAACAGGTCACGACATTCTATGATTCAAATTTTGAAGATCTTCTTGGCTTTTTATAAAACTACAATTTAGGTGTTCTGAAGGTTTTGATCAAATGTCTTTTTATGCCTAAAACTGATGACATCACCCAGTCTATTGTTTAAATGAGTTAATGTGAAGGAATATACTGAAGTAAGACTTTTGTTTACCGAGATGAAACAACTCCTGGTGGACTCAACCTATCGGTGGAAAATTATGTTAGTAGCAATATGGGTGTTGCTTGTTTGATCATTTTAGCAGATTTGCTCAAACATCAAATTTTCAACTTGAGCCAGAGATGCTCTCAAGGTATTTTTTCCAAATTCATTCAAGTATCAAGTCATCGAGGGGCAAGTCCAAGTCAAGTTTCAAGTCTAATATAAATCCTCGAATCCATGACATCGAGTGCGCCTCTAAACCCTGCATCGATGTAGGTTAGGATTCTGAACCCGAACAGTTTGTTCTTCGGCCTAAATATCTTCTATTATTTAATAACAGTAATCTTTTATAGTTTATTTTGTTTAGAAATGCTCCAAAGTCGTACAGCATTTATTTGAAGAGACATTCATGTGGTCATTATTATGTAGCTACAGCCAATGCGAACAGATTGTTAGGAGCCATTACCATCCCATAATAATCCACCAACATCACTGGCTAATAATCAAGCACAACCTTTTACAGTAAAACATGTGCAGCAGCTGCAGTGTGTAGCTCACATACTGGATTCATTTCACTCCTCATGTCAGACAGAAACCGATACTAACACTCAAGTCTCAGACCAGGAGTCCAAGTCAAGTCTCAACAAGGCACAAGTCTAAGTCGAGTCTAATGTCTTTTATTTTTGGGATTTAAGTGCAACTTGAGTCATCATCTCTGCTTTGAACTGTCCAGGACTTCACCATTATAATATTTGATTTTCAAAACGAATATTGCTCTGATTGCTCATAGGTATCCAATACAAACCCAGCGTTAAATATGAACTAAAATAAAACAACAACAAAAAAAAAAATCACTTTTTAAAAATCTAATGAAGGCTCCATTCACCAGGTTAATATTAGTCTTGCTGTCCTTCAGCATCTCCTCGGTTTGCTGATCTTTTGCAGATGGGAAACTGAACACAGAGCACACTTTATAACACCAGCAGCATCTGAGAATCTCAGAGACTGCAGGGACAGCCAAACTAGGCGCTCTGCTGTCGTCACAACATCAGCATCCCTGTTTATTTTAGTGCACGGTGGAATTCCCTGTGACACCCAATGCCTTAAAGGAACTTTCATCTCCACAGCGGTGCCACAGGATTTTTCCTGAGTGTAAAGCAAGCTTCGAGAAGCAACAGGACCGCTGCAGACAGGCAGAACACAGTGGGGCTTTACTGATCCTAATGAACAGTTGGCACGGACTGACTATTTGAGGGAAGCCAAGGGGAATGCTGGTCTGTTCAATAGGCGAGTGTCTGGCTCCCGAGTTCTGAACCAAATAGCTGCACTGTTTACAAACCAAGGGTGGGAAGAGAGGGACACCCTGGACAGAAGCCGACTCAGTTGCTGCCTACTGCCTGGCACAAGCTGGAGTGTGTATGTGTGTGTGTGTGCATGCAGGTTTTCAAGCTGTGTACGTGGTCGACTATTAGTATGTGTGGCAGATTCATAGGTCAAGTATGACTCGATCAATCTGAGAAAGCTTTATGAGGCAGTGTGAAGGTGGCAGAGCGCTGAAGTTAAAAGAGAGAAAAGTAGAGAAAGAGGACAATAAAACCACAAATCTGGTGTCAATGTCTAAAGAGAAGGTTTTAAACTGAAAATTGCTGCTGTGAATTTATATTCTTTCGCACTGTATAGACTGTAAACAGATCTTTTTAAACAGAATTGTAGCTTTATATGAACAACAACAGGGCGAAAGCAGAAGATGTGAAATATTGAGAACTACTTTTATAAGTTTACAGATTTTTAATTTTAATTTTTGGAAACCTGGGCTATAGTCTGCATTGCAAGCAGGAGTAATGTACTGCAGAGTCAGAGTCATGCTTACTTCATTCACATGGAGTATATCTTAGCTTTGTTTTTCTGACAAAAGCAATGTATTATATAAAAAAAAAAAAGATAGAACATGAGCTGCAGGCAGGCACACTTATAATAAAAGAACTTTGGGCCATTTTGTTTTCTTTGTAAAGGTAGAACAGCATATTACACATTGTTAAAGGGGAAAGACTAACCCTAGGTTTCTTTTTAGTACAGTACCCAGACTAATCAGCTCTGATGAGCCATCAGCAGTGATGACTTTATTGGATTCTTTATTTAGAAAACTCATTCTATCAGAAATAAAACTTCATCAGGTGTTCAACTGACACTGACTGTACTGTTATTGGACCTTTCTGTCTTGTTGAGCACCTTGAGATGACACTTCTTGCGAACTTGCACCATATAAATAAACTAAACTGAATAGATTTAAAATTATCTTTGCTATTAAAAGAGTTTACTATGGTTAATGTGTTAAAAGAAGAATAGCAATGTCCTTTATTGTCCCACAGGTGGAAAATTCAGGGGTTGCAGAAGCAAACAGGAATGTGGACACAACAGCAGGGATGCACTTGAAATGAGAAAAAATGCAAATAACAGGAGGGTTATGAAGCCTTGTTCAGCTTTGTTAGAACTGCCCTGCTTGTTTTCGATGTTGCTGTCCTTTAACACACCTCATTCAGATGACTGAAGTTCAGCAAAAGCCTGTTAATCAGCCATCAATTTTGTGTGCTGAAGCAGGGCAACATCTAAAACATGCAGGCCAGCATGCCTCGATGACCAGGGTTGAGAAACACTGTGTTAGAAGCAGTGAGGGTTATAAAGTCTTACAGCTGCTGGGAGGAAGGATCTATGGTGACGCTCCTTTGCGCACCTACGATGCAGCAGTCTGTTACTGAAGGAACTCTCAAGTTCAACAACAGCTTTGTAAAAGTGGAAAATGTAAAAAGGCTTATTGTTTTAACAGCTATGTTCTTACATTTTTCGATTTGAAGTTATAATTTTGTAACAAGATTGAAACTGAATGAAACAACACAAGATGCAATGCAGCAATTTTGCAATTTCCCTCTACAGAATTAACAGCTAGGCCATCTGCAATATCAATAGCCTTGCCTTATAAAACAAAGTCTTTTAAAAGAAAATAACTTCTCACAGCATGGGGGGAAAAAATTGATACAGAAACTAATTCACAGGACGTCTGAAAGCATGTGTGCACCAGTCGGTGAGATTGTCACCATTCTAAATCCGGCTGTGATGTGTAGCTGAGAAAGCCGCTCAAATGGGATGGAAGTGAGGTGAGACTAATGTCAGCCCGCCGGACTGTTGCTGTGTGCTTTATCTTTCTGCCCCGATCTCCACTTGCTGGAACGATTTCACCTGCTCCACTGCCTCCCGGCTTTATTCCACACCCACTAAATCCGTCACTCCCACCAGCCTTTGTAAGCTGTCAATTTTCCCTTTTTTTTTTTTTATAAAACATGGCATGGACTTAGCAATGCCAGACATCCTTGATGATGTAAAGGTAAGTCAGGCTTGTAAACACGTTTTGTTTTGATGACCAGTTATTCTGCTAAATATGTGGTCTGTTCTGAGAAGCAGCTGAAGGGATGGGAACTGATGCGGGGGCTGATGGTAAAACGCCTTCTGAGAGGGAGACTTGGGGAGAAATTTGGGTTCAGAATGAAAAACCAAACTTTTTAACATTTAAGAATCACAATCAGGCTCACAGGAGATGTGACAGTTTTTCAACCACAGTATTATGACGATACCAGGATGTGGCATCTCTGCTTTATTTTCTTTTTTCTAAAATGACTAAAGACTGTGACACATGTCTTGATGAGCAATGTTGACAATTTCACTTTGGTGAAAACGCTTTTGATGATTCTAGGATCAAACCTCTATACCTTCTGGCCAAATGAAAGGGGATTTTCCTGATCATTGTTTTTAATATTGGGAAGTCCCTCTTATCTTTCTTATTAAAGCAGTACTGACAGCGCAGGTTGATGAAAATCAACCTGTTAGAGAGATAAGGCACAGCCATCCAGCTGCTACTGTTATTGCATGAGGTATTATATACTGTTATAATACTGTGGGTAAAATAAGTTTTTAACTATTTTTTTCAGTAAATAAATTTCTAATGGGCCTGCTGACAATAAAATTAGTCAGCAAATCAAGTTATAAGTCATAAAGTGAAAGATTTGAACAAAATAACGAAAAGAAAGCCATGAAAACAGCTGAAATGAGTCTGTATGTAGGAAGTAGGCTGAAAGCCTCTTAGCAGAAATAAATATATGACAGTTTACAAAAGATATTGATGGCATGCTAAATGCAAAAGATTCCACTGCGTAACCAAGGAAATTGTGACCTGGGTTCAGAGTAAGAAAATATAGCTGCTGGAACGGCCCAGCCAATCACCTGACTTGAATCCCATTAAAAATCTACAAAAAGAACTGAAGCTCTGAAGACAAAAAAAAAAAAAAAAAAAAAAAAAAAAAAAGTCTAAATCATACATGAGCAAAGTACGCAACTAGGTTCCCCATATGGGGATATCTCAAACCTAACACAGCTTTTATAAGAAGTATTAAACATATTTCAGTAAGATTGTTTAATAACTATTTCCCTGGGTCATACTTAATTACACAGCTTAATCTTTGCATGAGTAGAATACTTTGATCCATGCCAATGTGACGTTGATGTGTTTGATACTTATTTCCCCTGTTGTATACAGCTTCTATTTCAGGAAGTAGTTTTCCAGTGTTTTCCGAGACAGGTGTACATTTATTTAGAATTTACTCAAACTGATGGAATTGGAGCTTTGGAAAATTAGATGGCAGGATCAAGGGGGGGACCCAGTTTACTGTTTCTCCAACTCCTTGTTAATTCACAGGATCACTGTACTGTTGCTGTTTACTGTGGAGGGAAGCCCTGCAAGACCCATCCAAAAAACACAAATTCCACTGCTGGCTTTCTTTTTTTTTATTATTTTACTCTGTTTCATTTTTTCCACTGAAACACACAAATACACACAGCTCCTTCCCTTTTCCTGCAAACCACCATCCGCCCTCCCCGCTATCTTACAGGGAACGGCCTGGATTTTGAGAGGGCAGCAGCTGCAAATAAGAATTTCTTGTGCCAGATTGGCAGAATCCTGTGGTCGGAAAAAAAGTGAATTCTCTGGTGGGCCTCCCCACAGGACAGAGGGGCATAAGGCCAAGGAGAAATCCGGGCCAACTATAACAAACATGGAGGCTTTCCCCAGTTCTCCCAGACAGCACGTTCCACTGTTTGACAATGGTTGCCATGGAAGTTGTTTTTCACTTCATAACAGTGTCAACATGTCCAGGCAGCCAGCAGAGTGACACTTTTTTTCTCCCAATGGCTCAGTCTTTGGTAAGAAAAAAAAACACATTTCCTGACCTGATGTGTGCTGATGCCAGGTGAACCCGTGCAACCAGCAGAGTGAGCACCGCTGGCTAGAGCTGGAGGATGACAACCGAAAACACACACACACACATACACACATATATACATATATATGTATGTATGTATGTATGTGTATATATATATATATATATATATATATATATATATATATATATATATATATATATATATATATATATATATATATATATATATACATATACACACACATACATATACACACATACATATACACACACACATACATACATACATACATACATACATACATATATATATATATATATATATATATATATATATATATATATATATATATATATATATATATATATATATATATATATATATATATATATATATATATATATACATACATACACACACACACACACACAAAGTGTTTGGGTAATATCTCTACCAGCTTTTCACATTTAGATACAAACATTTTTGCCCATTCTTTACAAAATCTGCAAGATTGAATAGAATGGACAGACAGCATCTGCTAACAATAGTTTTCAAGTCTTGCTAAAAATTTATGACATTAATATGATTTCATTTAAACCATTCCTGGCAGGTTATTTAGTGTCATTGACCTGCCGGAAGGAGAACCTCCATCCCAGACTAAAGTCTTTAGTAGCCTCTAATAGGTTTTCTTCCTGGATTGCCTTATACATAACTCACATGGTATCCAAAGACACTCCTGAAAGGCTGGTATCCTCCATGTTTTAGTTTTTTCCTTGGTTCATCACATCTGAATCAAGTGATCCTTCATTAGCAGGACTCTGATCCAATTCAGCTGATTCAAATCGTCAAACCACCTCATCAGCAATGTTCTGCAAAGACACATCTGAAACTGGCAGGACACCAAAGCTGGACACCCACGGTTTAAACTCCATCAATCCTCCAATCAACTGACCAGCTTCTATATCACTGTTGAAGAAAAGCGTCCCACAGCATGATGCTACCACAACTAATTTGTCATTGTGGGCATGGTGTGTTCAGGGGTATGTGCAGTGTTTGTTTCCCTTCTTGCATCTGACTAGAGCAAGAAGGGGCAGTTTGGACTCTTTTGAATATTTGGGAACTGAGGTAAAAGGCAACAAACTAACTCTGACACTAACGCTATACAAAACCCCAAAATATGTGGCAAATTTTTTCAGTGACTTTAGTGAGCTGTTATCTATGGTATGCAATGATTATGACTGTTTAATAATTATGGGAGACTTTAACATCCATGTTGACAACTATTCCATTCATCAGCAAAATTATTGAAAAAGCTGTGTTTCAACAGTTAAATAGCTTCTTAAAATTAGAATTATATTTCCTTGATGATATTTGCTTCATGATTTTGATGCATTGATATTTGCTTGGTGATTTTGATGATTTTCATGTATATTTGCTTGATGATTTTGCTGTGTACTTGTGCAGGATCAGTGCAGGACTAATATTTCCGCAGCTCTTGCTAAGTTTCCATGGACCTATAGGCTGCTTCAGCTACCTTGAGCATCCTTTTCATGTGACTGTTATACAACAAGTGTGTCTTCATTCAGATGCTTATTTAGAATAGCTGTAATACAGACTGCTATAGGAGATCCAATCTGTCCACAGCCATCAGCATCTATAACAACTCCTTAAAGAAAATTGAATTCAAACATTTACGTTCCCTCTGGGATTAATAAAGTATTTTTGAATTTGAATTGAACTGAGTTCTCTGATGAATGTTCCCCTTGCCTGGCCATTCTGGGTGGATGTCCATGTTTTGGTAGGTCTGCAGTTGTGCCATCCTTTTTCAGATTTTAGATTTAACGGAGCTCTGCGAGATGTGCAAAGCTTCAGAGATTGTTTTATAATACTACACTGATCTATCTGCTGCGGTCTTTCATTATTTTGCTGAGATTAATATGTACTAAATGAAAAATATATACATTCTTCCTCCCAAATTCTTTTTACTTAATGCTGACCTTTAAACAGAAAATCCTATTAAAACACTTTAAATCTCAACTAACGGACAAAGTAGAGAGTATGCTACTTTTCAGAGCTTGTCACTTTATTTTCAAAGATAATGCACCTTTAACACCAAAACAAAGAAAGGGCCCACCTCCTGCCTGCTGCTGGATGTGGCTCGACATTAATTCAGTCAGAGGGAAACAGGGTTGACAAGCGTAAGTATAAATATATGACTCAAACCCACCATTATTTCCACTTTAGATGGAATATAACGACACCTCCTAGCTTGGATTGTTTTAACAGTTGTTTTTTCTTTTGCTTTGTTCAGAGGATTCCATGGAGCATAGATTGGAGTACCAGATGACGCAGATACTGTAAATATCCTTGAATTGTTCTTAAGAGAACTCATATCTCTGCTTCTGATTCTTATCATCCATTTCTTTCAGTTGCCTTGTCTGCCTGCATCATTTTGCTTGAACTACCCATTACAACACTCACAGGGAGCATAAAAGTAATAACTTACACTCACCATCATCTAGGTAAGCCTGGTCCAAGTTCTCCTCCTTGACCGTCACTCTTCTCTGTGCGTCTCCGGTAACCTCCATCGGCTGTGTCCCGGGCGAGATCCGGACTTTTTGGGGCTCCTTCTGCTCAAATGGCTGCTGCTGGATGACGGTGGGACATGGCTGCTGGTGGGTCACCACTGCCTGGGCCTGGGGGTGTCCGGGTGAGTGGGATCCAGCCTGTGAAGGGTAGTCATCGCAGAAAAGGATCTGCTGGTTATCAGGCTGAGGAGGAGGGAGCGTCTCCGCATCTCCAGCCCTAATCAGGAGGTGGTTGGTGGGGGAGAACTGGATGATAGAAGGGTGTTGGCCTGTAGTGATGGGACCTACAGGTTGAGCTGGTGAGCCTGTGTGGACCAGGACCGACCGGTGGGGGTCAGGCATGACCCCGGCAGAGTGCCACGTGCCTGGGCTGCTGCTGAGGTTCTTTCCAGCGCGAGAGTAGACGATAGCTGGACTTTGCTGCTGGAAACGTGCGTCTTGGCTTGGAAGGCTGGAGCTGAAACGCTGACAGGAAGCCATGCCAGACATTAGGCCATTGTCTGGGTGAAGGATACTGCGAGGGTTGTGGTAGTAGGAGTGAGGTGATAAGCCCAGAATCTGTGGAATACCCATGCCCATATTTTGTGCTTCATATTCATCTAGAGGTTCTGTCTTTATGGCTGGAGCTGAAAGATGAAGAAAAAATTAGATCATGAAATTTCTTCAAAACAAAAAGGAGGACCTGAAGCCCCAGCTAAATCCTTACATGTCAGCGGAGTAAAGGTGAAATGCTGCGGTTGACTGCGCTTCCGTTTGCCATTAATAACATAGAAGTTCACTTTGACAGGTTGGCATACAGATGTATCCCGGTAAGACGGCACTTCCACGAAAAGCATGCTCTGCAAAATAATTTTTAAAGTAAGATTTAGTTTAAAAGGTTAAAAGCACTTAATGTCTTACCAACAGTAGATGAGTCTTTTGGTCTTTCCCTTTAGTATAAATCCGGATAACATATTGGTCCTGGTCTTAAAACGGAATCTAGCAGCTCGTGCAAGACAGGCCAAAGCCAAATCGGGCCTCTACCATATTAAACCAACTCCAAGTTAAAAAAAGAAATTGTAATTTATTTGAATGTTATTTCCTGAACTTTTGAGTGGTTATTTTAGGACACCAATAATTGTCTATCCAAGAAATTGAGACAGGAGATGATGGGCCTCTAATGACTAGCAGGATCAGCAGTCACAGTAACTAGCAAATAGAGAAGTAAGGCAGAATAAAAATCAGTAACATAGTGTTCACTTAAACTTCAATTATATTTCTGCCTTTTTATACCTCTTTATTTTCAAACATTTACCCCTACCTGTGTTTCACACAGAAGCTCACTGGTGGCACACCATCTCTGACCTCCATTTTCTGAATAAATAATTTTCAGTTTCTGTGGAAAGTGCACTTTCATCCTGGTCCTTCTTAGACAAGCCATTAGCTTCAGTGTCCAAGACCAACTAATTTGGATTTAGGCTTCAAAAATCGTGAACTATCCCTTTAAGTTCCGAAACATATTTAAGCTGAGCTTCAAAAGCAAATTTCCTACAGGTGGTAGAAATATTGAAGTAAGAGATAGATGTATATTACGTACAGGTTGGCTTTTATCTTTGTCCACTGTTGCTTCCATTTCCCAGATTTGCTGGCCATCTAGGGCATAAGAGAAAGTAGAAAGAGAGTCTGTGAGGTTTGTTTTCTCAAAAGACATTGGTAATTTATTAGTTCTACAGTGGAGACCCTTCCTCCCCCCCAAAAAAAACCCAAAACAAAACAACAACAACAAAACACCACACACACATATGCGCCTTACAGACATCCTCTGTTTTTGCTATTTTGGTCTCACTTCAATGTTCCAGATCAAACGAATTTCACATACAAGACAAAAATGACCTGAGTAAATACAAACAAGTTTTCAGATGGTGCTATTTAATGATGATGCTAGTTTAAAGCTATTCAAACTAACCTGGTCCAATTTGAAAAAGTGTTTCCCTCCCTTGTTAAATCATCAAATGACTGATTACATTGACTACATACCTTTTCAGGGCCCTTTTCACTAGCCACATGCGGGTTTGGTTACGCCTGTTTTTATCAGAATTAAGAAATCACTTAACAGAACCTGTCTGGCAACATGAAGTAGACTAAAAGATCTAAAATAACTAACACATAATGCCCCAATTTAAGACAATTAAAGATGATTCCATTGATATCTATCAGTCTGGAAAAAGTTACAACGCTCTTTCTAAGCCTTGGGAACTCCAGTGGAACATCATTCCAGCATCACAGAACATCATTCCAGCAGTGAAACATGGTGCTGATAGCGTGATTGTCTGGGGATGCTTTGGTGAACAAGGACCTAGATCACTAACGGAACCATGAATTTTGTTCTCTAACAGAAAATCCTGAAGGAAAAGTAAGGCCAACAGTTTGTGAACTAAAGCTCAAACTTAATTGGGTTACGCAGAAGGACAATGATCAAATGCACATCAGCAAATCCACCTCTAAATCCAGCTCAAAAAGGCAAAATGAATTTTTTTCAGCACCAAAAAGTCATCGATGCTGAAAAACCCACACATGTGGTTGAATAAAAACTATTCTGCAGAGACAAATGGGCCAAAATTGCTCCACAAAGACTAATTGCCAGTTTTTGCAAACATTTGATAGTAGTTGCTGCTTGCAGGGGTGGCACAACCAGTTAGTAAGTTTATGGGACAATTAATTTGTTCCACTGAGGACCAGGTTGGTTTGAATAGCTTTTTATTTTCCCTTAAATAAAATCATCAATTGAAAACTGCAAATTGTTTTGGTTATACGTTAGCTTGAAGATGCAGCTTGTGCTTGTAGATATAGACAAACCCACTTCCTGTCCCACCAACCAGCATACTTGAAAGCAGAATTTGTAGGTCATCTCAAACACACTCATTCAACAATATGACTAAGGAAGATGTCTTCGTTTGCTGCTAATGTTAACTAGCATGTGTAAAAAAAACTGCAGGCCTTATAGTAACGGTTGAGTTACTCAGCAGATTTCATCCATAAAACAAGTAGTGCATCTGAGTGTTGCAGAGACATGTTGCAGGTTTAGGTGGGAAACCCTCAAACTGCAAATTGAAAACATATGGATTAAATGAGTCAGCAAGTGAGGGGGATTCCACACACACAGCCAACTTTTTTTCACCGTCTTATTTTTTTTATGAGAAACTCTCTCCATTTCTTCTACAAAATGTGATGACTCTACTGCTTTGCTGGCGTTGGGAGTTGTTTGCGTTCTGTTGAAGTTCTTCTCTAAGGGAGAAACCGATTGTTCCCCCTCCACTCACAATTATCTCCAGTGGGAGGTGGGCTGATGGACCTGGAGAAAGAGACCGAGTTGCTTTGGTTTGGCTCGGGATACAGTTCTTTCCCAAATAAAGCTCCCTCCATCCAAAGACAAGAGTCAGGGGAGCTCCAGCCAGATGCAGCTGTCACTCATTCAGAGGGATTTAACAGATGGACCTGTTCAGAACTTTGTCATAGAGAAAGTCTCCAAAACAAAGGCAATCCCTTTCTGTAAGCTTTCTCTACTGATTCCCTCTCACAATGACTGTGGAGTCTTGTAAAATAGCAGCAGGGAATCCCAGAGGGGAAAAAAGCAGCAACGAGGACAGGAGGTTTGCTGAGAAGTTACTGGACGGAAAGAGCCAAACATGGCAGAGGGATCTGACAACAAACTAAAATAGACAAAAATGCAATAAATATGCCACTTTGGTCAGAGGTTCACATACACTCATCATGAGCATGGATGTAATATTAATTTGGGGGTTTTATGGGAGTACTTCTTTTTCCAGGTATGAAATACAACATGCAACTGCATGAATGATTTGCAACAAGAAATTGCACATTTTAAAAGTCCTATAATATACAGTGTCCAAATTATACATACGTCCACCTGAAATTTTGGCTCAATTTCCATTAGGAAGTTGCACCTCAACTGCATGATTTTTATAGCCATGCTTCAACAAGCTTCTGGTTTCATTTTGGGATATCTGAGTCCTTTCAAATCAGTTTAGTTTCATGCAAAAATTAAACATATATTAAGCATAGTCAACATCGTTAATTGTGCCAAGGTTGGGACTGAAAGTTGAATACAACTGTTAGGTATTCCAACAGGACAATAAACCTATTAAAACTGCTTTTAACTGGAGCAGAATCATAATCAGCTGTACGGGCCACGACTCTGTTCACAAACAAGGAATTTGACTTTTTAAGGGCTGCAAACGCCAAGTATAAATATATAAACTTTAGAGTTAACAAAATAAAGTATTAAAGAAACAGCATGCACATGTATGTGTATGTACAGCCATTGTTTACATAAAAGAAAAGAAAAAAGTAAGGCAGGTTATCGTAATGCAAATAAGCTTACATTGTTTCACAGTAGAGCAGCTGACTATTCTAGTTGGAAGGTGTTCACTGTGTTCAGAGAGACAGTCTGAGTGAAACGGTCTCGTTAGAAGCTAGTTTTGCTAACCTGAAGGTAAAAGTCAACACATTTTAGGTCCAGGATGTGTGGGGTCTGCAGAGATGTTAACTGCCTTTTTTCTGACCCTGAAAACAGCAACATTAAGCTTCTGGTTAGGCCCTGACCTTAACCCAACTGAAAATTTGTGAATTATGTTTAAAATATGAAACTGTATCAGTAAACCACATAATTTCAATAAACTGTCAGTTCTACTAAGAATAGTATTCAAATATTCAGCCAAACTCTGTCAGACTTGACTGTGGGTACAAAATGTTTGTGGTCAAGGTGCAACTTGCTTGGGTACGGGCTAATGTTAGTGGAAATGTATGCTTAGATTTGAGAGCCTGGATAATTTTGTCCAAATAAATCCAAGATAAATTTAAACCTGCCCATCAAATTCTTACATTTACAACTAAAAGCATTAAAGTTGTATTTTGCATGATTATTCTCTCTTAAAAAGAACATATCAAATATTTTTTTTTTTAAATACCAAACTTAATCTGACAATCAAAGCAATGATCAACGTATGTAGACTCCTGTTAAGACCTGCAGATTTTTCTTTAGGCATCTAGAGGCAAACCAACTGTGCTAACTAGAGATACAACCCAGAGAAATGCAAGCAGACAAAATGACACCTAATTCTAAACAAAGTTTGAATCATCTGTTGGTGCATGTCAGAGTAAAGGGAACAATGACATTAAACTGATCTCGGTACCAATTAATACCAATTAACAACTAAAACCTTTTTATCTGAAAGGTACGCAGCAGGTTTTACATGACACAGAATCATGAACCGTGCAACAAAAGGCCCCTTTGAGTGATAAGACATAATGGAAGTCATTGATGGATAAAAGGAAGTGAGGCAGCAGCATTATCCTCTTGATCATGCAAATAACTGATGCTATCCTCTGCACAACAACGGGTATGAAAAGAAATGCAACAGCGAGGAACTTATTACACAAACACAATGATTCGTTAATTATGCTTGGTGTTGTAGTGTTACTGAAAACACAACGTTGTGCAACAGCAGAACTAACACAAAGAGGGGCCATAAAGATTTTACAGATTCCGTCACAGAGCTGCTTTTCGTGCTCTTACCGTGAGTCTTCTCCAGAAAGATGACCTTTGAGTCGGAGCTGAAGTTCTGCCCAGTCAGGATCATCTGCTGACCGCCCAGGACGGAGCAGCTGTCCATGTCCTGCTTCTCCACCATGGGAAGCTCGTGTGCAGAACGCTGAGCTGCAGGGTCATACAGAGGGGTGGTGTGGAACTATTACTGCCTTTCCACTACAGTCACTTTCTCCAGTGGGAGGATTTCCTTTTCTTCTCTGCTTTATATGATTGCATATTTAATATCATTCATGTTTATGGACAGATCAAACATGAGAGCACATCTGAACAAAGCATTTTCATTTGATTTATTTTAACCACACTATTATGCAGCGCATTAAAAATTAATCTAAGCATCAACTAATGATTAAAATAATCTTTATATAGTGATCTGAACTACAGTATTTTGACATGTTCAATGCTGATTTGTCACTAAGGAGCAACTACGGATTTACCCAGAAGTGGTGGTGGTTTACAATAAAGATACGATGCTGAGTCATTCAATAATCACAGCCATCCTTCTTACTGTTAGTAAGGAGCAATTTAAATGAGTCAAATCACAACTTGTACTGCTTTATCAAGCGGAGTCACCACAGCTCAGATACACTAAACTCCTTTATCGGAAGGGGTTAAAGTAAGTCTGATAAAACTTTTTAAAAAGTCTAAACACAGTAAAAAAAACAAAAAAAAAAAAACTTATCTAACTTTATATAACTTTATATTTAACCCCTGACACAATCATAGTTATCCAGTGAGAAAACATAAATCATTTTAAAACAATTTCTACAGTTAATGTCACAAATATCCTATACAACTCAAATGAAAAAGAAACAAATCTGTTAAAAAAATTAAAAAAGCCCCCCTAAGCTAACACTCAGCAGACGTACATACTGTTTGTGTCACCATTGATTAAACAGTATCTGATTAATCTTAAATAAGAAGGTTCAGTGGTCCTAGAAGGATTTTCCTGACATTATTTAGTTGATGTCAGGGGCTTGCCCAAAAATTGATGAAAAAAGAAGGTGGACTGAAAAGTTGACATTTTTGGCCACCGTGGTAAAAACTTGATGGTGGTAGTCATCATTGTTTTGGATGAAATTATAAATACTTCCAAATGTTTGTGAGTTTTGGCCCACAGCCTTTAGGGTATCTGCTAGAAAGATGAAGATGAAGTAGGGTTTCATTTTCCAGCATTACAGTGAGTGCAGCCATACATCTAAATCAAAAAGTGAATGGCTTTATCAGAAGACAACTAAAAAAAATATATGTTTTTGATTGGCAGATCTGTGAAATCAGGCTTTTTCTTACATCATTCCACAATTTGAACAGGAGGGGTACAATTTTTAAATCCAGTGTGTATGTCTCATCCTAACTGAACATCACTGTCAGAAAAATCCATTCAGATTTTATTACATGGTTACAATGCAATAGTTTAGATGAGACTTGACACTCTTTAAAGGAAGTTGTATTTAGCAACAACCATGTGATATTTGAATAAATTTGTTCCCCTTACAATGTTACAAAAAAAACCAAAGAGGATGACATGGGCTGCCCAGCTCTGACTCAGCGTGTTTATCTGCAGGCCCAACAGATGTCAGCAAACTCATGCAGCTACACCACTCCTCATCTGCTCTGCAGCAGACACACCATGAGAAGCAAGAAGTGCAGAAATTTTAGCGTCATGACTCGTCAGGAACGGAAGCATATCATTGGCAGTTCATCACACCTGACAAGTTGTTGATCAAAGGTGGATAAGAGGTCCTTTTAGCTTGAGTTGAGATTACATCCACCACCTTAATAACTCTGTGTACACATGAACTGATGTACCCAAACACAGACTTCAGAACTGAGTAAATACAAACAGGTACTCTGAAACCTGCAGCCGCCACCAACTGGATGGAAGCCCTGGTTGCATAAAGAGGCGTTTTACTCTCAGGATTCTGGGCTATCAGCCCCACTCCAACCTCATCTGAGTGTAGGTTACCCTTTTTTTAATGAGGTTTACTCTGCATTAAGTTTTACCGAGACCTCACTGGGCAGCTTTTTATAACCAGCAAAAATCGCATGAATATGATAAATAATACATGTATTCAGCACTTACAACACTCGATGGGATGTGAGGCCACTTGCAGAGAGACGTGCTGACCACCAGGCTGAGGTACATGCAAGCGAAACACAAGACGAACCCTGGTGTTTTTCCGACCGACGTCCGTCTCGCCTTTCCTCAGCTCAATATCGGCGTTCCTGAGCTTCAGGATGCCAGCGCAGTCGATTCTGTGGGAGGAAAAATAAGATACTGGAATATGTGAGCAAACCTGGGAGTAGAAGATTTACGCAGATAGTCTGATGGGCATCACTGGGTTCATCTTACATGGCTTTCATGTTGTTCTTTGGCTCCAACGGGATCTCCAGGACTTTGGTGCCGTTGATGATCCTCTCGTAGCTGTTGGTGGTGACCGTCTTGCCAGTGATTCGGTGAACTTGATAAAAAGCGTGAGGTTTCAGGATGCGCTCATCTGCGGTACCAATAAAAATCTGGAGGCCAAGTGGATCCTTGCCTCTGTATCCATGCAACTACACACACAAAAAACACACAGTCAAGACTGAACCATTGCCACTTCTTCAAACAACTGTTGTAACTTACAGTAACTAGGCAACATTTAGGCTTGCCACTGCAAAACAAGCCCAAACAACCGTGCTGCCACCACCATGCTTGGCAGTTGGTATGAGGTGATGGCTTACAACCCGTTTAAACTGATCTGAGGTTATTGCATTGTGTTAAAGCATACCTGAACTGCTATCATTCCTGCTTTGATGAATGTTTGCACCTTAATTAAGGATGTGTTTGACTACATTTGATCAGCAGTACCTGACTGCTACCTGTTCTTTTACCTAAATAACCTTTATATTGTGCTACTTATTTCTATTCTTGATCAAGCATAAAAATAAGTTACACTTGCATGTTTACTTCGACTCAAATCCTACATTCAAGTCCTTTTTGTTTAAACGTTGGATGGCAGACGCAACAAGGACCCTGACATGATCACTCTTCCTCACTTGCAGACTTCGTACAATACTGATCTGGATGTCATGCAACACAACACAGATAACACTGAACTGACAAAGATGCTACTTTTAACCTGAAAGTATTTTCTGAGGAAACCTGCAAAAACCACAAGGTGTGAACTTGCATCTGAATGCTGTTTTTGTGCAAACTGTATAGTGCATGACCCTTGCTGCATAACCAAGACAAACTAGATTATGAATGATGAAGCAAAACTACACAACAAGAAAATTTGCATCAAACCAAAGAAAAACAAGTTTTATTTGAAGTTTGTTCTCTTCATTTTAGAAACAATCTCTCCAAACTACTATTTGCTCTGGTGGTTGTAACCATGAGACTTCAAAGCAGGTGCTCACTGTCCACAGAAACTATGGCAACGTGAAACAGCGCGCTCCCTCCATCTCCAGGTAGACACACAACACGGTGTGCAAGAGTGAACTGCAAACACCGTGCAGGGCACATGAGGAGTCGGCCGGTTGGCATGGCAGCGACAGGAGCAGTGAGTCACAGCAGCGAACAATGGAGGAAAAGTAAAGTGGACTGCTGAGAGCAACAGGCAGGAGAGGGAGTGGAAGAGAGGTAAAGGAAAGTTGAGGCAAAGTGTTCAGCCACGGCTAGCCAGGTCTGGCTGGCCTGGCAAACCTGGCAGCTCTGACCTCAGGGCCAGTTCTTCGGGGATTAGGCAGAAAATGGAAAAGGAGCGAAACTGTATTGAAAAGTTGCCACAGTAACGCAAAGAAAAAGGAAGCTGAAACTATTTATGGCCACTATGGCTGGCTGAAACTGTGCCACAACCAATTTGTGTTTTACTTACAGTGTTAAGACCATGACCGATATTAAGAAAACTTTTTCTTTCCTCTTGAACTGCAATTACCCTAACGACAGGAACTGTTTCTGTATTTTTTTCTTCTTTTTTATTTTTTCATGCCTTGACAGCTTTCCAGTACCTCAAGTTTGCTTCCTAATACAAGAGCCACACAGTAAACGAAACAGTGTGGAAGAGGAACTCAGAACTACATAAACACAGACCCGTGTGTGTGGTTAAAGCCATGAGACCAGGACGCAACACAGACGGCTATTTTAGGCTGGAATATATTTAAAAAAAGAGAGAGAAATCAGGTCAACGAGAAACACAAGCTCTTGGTTCAGTCATGAGGGTTGTCCTGAGTCGGTCGGACGATTACTATGTGTCATACTGTGTATCTGAGGTTAGAGCGTCAATCTATGATTTGTTTTCGGAAGTGAGAAATGGCATCTTGTGTTTTCATACAAGTGGGAGACACAGATACATAAATGGTCACAACAGGGCTGCTTAAGCCGCATACTGCTCATATATTTCAATAAACACACACAATAACATGCATTAGGAAGTAACAGAACGCTGAATCGAAGAGTTGTGTACAGTGTCTAGCAAAAGTAACTCCCTTAAATTTGTTCACTATTTGGCAGGTTAGAAATGCAAACTTCATGTAATTTATTGAAATTTTTGACTGAATAGTAATGCATAACCACAAAGTGAAAAGAAAATTATTATTTTTGCATTTATACTCAGCCATCCTGACTTGAAACTTGGTAACACCACCTTTAGCTGTGATTACAGAAGCATGTCTTTTAGAGTAATAATCTCTATCAACTTTGAACATCTACAGACTGAAACCTTTGCTTATTCTTTATTTAAAATAGCTCGAGCTCTGCCAGACTGAATGGATAACAACAATAGGCAATAAGATTTCAAGTCTCCACTGGTCTGGTTTTTGACTAGGCCACTTTAACAAATAAATGTCCTTTGATCAAAGCCAGTCCATTGTATCTCTGGTTATAGGTTTAATTTTTTTTTTTTTTTTTTTTTTTTTTTTTTTTTTTTTTTTTTTTTTTTTTTTTGAAGCCTCTAACAGATTTTCTTCCAAGATTGACCCATATTTAGCGAAATCTATCTGTCCATCAATTTGGAGATGAAACCACCTGTTTCCACAAAGCTCCTCCTCTGAGCTGCAGTCCCCAAGCCAAGTTTCCGCCCCACAGAACACCCCTCCTCCACTCAGCTTCACCAGACTAGCGGCAGCAGCAATTAGCAGACACCTGGTGGAACTGCGAGTCTGTTGAGCTCATATGAAATACTTCTCAGTCCAACGCTCCTAAAAACGGTTGTAAACGCCATAATGGAGAAACGCCGTTGTGATGATGTGCTAAAGGTGGAGTGTCGGAAAGATATCAAGGCGTTACATTGCACAGTCATTTTTTTTTAAAGTTATGTTTGATATACACAGTATTTTTATAACAACTAAAGGTAACATAGTTACTTGATTGTGCTATAAAATGGCACTTAGTGCTGGGAAATTACATAATACTGCCTCTTTAATTAAAAAGATTAAACATGTCATAAAAACACTCAGCAAGATTTCAAGCTCCATTTTTACCACCTTGTATTTAGCACCTCCATGGTTGCTCGACGACAGGACATACACCAAGGTAAGGGCAGAAGGTTAGACTGTCCAATTTCAAACTCCTAGTCTTTGCGGTTGACAAAGGACCCTGAATTCAGAAACACCCTATGTCTTGGTATGTTTGCAGTGGTGTCATACTATTTTGACTTTCAGATGGTAGAATTCATAGTGATCTATAGGATAGTCAAAGCTTGGGATATTAAACTTTTCCATAACTTTTTCCCTGACTTATCTGCTGTGTTCCTTGGTCTTCATGATAAGGTTGTTTTGGCCTTCACAGAACTGTTCGATTTTTAAGTTACAGGTAAGTCAGAATAAAGGGGGCTTAATACACAGGCATGCCACACTTTTCAGATAATTTATAAAAAAGGAAAAAAAAATTAAATTAAAGAATAGTTTTCCTTTTACTTCAAATAAGAACATTACATAAAACAAAATAAAAATAAAATAAAAAAAACTTTAAGGACTATTCAAACTATTTTTTGTTTAATGAATTGTACTGATGTACTCAAGCTTTGGGACGCACCTGCACCACTGGATGCCCTCCTGTGGGGGCTTTGACTGCACCCCTGCTTCCCTCTGTCTCATAGTGAGCTCTGTGGTGCGGCTTGGGCTGCACTTCAATGTGGAGCTCATACTGGTCAGTGCGACTGGGGAGGGGCCATTCCAGCGGTGGGACTGAAGCCAGGCTGCAGATGGACATAAATGAAAGAATGATGGCCATATTTATGAATGTTGAAAGATATGAGCTTCTAAAGTTCTCGCTTTCTCACCAACCTACCTGCAGATACTGGGAACCAGCGGCTTGGGCCACATTGATGGGATGACAAAGAAAGGCTCTGCGGCAGGTTTGGATTTGATGTCCTGATCACAGGACACCAAGTAGTTCCCGTCTCCGTGGTTCTCTGGGTACAGAGTGTAAACTTGGTTGGATGTCTTGACTATTTTGGTGGGCACCAGGCCTGGCTGACAGCTGCCAAATCCATTCACGCCCTCAACAAGGCCAGCGTGTGTGAAGTGAGCTCCTGTGTTGAGATCCTCCTGCCTGCTGTGTGGGGACGGACTGCGGGATCGCTGGCCAGGCATCAGCCCCGGATTCTGGTACATTTCGTAGGTGCGCTTACCCTGCGGGGAGGTGGAGCGTGGCCGGGGCGAGGGCGAGCGGGCTCCCAGGCCGCCGTCTTCTCCTAGGCTGGTGTGAGGGGAGGTGCCCGGGGAGGTGCGTGGGGAGCCGGTGTGGATGTTCTGCATGCGGGGGCAGAGATCTCCTTGATTTGGACCACTGCTGGGGGACACGCAGGGGGACGCCCAGGGTGAGTAGCTCTCAGAGTGCCAGCTGGTGGAGGAGTTGCTGCTGGCAGGACTCAGGCACTGGGGCTCACGGTAGGCGAGGTTCTCATGGCCAGGCACGGTGAGGGTGGGTCTGGGGCTGATGTTCAGGTGCTGGCTCGGCAGGGAGTCCCGGCCATGACTGTAGTGCTCGCGGGAGGGAGTGATCTCAATCCGGGGGCTCAGGGCCAGACCTGGGGGTCGGGTGTTGTCCAGGTAGTTTCTGGCCTCCTGGTTTTCGTAGCCTGAGAGAACTTCGGGGTTGAGGTTGGAGTACGGGGAGCTGCACGACTTGATCCTGTATGGCTCATCCAGAGGGAAAGCCTGCTCGGATTCAGGACTGAGCACCTTGTGAGTGGCAAGGCCAGGGTCATCTAGAGAGACGTGAGGATTGCAAGATATTAACTGTCCGCACAAACAAAGATCTGTTAGCTTTGAATCAGAATCGTCCTGGCAATATTAATATGTGAAATATCTTGATCGTAATGGACAGCTTCGATGCAATATGGTAACTAATACATTTTAGGTGCCATGCATTCATACTCTGCTTGCCAGTAGTAAATTTTGCCAGTGGCTGGACTTTTACTGCCCTTGGTACTCACACTTGATCTTTGTCACTGAGATGCTAAGTCTCACGAAGCGTGATGGGAGGAATATAGTTATGGAGAAGAAAGAGAGCAGTGAGGAAAAGGTCAATTCATATTTTCCAAATATTGTGCAGCCCCTTGTCAGCCAGTTCCCTAACAGACTGCAATCCTGCATAAAAAAAATCTAATATTTTTTCCTCTCCATATAACAAAAAAAAACTAATTACATGAATGTGCATGTATCAGCTGAAAGCACCAGAACTTTCTGGCATTTTCTCTCACATGGCTTCTTATCTGATCTCACATCAACAACACGCGTGTCAAATTTGCTTCCTGGTCTATTTTTATATTCTTATGAAGAAACTTTACAGGCCATATGGTAATCAGTCACAAACCAAAGAACCCCAGAGGAAGCAGGGGTCAGCTCAGGTCATCAAAAACAGTCGGACAAACCTTGATCTCCTCCTGCAAAGCCGCTGCAGGGCGGCTCATACTCAAACAAGTATTCAAACTGCAAATCCTCATCAGGGCAACTGGCTCGATTGAGGTCTTCCTCCAGATCCTTTTCGTCGTAGAATGAGGTCATCTGTCTGATGTTTTTTTTTGTTTGTTTGTTTTTGTTTTTTTTGTTATCTACCGACTCCTCTGGGCGCAGAGCTAAGGATGTGCGCGGCTGATGCCAGTTTGCTGTTTGAGCTTCAAATCCCGCATCGGCGAGCTGGAAAAGGTGAAGCAGCGCACAAGTTTCCTGTTTCAGTTCGCCGCGGTTATTTTCAGAAGGAAGGCGGGTCTATTTACTAACTGAGCAACAGAGTGTTGTTGTTTTTTTCAGTTTCAGTGCATTACCGCGGCCCCTACCACGCCACCCCCGCCTCAGAAGATGAGTCGAGGAGCAAAGAGCAAAAGTGCAAACAGGTGTTGTGTCGCGACGCCTTCCCCTCCCCGTTGAGATGCGCGTCTACACTGTGATTTACGGCCGCATTTAAAGACGTGGTGCATTCAAAGCAAACCGTACACTGCAAGAATCTATATTAAAGCAACTTGAAAATGATTAAATATCGATTTAAACAATAAAATATCATTGAAGACGTATTCAACACATCTTAAACAACACTCTTGGATATTATATATATATATATATATATATATATATATATATATATATATATATATATATATATATATATATATATATATATATATATATATATATATATATATATAAATTCCCTTCTCACCCTCCACGGGTGGTCTTTCTCAACCTCTGAGCTCGGGTCCTCTACCAGAGGCCTGGGAGCTTGAGGGTTCTGCGTAGTATCTTGGCTGTGCCGCAGTTCTCGGCACAGCCAAGTATATATATATATATATATATATATATATATATATATATATATATATATATATATATATATATATATATATATATGGTTCTGGTTTCACTTTGCTCATGTCACGTTTCTGGTTCGTTCTTGTATTTCTCATCTGAGAAATATTGCCATTGTGTTCAATATTAATTCATCCTTTTGTTTTTCTTCAAGATTGGATAAATACAATGCACTTTACACATGTCTAAGCAAAACCTTGCATGTTGTTCAAATTGCTGCTGTCGGGCTTCTGACTTAATCCCCAGAAATTGTGAACCTAGTCTTGATACAACTACATTGTCTTTATTTTAGAATGCAATCTACTATTATTTTTATTGACTTGGAGAGCTCTTAGACAGGGACCAGACTTCTGCACCCATAGGTCCCTGGCAGAATGGGTTCCCCATGCTAAAATGAAAACAAAAGTGGCTCCCAGACTCTAAAACCCTCTTCCTTTGAAATTGAGATTGGTTGGCTGTGTGTTCTCTTTTAAAAGCCAGTAAAAAGACATATCTTTTTAAGTCTGCTTTTTCTTTATGTCTCTTGTGTATTTTGTGCATCGTTGTCTTTTGTAAAGCCTTTTGTGATTTTCAGGTTTTAATACCTGATGAAATATGACCAAAACTCTGGTCAGGGTCTATTCAGTTCACTTTTTAAAATCAGTTATACTTGAAATGCTTATGAAATACTTCATAATAAGTCTTATTAGTTTGTAATCTACACCTCCTTGGAAACAAAACTTAAAATCAAAGATTTGGGCAGCATAAGCAACTATTGCTGTCATCAGTGTTGTTTTTATTGATTTAGAATGGACACCGAGCCTCGAGTATTTTGTGCCTGAAATGTAAACACTGAATATTACTGAAAATGTAATGTGATCTACTGATTTACTTCTTATGCAGAGGACAATATATTTCCTTCCTAAATAAGTCTTAAAATTTTATTGACATGGAAATACTACTTATCACATTCTGCTGATTTGTGACTACATTCCACTCGTCAGACATTTGCCAACACTACTTCTACATTTTTGCAGCACTAGTTCAAAAACACAAACACTGGAAAACGTTTTTGCAAACAACTGGCTCTTTTGTCCAACTAGTAGCAGTAGGAGTCCCAGTAGACAGTCTTACGGTAACATGGACTGTACAAAAGTATCAACAGAAAGGTTGTTTAATGCATTTGTTAATGACTACACAGAACAACATAACTAGCTGGCATTAAAAAACCTTACATGTTAGTTCGCCCACATACTAGTTCAATAGTGACCCCTTAAATGTCCACACTGGTAGATCGATTGAGCTTAGTTGAAAAGCTTTTTGGCATATGTCAGCTCGTCAACTTGCTGACTACTTTTAAGTTACAATGGTGAACTGGTGTGAAAGAAAAGCTGGTGTACTTTTTAGCCTCTACTAGTTGACTATTTACATTTTTAGATCACACTAGTTGACTGGAATGCACATTTAAGTGTGGGCAGAATTTTGTGGACTAGTTAACATGTTTGGGGTTTTAGTCCCAGTTAGCTTACTAGTATGACTAGTGAGTCAAAAAGCCTAATAATTGAGACTGTTGTGATGCTAGTGGGGCACACAGGCTTTCTAATATGACGTTTTTTCCTACTACTTGGACAAAAATGCCACCAGGTGGTAAAAGAGTGTAGGCAGTCTTCCCCTGTGAACCTGACCTCTGATGGTATACATATTCATACCATCAGTTTGATCTTGATAATATTTACATATGTGCTTATGCTGTTGATTGGGAGTTTTCTGATAACATTCAGATAACATTTTATATTTTACTGTTACAGTAAATAGAACATTTTTAAATAAGTGTAAAACCAGCTGGTGTTTCCGGTTTTGTCATTTAAGGTACAGCAGTAAAACCACCTAAAAATGAACAATGATGTTATTTATTAAAGGCTGATTGAGACCTTGTTGACATTTAATAATTAAAGTCAAGTAAATCCATTTTGGAGCTACTTTAAATTTGATCATGTGCAAGGTGTACTTGAATGCACCATGCCTTTGCCGCTTGGAGCCATAAAACACCGTCGAGATGCGCAAGGACGTTGAAGGCAGCGTAAGTCTGGTGAGGAAAGGGTTGAACGATTGAACTCTGCTCGACACACAACACCAGGAAGCGCATTAACACCTCTGGTCAAGCAGAGGAGCGATGTGCGCCTTCTGACGCACGGCCTGGTGCTGCCCCCGGGTGTCTGACGGGTTGCAGCGGCAATCAGGGGAGCTTATCGTGTATCATTCACCTGTTTCATAACTGAAAATGCATCTGAAAGGGCATTATAATCCACAAATATAGACGTAACCTTAAAACTTCTCCGTTTCATAACTTCTCGAATGATTAATGTCTGCGTCTGGACTGGAGAACCTCGTCAGGCGCTCCTTGTTGTCAGCGGAGAGGCGCGGGTTCTCCTCGGGGTATCCCCGGATTTACGCACGACGCAACAACGCGCAGCTACACCCCTTACACCCATTGCTGCAGAGGTATGTGCTCTGTCAGCAGTAACTCCTATCTGTAAATATATTCATATTTGATATTCTCGTACAGCTGCACTTCATATTGATTTTGGCCTAATTTGGCGCATTTTGTGCAAAACGAAGAAAAATTAATTTGCGAAATCTGCCTCTAAAGTCCAAAACAAAAAGTCTGTATTTAAGCTATAAAATTCTTATACAAAACAAATTCCAATTAATCACTTCAGTCATACTAAGCTGTATTTACAATAAAAAAAAAATCAAAGTGATTGATTACCAGATAATCACAACACTTCAGCAGTACCTTGATCCATGGACCTCATCATGTGGTACTGCGCCAGCCTCCAATTCTCTCTAAACATCTGGAGAAGAAAGCGGAAAAAAAGGAACAATACTAAAAAAGTAGATATAAGCAGTAAAAAAATCACTCTCCTTGAAAAAGCATAGCACAGAAGATGTTCTTCAGTTCAAAACGTTGCGAGGAGAGAAAAAGGGAAACAATCTTCTCCGCTCGCTTAAAATCTTCAAGCTGCGCAGAACTCCCTTTCAGAGTTAAAGAGTGTGTGTCCGCTTCAGCTTCAGCAGCGGTTCTGCTCTGAGGTCCCCCCTTTCCTCGAGCTCTGTGAGGATTACTTAAGCATCGAGAGCGGCTTCCTTCCTCACTCTGGGTGTTTATAATGCTCCCATGCTGTAAAATAACGGGATTCCCTCAGTGTTTCCTCCTGTTTGTGCGCCTTTGCCATGGAAACCTGGAGCTGGTCCATGTCCGAGACTCAGGGCTTTCCTGCAAAGCCCCACACTCAGGAATCCATGACGTCTCCTGCTCCCGCGCCAAGGCATTTCTGCGGCTTCTCTCAGACAGTAGCATACAAAAACTTCATTGTAGGAGATGAAGAAATTACTGTTAGGACACTGAAGGAAAGAGAAGAAAAAGAAGTTTGATCACCATATAAAATCATTACAAAGCTTTAGTGGTTCTTTTGCTTCTTCTTCTTTTCCTTTTGTGAATGTAAAAGTCCAGGCAGGACTAAAATGTTGAATAAAAGTAAAGGCTGAGCAAAAAGCTTCGGATTGTTTCCATCTGAGGAAAAACTTATGATTTATTTCCATGACTGTTATGGAAAGCTAAAGCATCTTAATACTGGACTGGAATAAAAACCTGAACAAGACTTGACCCCAGCCAGGAAGGGGACCCATCGGAAATGTTATATAATCCAACATTCAATGGGAATGAACATATTTCCTAGTGAACTGGAAGTTTTGTTTTCATCTTTTTCATTTGAAAGGTAGCTACTTTGCTGCTAGTGCTGAAAACAACCCTAAAGTGATATCTTAGAAGAAAATTGGTTAATTGATTTCTTTTCTTTTCAGTTTTCCCCCTAATCAGATACCCTGGATTAGAATCCAGAGCTTCCAGCAGAACAGAAAGGAGTGCATTGTTCTTAAACGGAAGGAATATTATACATGGGTTTACAAATAAAATTCTGCAAAGTATGGTGTGCATTTGTATTTAGACCCCTTTACTCTGGTACCCCAAAATAAATTCAGCCGATTTTCTTCAGAAGTCATCTAATTAATAAACAAAGTGCACCTTTGTGTAATTTATATCTCAGTATAAATGTAGTTGTTCTGTGAAGGCCTTGGGTTTACAAGAGAACATTAGAGAAGAAACAGCATCACGAAGACGAATAAACACACCAAACAGGTCAGGGATAAAGCTGTGGAGACGTTTAAAGCAAAGTTAGGTGATAAAACAACATCTTTAGCTTTGATCACATGGTTTTCAGTTCATCACCTGAAAACGACTGCAAACCTACCAAGACTTCCTTACTTAGACTGAATCTATCTATCTATCTATCTATCTATCTATCTATCTATCTATCTATCTATCTATCTATCTATCTATCTATCTATCTATCTATCCTGTCTGTGTGTCTGAATCCCTTTCCAAGGCACTGTATATGTCTAAAAAATATGAACAGATCTGTTTTTGTTTTGTTGATATTTTTGAAGGGAGGGTTCTTATATGAATTACATATTGATGTTGCTTTAGCTTTATATCCAGCTTCCAGAACAGACGATTCTGGAAAAATAGGTAAACAATACGTCACTAACGTGTACCACAGCCTCAGCACAGCAAGAACTGGAAACGATCTAAACATCTGTTTTGTCACAGCTTTAACCACAGCGGCAGATCCTGAGTTTACGCCTGTTTTCTCAGTTCCAGGTTGTCTGTGAGATAGAAATGTGTGAAGTGCGGAAAGTAATCAGAGGATCTGTTTCAGATTGAGGCATGGATTAGTCTAAGTGAGGCCAGCCTGCGTAAGACAGTGCACCGAACAAGGTTGCTGCAGTGAGCGTGTAAACCACAGAGGTCTGAGCCCTAAATGTTGGGGAGAACCTTCCAGCAGCCATGTCTACCAGATGGAAATTCCTCCACAGTTACAGGGCTCTTATGCAACTCAAATCATGAATGAGTAAAATGATCAGCCACTTGAAAAAGGAAAATTGCTAGTGTCCAGACGGCTGAGCTTTTTCTTTTTCAGACATCCCATGTAGGATTTTCCATCACTGTAAAACAGCTCATTGGGGTAGACCTGTCTGGGTCAGAGCACTGCCCTGTTTCACTTCTCCAAGAGCAACATGTGCAACTGAGATTTGTAAATCCTAGTAGTGGAAGTTTGATAAAAAGTGACCCAGTCTCATGGGGAAAGAAATCCAAGCAGCAAGAAGAAGTGTTCACTTTTAAATCTGCTCCTATCTGGGTTAATCTCAGCAAAATTCTTTGCAATATTTGGACATTATTGACATTGCTTAATTTCAGCATTATCGCATATTCCTGTTATCAGAAATACAGGGATGGAACAATACTGACGTTAACAGAAAATAATACATATAATTATTGAACATACTTAAAACTGAGAACAAGTGGGATCCCAGATAAACCCGTTGTATTCATTAACATCTTAAAGGCCCATCGGGGGATGTGTATCACAGATTAGCTCAGGCTATAAAGCAGACCCAGAATATTACTCCTACTGAGTAGAGGTTGATAAACATGATGTTCTTTACCATCTATAAGAATATTCAATAACTGATATTTATCACATGAATTCTCTATAATTTGTATTTTATCTGGCTGATATAGTTTTTTTTCATGACTTAATTTTTTGATCCGGGTTCAAAGGTTTTCCATTTTCTTTGGGAATGCAACATTGATGTACCCGTTAGCTGATGTGAGCTAGCTGTAGCAGAAGCTTCTTCCTCTTTTTCTGCCTCAATAGATTTGGTGGTGGAGACATTTCAGGTGACGCATAAGCATCAACAATTTCATCTCACATACATGCTTTATAGATGATCATATCAGGCCTACTTGCTCTCAGACCCATCGGCTATTAGAATTCATTCTTCATTATGCTACGCCTCATTTTTTTTTTTACCAGCCAAGGAAGCTAAAGTGAGGCATTACGTTTTGTTGGCATTTAAAACAAGCGTTATGTTGTACAAATTATTCAGATATTTCTTAAATGCAAATGTTAGCTGAGCAGCATATCAGCATATCATCTGCATACAACTAAACAATAGCACTGAAAACATCTTAACAGGAGAGGTACAAGGACTGAACTCCCTCTGACACACTAAGATGGCTAAAAGTGATCCATTCTACCTGGACACACTGAGAGATGCCTGAGTTTTAAACCCATGGATGATGTAATCATTGACATGTGGAAATGTTTTCAAAAGTCTCAAGAATCTGAAACAAAATGCAAGAAACGGTATCCTTGTTCATCCAACAAAATCAGTCTGGTCACATCATTCTCAATAGCTTATCAAAGGGCATTACGGTGGCAGCTTGGACTATTGCTGACATGGTTTTAGTTTGGGCGGCACTGGCATGTAATTGTGCAATAAGGAATCTATTTCCTTCCTGCCACAAGCTGAGATCTCTGGAAAATATGTCTCTTCTTTTTCCGAATTTTAAAATGCACTTATAGGTTTCACTAACATAGAAACTGCTTACATCTGCAGTTAAGAGGATTTTATTTTCACTTGACAACATCCAAAATGTCTGCAGTTCAGTTTCAGTGTCGTGGAACACAAGATAACAGGGTGTTCCTTGGTCGGTACAAACCCATGAAACTGAACCACCTCCACTTGTCAACAGTGTTTTTTTCATGGGGTCGCATTCAGGTTTCCATTTCAGCCTTGCTATATTTCAAAACTGCACCATCACTCTGTATGTATAATCAGCTCAGAATGGACGCACAGAGTCTATATTTGGTAGTCAAAACAAACTAAAATAACCCTATTCAGCATTTCAGCTGAAAGCAAAATTGACCCCTCCCATTACAACTATATTCATAACAACAACCATGTTTCAGCCTCCACAATCTCAACACACCCGTGCCCTCTTTTACTCAAACCAAGGGGAAAAAGATGGCTCTAATCCAGTCTGTCTTTAAGTGCTATAGGTGGCTTTGTTAAATTGAGTTTGGAGGCATTAACTGGTATCATCTGGGATCATAAGGACAGGGAGGGAAGCACATTCCCAGTGCTTTTTTAAGACTTGTGGGTGTTAAGACAAATCAAAGCATTCCAGGCCCATTGAGCTATAAATAGAGCCAGAGGAGGGTGTGTGTTCATGCTTTGCAATGTCTCTGTGAAGGGCTTGTCATTGCCAAAATCCAGAGTTTACACAGAGCAATAAGACTGTGTAGTAAACAACTCATTTGCAACGGCTTGTTCGTTATTTGGTGTCATTCCACATCTCTCTTGAGTGGTTTCTATTATGTCAAAACAGCTTTCTGCATCTATGCAGGCTGTTTTGAGGGGGTGTTTGGATCATACATGTGTTCAAACAAGTTCATTTCATTACCTCCTCCTACCAGGGCTTTCCTGACCCGGGTGACCCCATGTTTGATGGCAACCACTTTTTTCCAATCTTTTAAGAACTACATTTAAAAAAATAACTCCACAGTGTCATTCAGAATAGAATAGAAATATCCTTAATTGTCCCACGATGGGGACATTTCTGTGCAACAGCAGCAAAGTGGCAGGGATAGGCAATGGCAGCAAACAGACTCAGAATGCTACACAAACTCATCATGGGATGAGATAAAAGATAATTTGGATCTTTTAGTTATGCAGCTGAATCATTATCATTACATGGTGGAATAATACATGAATGTGCCCAAATTTGATTTTGTTCTGTATTTTTCTTTAATTTTCACATTGAGGGTCCAAATTATACCTACAGGCTCAAATATTTACACACACCTGCCTCTAATATTCGGACAGCCATCAACAAGGTCCTGGCATAATGCTGGCTGGATATTTGAGCTGCTTTTTTTTTTATTTCAAAACCATTTTAGATGTTTCTCACTGGTAGCCAAGCAAACCCTCAGCATTATGCAACCACCGCCATTCTTGACAGTTGTTACAGTGTCTCGACTCCTCCAAACATCGTTCTCCTCAGTAATAATAGACCTGCGTGACTGTGGATAGTGAGACTGGATTTCCAGTCATTACCACTGGGTCAGATGGTTGAAACTTTGCCTTAAGTGATCTAAAAGTGATCGACAACAGTATCCTGAACAAACACCAGAAATGGAATTTGAAATGGATAAAGCAGACTAACATGAAACTTCTGGAAAACTCCAGCCTCAACCCTACTGAAAATGAACAAACTCTGCTTCAACGTGTTGTCTGTGGCAGGAAACCAACCAGTTTAAATGAGCTCTACTATTTCTGATAAGAAATATTCAACCAGAGTTTTTTCAGAACCTTGTCGATGGCTACAGAAAGTATGTGGTTTCTCTGCAACTTGCGAAGGACCGTTAATGCAAATGGTACATACAGTACTTGAGCCTGTTTCTATAAATTTTACCCTGTGATGATTAAAGAAAATTCACGATAAATGCAAACTTGTGCACCCAACAAAAAATCACCAAAATGCAACATTAAATCGTCACAACACGACAAACATTCACTAGCTTCTTACCACTGCTGTGTTTTGAAATTAAAGCTAACTGGTCTTGTGGAGAATTTTTATAAATTGGTTCTTTAACATTATTGAGCCACTGTTAGAAGCTTTTTCAGTGTCCCAAATTTATAACATGGTGCTGATAAAAATCGTAATTTGATGGTATTTCTGAAGACTCACATGCGCATCCTCAGGGACTGGGGACGGGCTGGTTCGCCTCACAGATGTGGAGCTGTTCCTCAACGAGAGTGGTGGCTTTACAGGTCAGAAATAAATCTCTCTTTCTTGCACTGTTCTACTGGAAGCCTTGTGTATGATGTTTCCAAGCTGGGAAAACAGATTCCCCTCTTCAAGTGAAGAAGATAAAATGCTCCAAGATTGTAATATTTAGACTGAATATGTTACATAACAGCCGTAAGCTGTTTATATTCGGAGTTTGAAAACCATAAGATTGTAAAAGGCAAAGTAAATTTCAGAAATCACTTTGACTTGGACCGCACTGATGGCAGTGAACCAGCCAGGGCTGCTTAGCTGCCCCAAAGACATGAGGAAAGCCCAGAATGTTGAGCTTAGCGGGAAGCTCTGTTGATCCTGGAGTGAAATTCTTATTTTCATGGGGCTGATTTCATTCAGTAGCATCTTCTATTGATAAAACACATGCATTTCAGCAGTGGAAGGTAAGGAAACAAAGTGGACAGTCTATAGTTTTAATGAAAACAGGAAATATTTTGAGTGCATTGAAAAAAAGAGGTTTTATGGCTGCAAATCAAACTGAACCTCAGTCCCCTTCAGGCTAAAAAAGCAATGCAAGCGTCAGCACTTTTCTTTCCAACCGTTTCTCCCAGCAAATCATAACTTTAATGAAGAGGTTTTCTATGAATTTAGAGGTATAGAAGATATTATTTATATTTTATTGTTCGTAGTAAAGTTTAAGAAGCGTACACCCTAAGTGTACAGGATGATTCCCACCAAGTGTCTCTTGGCATCAGTGCCTCCCTCCTCTGGTGAGAGCGGGTCAAACATCCAGCCTCCTTGTTCTGCTCCACTGTCATCTGTAACTCACACCTCATCAGAAACTGAAGTGGAATCAGTTTAAAAGGAGCAGCTTTTGCAGAGGAACTGCTATTGACATGGTGTCAGCTCAAACTCGGCAGCTGGATGCAATCAATGTGGAAAAGTTCAGAAAACAAACATTTTCTGTTATTCTTGACATAACATGCCTTTGGCCTTATGATCTATCTATGGCCTAGGCTTTAAAAGCTTTAAAATATTAGGTTCTGTTTTCTAGAGTTTCAACTGTATCTAAACAGAAGTGGAATGCTTACAGCTGTAATGATTTTTAAAAGCAACCTTTGAATTTATGGTGGATTTCCTTTAATCCACACACACATCTCCACTAATATTTGGTTAAATGTTCCTTAGCAAGAAGCTCCTCGAACAGCTTCAGTGACTGTGGCTGGAGAGTTGACAGCTCTTCTAACCAGCATTCATGCAGTTCACCGAGACTTGTTGCTTTTCTGGCATGAACCTGGTGTTAAGCGAAGCAAAGACATTTTTCAGTGAGACTGAGGTCAAGGCTTTGTGAAGGGCAGTCTGGAAGATAAACGATTTGACGTGTTTTTGGGATCATTGTCCTCTAAAACACCAAAGCGTGTCCAAGTTTCTAACGTCGAGTTGTTGATTTAAGAAAATGGAGAACTTTAAGGCTATTAATCTTTATTATTCTGTCCTCATTGTGCAACGCAGCAGTATCCCTGGCAGTAAAACAGACCCACAGGATAATGCTGCCACCACCATATTTGATAGATTGTAGAGTGCTATTCAGTGAATTCAAACAAATTATTTTTATGTTGCTAAAGAGAAGCCGGAATCCATTCATTATCTTCTGCTTAATTCAGGATCGGGTCACGGGGGCAGCAGCCTAAGCAGAGAAGCCCAGACATCCCTCTCCCCCGCCACTTGGGCCAGTTCATCCGGGGGAATCCCAAGGGGTTCCCAGGCCAGCCGAGAAACATTGTCCCTCCAGTGTGTTCTGGGTCTCCTCCCAGTGGGACGTGCCTGGAACACCCCCTAACCCAGGGGTGGGCAATCCCAGTCCTCGAGGGACGGTGTCCTGCAACTTTTAGATGTGTCTCTGCTTCAACACACCTGAATCAAATAATGAGGTCATTAGCAGGACTCTGAAAACTTGACTGCACTGAGGAGGTAATTCAGCTATTTAATTGAAGTGTGTTGGACCAGGGTGACGTCTAAGAGTTGCAGGACACCGGCCCTCGAGGACTGGGATTGCCCACCCCTGCCGTAACCAGATACCCAAGAGCCACCTCAGCTGGCTCCTCTTAATGTGGAGAAATCATGGTTTCCAATGGGACGTTAATAGACCCTGTCAAGATAATACATTCAAGCACCCTCAGCACCACTCACTACAAGGTTTGGGTCAGGGGTGTCCAAACTTTTTGTCACATGGGCCAAATTTGTGAAGTCAAAAGGACTTGAGGGCCAAAAAATGTATCTTCTTTAACAAAAACTGACAGTGCGATTTTTAAAAAAAATTTTTTATTTTTTTTACCAGCTTGATAATATAATAGTTTAATTAAACAAATGAAGTGGTCATATTTTTTTTGTTGGAAAGAGATGTGTAAACTATTGTCGCCTAAACTTAAGAATGGGTTTATTGAAATAAATACTTTTCAGGTGTTTATTGGAGAAAAAAAAAAAAAAAAAAACTAGCAAAAATGTAGTCAGTTCAGAGCAATAAAAGCAGGATTTAGGTCACTGTGTTTGGAACTAGATAGGTTTTGTCCTTGCAAAACAAAGCAAAAACTGGTTATTTAAAGATGAATAGTTTGTATTTTAATAAGATTTCAATGTTTGTAATCTTTCTGACCCAATTAAAAATCAAGAACTTCCATCTGCCTCAACCACCTGTGCCAGGGGGATAAATTTGTTTATTCTTGAATTGCGGTCAGGGGCCACAAATGGCCCTCAGGCCACACTTTAGACACCCCTGGTTTAGGTGAATGCAATAACTCCTAACTGGAAAACCATTGTTTCAAATAAATCATTATAAAGTCAATTTCTTTGTTTTGTGATGTACAGTGCCTTCAGAAAGTATTAATAGCACTTGAAATTTAGAAATAATGCCTCATTTTCCATCCAGTTCACAATAATACACTGCTTTGTGTTTTGCCTATTATTTATAGGACATTCAAAAATAAATAAAGCCATTCACAAAAAAAGACAAGAAAAAAACCCCACATATTTATTAATAATCACAATATCGACATTAGCACATTTCTCCATTTTGTTTTTTTTTTTTGTTCTGCTCCCTTGAGTGCAATCAACAGAATGAAATAAAACATAAGCTTTGCACGTATAAGCAAACCATCATTAATGTGATACACTTCAACATAAAAATATTCCAGAGAGAAGTTAAAAATGTGCAAACAGCTCAAAGAATTCCGGTTTTAGTACAAATAATAAAAAAAAATCCAGTTCCACATAGCAAAAAAAAGAAAAAATAGACTCAATATGGCACAGTTTGTACAAAGTTTCATGATTAGTCCCCCTTTTTTTTTTTAAACACGCAAAATAAATACATGAGAAATGACGTGGCTATGTTACTGTTTGGTGGGAAATATTTACAGTTCATCACAACATGAGTGAAATGAAATATGAGGTGTGTAGCATCACATTATTTTCTGTTAAAGTGCAGTATTAGTAACTAAAAGGTCAAATATTCAGGTCATAATTTTATTTTTATTTATTTATTTTTTTTACTTGTTCCCTTTTGTTAATTCACAGATGTTAAAGGAGATGGGGGCGTGACTCATGACGCCGGTCGATCACTGGGGTGTTTTCAGTTATGGCTTTGGGTCACTGTTAAAGTGAGTCATCATGCAGGGCTGAGAGCGTGGCCGCAGTCGGCCCGCCACATTAGAGCTCGAGTGTTGCCCTCCGCCAACGTGCAGCCTGGCAGAGGGGCACCCGGGGTAGGGCTCGCCGGCATTCTGACCACGCTCCTCAAACGCCAACAAGTCACGGTCCAAACAAAGACGGCGGGACAGATTTAACATCAGAAACCAGAGGTCATGCTAAAAAGAGGAGGCACCACCACCTCCGCTGTGCTGAGCTGTAGCTTTGGGGGTGACGCATCCTCAAATGCACAAGTTTAATCATGTCTTAGTTTAGCAAAGCCTCGGCTATAAAACCATTTTACTTTTATAATTTTAAACCTTGAATTACAAGTTGCTGTTTGAGGAGAATGTGAATCAACTCCTGAGTGAGAAATCTGCGTCAATCTCTCTTTCTCTCAAAATAAGTAGGTGTGTTTTTAGGCAGGAATTCAGAGCCAGATGCCAACTGTTCTTGTTCCCTTCCTCGTCACATTATAAACCAGAGGGTCTGCAGATCCTGTGCAGCTGTTCTTGCATTTTCATTTTTCTCATGGCATGTAGATGTTTCCATTTGTCTTGAGGACATTTTTAATGCAAACATGACCACTGACAATAAATATGTTTCATAAAACTGGTTGAATCAGATCAATTTAATCTGAACCGCAACTTACTGCAGGAGCTTACCACACAGAGAAACCATCAATCAGCCATGCATCTCACACACAGAGCAATTAACACTGCTTTTTCTCCAACAAACTCTCTGAGTAAACCATCTGTCCCGTCTCAGAGCTGTTCAGAACAAATTAAAAGGAATAAATGTGTCTTTGGATCCCTGGTAGAGGTGAAGATGAGGGATTCCTCTTTTCAGGAAACGTGGCCAGAGAGTTTATCTTTTTTTTTTTTTTTTTTTTTTTTTTTAGGAGGTCAACTTGGAGTAACTGGGAGGAGAGAAGCGTCTGCGCAGGTACTTGAGGATGTACAGAGGCAGACAGCTCACCAGCGTGATGGCAGTCACCTTCCACAAGAACGACACCGTGGTAATGAAGTACACATCTGTCACAGAGGAAGAGTCAAATGTTAGACTGACGAAGAGAACAAGGTAAAAATATCATCAACCCTCATTAAACATTAAAAGTTTACAAGAGGCCTTTCAGTTATTCATGATTCTGATGTATTTGTTATTTCAGACGCAAATTTTAACATTCAACCAATGATAGGATAGATAAAAAAACGTCCCGAGAAGAACCTGTATTGACCCCTGTCAGTAATGCTCACTGATGCATCTAGGGAGCGAAGGCAGACCCGTGTGATCCAACAGACGAGCCACTGTAGCTTTAAATTGCTGAAGATAATGCTGGTTCTGATAGAAAGGTTTTAGGAAAACCACAGGTGGTCGCGGCAGATGGCCGCTCGTACTGAGCCAGGTTCTGGTTCTGCTGGAGGTTTCTTCCTGTTAAAGGGGAGTTTTTCCTCTCCACTGTCGCCACATGTATGCTCAGTATGAGGGATTGCTGTAAAGTCAAAGACAACGCAAGTGATTTTTTTTTGGTGTTGCTACATGCTCGTCCAGGAGGAGTGAATGCTGCAAGTCAGTGACTCGATGCAATCTGCTGGGTTTCCTTAGATAGAAAACTAACTAATTTGAATAATGAACTGAACTTATTGTACTGTTTGGTAACTAGTATCGGTAGTAATGTATGTGACTGAATTGAAATGACTTGTTTGTAAAGTGCCTCGAGACGACATTTGTTGTAAATACAAATAAACTGAAATGAACTGAAACAGTGGTTCAAAGTTTGGTTAATATGGGGCTGCAGGTTTCCGATCCGGTCATAATGTTATGACTGATCAGTGTATCTGGAAAATACATCATAAAAAACTGGGTTCTTTTCAAGGAGTCCAAGAGGACTTAAAAGAGGAGCTGCACTTTGTCATTTCTTTGTCCCTGACATCTGTCCACCAGTCTGTGTCCAGAGTCTCCATGGTAACCAACTACCGTACTGGCCTATAGTCAGTGGTAGTCGCTTTCCTATTGTGCCATGTATGTTGAGGTATATATATAAAAAAAACAAATGTTACATGGGTTTAAACTTGTGGAACATGAAGCACTCCAAGATAAGGGTGGGCGATATGACGACTTCAGATTGCGAAGGATTAGAAAATGTTCATCATCATCATTAAGTTTATTTGTATAGCACATTTCAGCAACAGGGCAACTCTAAACAAATAGGGTTTTAGCCTTGATTTAAAGCAACTCAGGGTCTCAGCAGTTTTGCAGTTTTCTGGAAGTTTGTCCCAGATTAGTGGAGCACAGAAGAGCAGTGCTCTGGATCAACTACAGCTGTCTGGCTTTTTAGACAGACTTGTAAAAACACTGTTGGAGTAATTGATTTGACGAAAAATAAATGCATAAATCTTGTTGGGACATTAGTTCTTTAATCCTGGAAATGTTTTTCAGGTTTTTGACATTGTAGATCATATGATTGTCTGTTAGGCACATTCTATGGATTGTAGTTCTGCAATCTAGCTTAGATTAGTTTTACTCAATGTTTAGTTGTTTTTTTTTAATGATTACCATGGTAGCTGTATAGTATTAGTAGAGTTAGTACTGTTGTTTTGAAAATGAAGCTTTTTCTGGCTTGTCACTGTAGAAGCAACAGCCCTGCTGCGAACTAACATTTGGCTTTTCGTTGTTACAATTATTGTATGTTGGTTCAACAACAGTCCTTTTTGTGTGTTTTTGGGCTCCATGCGATTCCATGCAGGATCACTGAGGCAACAGGTGAGCAGCGAAGGAGACAGACCCACGGGTTGCCAGAAAAACAAACCTACTGTAGGTTTTTGTTATAAAGCTGCTGAATGCTCTCTAATGTCATATAAGTGCTCTGGACATCTCAGTGATTAACTGCATCCCTGTGCCTGCAAGTGTAATTTTCCTTCATTCTACTTTACTCACAATTAATTGCACAGCTCTAGTAATATCAAAATGAATCAAATAGCAAACTTTTATATATATATATATATATATATATATATATATATATATATATATATATATATATATATATATATATATAGATAGATAGATAGATAGATAGATAGATAGATAGATAATAAAAATTATAGAGCCTATAAAAATCACAGACTCTATAATTTAGTTTTAACTATATACTGCGACTTTAATGTGTTTGACTTTCAGAATACAGAGACTTTGTAAGTACACAAATAATGACTTCATTTCCCCTATTTTATTATGCCAGAGGGAGGTGGTCCTTCATAATTCATACTTTAAAAATACAAAACACTGGCACGGTGCATGCTGTAGCGGTGAAGCCATAATGGCCACTAGTACTTAAAAAAAAATTTAAATCAAAACATTTTTTGTGGGATGCAAAACTTAAAGTTCTTTTTGCAGAAAGTAAATATTTTTACACAGTAAATAATCGTCAAGAGCAATGAAAAAAACATTAAAAAGAGTAGACAGAATTATAGTGTGTATGATGTGATGTACAGTAATTTACAGTTACCAATTGGCAAGGTTCACAAATCCTTTTACACAAACTGATCACAATGAAATGCCTTAAACAAAGCAAACTATAACACTGTGGTGACTGGTGAAGTGTTTAGGTTACAAGCAACAATACAAGAAACAAGCCTTGGAATGGTGAACACATAAAACCTCAATGATTATCATATTCATATCATAGCAACCACAAACTAACCCTATAGGAAGACCCCATGTTGCATTAAGGTTTCCACCTCACTACCTTATACTGGTAGTGATGGTTTCAGATGACTCACTCAGTGGGTAATGACCCGAAAATTACTTGTGACTATAATGGACAGATTAGCCCATTTCTTTTATGAAGTTCTAAACCTATTCTATAATGACTTCTGCACATGGTTCTGGGAAGCAGTCAGCTAGTGATTCATGTCAGTGTCTAAAGCTTCACACAGAACTGCATTAGTCCCACCAATGTTTTATAGGTATCATTTTCTAAATTAGGTGTTATTTGTAATTTAAGAGTTTCATGTTTGATTAGGTTTATAAAGAAAAAATAAACATGTAGAATGGATCAATGTACAGTAACTCTTAAAGGTCAAAACTGTCACAGTCTGTATTTGTGATATCCACATAAATACAGACTGTGGAAGAACCACAGTGTTGGTTCTGTTGGACTTGATCACAGCATTTGACACAGCTGACCATGATATATTATTGAAGCGACTGGAGAGCTGGGTCGGACTCTCTGGTATAGTACTCAGTTGGTTCGAATCCTACCTAAAGAACAGGGATTTCTTTGTGTCAATAGGCAACTTCTCATCAGAGTGGACAAAAGTCTCATGTGGAGTACCCCAAGGTTAATCTTGGGACCCCTCCTATTTAATATCAACATGTTCCCACTAGCTCAAATTAGCTCAAATTATAACAAGTAATAAGATCAGTTACCACAACTATGCAGATGATACACAGCTCTATATCACAATGTCACCAGGTGACTCTGAACCCATCCAAGCACTGAAGAGATGCTTAGAACAAATCAATGTGTGGATGTTCCAAAACTTTCTCCAGCTAAACAGAAATAAAACTGAAATTATTACCTTTGGACCTAAAGAGGAACAATCTAGAGTCAGTGCACGGCTTTAGTTATTACAGCTAGAAACTAGTGATCAGGCCCGAAATCTGGGTGTAGTGATGGACCCAGACCTGAACCTTCAGCGACACATAAACACAATTACAAAGTCGGCCTTCTATCACCTGAAGGCCTTCTATCACATTTCTAGGACTAAAGGACTGATGTCCCAGCAAGATCTAGAGAAACTCATTCATGTATTTATCTTTAGTCGCATTGATTACTGCAACAGTGTCTTAACAGGTCTGCCTAACCAAAAATCAGACAACTGCAGCTGATCCAGAATGAAACAGACTTCCTTTAAATCAAGGCCAAAAACCCACCTGTTGCCTTTGATCAGTAGTAAGTAGAACACTGAACTATATTTGCTTGATGATCCTAATGATTTTGATGCATTGATATTTGCTCAATGATTTTGATAACTGTCATGTGTATTTGCTTGATGATTTTGATGACTTGCTGTATACTTGACTGATGATTTTTATGATGTGAAGCACTTTGAACTGCCTTGCTGCTGAAATGTGCGATACAAATAAACTTGAGAGAGAACTTGAGAAAACATCTATTTGAAAAATACCATCACAGAAACTCACTGGTGTCTTAAATTACAATGTTAATGGTTAAGTTGTTTTTAGTAGACGAGTGCAACATCTACTGCGGACCATAATCATAATTAACTAACAATAACTTCTAGTTTTTATTATTTTTTCCTTGGAATCTCCCAGAGTGGGAACGACATTGGCCCAGACAGCTTAATATGCAGTAGACGGTGAAGGGGAAAGAAATATTGGAAAAAGCTCAGTTAAATGTATAAACTGCACAACAAAACAGCATCTAAAGTCTATTTCAGTCTGACTTCAAGAGAGAGGAAAAACGGAAAAAAACGAAGCAGGCCAAAAAGGGTAAACTTGACCACATGCCAGTCATGCTCCTCAGTGGTCGAGATTGCAGGCTGAAAATGGAACTCCACGCCCCACATAAAGTTGAAAATAAAGACCTGGAGAGCTTTTGGTCAGAGCATTGTGTATTACAGGAGTCTTAATATGGGAAAAAGTAAAAATGGATTATTTTGTGTTTGCCAATGTAAATAGATGCTCAACAGTTTGGCAACAAACAACGAAATGGAGAGAAATTATTCCCAAAAATGCATATAAATGCTAATTGTCCTGCTGCAACTGTTTTTCTTTTAAATTAATTATGAATGCATTTATAACCAAAAATGAGGGCATTTTTCTTCTAAACACAGTTAAAAGGAAACCAACCAAACTGGTGGCATTTCCTTTTTGATACTACAGAATGCCTGAGCATGAGACACACCAGGTCATATTGTCAATACATTCACCTTTAGACCTGCTAATTCCACAGTTTACTGCACACTGGGGACACATTAAAAAACAAGCCCTCCCCTCCTCATACCGCTGCATGTTGACGAACTATTTCAAGGTCGACCAAAGCAGAAAAACAATTCAGTCTGGAGTGAAATTACGTTGGACTTTTGTTTTGTTTTCAGCACTGGAACAGAACGATCCATCTTTAAAGTGGTTGAAGTCTGGACCAATTAGGACTTTACTCACCTATGAATTCGTGAAGGAATACAAGTGAAGCGATGTAGCACGCCAAGCTCAGGAGCTCGCCGACTATCATGAGCCAGTGCCACGTCTGAACGGTCAGGGCCACCATCAGCAGCTCGGTCAGAATCAGGGAGGTGAAGGAAATGGCGACAATGTGGACAAACTCTGACTCGAAGAGCAGCATAGCTCCATACATGATGATGCTCCCTGTGGATGTGCACAGATGTACAAACATACTGTTACTTTTGCTTCATAAGCTCTGGGAACATCTATAGATGACATAAACCGACTTAGTTGTTTAATTTCCTATTCACTCAAAGACAAAAAAAGTGAAAAGATCCACATTGGACCAATCTCTTAAGGAATGCAACTCGGTGCCCATACAGAGATAGGTCAAGCTTTGATTTAGTTTGCATCTAAGGCCATAAATGACTGCATCAATTTGAGCAACATGTTGCAGGTAGGGATAAATCGGCCCGATTTCCTTAGTTTTGGGAGACTGGCTTATATTTGCTTGTGAAACCGATCTTGTCTACCTCCACAAAGGTCTGAAAATCAGTCACTGTTCCCTTTTTCTCTGCCGTGAGAGAGGGCTAACTGACAGATCCTCCCACCAGATCACGTCTGGATGTGCGTGGTTAATAATAGTCACCACACTGTCGTCAACTTAGCAACTTTGTCACTATATTTAGCAAATTTTCACACACAAAAACAAATCAGTATCAATCAAAATCGAAATCGGTAAGTCAGGCTTTTTAAAGATCAGTGATCAGATAGAAAACTGCAATTGGTGTACCCATAGTTGCAGGCAGTCTGGAAATAAGCCACAACTGGTTACGTAAAGGTCACCATGCTCAAAGGATGCCTCCTACAAGTATTAGACAGCATTACCAAAAGCAGATTGCATTTTGGTTAGAACACCCCTGGATGGTTGTATAGTGCATGTAAAGGGAACACATGTCAGTGCCTTGATGATGAAACCAGTTTGTGCTTGAGGGAGCTCATGCACATCATGTCACATCACACAGGGTCCAGGGTTCCCAAAATCCAAATTTTAATATCATTCAGAGAGTATTTGTGATATTTTTTTAATGTCCCAATACAAAGATTCTATGTATTCCTAACTGTAAACCACAGACAGGCTTTTAATCATCTCTATACAGCAGACTGTATTCCACATTTAATTAAAGGCAGCAACACAATGGCAGCCATTTTTCAAAAAATCTTTTCAGATTAAGATTATGGTCTAATTTACAGGTTTGTAATACAAACATAATTTTGGTTTTATAAAATTATGTTCCCATCTAGAGCAGAGCTTTCTGATTGGCAGAAAGCAGTCTAGATCAAGACCTATTTGAAGCCTTATCTGTACGAAAAGCAGTTGTTAGAGTCCTGAACACTGATGTTAAAAAATATCCAACAGCAGAAACTCTGATATATAGATAATAAAGTTAACTTGTCTGACATTTTCAGCTAAACGTAATGTTATGTTCTCATCTTTTATTTACAAATAGAAATAATCTCTACATTAGCAAATTGGTTTTGTAAGAGCATTAGTAATATATGACATTTTTAAACATGCAAAACATGCCCATCAGGAAAAGAACAGGAAAGACTGAAAATGCAGTTATAATTTATTTCCTGCTGGTAACCAACAAGTTACTTTAAAATTATCCAGATCGAAACACAAATAGCACTGAAAAAAAAGTTTTCTGATATTCACTTTGTTCTATTCAAGCAGTTGTTATATTTAATTTAAAATGTTTAGTTCCAGTTCGCTGAAAAAAAAAAAAAAAAAAGACAATTTCATCCATCATTATAAAATATATAATTGAGGGTATTTTGTATGTTGGAAAAACACAGGAGACAAAGTGAAAGCAACACACGCAGCAATGATTTGCAAACAAGCTTAATCCCACTATTAAAAAGGGAATCTCCTGTTTTGTTAGAAATACATAAAAAGTTTCAGGGTGTAGCTCATTATGCACCGGTAAACAGCTTTTCATGGCAAATGGTGCATGTCAGAAACTTCCCTCTGCTTTCAAAGTGCGTGGGCTGTTAAGGAGTGATGTGTCATTAAGGCAGAGCGATGCAGCTGTCTGCTAAGAACATCCTCAGCCTACCTGAACTTCATCATTTTTATACTCTTGATGTTTTTAACACCAAAAAACAACTGGATAGCTATACAGCCTCAAATGCTTCCTGACCTTTTGGGAAAAAAAAAAAAAAAAAAAAAAAAAGACAATTTATAATTTGTGATAAATATCTACTACTTTTGTTGTCATTACTAAAGAACCATCATTTGTTTCTAGTTTTAGGTTTTAAAATACAGAAAAACAAAACTTTTTTAAAATGAGGATGGATCCATTTTCTTCTATGAGATGCTGATATTAGTGAAAAATGAGGTAAAGAAAAAGCTCAGGTTCCAAAGACAAAAGACTTGATCTAAACACTATTAATGGTACTTTTAATGTCATTGTTTTGTATAAATTCAATGCAATTATTTAATTAAAAAACAGAAAAAACAGTATCTGTTATTTAAGAAAATTATCTTTTTTTTTTTTTTTTTTTTAGTCAAAGTTATTAGGATCCATTGTGGAAGGTCCAAAGAGTCACTAGCCGCAGACCCCTGCCTCAGAGGTTTGTTAGAGAACTTTACTATTAACTGAAACATCGTTATTTCAGTCTGTAGGCCGCACTCAGTTTGTTCATTTAAAATCATTCACATCTCATCCTGTTCCCGCCACCTCAGGTGTACCCCAGGGCTCTGTCCTGGGACCTTTGCTGTTCATCCTTTACCTTCTCCCCCTTGGTTACATTTTTTGCAAACATCATATTCAGTTTCACTGCTATGTGGATGATATTCACCTCTATCTCTCAACCAAACATAATTTTACACTTCCACCTTTATCCCTCACTGACTCTCTTCTTGAAATAAAACACTGGTTCACCCTTTCTTAAATTAGATTGTAATAAAACAGAACTTCTTTTAATTGGCACTAAATCAATACTAAGTAAACTTCATAACTTCTCCATTGTGGTTGATAGCTCCTCCAACTTTCCCTCCCCTCAGGACAAGAGCCTGGGTGTTATCCTCAATAACACACACTCCTTTGCCTCCCATGTCAATAATATCTCTTGGTCAGTCTACTTTCATCTTCAAAATATTAATAGTCTCCGTCCTTCTCTCACTCCTCACTCCACTGCTGTTTTGGTCCACAGTCTGATCACCTCCCGGTTAGATTACTGTAATTCTCTTCTCTTTGGCCTACCACAGAAAACCCATCATAAATTACAACTGGTTCAAAATTCAGTTGCACGTATCATTACACGGACGCCCTCAATTCATCATATCTGTTCTAGAACAGCTCCAGTGGCTTCCCATCCCATATTGCATCAATTACAAAATACTGCTCTTTACCTTCAAAGCTGTCCACAACCTCGCCCCTCCATATCTTTCGGACCTCCTTCACATTGCTACACCTGCCCGCACTCTTAGATCCTCTTCTTCTATTCATCTCACTCTTCCCCCTGCCCGTCTTGTTACTATGGGGAGCCGAGCATTCAGCCGCTCTGCTCCCCAGCTCTGGAACTCATTCCCACCTGATCTTCGTAACACAGACTCACTGCCACATTTCAAATCCAAACTCAAAGCTCATCTGTTTAAAGTAGCCGCTGCACTGTGATTGCAACTGCACTGTCTTATTTAAATTTTATTTTTATTGTAAATTTTAAAATTGTGTCTGTTTTTATGTTAAACTATGTAAGGTGACCTTGAGTGTCAAGAAAGGTGCCTACAAATAAAATGTATTATTATTATTATTATTATTATTATTATTATTATTATTACTCTAACCTTTCTTCATTATTCCACTGCAGTGTACTACTTTCTTCTTTCATTTCTTTCTTTTTGATGTTTTCATCATGTTAAGCCCTTTGGATTGCCTTATTACTGAAATGTGTCTCACATAGTGACGAAGCAACCCCATGAAGGGATAAAGCTATGCAGAAGTTTAAAGCAGGGCTAGATTCTAAAACTAAATCACAAGCTTTGCTAAGCTAACACCTCACAGAACTCTGTTTGATCCAACGATTTATTAAGTCTTACCTTGATATATACTTATAAGGACCCATATTAGAAAGGTCTTGAAAGATAGCGGGCGACCCTGTGGAAGAAAAAGAAGAAGAGAAATATATTTCTCATGTTTCTATATCACCAACAATATGAAGCAGCATAGCAGCACTTCAAGAATGTTATTCATGCATACCTTCAACAGATCTTTATACAGCTCTGGGTAAAGCATGGCAACCTCAGACTTAACATCCTTATCCAACACCAGAGAGAAGACAGGGAACATGGTGTAGATGGTGGAATAACTGCAACAGATGATTTATGCAACATTTATCACAATTTCACTTTTTCCTCTTCTCTGATTTCATTTTGGGTCTAATACAGAGGAAATTCCAGGGAATCAAGTCAGCCAAATATTCTGTTAATAAGTCATCACTATTCAGAGGGCTTGTGTCTTACCCAATAATCAGAAATCCCTGGTAAAGCGGCACTGAAGCAAAGTAGAAAACAGAGGAGAAAACTGCCTGCAGAAACAGAGACAAAGCAGAGGAAGACAAATGCTCAGTTGTATTCCATTTTTATTTCACTTCATATCTGCTAAATGCCAGTGTGCTGGGAAAAGGAATGTGGGAAAATGCCTTGCATTATTTTTAAAGATACAAAATAAAAGAAATGTGTTTCATGTTTTTGCAGCAGATAACATGCAGACAGCTTTGTGAAAACTAAATCAGATGGGAGCAATAAGCACTCAGGAGCAGCTGTATACATGTTATACCTCACTCCACCACAGCTGCAGGGAACTAATCAACACTGACTGATTCAAGCCTCTCAGTTAAACTTGGAAGATGCACTGAGATGCCAACCAAGCATTCAGCTTCCATCTGTGGTCATCGTTAATCTGAGGGATGTGGAGAAAAGCTACCTAAAAATCCGAAAGTCCATGGTCCAGTGAGTCATGGGTTGTCCCTCCAGATCGGGGGCTGAGTTTAGACTGGGACATGGGAATGCCATCTCAGAAGAGCACCACTGCCTGCGTCCTGTGAGTCATCGTCCACCCCACCTTCCCATGACTGGCCCTGAGACATTTGCCTGTCTGTCTGTAGGTATGCAGACTTATTTTGGAACAGACTAGTTTTCTATTTAGAGCACCTTGCAAAGGTCTCCGCTCCAAGTGAACATTTTCACCACAAACTTTATAGCAGTCTACTGAGATTATATGTGACAAGAAAAAAAGCAGACAAGGAAGGAAAAGGATACATTTTTTTAAAAATAATATTTACAAATAAAAATCTAAAGAGTGTGGTGTCCATCTATATTCTTTTGTAGCCTCTAAAACAGGTTTTCTTCCAGCATTGCCCCATATTTAGCTCCAATCTAAGAATTTTAACCAGGTTTCCTATACCTGCTGAGAAAAGCAGTCCCCTCATCGCCACTGCCATGTTTCCTACGTGTTACATGTTACTGTATCCCCTACATGGTCTGTGGAAAACTGTAAATGGGACCAATTATGACTTTATTTTAACAACAGCCACTTGCTACTCCATAAAGACCAGTTTTGTGGAGTGAAATAGACACAAATAGTTCTGCTGATAGATTAGATTCTGCTATAGACCTCTGCAGCCCCTCCAAAGTTACGACAGTCCTCTTGCCTGCTTCTGTGATTAACACTCTCCTTGCATTTGGTAATTATTTTAAAATCCCTGTACTATACTCTTTCCACTTCACAAATATGCACTTCTGTTCATTAACCACCATAAATCAAATCCCAATAAATTACACTGAAGTTGTGGTTTTAATGTGACTAGGGCTCCAACTAATGATTACTTTAGTAATCAATTATTCTATTCTATTCTGACAATTAATTGGATAAAGAAAGTGGCCCATTCTGCAGATTTTTCATTTAACCACTTAAGCCATTTTTATACAATATTAGAAATACATTAAAATATGTAAATAAACAACTGAATTCCTGAAAAAAAAAAAAGAAAACAAACATTTTATTGCCTAATTGCAATAACATACACTTGATCATTTGTAGCAAAGGATGCATCTGCAGCTTTAAAAAAATACTTCTATCATCAACATGTAAAAACTAATCCCTTTCTCCTTGACTTAACATGAATAAAGAGTAGGACTGATCTGTTGACTATGTTTTGGATTAACCGACTAATAATTGGATAGCAAAAGGTGCTTAATAGAAGGTTTTGTTTGTTTTTTTTTTTGCAGAATTTGAAAAAGGTGAATCTAAAACTATGCCACTTGTGGAGCTTTGGGTAGAACATACTTACAAAAGTTTCTTTTTAATCTTAAATGTAAAATATATATATATATATTCTACAGTTTTGGCTTAATTACTGCTCTGAGTATGTTGTTCTTTCAGCAAATGGGTCTTTTTTGAGTGTGTACTCCAGTTAACAATTAATCGATTACTAAATTAGTTGACAAATATTTCCATAATCGATTCATCATTATTAATCAGTTCAGTCCTAAATGTGACAAAATGTAAAAAACAAACAAAAAAAAAATAAAAAATTCAAGGGCCAGCATGATTTTTTTTCAAGTCACTGCACTCTGAGGTTAAAATTTCTTCTCGACTCACCAGCACAAACCAAAAACGTTTCAATGTCTCAGGACTACCTGCATGGTGCTGATGCACAGGCTTCTATGGATGACAAACTGGCTGAGGGCTGCGGATCGCTTGTAGCTGTTCCGACCGTGGACCATGAGGAGACGACCCAAATGTTTGAACTGAGTCACAGAGAAGTCTGCGGCCAGAGAGGCTTGCTTTCCTTCCTGCAGAAAAATGGACAGAGGCCAGTGAGGATATCCAACCAATATGACGGACCATCAATATAATAACAGCAGAAGTTGGGAAACACAATCATCAGGATTAATATCAATAAATAATGTCTTTCATATCACAATATCTAATTGATGATAATGGCAAACACTAAAGTCTGGCTGCATTGTTAAGAGCAGCATGTGCTTCTCCACCACAGCTACCATTTTGTAAGGATGCTGGCAGCGAGTGATGTTTGATTCTGCATGCTGAGCGTCTGTGAGTGCATGTGCAAAAATTATTTTTGAATAATCATTGCAATTAATTTTTGAACACAAGTTCTGCTTGAAGTTTCCACCCCTACCGGACGCAGGGTCATGATCAACGAGAACTCTGGAAGAGGCTGCTGAGAGACTCCCTAAAACACTAAAACCTTCCTGTCATCTTTGCTTCCTCTGCTCGGACAATGGATCCTCATAAAGGGAATCATCTGTGTGCATGTTCTGCCACAACTCTCTGGATGTGGGAGATATCTTTACAGGAAGCACAATATCTGTTGGTGCGTCATGTCGATGTGAGGTGACGAGATGGACAGAGTCTTACTTTTCCCTCCACTCCCACGCCACAGTCGGCTTCCTGGATCATGCTGACATCGTTTCCTCCATCCCCTAGGAGAGAACAAAAGTCATGAAGGTGTCAGAATTCACATCACTCACCAGAACCAACTGCTTGGACTTATCTGCTATCTAAGACATGCCTTTAATTTAGCTGGATTACAAGATGGCTTGATTATAGAAAGAAAAAAAATGTAATAAATGAAATACAGCTTTGCGATTGGTATTAGGTGAGATGGTTACAGCAGTTTGTGGTTGAGACATTTATGGTCTTGAGGTTGACAGATATATATATAAAAAAAAAAGAAAAGTTAGATCAAACCTATGTGGAGAGAATGGTTGGGATCGTTATTACTCACCGACTGCGCAGGTGAGTTTGCCTGTGCGCTCCTGCAGCAGCCGGACTATCTGTGCCTTCTGAGTGGGGGTGCATCGGCAGCAAACCACAGCGGGACACTGACACGCAAGCTCCATGAACTCATACTCGTAATATTTCAGACAAACCTGCCAAAAGAACAAAAAAAGCGGCCAGGTGAGTACCTCAAGCCACCACATTTAACTGATCATAGCTGTGGCTCTACCCAAGTTACAGTTAAACTCCAGCTGCGGTTTAGAAAGTGTCTATAACCACGGATGCCACATCCAGAAAAGCTTCAGTGGATGAGATATTATCATGCATCACACTGAAAACATGTCACAGTTTCATAAAGGCAGATAAGTCAGTGGGATGTGGATAAGACACATGAGAGCCAACTTACTTCGAGCGAGTCCCCCGATATCACCAGAGCGCAGTCATGTTTTCTCCTGAAAGCGTTGAGCTCCAGGTGGGCTTCCCCTCGCGTTGTTACCTGTAGCAATGACAACCGCATTTATAATTTAACGTACATGTCCACACACACACACACACACAACACACACACAATATACACAAGAGGAAGCCTAATAGAGATGGCAATCTGTGAGCCTTTGTCTGCCCGGTGCTTATCAGACAGAAGAATGGCAGCAACTTTTACTCCACCTGCGGTATCTCTAAACGCTGGAAAAACGTAATAACCGATTTAGAAATGCAGCAACAAAAGCTGATAGATGCAACATAAACAAAAGAAATCAACCAATAACTAAATGTTAAACAGAGCAGAATCCTTTTTCATGTGCAGGGATGAGAACTGAATCAAGCTACCATAACAGCCTCCTGCTGATCGCCTTCTGTCAAACAGTCAAACAGTCTGTGTCTCTTTTAATCCATCTGACATGCTGTGGATCATTTTGTCAGTTGTTGCATGAATAAAAAGGCTCAACTCCTGACTAGCTCCGACCTTGTCTTGGGGCTGTGCTCAGTCTTGCAGCCCTGAGTGCAGTTTGTTTAATCAACATCAGAACCAGGTTTATAACCCCAGTGTGCAACGCAAACAAGATCTTTGGTTCTAGTTAGGGATGTGAACTTTTTCACTTCCGATACGATACTGATATTACTGGCCGATACCGATACTGGCCAGTACCAGCACACATCATACATACTTTTATTACTTATTTTGTAATGTGAAATATTAGCAAAGGCTTGATCAAATGATATTACTCAGAGAACAACAGTCAACAATAGATATGAGAACAACTGACCCATTTATTATGAACCAATGGGTCTGCGAGATACAAGTGTTGCTGGAAACACTGGGTCGGACTAAATGCTGGAGCGGAGTGCTTCTATCGGCGTGCTTATATCAGAGATTTTAAATGCTCATTGTCTGGCTGATATCGGACTGATTACGATATCAATATCAGATCAGGACAACCCTAGTTCTAGCTGATGGAGTCTATAAAGAAGTAACCTATAAAAAGAAGAAAAAATACAAGAACATAAAATAGAATCACTGCTGAAATGTAACTCATTAAGCGGCGTCATTTATGTACCAAAAATTAAGACAGAAATACAGAAGACCTCATACACTAAAAATAATACATTATTACTATATCCATGGGAATTCCTGATTCAACATTTTTTGTGCATCCCAATTCATTAAATCCCACTTTTTTTTTTTTTTGTCTATAAATGCACCAACAAACAGCTACCTTCTCCGATTTAAATTTTTATAAGTAGATAAGCTCTGGTAGATAAATGGGGATAATCCATTAATTTATTGTTGAACCAAAAGTACTGCATCTATCAATGAAACTAGAGAACATTGTTTTTCTCTAGCAATATAACTGATTGCTATATTTGAGTGTTAAATTTAGGGAAGGCCGATACAAAGATAATGGATTGAGAGTACTGTGATGGCACCCATTAGGCACATGCTTTTATGTAGCTAAAGGACCCTTTACCGACAGACCCTGTAGTTGTTCACCTTGTTTCAGTTTGGCAAAACAACAAGATTGAGCTTTAATTCTTACCTCTAACATAAATGTTAAAAGTCAAATGTACTTGACACAAGCTGGAAACATTGTATAAAAGGACAAAAATCTGTTTGATAATGTTATTCAGCCTAAATGCTCAGGAATAGGATTTATCTTCATCATAATAAACATCACAGTTTCACTGTAAAAAAATATTGTGCAGACAGTTCTGCCATATCACCCGTGCCTACTGGGGGGTGAGGTACAACCTGGACAGGTCACCAGTCCATCGCAGAGAACCCGTGCAGGCCCAGGGAGAATATATAAACTTCAGAACAAGCCCAAGCTGGGTTTCAAACCCAGGACTTTCTTGCTTAAAGGCAACAGTGACAACCACTGTTACACAATGAAATCCTTGTTTTGAATTCTTTTCAAAGAAACTAGAAATTATATCAGCAAATACTATGTAACAAACCAGGAAAAATACATTATTAAGGCACAGACTCTGATGAAGTGTCACAACATTTAGAAGATTAAAAGCAACTTATGTCAAAAAGCGGGCTGCAAATCTAGGATATACCCTTGACAGATACCATACCCCGCCCTAAAAACAAAAATTTGCCAATGAATGTGTCCAACATTTGTCTGCTGCTTTAAAAAAAAAAAAAAAAAAAAAAATGGGAGGGGAAAGTATACTATGTGATAAATTCCTAAAGCAACTTTAAATATAAACTTCTCCAAAACTGCAGCAGAGACGAGGCATGGTCTTAATCTGTCAGCAAGAGCCATGCTCTGGCATGAACATCCTTCAACTGCTGACTATTCATACGTCAATCCAGATCGGGCCATTGGTGGCCACCAGGAAACTAATCCAGATGTGTGTGTTGCAGGCCCAGTCAGCACTCCCTCATCCACTGGGACTGAGGTTTTCAAGTTGTGCCAGCCATTGTTATTCTCTTCCAGTAACCACAGTTGTACGCAAGCTGTAACCTTCCTACATGGCAGGCGCTCCTTCTGCTCTGGCACAGCTCCAGAGGGGAGGGCAGAGAGGTGGTCTATCGAAGCGGCCTGAGAGCCTGAAACCTGCAAAACAAATTAGGAAGTGAGCCCTTTGCATGTTCCCTTTGGGAATGGTCCAGCTGGTTTCTCCTTTCTGCTTGAGGGGAGGCCTGTTTGTTCTCTGTGACAGTGGTTTTTGGATGCTTTCACAAGTGGGAGGTGATTTATTCAGCTGTAGATGTTGGCTCTGGCTTCATACAGTGCTGCATGGGGCTCTGACCACCAGCTAAACTGTGTTGGTCAGAGACAGCAGAAGTGCTCATTGGATGGCATGTGTCTAAAGAAGCTGTCAAAGCTGCCCTGACAGGAGCCGTGTTCCAACATAACTGCATATGCGCTTAAAGCTGCGTCCTTGTCATGCACTTACTTGTCTGAAGATATGGATGTCCTGGTTGCGGGTGATCAAGTGCGCATTCTTAGCAGTGCACGTGGCAGTTTCCAGTTTGTCTCCCGTCAGCATCCAAACCTGTTTAGAAACCAGAAGAAACATGTTTGAGGAAACCTGTTTAAAAAAATAAACAATAATTAGAAACTACTGTCATAATTATGGCTTCAAAATTATGGCTTAGATTCATTACAGCTACTACATAAACAAGTAACAATATCAAATAAATGATTTTTAAATCAAACCTTTGGGTATTTTAGCGTTATTTCTGTCCAAGTTAACCATGTTTCAGAAAAATCTGAATCTAGATGACTGACTACTGAAACTGAAGTCAGTCCCTCCAGTTTTTCGCAATTCCACAGCCGTAGAAATTCATGAAAAATCGGAAAGGCATAAATTCATGCAAAACTGGGAGTTTACTGTAAATTTTCTGCAAAAATGGTCAAAAACATTGGGTTTTAGTGACTGCTAACTCACCTGCAGGTGACAGGTGAGTTAGCGCTTCTACTTCACTGCCTTACTTGATGTCAAGTTATAATCAGTGATCAGTATGGCAAGTAACAAAAATTGAGTTATTCAAGTTCTTTATAGAATAAAAAATATTAGTGTGTCCAATCTGTCTGCTTGTTATTTTTTCCTCATCTTTTTTCTTATATAAGTACCTTTTGGAAGGGGTTTAATAAGGAAAAAAGATAAAATTCCTTGCAAATATTTCTGAAGTAGCATCACAAAATCAGCAGTTTTGATTACAACCCCCCCCAATGAACAATTAAATACATAAAAAATAAATAAATAAATAAATAAAATAAATCACAAAAACAATCGCGAAATCCTAGAGGGACTAAAAAGAAAATAACAAATCATGTGACCGAAACTGGCTCATTTTCCACTTAATGGGCTGCGATCAGTGATCAGTAAGAAACTAAATACCGTATTTTCCGGACTATACGTCGCTCCGGAGTATAAGTTGCATTAGTCCAAAAATGTGTCATGAAGAGGAAAAAACATATATAAGTCACTCCGCAGTATAAGATGCATTTATTTAGAAATTGTCAAACATAAAGGTTCCGGTGACACGTTGTGTTCAGTTGCCAGGTTTTAAACAAACGTACGGAAACTGCTGGCTTTGACTAAAAAGTCTGCTGGCCGTTTCTGACGCGCCGATATCCGAGCTAAATCAGGATGGTCAGGAACGGCTCCGCTCCGCAGCGGTTCTGACGACCTTTGCTTTCACGGTGTCTGGAGTTCCCTTGGGGCGCGGAGATGCAGGGGAAACTGTTTCTGACAGGGAAACACAAATTGACCCAACACCTGAAAAGTGCGCAGTTGAGCAGACACACCTGCAGAGTCGTTCCTCCAGCTTTCAGCCCACGTTCAGCTTTCCTCGTGATTGCAAATGGTAATGTTTAATCCTTGGTTTACGTCTGTCAGTATGAATTAACATTTAACGCATCAGTGAAAAAATGCGTCATGAAGAGGGAAAAAAAACATATATAAATCGCTCTGGACAATAAGATGCAAGACTAGCCAAACCATGAAAAAAACTGTGACTTATAGTACAGAAAATACGGTATTTGATTTTTTTTCCCCCTTTGGTCAGGAAGCGGTTACTGAGTGAGGAAATTCAAAGCTGGCTATTCAGAGGAAACACAAAAGCTGTAAGAAGCTTCTACAATAGAAACCGTATTTTCAGCAGAGACACAGCAGCTGTTTATTCAGGCCACATCAACAGAGCATATTACAGCTCAGGATTCACAATTTATTGTGAATGAATCGTCATCGCAATATCAATGTGTGCAATATTCATATGGTAAAGAACTGTTTGGAATGTAATAATTGTTGGCTAATATCTTTCAAATGTTATGAACTAGCATTTTACTTGCTAATGTAATCTTTAGCTAGCTGGACAGAATTTCATGGCACCAGAAGCTCACACTGGACACAAATGACAAAACCCAAACAATACATAATGCTCAAGACACATTAAAATGACACCTCTGTAATTATTTTGTCTTATATTAATGACATCCTGTTTAACTGCGGAACTGTGTAATGCCTACTGCCCTCTCTCAGACAAACGTGATATCACCTTTTATAAATATTTAATGATTCATTACAAAAAGAATCCTCCGCAGGACTTCTGTATAGTTACAATGAATAAAGTCAAGCGCATGTCAGTAGGTTAAAGCTTTCTCGTCTTTGAAAATATCAAGTTGGTCACAATTTCTATAGATTTTAAACTAATCTTGTGGAAAATACATATATGTTGTTATATGACAAACTTCTAGAGTTTGAGGTGAGCAAAAAAAACCCCCAAAAAACCCCCAACTTTGTGACCTTTGTAAATATATCTATTCTATATTAGAAGATTTTACTGTATTTGTAAACTTCTGGTTATGCAGGGTGAAACAGCTCTGTAACTTTGGCATGTTTTTGAAATAACCAATCATTCTATCATAAAGATTTATTATTATTTATTATTAACCAGTAAAATTCTACATCTATCAGTATTAAAGTAGTAAAATTATTCATGGTTCATAAAAAGAGATCCCAATTGGCAGATCAGAGTATTATAAAGTCTCTGATCAGTGCATCTCTAACATAAACCAACAACTAACTGTCTCTTTCCAAGAAAATATAGGTTGTGGCTCAAAATTTGTGCCAAACACCATCAGAGAATCCTTGATTAGTTAAAAAAAAGTTGTGGGAGACATTTAAAAGATTTATACAACAGTCAAGACCACATTTTCCAGAGAACTCCGAGGTTATTCCAGAACAACAATGCCAGACCTCACTCTGTAAGACAGCAGTGCCCATTAGGCACAATGTGAGGGTGATTGACTGGCCTGGCCCAGATCTATCCTCTCCTGAAGAGAACACCACAAACTTGGACTACTGGGTTGCAAAAACAATGCTTTAGTCATGAAAAACACTAATAACTGGGGCATTATTGCCCAATGGTAGGTATCTAATGCCACAGAATGGCTAATATGGCTTTCTGAGACTTTCGAGCTGGAAATGAAATTAGATCTGTTTTTATTTACTAAATGAAGTAAAGCTGGTCAGTAAAATCAACGAATTTCCATTTTTACTTGTGTTTGTTAAAGTCTTCAACAATTAACAAATTAAAGATTTAAGTTTTTGTTACAATTTTTGAGAAAACCTAGAAAAGCACTTGCATAAAACTTTCCAATGCTCTATGTTTTAACAATATTTCACTTTCTTTTATTGTATTATTAATAAGATTACCCAGAAAACTATTGGTAACCACATAGTGGAAATCAGGAATATTTCAAGGTTAAAATTCTGCTACAATGTAAGTAAATAATATGCATGTATCAGGTGCTACAATACTTTTAGAATAGAGGTCTGAAAAATTTATCTTCCCAATGCTAAAAATAATTGCTTTTACTATAACTTAATCTTTTCTAATTTTTTGCATTAAAACATGCTGTAGTTATTGGTCCCTTGGAAAAATGCTTAAAAAGCTTTAAATAAATTGCTGCTATAAAGCCCTGATAACCCAAAGATGACACTCTTTATTGCAGTTATCTAGCAGATTTTTTTTTTATTTTATTTTTTTTTTTACTTTAACTCACAGCGTGTGGTAGATAAACTTATCAACTGGCCTTGCATTATACAGCTACTGTGTAACGCTGCTGCTTGCATTCTCACAAAAACCAGGAAGATAGAGCACATCACCGCAGCTTTAAAGTCCTTCACTGGACTGGCTCCATGTCCAGTGAAAGTCAGAGAATAGATTTTCAAATACTTTTCCTGGTTTATAAATCACTGAATGGCTTAGCACCAAAATACCAGTAAAGACCTGCTGTTGCTGAATAAACCCTCAAGCCAATCAGTTCTGGTTCAAGTCTACTCTGCATCCCCAGAATTAGACCCAAACATAAAGAAGCAACATTCAGTTTTTATGCTCCCCTAATCTGGAACAAAATTCCAGAAAACTGCAAAAATGCTGAAACCCAGAGTTGATTTAAATTAAGGCTAAAACCCTATTTGTTTAGAGCTGCCTTTGATTGTCCTATTTATAATATTAAGTGAATCATCATTATTTTAGTCTATTGCACAATTTTACTTTCCTTTATTACATCAATATTATTTTTGTTATTTTCATCATGTAAAGACCTCTGAATTGTCTTCTTACTGTGCTACAGAAATAAACTTGCCTCGCCTTCATTGAAATAATTCATACTAATGGTGAAAACCATGTAAAATAATTTTGGGAAAATTCATGAAGGCAACCATGTAAAATCCAAATCAAAAGACTACTTCTTTACTTTTTATGGAGATGCTTGAATACTTCTCTTCGTTTGGTGCTACTGTAAGCTAAAAAGCCCCACACACCCTGATGCCTGCGTTGCGGAGGATCTCCAGGGTGGGTCTGACATCAGCTTGGAGCTGGTCCTCCACCCCAGTCAGACACAACAGCTCCATCTCCATCTCCAGACTCTCGATCACTGTGGCCACTTTCAGGGAGCGGTCATGAACGCTGAGTTTGGCCTGGACGTACCGCGCCTGGGGAGCAGCACAAACAATGGAGCTATCACATGTGGGTGGATATAAAAAAAACAAATATGTGATTCACTGCAAGCGCTGAGAAGATTGTAAAAAAACAGAGAAGAAAAGGAAGAGGAAATGTTTGTCTGTACCAAAAGCAGTTAAAAATGAAGAGAAAAATAAGTCACCACCAAGATGAAAGATAATTAGTCCGGGGTTTTGACATGTTCTACGGGTCCAAGTAGAGAAGTCAAAATAATTTATGTTTTAATATAATCTACAGAAGAATGAATACTTTTAAGATACTTATTTGCATCAAACTCATAATAAACTGAGTCATTTTGATCTTCCCAAGTTGCCAAACAACTTCGCACAGCAACGCTGCAGGCACACATATACTTAGCTCCTTCCTGCCCTTGCAGGGACCCACCTGAACAATCTTGGCTGAGTATCAGAACAGTAGCTGCTACTCTAAGTTTAAAACTCTGCAAACATGGCAAGTATGTTTGAAGAGCCTTTCCTCTTTGTCTGCCTCATTGGCAAAACTAAACAGGATAAATCGAAAGATGTTGATAAGCCCTGATGCTACCAGTCTTGCAGACCAGTGGATACGAGTAGAACCCTGGCTTTGATGCAGGGGGGATTTAACAGGGGGAGTCACGTTCCTGTTTCTGTTACAGTATAGGAGTAAATATGCCAGACAGACAAAGGGAGGGAGGGAGAGATGGATGAATGGACTGACAAACAAAAGGATGGATGGATGGATGGATGGACAAAGGGATGGATGGATGAATGGATGGATGGATATCCCACCATCATCATGTGAATGTGTGTGTGAACTGGTGAATGACTGAATGTAGTGTGAAGCACTTTGGAGTCCTCTGGACTAGATAAAGCTGTGTACAAGTACAAGCCATGTACCATTTAAATGCATCAGGGAATTATTCTATAGATTAAAATATTTTTTTCTTAATTTTGTTTCCACGCTGATCCAGATCTACAAAATACTTTCTAAAAAAAAAAAAAAAAAAAAAAATTCAAACTTTTCCAGATACTACAGGAACTCCACTATCATGTGTGCAAACTAAACACATTCTACAGTGCTAATAGCAAATAAATGTACAGCAGAAATGTACATTTTTGAACTTGCTCTCACACGGTTGTGAAAACTGCTGTGCTCCAAATCCATTCACTCAAAGCAGACATGATCAATTGGTCAACGCCCATCTTTAGCTCGCCAGCTCCAGGGCAAATTGCGAGTGAGATAAAGCAAAAACAATCTGGGTATGACTCATACAGGAACACAAACTCTGTGTGTGACTCAGATGGTGACTCACTGCTGCCCACCAGCTCTGCTCACTCAATTATACACTTCAGAAATGTGCCTGGGGCTAACGTCTGCAGGGGAGAAGGCCCGGCCCTGCCCCGCTGAAACAATGAGAGGGGCCTTGTGTATGTTATGTGTATGAGTGTGTGGGAGGATGGGGTGGATGCAGCTCCAAGAGGGGTCAGAGGTTAGTCTGGTTACCAAATAACACACTTTGACATTTAGAGGTTTTACTTGTCAGGCCAAAATATCAATCTGAATCTCTAGAGTATGTCTGTCAGCTGATGTAACTGGAGCATTGAAGATGTCAAGAACACAGTTTCTCCTTCAGCGACTTAAAGCTGTACGGGCTTCATTCGACTTGGGTCCGACAAATCTTTCGTCTTATAGCAGAAAATTACTGAGACCCAACCCTTGGCTCTGCCTCGCTGTGGTTTAATCTTATAAGTCTATGCTTACCTCAAAATCCTGATACTGTTCCTCCGTCAGCGACTTCTTGGAGACCACAAGGACCCTCAGACCTTCCCTCGCCATGTTTCCACACTAGGAAACAGACGAGAACATTTGGGTTCAGCAATATATACAAAGCCTCTCAGTGTAAGAGGACTTTCTAACAAAAAGTAACACCATGTCTGCATCATGAATTCTCAAAAAAAAGACTTCTACCTCCTCTTCCAGCCAGTCGTTGTACTGGACGATGCCTGCCATCACCACATCAGCACCCTTCATGTAGAAAGTTATCTCTCCTGTCGATTCATCCTGAAAAACAGTGGATAAAGACATGATATTTACAGAACACATTTGCTACGCAACAGCTCTGTGAATCTGTTGCTCAGAAATGCAGAACCTATTTGGTAATTGTAATGGATTTAATGTCACTTTCATCAGGAAATCAAGTCAAGATTAAAACTATCAGGCTTCCTGACTGAGATATCAGCCAACAAAAACGATGTTAGTCATCAGAGTGAGTCACAGGACAAAAGGTGAAGTCTTTCTCAGACAATATGGTTCTGTTATTCTGTTTTCATATGCTGGCCCTGTGTCAAGTAGCATTAACTTCCAAATAACAGCCACCAAAGCAAAGCACTATTTCTACATCAAAAATGTTGCCAGTAATTATTAAAAATAATAAAAAGGAATGGATCTGTAATTTATTAGGTTGCTTCACTTTTTGCAAAAATTTACAGACAGAAGAAGAAATTGAACAATATTTTTCTAAAGGGCAGGGTCCCAACTGTTTTGCAAAATGTGGGGGGGGACCTAGCTGGTTTTTAAAGCAATCACTTGGACATGGAGAGTTAGGAGGTGCACTAGTAAAGAGATACTCCCAAATATACATATTTCTCAGTTTCTCACTTTTTTAGTAACCACATGTCAAGTGTAGAGGGGGTCTACAAACTGTGGCTCTTAAATTCTTTATTCAGAAACCTGTTTTTAATCATAAAAGCTAAAGCAAAAAGCAGTCTTAGCTATTCTTACGAGTTTTTTGACCAAAACAATTTTTACAGCTTGTGTGTGTGTGTTCCAGTAGTGTGCATCAACAGGTGCCTTTAGCACACAGATGTGTCATGCTGACATGAGACGAGACAGGACAGGTTACTGGACTCCAACTTTGGCCAGTTTAATCAGATGTGTCAACGCTTGTGACAGAACAAGTTTAAAAACAAACTCTGCATGCTGCACCAGGGGCCAGGCTGATAGAAAACACTGCTATTCTACTTTTTTCCCCTAGTAAAAGGTTGGGTTGCTTTTTTTTTTTTTTTTTTTTTTTTTTAACTAAAGAGAGAAAAATTTGAGAATTTTGATTCTTTAATTTCCACAATAATGTTGTGCAGTATGTAGAATATGTTGATAAAACATGTTCAATTTTTTTCAAGGGTGAAAGTAGGTTTTCAGACAAATGTTTTGTATCGCAAAGACAAAAATGGTTTAAGTCACAGCGAAATATTGTTATGAAGCACAAAAATAGCTAAGTTACATTTTTTTTCTAATTTAAAATGCTTTCAAATAACAACCATTACAATTTTAAGTTTAAAACTCACAAATGTCCTTTTTCAATTAGGTTAAATTCAACTCAATACAAACAAACATACATACATGTATTTCCCTGTATAAACTGCATTGTCCCACCGAGACTGTGATGTCTAATTTAATATTACCCTAGTGAAGACACATTTACTAAGCTTAAGTAATGTGGATATACTTAAGTATACTTGAATTGAGACTGATTATCAAGTGAAGTTTAGTTCACTTGTCATTAGGGAACAATTACATACCATATAGTATAATTCTGGTCTGTATATTGAAAAATATTCCAAATCAAAATAGTATTTCAAAACAATAAGAACTGTCGATAAATGGATTTTTTTCCAAGGATATATTCGAAACATGTTTAGAAAAAAAAATGCCACACAGATGTTTGTTGTCTACAGCTTTTAACTGTTTACCTTTTCTCTACAGGCATGTTAAGTTATGCTTTCTTACATAGGAGTAATCAGTGAGAACTGCTAACGATGCCAGTTAAAGGGACTGGGAGTTCTCTCAACTAGCGTGGTGGCTGACTGTTGTAGCTTTCAAAGACACCAGCTTGGATGATTTTTCTCATATTAGACCTGCAGAGGACAACATTTGTTTTACCAAAAAAGCAGCAAAAAAAAATCAACTCAGATGAACCTGTTTCCAGGGAACTCTCAGCTGTTTGTACAGAGAAGATGTATTATTTCCTCCTTGATTATTACAGTTTCCTGTAACATTTCAGGATGTGACTGTGAACTGTGTTGATATTCTTGGGCTTATTTAGTGTTGACCAGACTGTGATGATGGTTTTCTAAGAAGTTCCAGATGAGGGTGTGAAGGTTGCACAAACTGAACAATGAATTCCACTCTTGGTCTTAATGCACTGAGATGTGACTAACGTCCAAGAATCTTTATTTAATACTGTTTGCTGTAGGTCAGGGTTCCTACAAATGTACCATTTCAAAATTCCATACAGATCCAGACTGAAATAACTACATTTCTCAGCTATTTTGTAACATTCTGGAAATTTAAGTACACAACATTTTGAACTAATTGGGTTTTATTATCTGTATGCTTCACAAATTATGAAACAACACAATGCTGAAGTTAGCTTTCAGCTCACTATCTTGCCATTTGGACCAACTTTGGACAACTCTGCTCTATTTCAAAATAAAATTTTAAAAAAATTTAAAAAAAAAAAAAACCCAAAAACTGTCTTGTTGAAACTGGAGTGGATTATCCAGCACAGATACTGAACTGTGTGTCAATGCTTTGTTTGGCATTTACTTTGAGACAGTTTAAAAAAAACATAGGTCTATTTTAAAAGTTTAACCTCGTGGTCAACAGGCCAAAAGGTTGTGGAATCATTTTGCGAAGAAAGTCACTCAAAATCCAAAATAATCATTTAGTTGAACCAAAACCAAATGTGTGATGTAATGAAATTTACTTTGAATCTGTCTGTATAATTGGATTGAATTGACTATTTATTTTTCAAAGTACTCTGAGACAATATTTGTTGTGAACGGGTGCCATATAAACTGAATTAAACTGAACATGCTAAATGAAAGAAAAACAAAATAAAGTTATATGAATAAAACTCTGCATAATATAAAGCCACATAAAGAGCCCTTTGCTTTGCACAAATTTCTGTTTTCTTTTTCCAATCCTTGTTCAGACTTAGAAAATGATAACATACAAAATTCTATATTTTTAACACTACTTCTAAACTACTACTAAAAGTAGTTTATTTTTTACTTATTGGTGAACAATTGATGATGGACTTTCTAGAATCCTTTAAATTTTTCTTTGCGATTCTCCTAATTTCAAATTAATAAAATTCTGTATTTTTTTTCTTAAATAAAAAAACTAGTTAACCAAATAGTTGACCAAAAATAGTTTACATCATCATCGTTGTACCTGATATATTTTTAAATATATCACGGATTTTAGTTTTCTCCATTCAAGGACGAAATTTAACTTGGTTTTTCCTCTTTTAATTAACAGCAAAATAAATAACATTCTTCTACAACACATCATAAAGCAAATTGAACAACAACTATTTCTGGTGGAGAAAAACAATATCAATCAATATCAATATCATCTTGACACTCACTCGCACTATAATCCCCATCCTTTTGCTCTCGTAGGTGAAGGGAAATATCTGAAGGATGGTGAAGTTCAGAATTTGACCAGTAGGGGTCCGTAGTTGCATGGAGGATTGATCTCTTCCCACCAGAGTCAGCCCAACACTCTCAGTCCACTGCACCAGCGACACCTACCAACACCACAACAGAAAGATAAATTCACTCCATTATCCAACAGGTGATAATTTAGTTCATTATATCATAAATACAACAGAATGGAGAGGAAAAAATTGACCATTACCCCATGCTTAGATTTTTATTAATCCTCATAATAAACCCCTTATGTCAACATATATTCTATTTTTTTTTTTTTTTAAGTTTAATGAAAAGCAGTTGAATCCACTTTTGGAGAAAGAGTTGCGTGCACTGAAAGAGTACAGCTTTAATCAATAATGCAATCCTTTTCAGCACTTAAGGTTATTGACTGATAAACAGTGATGTCCATTTATGAAGAGAAAACATCCATTTTGCTCAATTCTTTCTGAAGAACACGGCATCATCCATTAATACAACAGCAGCATGAGAGGGGAGGGAAAAGATGGGATGTGATTTTTCAGAATAATTTTCAGGACAGCGGCCAGGTGGTACATCCAATTCACCATCGGTCCTCTGGCAGGACGAATGGCTGAGGATTCAAACACGAGTGAAGACCAGGAGGTTTTCATGTTATGACACTAAGTAACTAAAAAAACATATTGTTTCAAGATTACTTCAAATGCAAATGTGTCTCATGTGGTCAGACAAGGCCTAGCTAGGGGCCTTTTAATGTCAGCACAGCTCTGACTAACACAAGACTTGTCATCCAGGTTGGAAGAAGATATTCACTTAGTCATAGTACAGAAATACTGACCGTGGAAGCATTCTTGGATCTTGCATCCGTCACAAATGCACCACCAACATCTAGGTTGGCTGTTGGCTTCCAACTGGACCGAAAAATGCTCTAACTAGTCATCCTGACTCAAAAACCAGATGGCTGGGATTGGTTTATAATCAATTGCAGAGAAAAGTGATTCAAGTATATTCACCCCATGCTGATATGAATCACACACAACACATCTTGAATTATCAGTGCATATAAACCTGATCATTCTAGAAATAATGGAAAACCCTCCATGATTACTGCCCCTCCAGGTAGCAACATAAAACAAGATCGAAAATAAATTAATCTTTTATATTACAGTTGCATAATCTCACACTGAAGAATTTATTCAAAAAGGAAAACAAATCCCATGTTGAGAAACAACTGCTTCAGCTAAAATAACCACTGGCAGATTTATTGGCACCCCATATAATTCCTTTAAAATTAATGACTGTAGCATTTTAATAAGCTGAACACAAAACTGAAGTTATTATCTTTGTACCCAAAGAGGAACGATCTAGAATCAGCGTGCAGCTTCAGTTATTACAGCTAGAAACTAGTGATCAGGCCTGAAATCTGGGTGTAGTGATGGACTCAGACCTGAACCTTCAGCGACACATAAAGACAATTACAAAGTCGGCCTTCTATCACCTGAAGGCCTTCTATCACATTTCTAGGATTAAAGGGCTGATGTCCCAGCAAGATCTAGAGAAACTCATTCATGTATTTATCTTTAGTCGCATTGATTACTGCAGCAGTGTCTTCACAGGTCTGCCTAAAAAAAAAAGAAAAAAAAAAAAAAAAAAAAAAAAAAAAAAAAAAAAAAATCATTCAGACAGTTGCAGCTGATCCAGAATGCTGCTGCTCACATTCTCACTTAAACCATGAAGATAGAGCACATCACCCCAGTTTTAAAGTCCTTACACTAGCTCCCTGTAGCTCAGAGAATAGACTTTAAAATACTTCTGTCAGTTTATAAATCGCTGCATGGCTTTGCACCAAAACACAGCAATCAGGTCTTCTGGTTCTGGTATACTCCGAACCCCTAGGACCAAACATGGAGAAGCAGTACTCAGTTTTTATGTTCCACTTATCTCGAACAAGCTTCCAGAAAACTGCAAACCACCGAAACACGGAGTTCCTTTAAATCAATGCTAAAAACCCACCTGTTTAGAGTTGCCTTTGATTAATAATAACTGGAACATTGATCAATATATTTGAGGTATATTTGCTTGATCATGTTGATGATGGCTTTTGACAAAATGTAATGCTTATTGCTTGTTTCATAATTGGTTACTATATTATGTTTTTATGATGTAAAGCACTTTTAACTGCCATGTTGCTGAAATGTGCTATTCAGATAAACTTGACTAACCTAAGTAATAATAGTAAATATGAGACCCCCTCCAAAAACGCTAATCACTGCCTATTTTATTAGTTAAAACACCAAATATATCTTAATACCCACAATGGAAACTGTTGTGGCAGTACCACATCTACCGTCTTCCTTATCTTGGGGGTATAGCCAATTAGCGCGGAGGAAAATTGAATGCTGGCTGCGTTGCAAGCACCAGCCAATAGCATGTGAAGTAGCCTTGCACCTAGAAAGTTCAGCTTCCCAACAGCATTTCCTTTCAATATTTTAGATATGTGCCATGAAAAGATACAGAATCAGGTCATTTTTCCTCAAATAATTTGAAATTACCTTCCACAGAAAAATCCATGAATACTAAACTGTGAACACATTATGTACAGTGTTCTTTATATATTAAGCAAAATAATATGCAAAATATTTGTTAAATGTGAATTGTGCTTGACACAAATTGGCAAAATTGTCAAATACTTAGATTATAAGAAATGTTCTTTGCCTTAAAGCTGCAGTATGTAACATTTATGAAAAATATGTTTACATATTTGTTAAAATTGTCCTTATGACAGTATGAGACAGATAATCTGTGAAAAAATTAAGCTCCTCTGTTTTCTCCCAGTGCTCCCAGCACTAACTGCAGAAATAGACCACTCAGTCTGATACAACCAATCAGAGCCAGGAGGAGGGTCTTAGCGCTGTCAATCACCCTCATGGTGCTGCTCACACACTCCCCCTTGCTCTCTGCTACGCTACAGCTGGTTCACCACGACATAGCCTGCCACGAATGCTAAGACTAGTTAGCATAGCCACCGATGACGGCGCATAAAGTAAAGTTTAGTTTATTTGTACAGCACATTTTAGCAGCAAGGCAGTTCAAAGTGCTTCACATCATAGAAACATCAATCAAGTATACAGAAAATTATATATATAAGTTAAGCGGTACAGATAAGTTGTTTCTTCACCATTAGCACATAGCAGTGCGTACACAAAGGTGATTGACAGGGCTAATACCTTCCTCCTGGCTCTGATTGGTTGTTTTAGGTCGGGAGACAGCAATAGGAGCTCAGGGAGGAGATGGAGGAGTTCGATCTTTTCACAGATTATATCTCTCATACTATACTGTCACGACATGGTGACAGTTTTAACAAATATGGAAAAGACATTTTTGTAAAAGTTACATAGTGCAGCTTTCAGTTACAGTGTTACCTTATTTTGAGAGCTATGATTTCATATAAGGAAATGGTGATTTTACTGTAAAAAAAAATTGTGATACCATCTTGCTATCATATCACCCACCCCTTGTTCAAGCTAAAATGATTTCATAATGCTTCTTGAGGCTTGGGTTTTATAAAACAGGATTTTTTTCAATGCAGCAGTAAGAAACATAGGTCGGTCTCTCCCCGTGGCTGACTTGTACCTCATCTGGGCTGGACGCCTGGTAGACCCTGCACGTGTCTTCATAGTGCTGCTCTGCCTCGGCCTGGTCTGTCACACCGTTGGCCTCGTATACAGGCGTCACGTTGTGCACCAGGGCGATGGCTTTCACAGCCTCGTGAACTCTGCTGCTGATGGTCTTTCGGACCTTGGTGGCTGCTGGAGCCCTGGAGGCCGGAAGGTCATGGGTTGGCTGGGGACAAATGCAGAATGCGCTGTGACGGAAATAATGGCACAAGTCTGTTTTGAAATTAAAACCAAGGTTTCTGACTGTTCGATAGCGAAAATAAGCTGGAGGGCCAATGGCACCGTCATATTCAACACAGTTACATTCACAAATACGGTTTGTCACTAAGTCTTACTATAATTTCAAAATAAGGGCGTGATGAAAATAGTTAAACCTTCTATAGAAGACAGAGTCTTTCATTCCTGTCTAAAAGAGGACCAACAAGAGTAAAGCTCTTTCAGTTGCTGCTTTGACAGCGATCTGTAAACATAACCAGATGTGTAGAGTAAATATGAATGATCTGGTTTTGCATTGTGGTGCTGCTATTTTTAGAAGACCGTGTGCTCCAAGGGTTAATGATGGTGTCATTAAAGAAGTCCTGTCAGCGCTTCGCTTGTGGGCTGATCCTGTTTCCTGCTTCACTAACCTCTGGTGTCAAGAGGACAAAGAGTGTCATATGAGATCAGGAAGCATTCAACCAAACAATAATCCCAACCTCAAATGTTCCTCAACACAATGCTCCATGCTTTTTTATCCTTCCCCAACCTTTTCTTGACTTTTTATTTTCAAGTTGTTTTTTTTCTTACCTGTGTGTATGCGCTGAACACATGACTCTGTACTTCATCCATAGAGTCCATCCCGTAAGCCACCGTTCCAAGATGGAGACGCCTGAACACCATTTCGTTTTGGGTAAGGGTGCCTGGTAAAAAGAAAAGAACAGGGCTTGTGCATGTTTTCTATTTTACATTTCCAGACCCAAATTTCTAGGTTTTGCAAAATATAAACTTTAAACTGGGTTATTTTTGAGGTTTTTTACCTGTATGCTCCACAAATCACAAGAAAAACACAATGCTGAAGCTGTATCCTGATTTGTCAGTGTGCTAACGGATTAACCACCAGCAGCTTTTTTGGTGTCGAATCTAACCTTGATCAGTTCCAATTCCAAATCTACAACGCTTGGATTTCTCAAATAAAGACTGATTTTTTCAGTTAAAATTTGTAAACTCTGCATCGTCACCTGAACAACCAACAAAAAACAAAAATACTTTTGGCTGAAATGTTAGAATTAAGTTATTATGTTGGAAATCAAAGATAAATAATGCTACTTAAATATTAATGAAAACTAACACTTTATTTTTTTAGAATTTTAGATATTTATCTTTTAGAAAATGGAATAAGCAACAATGCCTTGAAACCTAAACAATTTCCTACTCTTAACTTTGATTTTTCATGCCTATCCAGACCTGGAAAGGTAGGAAAACAAATTCAATACTTTTCAAGACTGTGTGGGAACTCTGACAAAGAAATCATTTCCATAAAAGAAACCAAATTGACCAGCAGGATTTTCGCAAAAGAGCAAATACTTTTGATGGTTTCAGATTTACAAACAAGTTATCTGAAGCAGATTTTGCAGTTGACATGTAGTAACTGAAAGCCAGAAGGCCTTGACACGACACACAACCTCTGAATCCTCACACTTACTTTAAAAGCATTTTCTGCCAGTATATCAAAAAGACTTGAGGGGCCATGCACCTACATTAGCCTGACCCGCGGACCCCGCTGGCCTAATCGCACTGGATGTGGAAATGGCTGATCATTTTATTGGCCATGAGGGCTGTAAATCTGACGTACAACACCTCACGCCTGAGGAAGTGCAGTGGTAAAGGCTGCTGGGCTGTAAATGTGTGTAAGGATGAGAGACTTTGGGGTCTCATTTTATGGTTTAAGGTTTCAATAGGTAGCAGAAACCCCACCACAGAGCATCGCCCCCAGGGAAGGAAAACACTAAACTCATTTACCATAAGCTCCCATTTTGGAGCTCGACTTGCTGGCCCCAGTAAATCTTTTGCTCAGAGAACAAAGAGTATGCAGTGCAGTGGAACCTGTTTTGTCAGTAAGCAGGTAGGAGATGCGTCCGAGCTGCTCTGGTATGGTGCTGGCCCTCACCACCGTCCCTGGGATCTTGGAGTCTTTCTTGATCATCCAGCTGAAAACCATCTTTCCCATATCCAGGTTAACGCGCAAACTGTATTAAATAAAGAGGTAGTTCATATTAAGCTTCTTATGAAACCACAAAATTATCTATAGAATATTTCAGATAATCTTATTTTGGACCTGATGGGCACAATGTGGGAGAAGAGAAGTAAGAACCGGAAGATCTGGAGGTACCAACGGCCAGCAAAGTGCTGGAGGGCCACCATGACCAGCGACACCACAACCAGAGCCCCAAACAAGATCTTGGTCAAACAGTTCACCTCCAGATCAAACAAACCCACCTATCAGGAGGAAAAGAGGAAATCCTTATGACTTTAATGAAGCATAACAAAAATGTATGTATGTGCAATGCAGTGTCATGCAAAGGTATGCATACTCCTGAAACTTTTTCTGCAGTTTGTCACATTACAACCACAAACTTCATTGTATTTTGTTGGGATGTTATTTCATAGATCAACGTAAGTTTAGCATTGCTGTGAACTGAAAGTAACATGATACATAATTTTCAAGACTGTTCACAAAAACCTAAAAAGTGTGGCATGCATTTGTAATCAGGCCCCCAGAGCCAATACTAGCTCAGTCAGATGGGACGCATAGTGGCTGTTAAAAATCAATTTCAAGTCTTGCTTTAACCTACCTAATGCTTAGTGAAGCTTATGTTTAGCTAGTTTTCATTAAAAACAATATGTTGTAGTGCTCAATTTTACATATAAACTATGACTATTATTAATTTATGGGCATGATGCTACCCGCACCATAATTCATCATGGTGATTGTGTGCACAGGGTTAAGTTTAGCTTTAGTAGGCAATAAAATTTTATTTTGTTCTCATCTAACTACAGTAAGTTGTAATAATGCTAAGATTAGACCACACACAGAGTAATTCCATTCACTGATTAGGTGATTTCTGAAGGCATTGGTTGCTCTCGATTTTATTTAGCGGCACCTGAGCAAATGAGGCTGGATACAAATGCATGTCACACTTTTAAGATTTTTATCAAAACACAAAAATGACAAAACAATGCATAATTTCAAACTTCACAGGTTTTTGTTGGCCTACTAAAATCCTATTAAAATCTGTTAAAGCTTGTGGTTGCAATGTGAGGAAAGTTCAAGGGGTGTGAATACTTTTGCGAGGCGCGACATGCAGATCTAAGAAAGACCATAACTCCCATTTGCCCATTTGGAACATCAGTGATGTTGATAAATGGTTCACAAGCTGTACTCCATTTAAGGCACACTACTGTACCTTGTGCCGTGGGTTGGAGGTGTTCATGACGCTCCGCAGCTCCTTGCCTGTGTAAATCACAACCCCCACCACCGTGCCTGGGGTGAGGGGAGAGAAAAAGGCCAAAAAGTGCCCCAGGTCAGTAGACTAAAGCGCCAGCATCAACCATAATATGTCAGAAAGATGTTTTCCAGACCCATAATCCTGACATGAATAGACTTTTCTAAAATGAAGAAAGTCAGATTTCCAATTGCATAATGGGTAACACATGTTAAAGCAGGTTAAGGTGGATTTACTCTCCTGCAGGAGAGAAAAAACTTTTTTTTTTTTTTTAATTCTACTTAAGTTTCACTGAGCGATTTATAAACTAACAAAGTTCTTCTCTGCCTCACTAATTTTTCACAAAATAACAGATTAACAGTTCCAGAAGTAGCCAGTTAATTACATGAACAACCACTTTATTGGTGTAATCTGAGTCAGACATTTACCAGAAGCAACAACTGTGCTCGCCCACAGGGTGTTCTCAATGCTGAGACTTTCGTTTACTGGGGGGTCTCCATCTTCCTGTAAAGGTAAATAATGGTGAGGGAACAGCCACAGTCTAAATTATACATGGAGGATTTTTAAATGGGAAAAAAAACACCATTAGTTATGCTCTTTTTCACTTCTATTTATGGTGCACTTAAGATAGCAGACAAAAATGGATGACAAATGGATTTAAAATAAATAAAATCCTTTTGGATTTTTTTAATGTAAATAAACTGTAACAAAAACAAAATTAAAAATCCCAGACTAAACTCAACTCCCAGAGAGTCCTCTCTGAGCAACTGCAGCAGCTCCCTTTGTGTCTGATCATGTGACCAGAGAGCAGCCAATACTCTTAAGTTTATGAAGCAGGAGACCTTGATCTGTGTTGTCTGCAAACAATTAACTCCATCCAAATATAGTTTAGTGGAATTATCAACAACTCATATCAAAACACAGAGTGTAAACATGCTAGCATTAGCCTAGCACTTGAGCAGATTGCTCAGGATAAAAACATTATCTGGAGGAGCACGATGTGAGTTTACCAATGGTGGGCACACTTCTGCTAATCCGCTAATGGACTAATATTGGAGCTACGATTTCATTTAGTGCTTTAGAGTTTCTACTAACTATAAAAACATTTAGTGCACTTAGTTGCCCCTAAATTGATTTTTCCAGATAAATTCTAAAGCATTAAATTACTTGTCTGTTTTGCAAACTTTCAGTTTGACATCTGTGTTCAAGTTTTGGATATCGACTGTTAAGAACTCTTAGTTAGATGTTTGTATTCATGATTTTATTTCGAAGGGGGTTTACGCAGCAGTTCTGTTTCCTCTCCTCATGTTCTTTCCCCGTGATGTGGTACAGCAAACGAGTTTATTCTGAACCCAGAATGCATCGCTGTTGAACTGCAGCTTGTCGTGCCTGTTTAAAATGTACTGATGTCCTGCGTGCTTTCTGAACCAAGCCCTACCATGGTCAACAAGGTAAAATCAGCAGCAGAGTAAGCAATATTCAACAACTATAAAACTGAAACCATGAGTAAAAGGTCTGTTCAAAAGAATTACTTCCTGAAGTACAAACCATACAGGCGAGTATGCAGTAACAAATTTTATCCTGTTGAGGACAATATACCATATTATACCACATGTTGTGTCATTGACACATGGTGGGTATCAACATGGTTGACCGTAGTGCTTTAATATTAGATTCTGCTAAATACCATGTTGATATAGCATTTTAATGTTAGTGGAACTGATGTTTATGTTTAGTGCTTTAGAGTTAGCGCAACTAACATTTTAGCTAGCAGTACCCACCATTGGAGTTTACTAAAGAATGCAACTGTATGTGTCAACTTAGACATTATCTTTAGATATATAAGGCAGCTCTGTCACCGTCATGGAAAAGTTGATACTGGGGCATCTTGAACGTCACTAAGTTAATTAGGACACAAATACGGAAATAATATGAACAGTAATACTGATGAAATGTAAAGTGTTATTTTACTACACTTTGTAGTGGCATAATCTTAAAGCATATGGATAAGACTCATTTTATCAACTTCAATGTAGTATCAGATTAAGACTCAGTCTAAATGAAATGTGGAATTTTGAATAACTCTGCTTGGACAGAAATGCCTTTTGTTTTATCTGACAAATACCAAAATTTTTATTGATCCATGTAGGTAAAAAAGATTAAATTAAAGGTGTTGGACAGTTATTTAATCAGCTACAAATATGTTAAATATATGTGAAATCACAAGCAAGATAACAAGCACACAGATGTGCCTGCTTGTCAGAGAGTCAAAAAGAACAGACTTACCCTGGTGAAAGTTCCAATAAAGTTATGAATATCAATGTTTGGTTCTTCTGCATACACATATGATCTGATCTGGAGAAGGTCCTGTGAAAAGACAAAGAAGGTTTAACATCTGAAGACACTGAGACTGCAGGATTGACCTCTGCCTGATTTTCTATTTTACACTCTTGCTAAATTTGCTTGAGGACACAGTCTAAAAATTGCAAAAATGTTGATCATATCTTTCTTTCCAAGTCAACCAGGAATAAAAAAAATTCTAATGACTTGATAAAACAACAAAACTTTTTCAGTTTCCAACAACACTTATTAGCCTTTTGCAATTTCATCAGAAGTGATCATTATCACTCTCAAGCTAACAGCTCCCATGGCACCATCATGTCAGAGATGACAGTTACAGCTATGGGAGAATGTCTTCAACAATGACTGATCCTCGAAGGAAGTGCAACACATCAAAAGAAAGTTTGCCTCGACTATTTTCAGAATTAAAAAATCTTGAGTCAAACACTGAAAACCTTCTGGTGAGTAAAGGCCTGAGGTGAGTTCAGCCTTTTAGTTATGGGGTCCTTTGATGTGCCAGGCACCCTACTCTTGACTCAAATGACCACTCTTGTTGTAATGAAAGACCTGCTGCTACTCTGAGAAAACAATCTGGATGCACAATTACTCCTGTGTTCTTCAGTTAGAACAGGATGAGACTAAACAAAGGTATAATCCTTGACTTTTTCTCCAACGTCCTTCTGACTCACTGCGGCAGTCGGCAGCCTCTGGGTGCAGGCCACCGGGAGGCGCAGTTTCCAGTCTGTCTCTCCGTCCAGCTGGTCAGTTCGCAGGAAGCAGGACCCTGGACAAGATGCAACAAAAAAACAAACTCACCTCTAGAGGGCAACCATACACAGACATTTAGTCAAAGTAGGATGCTCATTGGCTTCTTTACAAGCAAAAACTACAATAAATCAACTCCACACTGACAGAATCTCATATTGGTTTCAAGATGCAAGTGGGAATAAAATTATAAATAATATTATTCTGGCAACACCAGTTAAGTGAGACAATAGGCTGCATATTACTGTTGGTAGAGAAAGGAAAGGCATTCAGAGCCCATCCCCCTCCTCCAGCATGCATGCGTCACCCTGCCCAAAACTCTCAATCATGGCTTAGGCCCTTCATAATTGACCTAATGGCCTCCACATGGAAGAGAGCTAACCAAGAACCATTTCCAGGAAAACAAACTTGGTTTATTTTCCTGGAACAGGAAGACACAACAACAAACATGAAGCCTTTCATGGTCGTGGTTAGGTTTGTAGAAAGAAAGAACAATGCATTGTCCTTCAGTACATCTATCATCATTGACAGAGCTTGTTTTTATCTGTATTTGATTATTCAGATGAGCCAGTGAGGTATCCTCCTTGACTGTCTCTTGTTGTCTCTGCATTTCATCTTATGCATCCCTTGATTTTCCTTTTCATTATCTCCTCATTTGAAAGACAAAAATTAAGTTGGGCAAGACATTGCAGAGGGCACATTGTTTTCTTTACGTGGATCATTACTTTACCACCACGTATCATTTGGGAAGCAATCTACAAGCGGATCCATTAATACATCATGAGGCTACCTGTCATGGCTACAGGTTAATCCCAACACCTTGGTGCCTTTTATTTGTTTAAAAGTCATTTCCCAAACCAGCTAGCTAAGTCGGGGTGTTGTGGATATCTGGGAGAATGACCAGCAGATGTTTACCATTTCTTTCAGAAGTCCTGAGAAAGATCATGTCAGCAGGGACACGTTGGTTCTGGAAAGAAAGGCAGAAAGAAAAACAAGAATTCAGTAACTTCATTCAGCAAATTCAGTCACTTCATTACTGTTTACTTTTCCTTCCCCGTCCCTCCACTTCTCCCTATAACTGAACACAAACAAGACTTTAAGCTCTGCATGGGCCACATTAGCAACAGCCAGTCAGGCACAAATAATAATCCCTCCTAAAAATGTCCCAGCCGTGGACGTCAGTCAGCTTTTTACACTAAGGTCAATAGATTCATCTGGAACTTAATCCAGAACTTGGTGAGGAAAGTTAGATCTGTTCCTCATCAAATGCAGGTTTAATTTATATACTATCAACATCAATGAACAACTACATTAAGACCCAAATCAACCTGAAAAAGAAATAACTGGTCACTTTAATCCCCCAAAACTATTGACTGAGCTTTAGGTCACAATCCTCTAGAAATTATTCCTGTTGCCAGTACAAGTTTTTCTTCCACTCAACTTTCCATTATAAAGCATGGCTATAGCACTTTTGGAACAACCAGGTTCTTTAGCAATAACCTCTTTCTTGAAGGGATCAGTGACTCTCTACTAGACAACTGTCAAAGTATCAGCCATAACTACAAAATGGACAAAACATGACATTTCTGTTTTAAAAATCATTTTTATTGGCATTAATTAATATTCTAATTCTCTAAAACCCTGAATTTTGGGTTTTCATTAGCTGCAGGCCATAATCGTTAACAACCTAAATATATCACTCTGTGTGTAATAAATCTATAGAATATTTGAGTTTTACTTTTCGAAGTTAATTATTAAAATAACTTTTCCATGATAGTCTAATTCGCCAAGACACACCAGTACAAAGTAAGCTTTCTAACAGTTATTGACCACAGGGTTCAGCCAACTGCTTTAAGCCTCTTTCTTAAGCCAAGCCTTCTTTAATGCACACCTTTCACTTGATGAGGACGAGCTGGTAGTGGATAATCTAACAAAAACATCTTGATTTTAATTGATACAACATATTATAGACCATTTTCAGAAGCATAATTCCTTTGCAGGACTGTATCCAAAGTAATACTTAGATGTTTGAGGATGAATTCCTTTCAATAGGGTTTATTGCTTCCCTGTATCACAAAGTTTGCAGTTTTGTCACGATATTAACACCTGAACTCTTCATTCAGAGCTAAAAACTATAGCACAAACTAACATGAACAACCTCCTGGGATCCATGGAAGAAGCTATTCCAAATAAATCTTGAAAATATATTTAAGACTTTTAAAGACTCAAAAACGGACAGCATGTCATAGCTGATGTTTCTCAGTCTGCAAACTGAAATGATTGAATTAAACGATTCGGAATGGGATCTTTAGTTGAGAACAGTTGAGAGGACCATTTTCTTACGCTTTCATTAAAAAGAGGAAACAAATCTGCAAATCACTCTAAAATCTTAAATTATATCTGAAATCAAAAAATAAAAAAATCCACATCAATCTAACTAAATTGAATTTGTGCTAGAACTCATTAGAGCCATTTTAGGTTCACATCTCTTGTGTAAGTATTAAGATTTGACAGGCTGAGGCTCAGAATTGATCACAAGATTACAAAATCTTTACTAACTCCTTCCCTTTCAGTCGCCAGTGGGGCACAGATGATTAACAACCCGGCTTGTTATTGGCCGTCACATAAAGGGTGACTCAACGGTCCTGAAGGGCCCCAACTATTCACAGATGTTCATCAAAACCTTCAGCAAACAATCTTCAACAAACCTTCTCCACGATTATGAGGTCGCCCACTTGAATGCCGCTGCTTTTAACCTTCACTGTGCCTGAAATGCAGAACAAAAGTAAGGGGAGGAAGTTTATTTATGAAGGAACAGTTTTATATCTCGACACTATTTGAAAGTCTGCAGATTTATTTTACTTTAACAGTATCATTGAGACATTAACGTATCCTCTGGGTGAACTGGTGTCCTGCATGCCAAAGCAGCTCTCTGTGCAGATTTGAAAGAATGCTGGAGGGGGGGAGTTGAGCCTTTTTCTCTCATTCCACTTGGAATGAACAGGCAAAATTGTTTGGAGGAGATCACTGACCCTTGAACTGTGCTATGACCTCTTGGCTTTGCATATGTAAGACATTAAAGTGCATTAATATTGTTATGCATTTTGGGCTCGCGGGACTTCACATAAGTGCTTTGAACATTTTTTTTTAAGGAACAGATAAAACAGTGCTGCTTCCATAAAATGCAACTATTTTCTATTTCTTCCATATATCTGTTAGTGTTCCTAAACATTGGATTGAACAAAACTTGGATAAACCACAACTAGTTTCTTCCCGTGTTAAATAAGCACTATGCAAAGTACTGACACCATACAATTTCTATAAAACCACAAATTATGCGCAGGGGTTGCCATCATGGAGGCAACCAGTCATTGTGTTTATGGCTAAAACAAGCTGCCACATCAAAGGGGCAAAGTGATGGAAACCACAAGAGGTCTCCTGCTTTTTATTGCTGCTACCACTTTATTCCAAGGCCTCTTATATACACTTTTAAATCTCTGCTTTGAATTACCCACCATTTCCCCTAGCCCCAATAAGTTTTAATAGGACCAACCTCCTACAGTTAGTGGAAGCCACTGATTCAGGGGAACAAATAACAGACAGATATCAGCATAGAAAAACATAAGCTGAGCTGTTTAGGCTTATTTCTCACCCCTGGTTGAAAGCTTGCTGTAAACTTGAGAGTTTACTTCTTTGTCTCGAAGGTAGCACCTTATCTCTTCAATTGCCTCCCTCATTATGGTGATAAACAAAACAAGACCCTGGACAAGAGAGGGAAACGCTACAATTAGAGGGAGGATAAACTTTTTTGAAATGCAATGAAGAGCGGAGCAGCCTAAACAATATAACCCAACCAGAAAAATGCTCTGTTGAACCAGTGAACACAAATAATGTCTGAGGAAATGAAGTGGAGGAACTACAATGATTAACAGTTGTTGGAATGCAACATACCAAAGGGACCCAGTAGGTGTAGAGGGCACCTAGGCGTAACTCCTCGACAAATTGAGAGCAGGCCAGTAGCAAAAAGTACAAGTTGAAGAAGTACTTAAACTGATTAAACAGCACCTGAGGACAGAGAGCAGAAACGGTGTGAAACACTTAACATGTGCTAAATCACAGCCGCCTCTTTTGTCATTGCAGAACACTGAGGTTATATCGGTGTTGTTCCTCTTGCAGACGCTTTCATTTTATCACAAGAATCTTAAAAACTACAGCTTTAGAATCATACTGAGAAATGTTTTGAATATTCGACTTGAGTAGTTAGTTGCTTACTTGAAACATCACATAAACCAGTCAAATTCTACTCTATGACATTCTCACCCCTCCATAACAAGTCACGACTGCTGAAAAGTTCTGTGGGATAATATGGAAATATGCTTTCATAAATAAAACCTGACTCAGAAAAGCGAATACTATGATAATACATTATTTGTTACTGGGGGAAATGTATTATGAACATTGCCAAAACAGCCTATGCTATTGCAGAATGTGTAAATATACACGCATTTCAGTTTTATATATATATATATATATATATATATATATATATATATATATATATATATATATATATATATATATCAATATATATATATATATATATATATATATATATATATATATATATATATATATCAATATATATATATATATATATATATATATATATATATATATATATATATATATATATATATATCAAAGTTGCTCTTACACTTTTCAGCTTTTCTGACTCACAAAAGAAAAGTAGAAGAGACTCATGACCGAAACGACTGGTTGAGTAAGCCACTATCTCAATAAAACAGGTGACAGCACAAACAGCAATGAACTTTTATCTATTTGTAAGAAGGTTTTTTTGTGTTCTAACATTTAAACCATAAAAATGACTTCCAGTGGAGACCTGACCACATTAGCTGCTGAAAAGAAACAAAACACTAAATTCAACATTATGTATATTTGAACTGTAATGTTTGCTGCACTGCAAACATATGCAGTCATATTCAAAAAATTAGAACGTGTTCCCAAGAGTATATCCAGAAATAATAACAGAGATCACCACAATAGAAGTAACTTAACTGCAATATGATTGTATTGAAATGTGTTTAATTTTTCACACTTTTCACAGATTTTGATCTACAATGAACCAGATTTAGCTCTTCATGGGTTTATAAGCATGTAGCAATGTGAAAATATCTGTGTGATCCTAAACTTAACGCACACACTCCAACTTTGCCCACTTTCATTACCACCTCCATGTGAGATTACAACTAGGAGAAAACTTGTGCCTTCTTGCTGCTACTTCATGGCATTTCCAGAAATGTTGCCCAGTGGAGATGGCAGCGCAGCAACCAATCTGCAGAAGCATAAACCCTGCCATATTTTCTGGAGGAAACAACATCTTGACATGAGACAGAGTAAACAAAAAAGCATCTTGATTTGCAATGCAAAAAGTTCATGCTCTTGTCTTTTGCTTCCCAAACAAATCTGAGCTACTTTCAATTTCAGACGGCATAAACAAACACACAAAAAATATCTTAAGACAACTGGATGCCCAGAAAGCAAATGAGAATATGCAAATCAGGAAAGGAAAATGCCATAATCAAAAACACAGCTCATAGACTTAGACATAGGAGTCCAAGCCCACATGTAGAAGTATGGCTAATGCAAACTATTAGGCCTCTCTATCAACACCAGGTGTTTGCTAAAGGAGGATTTATTGAGCTTTCCTCCAAGAACACTACATAACACAAACTCTGTATATTTTCGGTTCATTATTTAAATAAAACATAATTTTAAAAAAGAATAAGCGATTAAAGATTTGGTTCAGTCTTACTGAGAAAATGATCATTTTAGTTTTTTCTGTCTGAACTGTAATAAGCTTAAGTTTAACCACTGCTATAGAACTGATTAGCAGCTGCATGAGAAAACACAAACATGTAGTCCTTGTAGCATTATTAAAAGTTTACAGGTCCTAAAAAGGTTTAACAATTATCTTAACGAGTTATTTAAAAATCCTTAAATACTGAAAATAAAAAACATATCTATTTGCTGCTCTGAGGTGACCGAGGTGAGTCTAAGACTGGAATTTGCATCATAACCTTCAAGAAAAGCTAAAATTACACTAAAGAAAAGATGAGCACATTTTAGGACTACAAATTCCCTTTTAAAACATGTCCACCAAGCGGACAGTGAACTCAGGTCTGCCTGAAGGAGATGGACAAGGTTAAACAGAGGAAAGATGAAGAGGCGACCTTTGACCGACACTAACCCCAGGAAGGAAGGTGAAGAAGTTGTATTTCTGGTTGTTAATGACATTCTTCGGGTACCTCTGCTCCCTCTTCTCTGGGTGGCCGAGCCACACGGTGCGGGGACGGAAGTCCCCCATACCGCAGCAACTTGACCACGGGCAGCATCTGAAAGCAACGGGGGTGGGGGGGACAAATTACTATAAGAAACAGTAGATAAAACAATAGGTTTCTACAGCAAACTTCCATTTTCATCACAATCTCACGCTGAAAAAATAGGAAATATCACACCTTTATTTTAGGATATTTATTCAGTCGAAAAACAATTACTGGCTCCCCTGCTGTTCATAAAGCCCCCTTTAGCGAACAGGACAGCACTTAGCCTTCTCCTATAACATTTCACAAGGTCAGAGCAGACAGACAGAAATCTTTGATTATTCCTCTTTCCACACTCTCTCTCGAGAACATCCGGAGTCCTGCATTACTCAATTCAATTCAAAAATACTTTGATTCAAAAGGCATCTACAACAACTCTTCTGACAGTTTTGGACAAGAAGGATTTCCTGAAGCAGTCTGTACTACAGTGAGTCTTAAGAAACCTCTGACTGAAGACAATCTGTTGTACAACAGTCTAACGAAGAGGATGCTCAGGGTTGTCCATAATCCTTTTCATTTTATCAAGAACCCTTCTTTGCACAACAATCTCTAATAATAATAATAATAATAATAATTATAATCTCTATCACAACAATCATCTCTTATGCCATCTTCTTCTTTGACAGGTTTCCTATTGAATTTAGGTCTGGTGGAAGAGATGGCTATGAGGAAGGTTAATAACCAGAAAAATGTGGGGGGGGGGGGTTTCCAGATGTTCCTCCTTTGTTTCATGACAGACCTATTTGGAGTGTTTGTTGCAGAAAGCTTATCTCATCCCGGTAGAGTTTAGTAAACTCTACATGTTTTCTTTTGTGATGGTAGGACATAAAAGGTTTTTTCCTGTCTTGACTCAAGACCAGCTAAGAACCAGCTAAGTACATAGCATCTAATGGTTGCTATGAAGACTCTATGTTAAATGCAAACTTTCTTTTGAAGCAACTGAAGATAAGTTGAAACAAAATTTCAGTAAAGGCATTTTTTTGTAATTATTTGACAACCATTAACATCTAATTAAAATCCGATTAAACTGACATGTTCAACTGGTTTGACTGAATTACACGACTGAAATATTCAACCAATTCAAAACGCTTTGCACTCTGGTTCCACAAAACACTACTCAAGAGATACTTGTAAACGAAAAGCAGTACTTTCCTACAACAATCGTTTACGGGGGTACATTTTTTACACTTGTAATTTGTTTTTATCCTTGAGAATGGGGAGGGGATGGAGGGGTTAATAATGGCCCAAGAAAAAAATCTTGGTTCCAGGAAAAGGGTCCTGCAGTCAAAACACACCTATAGGCCCTTGTCCAGCCCTTGTAGTCGGTAGCTAGGAAAAACGAGCTCCTGTGCCACGTCATATTTCTACTCCAGGGGAAACAGGTAGTCGGGGATTACTGCTCAGAAGTTGAATGTTTCCCTGGGAGATTATGTTACTGTAATACAAAATGAATTTATTTTTAGGCTTTTTCTGAGCTATACCACCAGAACAAATTTGGAAGTGTTCACATCATCATTTACAATTCAGAGAAACTGTCACTATAAATGCTCCACTGTTGGTAATATGTACCTTACTCCACCCAGACACATGCAGAAGGAGCAGCGCTGAACTGCCATAAGAGTCATGTAAATAAATATTAACCTTATCTGCTGAAGGGAGGTCATTTTCAACACTCTCCCAAAACAAACATTTATGATCTAAGCTAACTTATCTTTAACCTAGTAGGAGTAAGAGATTCTGTACAACAGAAAACAGTCTATAAGCAAAACATGAATGACTGTTATGAATTGTGACGTAGTTCTTAATCTTAAAGGCTTGAAAAAAATGTTCTTGTACATTGAATAGCAAACAAAGGATATGTGATTTATGCAATGCTAACATTCCAACGGAGCAAGTTGAGCATCACATCTAAACAGGTTAAACATTGTCATGAAATGCTTCTTTTTTCAAGAAGTCATTGAACTCCTTGCCTAACTAACCCAAAGCTTAAGCCTTGAATCATCTAGCTTCTACCCAAGTACTTCGGATTGTGATTTCCTGGATGGCAAACCCCTCAAACCCCCAGTCACACAGACCCAGGTTCTGGTTCTGCTGGAGGTTTCTTCCTGTTAAGAAGGAGTTTTCTTCTCCACTGTCACTACATGCATGCATGAGGGATTGCTGCAAAGTCAACGACATAAATAAAACGGTTGTCCACTGTCGCTACATGTTCATCCAGGAGTAGTGAGTGCTGCAAGTCAGTGGCTTGATGCAATCTGGTGGATTTCCTTAGATAGAAAACATTTTGACCAATTAGAATAACAAACTGAAATTGAATGCATTATTTGATAACTAGGATTGACTTGTAATGCATCTACTTGACTTGTAATCTGTCTGTAGGATTGGATTCAATTAACTTTTTTTTGTGACGTGCCTTGGGATGACGTGTCCTGAATTGGCGTCATGTAAATAGTATACACTAAATTAAACTGTATAATGATCTAAAACACTGTACTGCCTCACCAATGTTTTTCTATTGTATGTAATAGTTACTACATGTGTGTCAAGGCATCATAACAAAGCCACACCATAAACTCCCTGATAACAAAATGTAATTTATAGATAACATTTTATCAAACACCACACAGACACAGCAAAACAGATATAATGTAAAGCTTCGTTTAAATGACTGTTATCAGTATTTGGGTGGAGCACTGATGGTGGCGGGCTTATTGATTTGTATACATATCACCATGCAAGGACACATTTTATCACATTTCCAACAAAATTCTGCTGTTAAAGATAAACTCATAATCAGTGAGAAGAATGGCTCACCAGTTAAAGCCTAAGCCTTTACTATGTGTAGCTTCTCCTTAAATTATTGCAGATGAAGACAGATGGGCAGTTCAAAAATGAAGTTCATGCATTTGTCCAGTAGAGTGGAGTAGCTCTGACTGTGTTGTTTACAACATGCTCAGTATTGCAACCAACACATGAATAAGGACAAATCACATATTACTGGACAGAGGTAGTGACTGTGAAAAAAACAAACCATAAGAGGGGGTTAAATTGCCAATTTTTAGCAGTTATAAGACTGTTATACAATATTTCTGAATTATATTTGCTTGATTTGTCTTTATAATTTTGATGAATTGATATTGGCTTTGAATGGATGTAAAGGCTTCAGAAAAATATATAATTAAGCTAAATAATACAAAAGCTATGAACACTTTGACCATCTCCATAATTCCTTATAGACATAACAATCCAAAAAGATTTTATAGATTCAGCATAGATTAAGTTAAGGTATGTGCAATATTCATATCAAAAAGGACTGCTTGGAGAGCAATAAATGTTGGTTAATATATTCCAAGTGTCATGAACTTGCATTTTACATGCTAATGCAGTGTTTATGAAAACACGTAGGACCATCAGTCATTACTGATATAAATTGATATTGTCCGACGATTCTTAAAATCGTCTGATATGTTGACCGACGTGCTTCTCCTCCAACTTTGAAAATATATTTCTAATTTAAAAAATTATGGAAAACCACAGCGCTGTACAGTGTGACAAATATGTCCAATTAGCAGCTAAAAAACCTGACAAATTATTGTGGTGACATCGCACGTGTCTGACAACATTGGGACCAAAGTCGGTAGGAGCTGTGTTGGTCTCAGAGTGAAGACTTTAGGTGACAGATGGGAGCGGAATCATTTTGGATTTAAATCTTTTTCCATGGTAGCTACAGCTTTCCTCGACATGTCTCTGTATCTCTATCTGCTGCATGACTTCACGACACACATTGCCTGGGTCGCATCCAAGCTGAGCGGATCGTGTCGCAGAGGTGGGGAGCGAAGCAGAACAAGCTGCTGCTGCGCACATAATAAAATACAAGCGAATACATTTCAGAGCTCTGGGCAGCAGGTCCTGGTGAAAAGCTAACTGGTCCTGATCAAATTAATACTTTCAATGCTGTGCGCACCATGGTGAACGCCTTTAAATATTTTGAATCTGACACAATACATTAAAACTCACTCAAGGGTTAAACATAGCAAGTCTGATGCACATTAATAAACATCATTAATCCAAACTTTTGAATATTAAAACTTGACTAAATCTTGAATATTAATGTTTATGTTAAATGCCTCCTTAAGAATGCTGACCAAGGGTGAATCCAGGAAGTTTTCAAAGAGGGTTAAATGGGGGCTAGTGATGCTCTTGGGGTCTGACACCAAAAAAAAAAAACAGGCAAGAACTACAGCTGCAACACAAAGTAAATGACACATCAGACTCACAACACAAAAAAAAAAATAATTCTAACTGAAGCTATTTATCTCGTTTCTTAAGTTATTATTCATTAAAAATATCAACATAAGAATTTCTCATTGGGGGGCTTGTGGGGTGGCCTAATCTGAGGTGGTTCAGTATATATGTCTGAGCAGAGGGACCGTCCAAACTCACGGTAGAAAATGTTTAGCACTAAAAAAAACAACAACAAAAAAACTCTACTTTTTTGCAAATTATTCCAACAGACTACAGTTGCAATACCTGTCAGGCATATTATTGTTCCCTTCAGATGCTGTAACCATAACAGAAGCAGCTATTGTATGTATACAATTCTTATCTCACATGTTTAAAGCACTGTGTAAACTGTGCGAATGTTAGAGGTTACCATAACACCTTCAGTTAAATAGATACAAATCTGAGGCGCAAGTAAATTGTTCTACGCGTTTCAAAAATGTCCTGCGTGAGACACTTCCACGTCTGCCAGTTTAGCAGACGTAGCCAAAAGTTTTCACGAACACTGGCTAAAGTCTAACGGCAGCAGATCCTCGTACCGGACACAAATGACAAAGCCCAAACTGCTCAAGGTCAAGTGTTGGGACCCCAGATGAAAAATATTATATTGCACCTAATATCATTATCACAATACTGTGCAGCGCTAGTTTAAAGCCGCAGTAGGAAGTTCTGAGACAAATGTTAACTTCGACTGAAAATTTGAACATGCACACCTTACAGGTCCCTCCCCCCTGCTGTCTGCTCAACTAGTCCTGGTTCCACAGCGGAGCCGCCGAGAAGTTTTCAACAACGGTACCTGCTGAACGGGGGTAGGGTGTGAGCAGCGCCTACATGAGCGTGATTGGCACTGCTAAGACACTCACCCTGGCTCTGATTGGTTGTTTCTGACAGGGAGCGATGGATTTCTGCAAATGGCAGTAGGACCACTGGGAGGAGCCAGAAGAGGTTCATGAGTTATCTGTCTCATATTCTACTATCAGGACATAGTGACAGCTTTAACAATTACTTAAAAAACGCATTTTCATTAAAGTTACCTACTGCAGCTTTAAGTACAGTACATGTGTGGGAAGAGGAAACAGAAGAAGGAAATGACAAAATGGCAACACATGGGCATGAAACGGGGGTAAGGTATTGGCCGAGGGGCAACTTGACCCAGGGCCAGAAGAGAGCTCTCAGGTGACTCATGCTGATCCTCCCCACCTCTCACACAGCCTCTAAATGAGAAAGATTCCCAATACGGTTGGTGATGTTCCAATGACTTGATCTGACACACAATGCAGGTCAGAACTTAATGCTTCTGACAGGCTCAATACTAAACCAGCAGCACAGACTGGTTCTGGTCACATTTTTACTGCCTCACAGCCGTATTAACACTGGGCTGCTCTGACACACCTCTTATTTATATTATAATTATCATATGAACTTAACTGAACATTCTACAGTAATTGTTGTTTGTATGTTTGATTCTTTGTTTTAAACCTCAGCACAGGGTTCAGGCTATTCATTTCAAGATTTGATACTTTTCCAGGGTGAAATTTCTATATTGCTTTTGCCTTTTTGTTTTTGTTTGTTTGGACATTTTAGTGCAAAATATGGGCATTTAAAGTAGTGTAATAATAATTAGTGGAGTTAGTAATTAGTTTTTGAGTTTTCTGTACATGCCACAAATAATGAAATAACCCAATACCAAAATTACCTTCTGAACCTCCCACTGTGGTAGGGGGCCATTTCATTGCTTTGTTTGCATCTGGACAAACCTAGATCAGCTATGTTTTAAAACCGATAATTCCTGGAAATATTAACTAGTGTAACCTGAACTAAATTATGCCTATGTAAAAAGGAAAAATAATGGTAGTTTGATTGCTTTCTTTTGGCAACCATTTTATTAGATCCAGTTTAAGAACCACAGGTGCAGTTGAACCTGACTTTAAAGTTGTCTAGAGACTAAAACATGTCGTAAAATGGCTTTTTTCAATATTATTTATAATATGCAGTGAATATATAAGTTAAAAAACATAATAGCAATGGGTAAAATGTTAAACTTAAAGTGTGACATAGGGAATCAAAGACAAGGCATATCATTTAAAGTTCAAATATATTCAAATAGGACTGATTTATTGAAGTATTACTGGATAAGTGTCCTTTAAGAAATAGAAAATGGCAAGAAAGATGAAAAATAAAAACAATGGGACAAATGGAAAATGATCAAATCCTTCTTGTTTATTTGCATGTTTAAAGATTGCCTAAGAACCCTGTGTCTAAAGCACTTTGTTCCAGCTTTGCTTTGAAAAATTGTAGAAAATATCAGTTTAACTTGTTGGCACACCATTATAAACCTCCCTGTCATTGTCTGTGTGGGTAGCTAGCCTGATGCATTGGAGCACCAGGCTGAACAAGCCTCTTTTTTTTTTTTCTTTGCAGTCATTTACTAATCAGCCATTCACTGATTCAATGCAACATTTTCCAAGGTTGCAACTCATTTGCATTTTTCAAAGTCTTTGTATTTTTTGACTAACACTGACATACATCACCATGACAGCCTCATCAGTCTGCGGGCAACATGTCAGCACTGCCTGCTGCTTCTCCATCATCAGTAACAGGGCCTGCCCTTATTAGATGCGCTACAACAATAAATAAAAGGATAAAAAATACTGCTGAAGGATTGTGAACTGAAGGCTTAAGTTATTCCAGCTTTTTGTTCTTCAGCGAGACTGAAGTCATATTAGCCGTGCAAATATTGACATGGGCGTCAAATGCACTTGCTACAAGCGCTGCACCCCGGAACTAGGATGTCTCTCATGGAGCTTAGCTAACGCTAGCTGTTTAAGTGCAACAATGAATAGCGACATGTAAGCATGTTTGAGTCTTTTAGTCGTTTTAAACCATGAAAAGACGAGAGAGGAACTAGCACCGCTTTAGCTCGGGTTCGGACACAATGTCGACGCGGGCGTGCAAACAATTTACTGGACAACAGCAGAACCACCAAAACAAAACACACACACACACACACACACACACACACAGCATGAACATTACGGTGCTGTCCAACGCCCTTACCCATTCCTGTTTTTACTGTCGTGTCTCTTCTGTCGCCTCACGGGTTGAAGGGGGATACTGTCGGTCATTCCTGCAGCTCCCCGGTAGCGGGTCGGGGCTGGAAGAAGTCAGCCAGGCTGTAGCGGTTCTGGCCTGGGCGGAGGCTGCTAGCTGTCACTCAGGACAGGACGCTTCTGCAGCGAGCAGGGTGGCGGTGCTGGGGACAGAGACAGCCCGGATGTTTGGGGACAAAAGTAACTATATTTAGAATGCTACTTAAACATTAGCTTCTGAGGAAAAAAAAAAAAAAAAAAAAAAAAAAAAAAAACCACAAACTAATAACATAATATTTTTGTGTGGGTTTTTTTTAGTTAAAAAAATGAATTAATTAAAAAAAAAAAAAAAAAAAAAGTCTATTCATCACTTTGGACACAAAACATCCCCCCTGTGAAACAAGGTAGTGGCAGCATCATGCTGCGGGGATTCTTGAGAGAAAAAGGTGGAGATGATTGTGATGAATGTGCCTTAATTTGGGAATATATTTCAATATCTTTGAACTATATCTGTTTGAGGATATTTACTTGATGATCCCTATGATTTTGATGATTTTCATGTGTATTTGCATGATGATTTTTGCTCAATGATTTTGAATTTTTTGATGATTTTGCTGCATACTTGATTGATGTTTTTATGATGTGAAGCACTTTGAACTACCTTGCTGCTGAAATGTGCTATACAAATAAACTTAACTTAAACTTAACTTGTCTTCGGTGGGGACAAGGAAACTAGTTAATGTTGATGGGAAAGTGGAGTTAAACACAGGGCAGTCCTGAAAAAAAAAAAAAAAACAAAACAAAAAAAAAAAAAAACATGCAAGAGATTACAAGAGACTTGTGCAAGGGGTTCACCCTCCAGCAGGACAACAATCCTAAACATACAGGCATATTCAATAAATTAGAATATTTTTGAAAAGTTCATTTATTTTTGTAATTCAATTCACTAAGTGAAACACATTATATAGATTAAATACACTTAGACTGATGTTTTCAAGCCTTTATTTCTGGTACAATGATGTTTTTCTGCTTAAAGTAATGACAACATGGCATTGAAGATTAGAATATTACATCCTACCAATAAAAAAACAAAACATTTCTAGCTCAGAAATGTGGCCTTAATAAAAAGTATGTTTAATTCCTGCTTAAAGGTTGCTATTTTCAAATCAAACAAACGAGCTTCATTGGAACGCATATTCCAAATTTGTGAATATGGCTGTACAGGTAGAGCTACAGTTAAATGGCTTAGAATAAAGTTATTAAATACCTACTTGGACCAGGATGGCTGCTTATATTAAAAAACTAAATAATGGACAGTGGTTCCTGAGACTGGAGTATCATCCATCCATAGATACTTTCTTATTCATGCAGGGTCTCCAGCAGTCGGTGGGTGAGAGGCAGAATACACATTGGATTATATTGATTTATATTATTCCACTTTGGGATCATCCAACCATTGTCCGTACACATTTTTCATGTGCTAACACCCTGGATAGGTCAAACAACATACATACACACACACACACACACATACACACACGTACTCCCAAAGGCCAATTTAGAGTGACCAGTTAATCTAACGTGTATATTTTTTGACTATGGGAGGAAGCTGGAGTACCCAGAGAGAAAAGTATTGCATAATAGTGTGCAGGAATGAAAATGATATATAGTTTAAAAAATGTTTTACAAATAAAGATTTAAGAAGTGTGGTGTGTAAATTGAGAGTGTGATTTTATCTTAATATAAATACAGCTGCTCTGTAAGGCTGAAAAGGTTTGTTAAAGAACATTAGTGAACAAACAGCAAAAAACCAAAGAACGAGAAACACAGGGAGAAGGGAGTTTCACACACCTGAAACCCTGCCAGGACATGGGTGACATCACATGAAGTAGCCAAGGGGTTCATTGTAACTCTGGAGGAGCTGTAGTGGTTCAATGCTCAGGTCGAACAATTTGTTAATGGGACAACTATTAATGGTGCACTTCAATTAGCTAGAAGAGTTCTGGAAGCGTTGCAAGAAAAAAAAACATCATTGAAAGAAAGCCATGAAAAGTCTAGTTGTCAATTTGCAGCCAGACTTTTAAAAGCAGGATTCAGAATCAAACCTTTTTGCCAAACAAACAATACACACGTAACTGCTGGAGATAGGCACCAGCCCCCCTCACGACCCTACAAGGATAAGCATGATGGATGATGAATGGATGGATGGACAATACACACGTTAAAAAAAAATCACCCTGATTATGTTTCTCCCAAAGGACAAGCATAATGGTGGCAATATCATGCAACAGGGAAACTTTTCTTTTTCTTTTCAGGCTAAAAGAAAAAGAAATGGGACAGTGGTGAATTCACAAAACCAGAACCCTAAACAGCTACAATGGAAGGGTTTAGTTCAAAGCATATGCTAAATTCAAATAGTAATACTTTAAAATTTCTATTCACAAATTCTTTCCATCTTTTCTTTGTGTGTAAAGCTAATAGGGACATGCAGCTGTAAAAGCAAAAGGCTTCTGACGCCGCTTTGTGTTGGTCCAACACATAAAATCCCAATAATATGCATTGATGTTTGTGGGTGTAACATGACAAAATGTGAACAAAGTTCATGGGATCAATATTCTGATATTGAATATGTCAGTGGATTAATAATAAGCAAATAAATTGCTAAGTCAAAGCTCCAATGTTCAGTAACCACAAGGCTTCCCATAGCTGACCTGTCCCTGAATCTGTCCTGTGGATCGGCGGCCTGAAGGTGGTTGGCTGTAATGCTGATCGCCTTCAGCATTAATTATAAATCCACAAAGCAACAGGTGCAAACATTTATTAATGTAACTCACTGTGTGATTGTAAACTTTTGTTGCAAAATGCACCATTTGTATAATGAATAATGCCTACAATAATCAAATTTGCATGCCACAACTTTGCCCTCAGAGTTGTGACATTTGCAGAGGCGAACCAGTCTTTGTTATCATGATTTAGGAAGCCACCACTATGGAAATAAGCTTTGGCTTTCATGATTCCGTCCTGTATAGTGTTTCAACTATGCATGACACCTGCTCATTCTTCATGTTGCGTGTACTTTTCTTTGTGCATCGTGGTCGATTTGGATTTTCTTTTAATACGGCTTTGCAGTGTATATTTCCCCATGTCAGAAACAGCGATTTAACTCTGAAAAACAAGACATACAGTCAACGGAAAATTTCTACAGCACCTGACAGCTGAATTGTTTTAGTGTTTGTGCAGGCTACATCATTTCTGAAGTTCTCCCACAAGACTTGCTTGGTTCCTTTAAGGTCAATTATGCAAATGAGTGCCTCATTTAAAACTGCAGAGGAAGTGGCCAATGTACAGTTGACACAAAATGGACTGCATGCTTCGGTTGTGGATGCAAATGGGTTTTCGCTGAGAATGCAAAATGCCACTGGATTAATGGTAGTGGGAAATGAGAATTAGGAGAAAGGATTTCACTAGAGTCCTCTGAAGGTGAATTGATGTAAATTAGGGATTTATGTGAATGTTGGCGATTGTTGGAGGAAAATTGACCTAAAGCTCAGGTGATTTCTTCTGCTTGTGGAGCATCGACTTGAAAAGTAACCCCACCCATAAGGTTGGTCAAATCTAGATAGTTTGGGAAAAAAAAAAAAAAAAAGATGACAGGAAAAATGTCAAAAAACATAACCCTGATTTTATTCTTCAAAAAAAAAAAAAAAAAAAAAAAACAAAAAAAAACAAACAAAAAAAAAAAAAAAACAAACATCAGAAAACATTTAGCTCAAAGAAAAACAACACATTTACACTGTAAACAGGATCAAATTGGCTCCACGTTGTTTGAAAAGTGGAGGCAAATTGAGAACAGATTTGACATGGTTTACTTAAAGAAAGGCACAACTTGGCAAATGCATATCGGATAAAAGGAATGAACAGCAGGAGCCTACAAAGTACTCGGACCAGGCTGAGTTGTGTAAAGTGTCCAGTGATACATTCATTACTGTTCAACTCAGCAGGTTGAGAATGAAGATTTCCACAGCAAACACAGGAAGAAAATATACAGAACATTGCATTGAGTGTGAGGGGCGCTGAGGGACAACTAATATCGAAATGAGGTAGAAACTTACCCCTAAACTCAAGCATTTCGTATCATAAATAAATAAATTCTGCTACAAACTGATAAGACCAGCAAAAAGAAAAGGGAAATCTTGACCATGAGTTTGGATCATTTTGGAAAGGTCAACAAAAATGACAATTTGTCACCTCTTCATCCAATAACAGTAAGAGCAGTGAAATGTAAAAGCAATTAGAACCTGAAATAAAGTGCAGGCATGACAACACCAAGCGTAAGACGGCCTTCTGAGCTCAGCCAACTAAATGTGCCACTGTAACTTTCAATGCCAAGTATATGGATGAAAAACCAACTTGAGTAAACTATGAAAAGATTATGAAATGTATGCCACACTACACAGGGGAACACCATTTCTTTCAGTCTAACAGTATTCGTAACAGTCCAATGGTGCCTTAAAATGCAGGTTAGTTCAGATCAGGCACTTAAACAAGTATGTGACTTAACGTCTGTATCTTGGCACCAATACAATAAAAAAGCATTTATAATCCACAATCTAAAACTGCAGAACTTGGGTTTTTATATGAAAGCCAATCTGATCAAAAAGCCCCTTCACAATGACAAAAGTTGATGACAATTATCACTAGAAAAATGTACAATGTCATAAAACCTATGGCACACAACAGGCGGGAAAGTAGTCCTGAACGATACACACAGTTAACCATAGTATTAATTCTAAACACTGAGACCACGCCCTGCCTGGTCAGACTGGAGTCCTTAAAATTCATGTCCTTTAACTTTTCCTACAAAAGTCATAATCCTTCAAGAGGTTCCTAAGGAGACAGTCTGAGTTAAAGCAAGTTTCAAGTAAGTCATACATTCAAACTTCTGGACAGACAGTAAAACAAATAAAAGTCACATGAAAAATACCCGCATATGTGTTCATATAAAATAAAATAAAATAAAATAAATCCTACAGTAGTAATAAATCAAGTTAAGCTTAACACTCGAAAATCATTGAGATCAGGAGGGGAGAGAATGTCTAAATTTAATGTAAAGAAAAAAAAAAAAAAAAATCTTTCAACCAGTCCAGGTGGAATTCTGCAAGGTTTTTTCTGAACATTGATTGTACCTCATTCAAAAATAAAGGGACACATTTGCAAACTGGGGAGGGGATTACCTGCCAATTAAAAAGACTAATTAACTGCAATTTTGCCCTCCTCCATGAAATGTGGAAACTGTGACTTTGGCACACTTTCTGAACTGTTCTTTTCTATTTCAGCCATTGCGGCAGGCAAGCCAGAGTGAGATCCATCCATCTTCAAGAGGCCTCCGGTGGATCCAATCAGTGGCCCACTTGCGGGACTCCCAGGCAGCGGGATGCCACCTCCCTGAATGACTGAAATTTCATTGGTCTTCATGGTCAAGCCACCGGTGAAGGCAGCAGCAGCAGCGTACTGGTTCCAGATAGAGGGGTCAAAGCTCATCTGTGGTGCACCCAGATCTTTGGGCGGCTGTAACATTTCTGGGAGAATCTTGGCCTCGGAGCCCATTGCCATTATTGCCATGGGATTGTCCAGGGAAAGACGCTGGCCACGGCGTGAGGAGTTGTTCCACATGTGGGTGCCAATATGTACCTTTAAAAAGAGAAATCATCTAGTCAAAAGCTGATACCCAAAATTGACCTTAGAAATTCCCAAAAACCCTCTAAAGACTTACTTTCAGGTTTCCCTTTGTGGTGAAAGCCCTGCCGCAGATGTTGCAAGCAAACGGCTTCTCCCCTGTGTGCGTGCGCTCATGGATCTGCAAAGCACTGGCCGATGAGAAGTTCTTGCCACAGGCATTACATATATGCTGTTTGGTGGATCGCCGAGGCGCAGTGGAGATAGAGGAGGGTACGGCTGTTCCCTGAGGCATTTGGGAGCTGAATAATCCATGAGAGCCCAAAGGATTTTCGGTTGGAATCTTCATCTCCAGGCTGCCCAAACTTGGAGAAATCTTCATAAAAGACATGTTACTGGGAGCTGTGAACACAAGGCACGAAAAATCAGATTAACGCACTTTTATTTGACAGCATCCAACATGTAAAACAAACAAAGAAACTACACACCATTAAACTCACCATAGTCCCCATTTGTAAACGGAACGCCGGGTTCTTCTTTAATCGCTTTGGTATTAAAGCTACTTGAAGCCGTGAGGTCAAGGGCTCCACTTGACTCACCTCCATCTTGTGCTGCATCAGACTCTTGTTTAGACAGACTGCGTGTAAATTCATCACCTGCCAACTCAGGGGACTTGCTGCTAACGTTCATTGGGGAAGAGGAGTGAAACGACACGGCCGCGTCAGATACGGCAGGGCTTCGGCCATTCTGATACTCCTGCTCTCTCTGAACTGGCGGCGAGCCTTTGGGCGTTCCCTCACTTTCTGAAGCGGTGCTGCTCTGTCGCTTCAGGACGAGAGCAGAGGTGAGGTTCTTCAGAACAGCAAGGGTGGAGAATGGTACAGGAGCTGAAAGCTTTTGAGGCTGCTCTTCAGTGGCAGATGGGAGAGAGTTTAAGGAGTCATTTATATTCTGGGAGTGAATCTCTGGTTCGTGACCTTCCATAGTTCCTTCAACACCACTGCTGTCCACCGACTTCTCCTCTGGTAGGGATGGCTCCACTGCTTCTGCTGCTTCATACTGGTTTTCTGGCATTGGAGTGTTGGGGATCTGCCCGCCCATGTGCATGCGAATGTGCTGCTGCAGAACAACAGCATTTGTAAACTTCTTCTGGCAAATGGGACACGAGTGTTGCATTTTGAGTGGAGTGTTGGCTCGATGCACTCCATAGTGAGCCTTGAGGTTTCCCTTTGTTGAGAACGCACGGCCACAGATCTTGCACTTGTACGGCCGTTCACCAGTGTGTGTGCGGTAATGCATTTTGAGTGAGCTCTGGCAACTGAGCACCCTGTGGCAGATGACACACTCATTGGGATCGTTGGTCCTCTTTTCCAGGCCGTCCACCATTTGCTGAAGCTTAGCGGTTCCAGAGCTAGGTTCTCCAGGAAGGGCACCGCCATTCATGTGATGGAATGCACCAAGCAGTTCTTTAGCCTCCTTGTGATTTGGATCCAGTCCTGGGTCTCGCCCAAACACTGTGGAAATGCATGGGGAACTATCACTCGTCGATGGGGAGGGCTTTTGGGAGAATGGGTCACTCCCAAAGCCATCAAACATGGGTTTGAATCCTGGTATGGACTGTGGGTTGAACCCACTAGCTGGATGATTTATGACAGGCTTAGTTTCAGTCAAATTTGACTCATCTATGGGCACAGACATACCAAAAGGAATCCCACTGCTGGTGGGAATACTGTCGAGATGCTCTGGTACAGGATGGGGATTCATACTGATGTTAGGATATTTATCTTTATGTCTCTGGAAATGCACTTTGAGGTTTCCTTTGGTTGTAAAACGGTTTCCACAGATGTTACACTTGAAAGGCCTCTCTCCAGTGTGAGAACGCAGGTGAATCTGGAGGGCACTGTCGTTGCCAAAGGTCTTTCCACAGTATTTACACTTGTGCTTGCACAATGTTTCCCCATTCTTTGATTCTGATGGGAGGGTCAACATCTTTGCTTTTAGCTTTTTAGAAGGATCAGTCCCTGGTTGGATACCATTAAAGGTGCTAGGGAAACCCATAACACCTGGGGACTGGGGCAGTAGCGGTGGTAAATGGCCCCCCAGATCCGGAACACCCTTCAAAATGTCTGTTTTAGAGGCTGACGGTCCCAGTCCTGCACTCAGAGAGTTAGGAATTCCAGTGGGAAGAGGTAGTTTACCTTGTTTTACTGACTCCATGGAAAGGCTCTGACTGCCAGTCCTTTTACCTATCAGAGCTGCTGCAGCAGAGAGCTGTTGAGACAGGTGTGCACCAAGAGCTTTGAGGGGATCCATTGCTGTACCTACTGAGGGCTGCAGGCCCTGTGGGGTCATCATGGCAACCTGGATTCTAATCTGTTCAGTAAGCTGGATTTGCTGCAGCTGCTGTTGCTGAAGGCACACTAGCTGCTCCAAGATGATGGGGATAGCTTGAAAGACATCCTGTGGCAAGGCCTGAGATGCATTTGAAGAATGCTGGGAGACGGCCACTTTCGTATCAGGCAAAGTTTGAAGGGTGACATTTGAATCCTGGATTTTAGGTGAAGACTGGAACGCTCTCTCAGGACTAGTAGACCTCTCTCCTTGATCCTGGTGTCCGGAGTCCTCCGCATTCATACTCGACTCTTCCTCTGTTCGTTCCAGTTGGTCTGTATTGGAATGATTGCTGGACTGACCATCGTCATGGTCACTGTTCAGACCTTCAGGAGAACCTTGTGAATATTCCTCAGGCACCTCATTGTAATCTCCCTCTTTCATGATGACAACTTGCTGACTTTTAGTGCAATTTTTTTCATGCTCAAGAAACTCTGCTTCATCAAAATATTCTGCACAACACTTTTTGCAGACTTTGGTTTCATCCATCCTTAACTTCTTAACATCATTTTCTACATCCTCAACTTGATCATCTCGAGGAATCCCTTAAAGTAGAAAACATGAGAGTCACATGAATGCACTTTATACAGCATTGTTTGATAACTAAACAAATGTTCATTTTTAAAAGTGGGCAATAATTACAGAAAACAAACAAAATATATATCATTTGAGGTGAAGATGTTAATTCTTGTCTTTCTACAACATCACAGCAGTTAAAGCATATTTGCCAAGTGTCCACAGGGCCAGCAGAGGGCAATCATCCACCTTTGATAAAACAAAGCCTAAAAGACAAAGAAGCAGGAGATTGTTCTCTTTTATAGTTCCCCCTTTTTACATTAAAACAGCTTAAAGGAAGGGGAAAAATGTTTGGACTCACTTCTAATGCCAAAGTAAAATAAGAACACTGATTTTATATTCTAGAAAAAAATATGAGTGTGTAACAATGCAAGTATGCATTTACAACCCCATTAACCACATCTTTGCACACAAAGAAAGACTGATCATTTCTTAAAGTGAGCATTTTAATTTGTCTGTTGACTGAAAGGCCATTTCACAACTGAGTGTATTGTCAAATGCAAATGCCCCCAAAGAAAGGAGGGGAACCACCTGTTTGAATTTGCCCAAGGAAACTTTTAGCCTTGTTAATTGCTCACCAGGAGGCACTGAAGCGGTGTCCTGAAAAAAAAAAAAAAAGAAAAAAAAAAAGAAAAAAAGAAAACCCAAACTGGTCCAAGAGGGAGCAGTGAGTGTGGCTTCCCGCATTATACAGTTAGACCGCTCTTAACTTCAGCAGCGAAAAACACCTGCGATTTAACAGTATATACAAGCGTGTGTAGCAATCTTTGAATGAAACGAATATTTATCAATTATAAAAGCACATTTAAGGGAAAGGAGCAGCAATTTAGCAGTTGACGGCGCATGACCTGTATCTGATCACCTTTACTGGGATCTGACACGAGGTCAGACTCAAAATGAATGAGATTAGCACACAAATCTTCCAGCAAGGCAATATTCTGCTGAAACAAATCTCATCTAATTTAACTTCAGTTTCACAGACATAAAAAAAAAAAAAAAGGTAAGAAATGCGATTGCAATGGAGCTTGCATATGGTAACACCGAAGGGGGGAGAAAAAAAACAAACAAAAAAAAAAAAAAAAAAAAAAAAAAAAAAAAAAAACACCCCCCACCCAGTCTCCACAAAAAGGCGACTGCTGCTCCATCCCCCACCTCTCTGCATATGTACTAAAGGAAACAGTCATGCATTAAACTGGGGGATTTATTGCCTATAGGTCAGCTTACACCAGTCACATTTCATACAGATTTTGGATACCTTTGTCTAAGATATGGCCATGGAACATATTCGGAAACAAGTAAAAATCAATTAAAATCTTATAGAACGCATGACTATAGTAGCTGAATAATAAACTAACAAAACCACAACCGTTGGAAACTGATAAAAACAATGAGGAAGAGCGAAACTGCGCACTAACCCCCTTAAAAAAAAAGAAATCAATTACAGATTTGAGATGACTGAAACTGCAAATATTCTTTAACAAGTTATAATTTCCAACCTAATTTTATGAACAAAAAATAAAAAAATTAAAAAAAAATAAGCAGGAAACGAATGAAGGACAACATTAATATTTCACAAGAATACTAATCTGACACAAATTAATGTTACAAATTTAACTTAAATGAGAGGCGGTCGCTCTGATCTGCACAAAAAGTTACAAGTAAACCATTGAAGTCAGCCGCTTCAAAGAGGAAAAAAAAAAAAACAACAAAACTTACAATGCTGCTTTTGAAGTCGCGAGACACCTGTGTGCGTGCCTGTATGTGTTCGAAATTATTTTCCAACGAGACTCTTCCCACTACCGCGGCTAAGTTTAGGCCAACCTCGACCAAGTCAAAGGGACAGCAACAGGTCAAAGTGCGACTGGACAATGTTTCCCCCCCTCTTTTTTAAAGAAACTAATCCAACTCTTCGAGCTTGGAAAAAAAAAAAAAAAAAAAAAAAAAAAACAGTGGAACTCGTTCATAAATGGAGCAAGGGAAAAGAGTTTCGTGCCCTAGTTTCCTCCGCTTATCTGGCGTGTAACACTCACCAGTTCCCACTGAGCCAGGCTCGTCAGAGTTGATGTGCTGCGGCTTGGCTTGCTTGCGCCTCGACATGGTGCAACCATCAGGAGCAAAGAGTCGCAGGCAATTTTCCTCCGCTTCTTCTACAAATTCTTCGCCTTGGAAAAATTAGCCCCCCTCCAGTAGAAATGCGCATGTCAACGTGATTATTATTATCAATAATGCATTGCGATTTATCGCAGGCCCCCGACAGCTGATTGGCTCCAGTCCAAGTACTCACACATTATTCAAATCCGCTCCCTATTGATGAGCGGAGCGGTGTGGCCGAAGGGGGCGTGGGGAGACACGCTAGTGGCCGGGCGGAGGGATGGAGGCAGGGTTAATAATATCCAACTTCTCGCTCTTGTTTTTCCTCCTTCATGAAATATGTAGGCTACTGTAACACAGCCCAGCCGAGTCTCTTCATTTTAAATGGTCTTCAACTTACAGCACGTTAAAGTGGACATTACTACTTCCCCTAAAGCAACTAAAATAATCACCCAATTGATGGGGGTCGACCGTTGCTCCTCGTGCTAAAGCCACGAGGAGCGGTGTCCCACTGAAACGTGACACAGCAGTTGCATCATTAAGTTCTTATACTAAACTAAACTGCAGTGTGACAAAAAATAAATGTCTCCAAAAAAATGTGAAGATATAGTACACTGCATGAAGCTTTTCATGTGTTGCATTGTTAACACACCACACGTCAATGTACTGGGGTTATATATTTGATAGACCAACACAAAGTACTCCCTAACTGTTATGTGGAAAATAATATGGTTGCCAAAATCTGAAAATTGTGCTGCTTCTTAGTATTCAAGGAATTTACTCTGAAACGAAATCCAGAGCGACCAGTTTATCTCTGAAGTCATCAAATTAGTATCCAAAGTTCACCTGTTTGTAATGTAAAGTCAGGATAAATTCATCTGTTCTGTAGAGTTAGAAGTTAAAGAGTATGACACAACTTCAAACCTGCATGTTAGAAAACTAACACTGCACATCCCCTACACACAACATATCCACAATGAAACATGGTGGTGGCAGCATCATGCTGTGAGAATGTTTTTCATCAGTAGCTTAAAGTTGATGAAAGATGATGAAGTTATTGGATAGACCTAAATACAGGGTAATACTGGAATAAAACATGTTAGAGGCTACAAAAGACTTGAGAGTAGGGTGGAGGTTCACCTTTTAGCAGGACAATGGGACAATGACCCTGAACATTCACCCTGAGATAAAATAGAATGCTTTAGATCAAAGAGTATTCATCTCCAAGAATGGCCCACTTAAAGTCCAGACTTTAATCTATTTTGAGAATTTAGCAAGACTTTGAAAATAAATGGCAGATGACATCCATCTAATCTGACTAATGTTGAGCTATATGGGAAAGAAGAATGGTCAGAGTTTCTAGTCTGTAAATATGGAAAGGTAGTCGAGACATATCCCCAATGTCTGGCAGATGTAATTGCAGTGCGAGGTTGTTTTCCAAAGTACTGAATCACAGGAGCTAACCACAAACACACCTAGCTCTTTTCACAGCTTTTAATTGTAAAGAAAAAGTGACAACGTGTTTCCATTTCCTTCTAATTGTCAAGTACGCACCACTTTGGGTTTGTTTATTACATAAAATCCACCAAAATTCAATCAAGTTTTGTGGTTATCTGACAAAATGTGAAACAATTCATCAGGTATGATTAGTTTCTATAGGCATTATATTTACATATGGTTGCACATATAGTTGCAATAGCTAAAAGCAAGTAATCAAAGAAGGTTGGCATGAACAAAATGTTTATCTATAAGATGCATGCTAAAATTAGTAGAAGTCAAAAGCAAACAATTCATGCTTGGTCATAGTGCTTCTACCAATGATTATATAGAAATTCATATGCAAATACAAAACAAGCTACCAAGTATGATGAAATTCTGATTGTGTTCAGTGAGATATTTGTACCGGTTAATGCAGTTAAAGTGGAGAAACAACTGACTTCATACTGCTTTGTTTTACAGAAATGGAGGTTGACTAAATTCTGTTGGCCCTGCTTTACATTCACATTGTTGGCTCAGTTTATGTGCCTAAAGCATTCCAGGAAGTGCACTGCAAAACACTAGGGAGAAACAACAAAGAGAGGGGTGCCATTATTAATGTAACACCTCATGCATAGAACAGTAAGCAAGACAACCTATCAGCAGTCACTTTTTAAGAACCACAAGCTAAAAATCCTGATGTTTTCAGTGCAAACAGGGTAAAAGGTGGTCATATCTGTTTTGCTTTCTCAATGAATTTGCAGACAGGATTTCTTTCTTTCTTAGACAGTCATTTTCTCACCGAGCTTTTAAAACTGTGGAGACAGGAAGGATCACTGAAGTGAAATGAAATGCAAAAGGTTAATAGGAGGAAAGGGGAGTGCAGAGTTTTCCAGCAACATCATTCAACTGGAAGGCTTTAAACAATTTTCGAATGAAGAACAGAAAGAATGGTGCAAAGGCAATAGTTTATTTAGGGATGGTTCACTATGAATTGCAAACTTTAATTGTTAGGAGTCTGCTGTTTTACACCTTTCAAAGTGAAAAATCTTCATGCTATCGTGACTAACTGGAGAAAATTAGACGCTGCCTCTGGCTATAGTATTTAAGCTTTGATTTTTATTTTGCAGTTAAACACAAGACAATTATAAAGCAGAGTTGAAAGCAGAGTATCGCCTGAAATGAACTTCTGTCTGTACAGTTCAGGTAACCTTGCTCATATGTGAGATTGGGCCTCTTTCAAAGCTCGAAATGCCTCAGCATGTGTTACATGAAACTACAGCTGATAAGCAGGAGATAAAGACACGCCAATATATTCAGATAAACAAATGTTCTTTGAGGGCCTGGCTGAAGGTGAAAAAGAGGGGAGTGCTGTCTAGACAGTTTATTGCCCCAATAAGAAGCTACACTTGAATAAAGCGTTTCTTCTGCGTTCAGCCCAAACAAGTCAAACTGTGCACAGTCGTAAAGCTGCAGTTGTGGGAACCAGACGGGATGTCAGCTGTGAGAGCAAACCTTTTTTGGAAATTTGGAAATCACAAATAAAATAATAATAATAATGAATTAAATATACTGACTCAGTGTAAAAATGTGTAATTTTTCAAATTACACGTTTTTATTTCACACCGATATCGACTTGGAAAAAGCTGATTTCCAGTTCCGTATTTTGGATCTTTTTTAACTTGTCAAGAACATGCATATTTTTTTGTTGACTCTGTTATCCTTTTAACAATTAAAAATGTACTTGAAAGCCACCCAGTAATAATAACTCCCATCCTTTGATTCCTTGTTTGGTGTGACATTTGGACCTTCCCTCATGTATCATGTGTGTCTGGCTTTACAAGGAGGACCTCTCAGCGGACGAACAATAGGACCCCGGCACTTGCTGAGGAATTGGGGAATTGAACATGTGTCCTTTTAGGACTCAATAAAAGATGAAAGGCATGAGGAATGATGAGCAATTTCACATCAAGGTGAAAATCAGCGCAGATGTCAAAACAAGCAGGATTTCTGGGAATAGTTTTGGTTTTAGTCATTTTTATTGTTTCTTTGATATCACTGACTTTTTTAAATTCTAGTTTCACAAGCAAACACATTATTTTGTATTTTTACATACATCTTAAAAAAGGAACTTATTTAATTTGACATTTATACATTCATGAGTAATAAGCAATAAGCCACATTGCCAGTAATAATGTAATATGGAGCCTTGAATCCGAACAGCACCAAGAAGAAAAGCATGTGTCACTAAAGAGGGAGCTACAAAGTCTTATCTGACATGCTGTAAGGATGTTCCGATCCGATGCAAAATTAAATATGTGATCCACATGATGAGGTTTCCATTTTATAAAATGCAAAGAGGTAAAACATTCCTCTCACTCAAAGAACGTATTAATAAAGATCTATCAAGGCTCTTTCGTGACAAAAAATGCAATTCACATTTATTCTTTATAGGTGTTGGAGAGATTAGGAATGTTAATGTCAATTCCATTAGGAAAAAAGCATTATGGAAATTCTTTTATACATCTTTTTCAGATCTTTTTCCAAATTTTTTTTAACAATACAGTAGATCGTCAGCATTTAATTCATGCTTTTATTAAAACCTTGCAATATCACATTACAATACGCATAATGGTTTTTGCGATTACTGTGTTTAATTTGGTTTCACTGGGAATTTCTAAGAACCTTTGGGAATTGGTCACTGTTGTTATGTAGTATGAATTTACCTCAGTATTAAAGTATGCTGAGACAGCCTGAAATGGCCTAGTTAAAACTGCTTGTATTGACTTCTTTGTTCTGCTTTTTGATTAAAATGTAAACTGTTTTGTGATAATCCTCAGGAAGGACACAAGTAAAAACGTGTTAGTGTAGTAGTAAAGTTGGTTTCACAATACTACAAGCCTGGCTGGATTCCTCATCTTCTATGTCCCCCCCACCCCCCCTCTGCGTCCCCCTCTGTGTGCCTTGGAAGTAAATGCTGTTGTGCCAGAAATTTTCCAGATGTATACATCACTACAATTTAAATATTTGCCATCTGAGTCGCTTTCTAAATTAAACTCCAGTTTTCTACTGTACTTCTAGTATCAGTTATGTTTTCAGTCACAACACCACTCTGAAATGCAGCTGCAGTTTGCAGATTTGGAAAAAAAAAAAAATCACATCTATTTATGTTTTAATTGCTTGCAAAACTGAATTATTGGCTGTGCGAATTATTCTATTGATCTAACAACCCCAGACAGAGGGCAGCTGAAACAGTAGCCCTGAAAATGTATGACAATCAAAGCAAAAGCAATATGTTTACGAAAACAGAAAGCATTGTTTATGTATGCTTTGTCTTCATATGAATAATTTGAATTGCACTGAAAAATATAATTTGCCAAAATATGAATGAGTCACACCTAAAAAGAGTTCACCTGCTAGAGTAGATGTATCACTTTAGCAAACTGCTCTACTTAAAAAAATGTCAGCATAACCAGAGTGGGAATTTATTAAAGATGGACAACATTTATAATGAACACATTTGAATATTATTGAAAACTTCATTTATTTCAGTAACTCAGTTAATGAACTGAAACTCATATTGTTTAATTACACACAGACGGATGTTTTAAAGCTTTATTTTAGTTACTTATAATGATTTTCCGATTACAGCAAATGAAAACATGATATTCAAGATTAGAATATTATATCAGACTAATAAAAAACATTTTCAATACAGAAATATGGGTTTAATACAAATTATGTTTAATACCAACTTAAAGATTGTTATTTTGAAAAGGTACTTTTAATCTGCCTCTTCAGAACACATATTCTAATTTATCGAATATGACTGCATTTTTAGAAACAAAAGACTATCCTCCTGGAAATTCAAGTTAGTAAAAGCAGAACCAGGCTCAGTGTGAGCAGCCATCGAGGCCCAGGAGTACTTTCAATGTTCAAGAAAAACTAAAGAGTTAATTACACCAATAGCCCCTTTAGTGGCTTCATCTAGGAGAGAAACACAGCTAAGTATATGTAAGCCCTGATTAAGTTGTAAAATCTATAAAATAAAAAATAGTAGAGTTAGTTGCAGCATAGGCCCTTTAATAACTCCTTTTCCTAAATGTATAGTATCTGGCACTGATTGCAATAAAGTATTGGACTGGGGCTTGCCATTGGCTAATATGTATTCCTTAAGCACCTTGACTCAAAATCAGAAACATCCTTGTTATTGAGTTTACACTTTCAGAGCATGGACATGTTGAATTGTTTGACAGCTAATTATGACTGACTGGATCATCTAGTTTTCTGCAAGTTTCTATACGTGCAACAACAAACATAAGCAATTGCAAAAAAATTGTGTCATACAGAACGTCTGTTCAGTTACAAATGATTCATAATCTTCTGAGAAACAAGAAAAAACAGCAGTGCTTTCCTTTGCAAAAACCTAAAAACCATAGTCATCCTAGTACAATGATACTAGAAATACCCTATTTTCTTTTTATGTGCTTGTTTTTTTATGATTTTATGCCCTAGTCACATTCTTCAAGAGTCCTTCAAAACATTTCCCATTGCACACATAAATAATATCATCAAACTTACACAAAGTACAAAGGGAAATGTTTTGTTCATGGTAATACTTTATTCCTGTACAAAGGGTAAACAGTGCTGAAGATAGACAAACACAAATGAAAACATCTCTGCTGACCTTTCTTGTTCCTTGAACTGCCTGTGTTTTTTTCATACATATTTGTCATTTCACTAGAGGTTTTGATCGTTTGCAATCAATGTGCCTATTTCTATGACTGCACTCTCAAGATTATACAGTAATTTTCTACACAACCCCTTTGGTTTCAATCATCTAAACATGGCATTACCTAGAAAATACAAGTCACTGCAATTATGACAGTGTCAAACTGTTTTTATTATTGATCAGCACACACCCTTCCCAATGTGCTGCTTTTCAGCAACATGCATATTGTTCTTTTGTTTGGTAGCTTCAGCCAAGAAGAAGGACAGAAGGCAGAAAGGTGAAAGGTATTGGCTGTGCTTCTGCGGTGTCAGTATTGTTCATTCCTAGCGAATGTTCCTCTTTCAGAAAAATGGTTAAAACTACGCACCCTACCTCAAATAGCAACAGCTCAGCTGACCACATTTATAAACTTGAAGATAAACTTGAAGTAGCATGTAGAGCTTTAAGGAGAACAATCTGGTGCATATTTCTAGGTTTGCACAGAGATAGTGTAAATGTTACAGAATGGAAAAAGGGAAAACGTTAAAAGAGTTTACAGTGGACCCACACCTATTCATGGTGCATTATTCAAGCATTCACCCATTTGCAGATTTTTCTGTGGAACATAACTCTAACTTATGAATGAAAAATTGGCCTATATGCAGATTTTTTCATAGAGCATATCTAAAATGTTTGAAAGAAAATGCAGCTTGAGAAGCTGAAATACGTAGGTGCAATACTACTTGACATGCTATTGGCTGCCGTTTGCAAAGCAGCCAATCTAAGGAGCAGCATTCATTTTGCTTGTCGCTGACTAGCTGTTCTACAAAGAGAGGAGATGAAGAATTCCATGGATATTAGGACTGCTTCATCCTAGGTGCACAAAGGAGCGTTATCATAGATCCTTCCTACCAGCAGCTATCAGACTTAACCATCACTGTTTCCAGTAAACTCAAAGTCAGTAAGTGTTTTCATCCCTGCTGGTATTTGCACTTATTTGATATTTGTCTTTTTTAACTTTTGTATTCTGTTGCTTTTTTCACATCTTACATACATATAAATGTCCACATCTTGTACATTTTTTAAATTGCATTTCTTTGTCTGAGTATGCTATTCTCAACCACTGTACAGTATTGTTTTTCCTCTGTTGTAAATTCGCACCTTACTGTGCCATCTTTTATTCTCATTTTTCTGTTTTTACATTTTTACCTTAGTGGGATCTATTTGTTTAGAGGTAAACTGTAAAGAAATCTGACTTTTGTGGTGTTTGAAGTGCGGGTTCCAAAATGCATTCCTTTCTTTACAAATAATTAAAATTATTCTGCATAATCCAGAACATGTTATTATCTGCATCTATCTGTCCGTCCATCCATCCATCTATCCATCATGTCAAAAAATTAGGCTTTTTTCTGTCAGTGAATGGAATATTTTCTCAAAACTCTTAGGATCCATCACGATGTTTTTATTTTAGCAAATGTGAGATGCATTTGTGTTTGCCTAGTCTCCTTCCTCCTGGACTCCTGGATGAGTTGTCCATGTGCCTCCCCATCCCCCATCTTTCAAACCCTCACTCCTCTACAGCCCTGCAAGAATAGACAGGTAAAGACAGTGGTGAATGTCTGGCCTGTCTGAAGTCCAGATTCATCATCATTGATATGCAAAAATATTATGTTTAGCAAAAATTGCCATATTCATTATATCCTAAAGGCACAAAGGAGTATTATAGGAGATCCTTCCTCCCAGCAGCTGTTAGTCTCTATAGCCATGACTAAAAGACTCAATAAGTGTTTACATTCCAGCGTTTATTTACACAGTTTTACTCCTTCTAAATAACATTTCTGCTGGCATTCGCATATCTCTGTTTGCAGTTTTTTACTTTCCATATTTTGTAAACAGTCTGCTACCTTGTAATGCACAAATACACATGCACGTTATGTCTATTTAAAAAAAAAAAAAATCCTACTCAGTTGCACAGTCCTTGAATCAGAGCAAGGAGTTGTCCTAGCCTGTTCGGCGCCCTGGGCGAACAACATTCAGAGCTTTCTATTCTATTCAAAACTGCAACAATTAGCTAGTATCCTCAATTCTAATAATTAGAATGTTTAATCAAAAGTAATTAAGACATTTTCTAATTGAGACGTCTGAAAAATCAAGCTATATTTCAAATGTAAGGGAGCTGGTCAGTAAGAAATATGAAGATTATATTATATTTATGTTAAGAAATTCCCAAATTACAGATTTTGGATCAGGTTGCACTACATTGTCTAAAAAAAGCTCCCAATAAACAGTCAGTGAGCATAATTTTCATTGCAGAAACTTTAAGGATAAGATTTAACATAATCATTAACATTTAAAGAGTTCGACCGGAAATGGTCGTAACACCTGAGTAAAGCAGGAAGTATAATTGACTCTGCCTGTAATAGCAAGATGGGTGCTTATTTGTTTCACACCAGTGGCTGTGGGGATGGGGGTTGGTGCTTGAGGAATTTATGTGCCAAAGTATTCCACAAACAACTTCTGCTCTGGTCATGAAACCTTCACATTTCGTTTCAGGGGCTGATCACTGTCACATTGTTGTGTTTCCTTTTGTTTTTTGGGTCATTTTCCTTGCAGATGGAGGCCCGACAAAGAAAGTTACTGATTAGTCCTGTTTTCTTTTTAGGTCTAGGTTTATGGCCATGGCAACAGTCTAATGTCCCTCCTGCACTCCAAGTGTGTGACAGGCATGATTGTGTGTGTCTCTGGTGTGGTGGTAGGCGGGTGAGGGGAGAGATCACCGGCCCACACATGGCTGTAATTTAATGGAGAATTGCCCAGTAGTTCCTGTTCAGAGGTAAACACACCAATAGTTAAGCTTCTGTTATTGCATGACTATGACAACTGCCTCCATCAATAAACAATAGAGTGTTGGGGAAAACAAGGACTCACTGTATTAAGAGAACCCCACTGTGTCTACTTCTTACTCTTGCTTGTAATCAGCCACACACTCAAGAAGCGTATGATGAGCCTGGGCAATAACGAAGTTGAAGAGCTAAAGTCACATATTAGCGAGAAAGGAAATCCTAACAAGGAATATGTTTTAAAAGAACATTTAGAGCAAAAGTTGCAAAGTTTCAGTTTTTATTAATTTGCAAGCCTCTGTGATAAGAAGCAGTTACATGTTTTTTTTTTCTTTTTAGGGTGGGGGTTGCTGCAGAGGTCAAACTGGAAGAATTTGAGAGACAATAAACAAAGAGATAGAGAAAGCTTGGTAGTCCCCATCAAGCTGTGAGTCAACAGGGGGCCAATCCCTCAAATCTGAGATGCAATCTGGGTCAGGGCCATAAACATTTACAGGGTGGGAAGTGCTGAGCAGAGGGGGCTGCAGGATATCAGGCCTCCTCTCTTGCTTCCAATTAGCTTATGAGAATGTAACACTTATACAACAGCAAACTGCCAAGTCAAGCATTTGTTGTTGGCGAGTGAAGGCTGAACAGAGGCTAAAGTTTGATTCATTACCTATCGTCTGAAAATGTACAAGTAATAGCATTTGTTATATGTCAAAGACTCCAGGAACACCTGGAGAATTACATATGTCTTTTTAATTCAACTAAGTTAAGCTGTAATACATGAGAACATATGCCAGAATCTTCATCAAATGATGATGGATTATTGTTGTCAGAAAGCAGCTAGTTGGAATTATAATCAAGGTGAAGAAGGATGGAACCAGGATTAAAATTAAACAGCTATGCTAACATGAGTTATCAGGGCTGGTCCAGGCTTTTATGGGGTCCTAACCTAAAGTTAACAACTACCATTCATTACTACGTCTAAATCATTATGCTCTTTTTATCATCTATGTTCAATCATTTGTTTGATGTGTATCATACATGATCATTATTATAGGTTACTGGTGGAGTATAATAACAAAGTCAGCACCCAATATGTTACATGAGTTGACTTTACAACCAGTTGTCTGTGACTTAACTAACAAAAACCTTCTACACATGGTTGATGTTTTATTGCTTGTTTATTGTTTGGGCTTTGAGGGAAGGTACTACAGGGAATTAGAGTGAGTGTTTGTGTATGGCGCAGCTCTGAGCACGTGAGAAAGAGCAATTCCTTGTCTGTGACACATAGAATGACTGTAAGCATTCAGTTTAATTCAAGCTAGTACACAGAATAACAAAATGTTTTAACATATTGATACATAAAATGATAAATACTTTTTAAAGCAATTTGACAGAAACGTCTCAAGTTAAAACGACCAGCCAGACTTTTAAAATCAAATTTGACATACATATAATTTGTCACCTAAAAACCAACACATCATGTTCAGTTGTTGTATTTAGTTCAATATTTTGTTGTAACATTATTTAATCAAAAAAAAATATTTCTCCAAAAACAAGCTTCTGCACACAGATGTTGTGAGTTCTTTTGTGGATGTCTGTTTGTATCTTCATTTTTTTAAACCAAATTCAAATTTGTGTTTTTTTTTAATTTTACAGCTGTAGGACAATGTTTGAGTCATATGTGAGAACATAGCAAGAACATTTGTTTAGAAGTAAACAAACTCCTATAAACCATACCATGTGGAGTAATGGACCACAACTGCCCATGAATAGCTAAAATCTGCGAATACTTGAGACCTCCTCTAAACCCCCCTCCAAAACCACCAAAAACTGCCTCTTTTAATGGTTCAAACATCAATTATAGTTTTCCACTATTCATTGATATGCAAAGCGGAAACCATCTTAGCTCTAAGCCAACACCAACAGCCTTCCTTATCTTCGCTCTTGGGGGTAAAGCCAATCAGGAAAGGAAAATTAATGGTGCTCCTTGGATTGGCTGTTTTGCAAACTCTAGCCAGAAGCATGTCAAATAGAACTGCCTCTAAGTACTTTAGCTTCCTAAGCTGCATTTTCTTTTGAATATTTTAGATATGCTCTACGAAAAAAACCCATGAATGGGCAAATTTCCTTGAATAATTTGTTGAAATTCAAATCACCAAGTGATACACATATAGATTAAATACACGCAGATGGATGTTTTCAAGCCTTTATTTTTGTTATGATGAATTTCCACTTAAAGCTAATGAACAGTCAAGGAATGACATTTAAGAGGAAAATATCACAATATGAATAAAGAAATATATCATTACAGGAATGGGGGCTTAATCTCGATTTTGATGATTTTGATGTATATTTGCTTGATGTTTTTACGACGTAAAGGACTTTGAAGTGGCTTGCTGCTGAACCATCGAACCTATTATTTATTAATCTTTTGATTAAGTCAAGTCAATACAGTATATATATATATATATATATATATATATATATATATATATATATATATATATATATATATATATATATATATATATGTTTATATATATATATATATATATATATCTATATATATCTATATATATATATATCTATATATCTATATATATATATATATATATATATATTTGTGTGTGTGTGTGTGTGTGTGTGTGTGTGTGTGTATACTAAAGAACTGAGCAGAGATGTATAATTCTTTATTACACCACCTAAATTTTTTTATTAACATTACCATAAAGGCGTGAATTGTGCTCTTTGGTGTTAAAGGAAACAGGTTCTCTGAACACAAAAGGAAGTATGCAATATATGACACTTGATGGTGAATGCCATGGTTCATGTGGTGCTTGGGGACAAAAAAGACACCTGGAGGGTTTTCAGGCTCTTTAATGTAGGTTTACAGCAGGCACTAACGGCAACAGCTGTGAAACATGAAAGTATTGATGAACGTCTGCTTATAGAGGAGGAAATTCTTAAGTATCTTTGTCTAGATGTAAAATCTTTTAAGATCAAGACTTAGGAATATTTCTGCTGGTGTTATCTGGTTTCTAGGTAATTCTGCTTAAAGAATAAGTATTCCTATGATGGGTAAGAGTGTATTGGGGTTGTTATAGTAACAAGAGAAATGGCTGCTCTACTCAACAATAGTCAGTCCTTTTTTTGGTGGTGGTGGTGGGGGGGGGCAGGACAAGTGGCTACCCTCTCCACACCCACATCTGCTGCACCCACATTTAGACTTATGGGATGTTCTACTTGATTATTTCGGTCCTACTTGCCTTTCTTTTAGAGCTGACAGGTTGAGAGACTGAAGGAGGATGAAAGGGAGCATCTGCTCTGGGATATTAAATGCAGAAAGGAAAAAACATATGAGTAGAAAAAACAGGACAAAATTCCTGTATGGATGGCTCAGTTTATAACAGTAGAGATTGAGATATTTTAAGACCTGAAATTAAAAAAAAAAAGTCCTGGATACAAGTTTACATTCATTCATCTTGAGTATGACTGTCTTAGCAATTTTGTGCTTTAACTGAAGCATTTGAACCATTCTCTTTCCAGGTAGGAGAGTTATACAATATACAGATTCATAGTATATTATCAATTTTCTACAATCCATATGGGTCCAAATTATACATACAGACTCAAATATATACATACACCCAATAACATTTAGTTCAATGTTTCTTAAGTTTTTGGGAAATCAGATGTGTTTTTGTAGCAATCAACAAGTTTTGGCATAATTCTTTTTCTTGGCTTGGATTTTTAAAATTTATTTATTTATTTTTTCCTGACACAGACCTGACCTTTAAGCATAAAGTTTTAATTGGCTTGAGGTTGGGGTTATTCCAGAAATTAAATGTTAGCCTGCTTTATCCAGTCCAAAGCTAGTTTGGATGTGTGTTTGGGATAATTATCCTGTTGGAGCATCCACCAATGTCCAGATTTTAACCATCTTACCCAAACTATCACCTACAGAAGAAAGTTAATTGGTTAGGATTTTCAAGAACCATCTACGAACCACCAAAGACCAAGTTTTCAATGATCTGGAAGATACTGGAACACCAGAGTCACTGTCTGTTCAACATTTCTTTGAAGACATAGGTGCCCACTCAGAAAGCAGTACCTGTTTCCAAAATCAGCACCATCAAACTCGACTGAAATTTGCAGCTGCTCACACGGACAAGCCAAATATCTTCCAGAAAAGTGAATTATGGTTACACAAGAAAAAGGCTGAGATGCTTGGACACAATGACAAGAAAAATTATTGAAAGAGCCTTCGCTCTTTGTGACTTTCAAACCTCTTGTCATTTGAATGACCAGCTACGGCGTTGGTAGCATCATGATGACGGTCTGTTATACTGCCAGTTGCACTGGTGCATTGAACAAGGTTGATGGAATAAAGAAAAAGGAAGACAATGTCTAAATTCTCCAACCTCTGTTCAAAACAACAACAAACTGATCAACACTTTGACACAACTAGATGTTCCAACAGGACAATCATCCCAAATAACTGGTTTTAGAATGGACAAAGCACTATTAAGCTTCTGGAATCGCCCAAACTTAACTCTGCCTTGGAGATTTCTGCGCTGGGAAACTAACCAATTTAAATGAACTCCACCAATTCTAACAAGAGTTAGCAAACATCGAATTAAAATTACACCAGATGCTGCTAATGGTCTCAAACAGCATCAGCTTGTAAAGGGACAGTTAGCCAAATTTTAGTGGTGATGTATGAAAATATTTGACCTTGCATGTATAATTTTGTCTGTGCATGGGTGCAATACATTCAAACTTCAAAAAAGATTCAATTTTTATCTTGTTTAATCATTGTATCCTGGAATCAATCAAAAGCTCAAAGTCAAAATGACATTCCTATTCAAGATGAATGGATATAAACCAGTTGTACCTGTTCAGAGGAAACAGACTAATATGAGGGAGCTAAGTAGGATTCCTTAGCTGTTTTTTTTAGTGTGACCATCCACTATGCAGTTATACTGTTAGGGTGTGGGCAAGCCATGTGTTTTTGTGTCAGTGAGGTTGTGGAAAATGCCCATATTGCAGCATTCCATCTGTCTTTAAAGTGGAGATGTTCAGCTTTAAAATGACGTCATGCCCAAACTGACCATGTTCCAGCTGTGGGTTGGAAAACCGGTAGGTTTTGCTCATTTTCGTGGCCACTAATCAGGCTGGCTATAATTAGCATTGAAAGGTAAAAATAAGGCAACCTGCACATTATGACACAGAAGCAAAGAGATGATTGATTACATTTTGACTGTAGTATATATGACTGATTTAATGAGACACAAATTGACAAATTATCTCATAAAGAGTTTTCTGCTGCAGTTATCTATAATTTATAATGAAAAAGGTGTTCATGTTTCAGTATTAGGATTGTTGCTACTGTGTTAGCTCTCTGAGGCTGAATTCAAGCACTTTGCTCAGTTTTTTCTCTAAGAAGCTCAGAAATTCAGACTTCAGAGCTCCAACTTCACTGCTTATGCTGCAGTTCTGAATATTTCTTAAAATAATCAGTAAAAGGAATACAAAGAATAATCCAGTCTTCTTTTCTCTAGAATGTGCAAAACTTTAGATCTGTGTGTGTGTGTGTGTGTGTGTGTGTGTGTGTGTGTGTGTGTGTGTGTGTGTGTGTGTGTGTGTGTGTGTTTGGCAGCAAATAGGGTTGGGTGTAGGGTTGGGGGTGGCACTGTAAATCACAGACTGGACAAAAAGGAGAGAACCCTATGGTGTCTTTGTCTTTTGATTCCCTGTGGGCAGTGGCCTCAGAAGAATTGGACTACAGCCACCTGTGTCTGTAAAGCCACTTTTACACAGGAAAGAGTTTTCTTTTTTTTACCAATATAAAATACCTTTTTTTTTTTTTTTTTTTTGCAAGATACAAGGTCCACATAATCCAATTCATATCACTTCTCTCTTAGGTCAGTTTATTTGGCTTTACAGTCTATGCCGAAAACACTTCTTATCTACACTCCTTTAAGTAAGATAAAAATAGTTAAGCAACTGCAGCAGAAATCGGCTGCTCCTTCGCACCAGAAATTCAATAAATATTTTAGGCAGCAACTCCTTGCTGTCCAGCGACCAAACCTGTATTACTTGCTTGCTCTTCACAAAACCCAGACTGGATCAATATGTTTCTCTCTCTCTCTCATACTTAGCACTGTACTCACACAATTTAACACACACACACACACACACACACACACACACACACACACACACACACACACACACACACACACACACACACAAAAAATCTGGTCTGTGGTGTCCCAGAATCTTGTGACCGCTGATGCATTTAGAGGCAAGAAAAGGGAAGAGAGGAAAGAAAGACTTCAAACTTCAGGGCATCCAAAGCCCTACATCCATATTGATTAAACAAATTTGCCACAAATCATTTTACAAATGCCCAGTGGGGGGCTATAGAGGCCCCTTTCATGCTCTGTCCTCCCCCGCAGGGCTGAAGCCTCGACTCTTGGCTCGTTTAAGCGTGCTGACAACCTCTGATCCCTTGGCCATCTGCAGGGTGGGCCGGCCAGCGCGCAGGGGCCTTTGTGCTTTAAACTTTGGGAGATTTAAAGGTAAAACTGCAGGACAGAACATCTGAAAGTCTTCCTCATTTACTCTTGGTTCCTCATCATTTGCAAGGGACACAAGTCAAATTAAATGACACAGGTCAAAGAAAGAAAACTGAGAAATGGAAATTGTTGTGAAAGATTTTGTTTGGGTCGTGTCACTCTCTGCAGCCCACGACAGCTGCCTGGTGTGTTCATGCAGTGACTCCCGCAAGTTTGGGTGAACTTCAGCTCCGCCTTCTCCCCCTCACCACGCTGCTCTTTGTGAATGAAAGTGGGTGGAGGCAGCTATGTGGAGCATGCATGCATGCGGATCAGTATTTTTGAATGCGGGTGGGTGTGTGTGGTTGTGTGTCCATGTGCTGAGTGGCTGCCCTGTGAGGGAAAGCAAACATGACGCTTACTTTGTACATGCACAACAACCAAGTTTGAGATTTTGTTTCCGTCAGCTTATTTCAACCGAGATATTCTTTGTCAGCTAAGTGTAATGACACATGTATTTTTATATAAAATTTCAACTTACACTTGAACAACTTAGCAACTTTTTATATCTGAAAAAAAAAAGTGCTTTTCTTTCTATGGAAGAATAAACAAAATAAGTAAACTAATGCAAATTGCAAAGAGACTCATCAAACTACCTGAGAAGGACATTACAGATACCCAGAAATTGAAGCATGTGAAAGCTGGGTTCCTAAATCTATGTATATGGCCCTATAAATTTCATTTAGCTTTCCCAAATTTCATTAGTTATTTTTTTCCAAATTAATTTGTTCTATTTGCAGTGATTGGAATTCCATGTTTTACAAGTTAAAACATTTTCTAAATGAAAAACACAATATAAATTGATGATTAATATGTAAGATTTCAACAGTTCAGCTGAAAAATAACCCAAATATATTGAGATTACTTTAATTTTTTTTGGAAAGGTCTTACAATTTACCAGTCAGTTATCTCTAAGTGTTTCATTTAAAAAAGTACACTTGTTTCATATGAAATAAAATAATAAAAAAATATTGTCACATAAAAGCTCTTATGAGATTAATTCACACTGCATTTCAGGAGTATCACATGGTCTGCAGTAGTGTTGTGATACTGTTCTACCAAATTCACTCACCAATAATCATTGAAGGATGTCTCTATTTTTTTTTTCTTTATTACATTTTTATTAGAATTCCTCTCTTGTTACTCTCGACAGTCATTGTGGCTTCAACACTATGTGAAATCATTTATTTATAAAGCATTATGTAAATAAAGCAAATACAGCTCAAAAGGTCTGAAGCAAACATCTCACTCTGCGGAGGATCTTTGCACGATGACATTTTTGCTAAAATGCTAGGCTAATGGTAGTTTGTCTCTTCTCCCTTTTGATTGAAGTCATTGATAATTTGGGTCATAATCACTTTTTCTTTCTGGTTTCAGATAATCGACGTTGAAAAACCTGATGGAAACATTTGTTTTTTTGCTTTATACATGAAGTGCTTTGCTTTGAATGTTGGAAATAATAATAGCTTGTGTTCTGGAAGCGCACTGCACTGTGTGAGGTTTCTCCAACATGGCTGTCGGCTGAGCCTCAGGAGACCATCCCCAAGAGAAAAGGTGTGCACTGGGTTCAGACTGACTTGCAGTCCAATGTGAATCAGAGTTCAAACCGACACCAGCTGTTTACCTCTATTTTAGTGCCTCTTGTGATGTCATCAATCCAAAAAACAAAGCTGAATTTTCTTTCTTTTTTCAGTGCCTGCTTTTTTTTTTTTTTTTTTTTTTTTAAACGTTGACTATTTTTGAAATCCTGCATTGCAATCATCCATATTCTCTTGGTTTTTCTTAAAAATTTACATAAATTAGTGCTAAAAAACAGACCACTGGATAGCATCTTTAAGCCAATTAATGTTGAAGGGAAAAAAATCATAAGCAAAGCCTTTATCATCCCCAAAGATATGCAGTTTACCCAGTCACGCTTTCCTCTCATCAAATAATCGCTCTTCAATAAAATTACTCCTGAATTGTTAGAGATGAGAGCTGTTTGTCTCCACTGCAACCACTCTATTTCTTCTTTTCTGTTAACCCCAAAGACATGCTGAGCTCCTTTTATTTTAACTGCGTCCAGTTACTTCAGATCTCCCTCAACCTATGAGTGCAATCAGGAGAAGGAATGGGCACCTTGAAACAACCCCACCAATGACAGCTCGTGTTACCCGAGTTATGAGAGATTAGATGCTACTTCAAAAGCTACAAATCCTCAGAAATAATTGATCACCGTCTCTTTTTTGGCTTCGGGAACAGTTCTCGATGGTTAAACCATTTTACATGAATGCATATAATTTATCTGGTGCCAGAGTCGCTTTAAACTTTAGCGCGTCTCCTCTCCACTCATGCAGAACGTCCGCCTGGAAATTATTTTGCTCCTGTTTATGCGGAAGTTGCATGATGAGTGGGCTCACAGGGAGCAGCTGAGCTGAGTAGAACAACAAACAGGTAATGCTTCCAACAGCTGTGTGACTCTTCGTGTTAGCATAGGACAAAACTGCTGGCTGGGACAAGATACAAGCTCATAAGTGTAGCTCATACGAATAGTTTGATTTTCATTTGTTAATTCATGCAGAAACACATGCAGGTCTGCGCCAAACATTCTGATATTTAATTCAATTTCCTATTTCTCTGTTGGCCTGTAGAGAGGCCTTGAATGTTTCTGCAGAAACAATTCAACAACACCATCACTCATAAATATGCCACCTGACTGATGTGAGCTTAGCAAGTTACTGCGACCCTGGGACACACAACTCTTCCCCTTCCCAAACACGAATATTTCCACTGATTTGTCTCCAGTCCGTGATCTCAATCAGCTATCAGGTCAGGTACAGTGTGGCGCTTGTGACGTCTGTTCATTCAAAGGTTGTACATTACAGTAAAAGAGCCAGCTGTTCTTAAGACAGAAGAGCAGCAGTAGGTCGTCTGTTTCATTTCGCTGTCAAGTTACACGCAGCTGCTTTTGAGCTGCAGAGACACAAAATCAATATCGTTCTTTTTTCTTGTTTGCTGATGCTGTTGGCGCTGGTGGAGGAGGATGGAGGACCGAGTCAATAGAAAGCTGCTGATAATGTAGAGACAACAAGAAGTTTTATTTTGGCCAGACAGCTGAGCCAAAGCATTCTGGGAAAAAGTCCACCCAGATCACACTGTAGGTTTTACCCTTCAGTGTCAGTTATGGCAAATCTGACATTATTTATGAGGAATGATGTTAAAGTTTGACACAAATTAGTAGTTTATGGTTGATTTTGTTTTTAATGGACTCCCTTCTGTACATCCATTCTTTGTCCACCCACCCGTAGTCGGAAGTTAGAGAGCCTCGATCCAGCACACAATGAGATAAATATACTGCTCTGTTCTTGCCTGCAGATTTTTCTCATAAAAAAAAACCCTTTGATAGTTCAGCCATCTGGCTGGAGCCCAAAAAAGTCCTCATAAAAGAGGCCCAAATAAGGTCAGGGGTCACTCCCTCCCTAGGTCAGGGGCCCTGAAAGGTTGTTATAGTGGACTTTACTAAAGTTGTCAGCTCAGATCTCCTTAACAAATTAAAGCACATTCTTCTGGCTTAACAAGTATTCCCTTACAGTCAAACTTCCTCCAAATGACACGCTGTACAGGAAAGAGGAAACACTGTGTATACATAGCATCAGCACCTTGAAAGTGGCGTATGTTGGAAGATAAATGAGATATTTTTCCAATGTTTTTTGATTGTTAAATAAAATGATCATCCTTCTTTGGATAGGTCTGCAGCAGTTTTTCCTGTCAGTGTAAAACCATTTTCCATATGTGAGTAAGTAAACAGTCTTTACTCAACACATAGTACATTAAAGGTGCAATGACAGCCTGTCATTAACCCTGACCTGTCTCTGTCTTCGTCTAAATGTCCAGAGGATGAAAGGCTCTGCCCGGACTTATCTCACAGAAGCATTTAGCTGACAGCCGTCTGCGTGACAGCGCAGAGAATCTGCCCGCTAACACGACACAGATCCACACGGTTTGAGATGATATAGCTTTCTAAATCTGAGACTGGCTTCGCAGCGTGGACTCAAAAAAAAAAATAAATAAATAAATAAATACTGGAAGAATATTTGTTGCAGTCATTTAAGTACAGCAAACAGCAGATGAACAGTAACTGCTCATCAGCTGAGACAAAAATTCCTGCTGTTTATTTTAGTACAGAGCAAACAATGCACTGTTTTCTATTCTATTCTATTCAGTCTTTGAGGCGATTGATGAGCAATGTTGCGAAGTTGAGTTGTTGGCAGCTAAGAGGAAAAATAATGCTGCTCGGGTTTACACCGGAGCAGCATTATTTTTTGCTATTTTTTCCGTAGGGTAAAAACTGATTCCATTTTAACTGATTCCAGGAACATGGAGAAATCTTTCTCTTTCTAGGGTAAGTACACATGCATAAGACGGTCACTAGTGGTCTCTCATGTCTCTGTTGTAAGAAAAAGGATAATTCAAAAAAGAAAAACAGCCTTCAGCCTGTGGCAAGGCCCAGTTCCACTTCAGCAACAGCAGCCTTAACTCCTTCTGCTTCATTTGTTCTCTTTTTTGTTGTATTTAAAGTAATGGTGTGAAACTACATTCTGCACACATTAACTTATGGCGCAGGAAGGTCTGAGTGTGGAATCTGGACAGACCTGCCTGGAATCCTGACCTGCACTCAACGACAAACATATAACATCCAAAAAGCATCACTCATTGATGTCTTAAAGACTATGTTGCCTTTCAAGTGTTAAGAGAAGAAACGGCAAACTTATTAAGAAAACGCTGCAGGCCTGAAAGCAGGAACTGATCTTTTTGTGACATAATATTAAAGTTGATAAGATGAAGCATGAACTATTTTTCGTTTTTACTGCAGCTAAAAAGTTAAATAAAACAACCAAAAGCAGACTTGTGATTTATTATTGCAATCTGCTAATAAAAGAGGCCCGTATATAAGGAAAAAAACACTGGCGATTTATTTGTCTTCCAGTGGTGGTGAAGGTGAAGGAGAACATGCATCTGTCTTAACATGCTGCAAGTCCCACACATTTGAGAATGTGTTTGGTCTCACCACACGAGCACTCTAAATCCCATCTTAAAAAGTTAAACAAATGCACATGACAGCCCCTATATGAGTGTGGGAAAACCTCATCCACCACACAGCTACTCGGCTGGAGATTTGTCTTATGCTCATTGTGTCCCCCTTTAAAAGACGTGTCAAAGCTCCCGCTGCATGCTCCAGTCGCTTCCTAAAAAAGGTGTTGCTGGATGATACGTGGAGGCAGTGTCCAGTTTCAGAGGAAATGGTGAAAGAATTAGTAGTCGGGGAGAGAGGATAAGCTCCATTTAATGCCACTTTTAAAAGAAACAAAGCTTGCATCGCTGCTGGGAACAATCATTACTGCACAATCTTTAGATGGGATATGGAATCATCACAAGAAAGTGTGCAGGAATGAGTTGTTCCCTCATAACCAGTCACGCATCATCTATATGTTTGCTGCACTGAAAAAAAAAAAAAAAAAAAAAAAAAAAAAAAAAAAAAATATATATATATATATATATATATATATATATATATATTCATTAAAGGGCGACAGATATGAGCAAACAGCCTCCTTGTGGTTTTATTTACAGAGATTTGAAGATAAAAGGTAACAAATGGGGGGGTTGAACTCCTCAAATTACATTCAGATGAGAATACTAAGTCTCCTGCATTTCTTACAATCAGCCAAACTATGAAAGGTGAAAACAAACAAACAGTGTTTTTCTCACAGAACCTTTGCCTGAGGGAGCCACCACCAGTAAAGGGTTCATCACCGCACGCTGTTATTAATCTTACTTAATTGTAGGCTATTCTGTTCAAATGTCTGCAGCTGTATTTTTCTTCATTAAGCCTCTGTTTATAGTGGCAGGAAACTGCCCTAAAAAGTAAGTGATAGATATTCTTGTTCTCAGTCTGGATCAAGTGTCCTTTTTGAACTTTGATTAGCTCTTTTTCTGTTGTTTTGCAGATTGAAAATGAAAGAAACAATGAATCTGAGTCAGAAAATAGGATGAGTGTAAAAAGCTCCATTTGGATTTTGGATCTGTGTCCTAACCAGCAGAAAATACATGTAGAGATCTTTTTAACATCAGTCTGACTCGAGAACTTCATCTCCTCTTTAGCACGACTATTTATTATCAGAGAAACACACTGCCGTGAAATAATATTCACGCCCCCTATAAATAGCTCATTCTCAGTTAGTATGATGTTCTGCTTTGGGTTGGTGTGTCACATAAAATCACAATAAATCTATTGAAGTTTGTTAACAAAAGTGTTAAAAAGTCTAAGGTATTCTATGTGCTGCCTTTCATTAGTTTTTGTTGTCACACTTTGTATTAAGATAAAAAAATGTTCAAGTTATATTTCTTTCATTATGAGCCACATCCAACATTTGTAGACATTAACAGCTGCACCATGCTGCATAACAAATGTTTTTATAATAGTTCATTTTCTGGATAATTTAACTTTAACATGAGTATGTTTGGCTTTGATTACACTAATGTAGATTTTTTTTTTTTTTTTTTTATGTGATAATGTTACATACAGCAACACAATACCTCCCAACACATTTGGAAGCACCTGTTTGGGTATTTTCCAATGTACACAACTCGATTCTTTCTAGTCAAAGGGGATGAGACATGCCTTTTATACCTCATAGCCCAGCTTGCATTCCAGTGACGTTATCGCCTTTTGAAGAGGAATGCATCATGGTGGAATAATTGCTCTAACTCTTTCCTGACCACTTAGTTAAAAAGGGATTCAGATGGTTGGGATCTCTCTCTACCTCTCTCCTCTACCCCTCCTCCCATGGGACGAAGAGAGGAGAGGAGCATGGGGGGGATGGGTGTTTGACTTGGGAGAGCAGAATTTGGAAGGGGGTGTGAGTATTTACATAAATAGCCAATGCAAGTTTCCCCCACCCCCACCCCCTCGTAAATTCAGTTTTTACTTTCTTCATAAAACAAACTTTAGCTCCTGAGCCACAAATATTCTCACTGTCCAAAGCGAGTTCGACAGCAGAACTGGATAAGGGGTTCTAGCTGTGTTTTAGAGCTCACATGATTCCCTGAGATCTTGGATCAAGTCAGGAATTTGACGCTTCTGCCACCAGTCCCTTCTGGTTGGCAGGGCTGTGTGGCCGGTGGGAGCTCTGAGGGCTCCTTGCTGCAAGGCTGCTGGTGGGACAGAACTTACATATGCTTGTTAACAAAGACTGAAACACACCTACATTCAGTTTGTTTAGACAGCAGGCCAAACAGGTTTTAGGGTTTTGCAAAATCCTCTGCAAGTGACATTTGAGGAAAATTTGTCTCGGGGGCTTCTCGTTTTGTAGCTTATATGTCAAAACTATTCATTTCTACTTACAGCCAAAGTAAACCACCCAGATTTTACATAATATACTTCCCTGCAAATTTTTGACTTAATACTATCACTTCATGTATATAATACAATCAATTTCTAAAGAAGTTGGTTAAAGTCATAAGATAAACCAAAAAACTTGTATTTGCAATACATTTATAGAAAAATAAACAATGTTAAAGGTTTTCATATGATTTTTTTTTTCTGCAAATGTTATGTTTAAACATATAAACACACTAAAATTTGATCCAAACTTTTGAAATATGTTTAACGAGAGGAAGAAAAAACAAGTTACACTATTCATAAATAGTTAGCATTCAGGAGAGTACTTAGTGACACAAGGCAATTTATTATAGCTGTGTTTGCATGACTGTGGGGGTTACAAAATATGATTTTATTATTTTTACCACCAGAACCACCATCTTCCTTTGTAGCAGTTCATGTGCAGGGTAAACATTTGTAACATCGCTGTTGTGCATCAGCTACTTTTGTACCCAAATAAATTCCCATATAGTAATCTCATTGTGAAAATTTAAAATGAATTCAACCTTTTAACCTAAAGATATCTTATCATTACAAAAATGTGTAGAAACAACTATTTTTTTTTCCCAACAAACTTAGAAATTGCACAATTATCGTCACCCCTGAAGTTATTCGTTCTACCTCCTTTTTCCATGTGGGACTCACTTCACTTCTACCAGTCCACATGATCAGAGGATAAAAAGAGAGGGATAGAAAAGAGGCATCCTTACTGATCAATTAAGAGGATCGATTTTGTTTCTTCTAAATTATGTTTGTTGATTTGTAATTGCAACCCCAATGATGACCAATTTTGAATTAACTTTTTTATTCATAATGTCCAGGTATTTGCAATGGGCCATTTTGCCATACATTCTTGCAAGGTTCTCAGAAAAACAGGCCCACCCCATCGCAGATTCTCCATAATAAGTAATAGTTGAAATAATTTGTTTTTCCACATGTTCAATTTTTTTTTTTTTTTTTTTTTCAAATCCACCATGGGAGCTTTTCTCTGACATGTCTCTCTAAAAAAATTGGGGGGTGGGGGGGTATGTACAGTGAATAGTGTTCAATGCCTGTTATGGAGACTTAGTGACCCCAGCTTATAAAAGTAAGGTATTTTTTACATTTATTTTGAAGAAAATTATTCTGCTGCAATAAAATATGTATTTATTTTAAGGTTTTTTACACGTATGTACCAGAGTGGAAAACACATTTATCTGTGATTGGATATCTGGAGCAAGCTTGTTTTCCAATAGGAGTCTGTGTTATTTCAGCAGGACACTGCCAAATGTGATTCCTCTCAACTTCAATCAATGAGGTCACAGATCTGTCCAAGTCTGTCTCGTATGGAAAAGGCGTGCACCAGTAAAATATCCCCATCAAACTAGTGCATATAAGCCCTTCATTTTAGTGCTTTTGGAACAGATGATGGCACAGAAAAATATGGCTCCCACTTTTGGACATGTGGAAAAAGTCTGTCAAATAAGCGCTGCAGCTCTCACACATCATGAAACATTTGCACCATTGCTACAGAATCAGCGTAACTGCTAGTTAAATCTCATAACAATTATCCACTAATGACTTTACTTAATCTCTCACGAGGCTGCGAAGACGCTTCACTCACCTCGGGATGCTGGATACTTAAATCTACAAGTGAAACTTCCGCCATTCCTTCCTGTTGGATTGATTTGGCTAATAACTATCTGACCATTTGGTTATGCTGACAGAGCATTGACATTTAATTGGCAGATGATCAGTTGAACCTTGAATAGGAAAATAAATAAATAACTTAAATAAATAAATAAATAAATAAATAACTAAATAAAACAAGACAGTAACGCCAGAGAAAAGTAACATACCCAGTCATTGTGCAGCAGGACAGTGAACGGCAGTGGACCAAAAGCAACACAAGCACACATACTTTAAGGACATGATATTATTTGATGTTCCACCAAAGAGCCACGGGATCCACGGTCACATGGCACGATAGAAGCAGAACCAGGAAACCACAGCTTTTCAAAGAGGAATACACATGCTTCTTGAAAAACCTAATAAATCTATTTCAGTGATGTAATTAAAACAATATATCTAGTTCTGTCATCATTTTTGGCTTTGAAAAATATTAAATATTTACTTATTTATTTTCACTGCCTTCAAGAGTTTGCTATTTTTAAAATTTCGTTGTGCCTTCTTGCACAATGGAAATAAAGGAATTCTGATTCTGATTCTAAATATGATTATGGTCGTCAGAAGTTTGCAGTTCTGTTGAAGGAACATTCCTGCTGATGCAGCATTTTCAGAAAACTCCCCAATTTCTCTGGAAGTACTGTCATTAATTCCCCAAACAGACCTCCTGAAACTTAACACACAGTTACGTGCAGCTGAATTGATTATGTAACTGTTACTTTAACCAGTTTTATTCTCCACTGCCTGCTTCAAACATATCTGGCATCTCCGTGCTTGTGGTATCGCGCCCATGTGATTCTGTCAATCCTATTGAGCCAGTCTCATGTTTGCCGTCCCCAGCCCCCCATCTGTGAGGCTAATTAAAACAATTTCAAGGACAAAGCAGGGGAGTCTATTGTATCAAACAACCAGCAGTGCAACGGATATGGTGTCACAGGGGTGCAGTTGTCAAGGATTAGCGCCCTTCTGCAGGCGTAGATGGATTTATCGGCCTCCCATCACCAGTGATGTCATCAATAAAACAAGAAGTCCGTCAGAGCGCGTGTGAACTGGGTGACAGAGAAAAGGGACAGTTTCTGATTTACCTGTTGCTCAGCACATTGCTGACAGAACCTGTTGTTCAAGACGTACATAATGCATAGTTTGCTGCAGTCAACGAGTTTTGTCAGAGATGATGTCGGTTTTCAGGCGCATTTTCAGAAGTGAAAGGGACGACTTGCGCTACAGCTCCAGTGGAAAATTCCAAAGGGAGAAAAAACAAGAAGCGCACGACCACACTGAGAATCACGCAGGACATAAACAGTGATCAAATGTATTTTTTTTACCTGATCTTCTACACACAGAGTCTCGTGACTGTTCTTATATGTGGAGGGAGATGAGGGGGGGGGGCATTTCAACAACTCTCACATTCCTTTGCTGTGCAGAGCCCACCCCCTCTTTCTAAAACAGAGAGATCTGATGGTGACAAATCTTCAAACCGGCTTCCTCTTCTTCCTTTCAACTCGACTAATGGCCCAGTGAGCTGGACTCTGCCTGTCCTGACTCACATCCTCTGCGCTATAATATTTATGTGGCCCATTCAGGAGCTGTCCTCATTAGACTGCTGCTCCAAAAGACCCCACAGAGACCGGTTCACCTCATCATATCCAGACAAATCGTCTAAATATTATCCTGGAATACTGTGATATCAGAGCTTCAAAAAAGCTTCAAAAAAGGAGGTGTTTTCCATCAGCCTTTATTTTTAAAGAAGTCATTACGACTTACACAGGTGCTAGTCTGAACTGAGCTTAGCGATACGGTGCCTTGCAAAAGTTTTTTACCTCTTAAATTTGATCACATTTTTTCACATTACAGGCACAAACCTCAGTGTATTTTATTGGGATTTTATGTGATAAACCAATGGAAAACAGTGTATGGTTTTATCTTTTACTAACAAAAATCAGAACATTTTGACATCAATTTGTGTTCAACCCCTGGCTGAAGCTACTTTTCGCTGCAAATACAGCTGCATGCTTTTTGGGGTGTGTCTCTTCCTGCTTCACACATCGAAAAACTAAAACTTTTGCCAATTCTTACAAAATATCTTAATTAAGGTCCGTCAGACTGGATAAAGAGTGTCTGTGAACATCATGATGCTGCCATCACTATGTTTTGTCGTAGGTGAGTGTGTTCAGACTGATATGTGGTGTTTTTTGGAGCGTATGCTGCTTAGTTAGGTTTTGGTCTCCTCTGATCAAAGGACCGGCTTCCATATTTCCCGTGTCTCCCTGGATTTGTTCCACAGCGGCCAGATTTGTGGTTTTTACCAGTAATAGTTGCTCTGTCGACAGATTGTCCCTAGTCGTGCTTTAAACTTCTCCACAACTTTATCCCTGACCTGTTAAATTTATGGACTCCAACCAAAATATGAGGCCTTCACAAAACAGCTGAGATGAATTCCATTGGTTGCAAAAGGGGGTGAATATGAATGCAGGCATCACTCTTTAGGTTTTTATTTGTAGAAAGTGAATAACCAATGTACTGTTTCTCTTTTATTTCACAATGATGCACTATTGTGTGCTGTTCTGTCACATATAATCCTAATAAGACTCATTTGTTGTTGTAACAAAACAAAACAAGGCAGGAATGCTTTTCAAGGTGCTGTAAATCTGGGTGGGAATCCCACGAACAGAGGTGCTGACACTGAATGTTTCTTCCATGCTTTTAAGGCATTGTTCTTATCATCATGTCCAGGCCATACTTATCTCAAAGGGGACTGTATGTGAGCAGAAACAATAGGCTTGATTGAGCGCATTCCCTTCAAGGTGTTAGGTTACATGAACCTGGAGCATTTATTAGAGGATAACTGCCTACAGGGGACTTTGTCACATGATCTTTATCATTTTGTTTTGATTGTTGCGTTGCACGCTGACACCAAACCAGATTTTGACAAACGTTTTAACTGTCAAGAAATCTTAAACTTCATAATTTAAGGCAGGGGTGTACAATCTTGTTTCAAGAGGGCCAAACTCATCAAGTTAAAAATAATCTCCTTCTTCCTCTCCTCTATTTTTATCTCTGTCTTACCATGTTAACTTTTACCCCACCTATCTTTCCGCCTTTTTTCTCTTTTTCCCTTTCTTTTCCCTCTCCGTGTTCGTCACTCCACTATCAAATAAAGACCGCTAGAGCCCAAAAAAAATCCGGAAAAAAAGAGAAAAGAAAGTAGATCTGGGCTGGGCTTCTACTTGGCACTCAGACAACAGTTGTGATTGCTACACTGCAAAACAGAACACACACACACACACACACACACACACACACACACACACACACACACACACACACACACACACACACACACACACAAATAAAACAGGAGGTCCACAAAAATGTTAACTTTTCAAGAAAGCACACCAAATAAATCTTTTATTACAAAATTTTCTACCTTCTCAACAACACACCAACACAAAACAGTTTATTCAAATAACAAAGTAGTCTGATGTTTTTATTATGTTAACAAATATTGAAAAAACTTAAATTTTTCATAAAAAACTATCCTCGATTTCTTTTTTAAAAAAATAGAACTCATTCATAAGTGACTGTACATTCATCCCTAGGCTTACATCCCCCCTACTTGATTTTTTTTTGTAAAAGGAGACACAATAATGCAATTATCCTAACAAAGGAAATGGTAATCCATGAGCCAGTATGAGTGCATGGGTGGGATGCATCTGAAATGACCCGAGAATGAGTGTGAGAATGCTTCTGAGGTATTTTCACACCAATAAGCTCCAGGAGAGCGCAGCTAAAAACAGCCACTTATCATCTCTGGTGAGTGCAACTGAAAAAACAAAACATGTTACATTCAAAGACATGCACTTCCCCAAGCACGCTTCCTGTGCTGACGTCACAATGTTAACAAAAAGAGGTGTTGCATTAACTGGATGGTGCAAAAAAAAAAAAAAGAAAAAAAAAGAGAAAAGAATCCTGCAAACTGGTCATTCAACTTTCTGCACTTGCAGATATCAGTGACAGTATGACACCAATATCAGACCACCAGCAGATTCATAGCTGGGGGTGCATTCACATATGCTAATAAAGCAGTCCACAGTCCTCAACGCATTCCAGGCGGCCTATAAAAACAAAGTGTCTTTCTTCCCCCCAAGGAGCAGTGGCCCATCTCTGACTGTCTCCAACAGTCACAAAGCTTCATAGAAACATTTAGTGTTATAATCAGATGGTCCTGCAGTCACCCTCCTCCTCCTCTTCCTCCTCCTCCCTGCCACTGCCTCTAAAACAACCACAGCAATTTGAGCTCTCATTTTGGGAGCACTCTGCATTGTTTGGCCAAGGTGTGGGTCGCCTGTCTGTAAAACTTTCCATGACACCGGAAGTTTCGGGATACGACTCTGTCCAGTGTGCCCGACTCCCGCTGAAATTCATCAGCCATTGTTGTCTCTGCACAGGCATTTATGATGTCACTGCAAACATAAGCTTTGTGCTCAGATGAAGGAACAGCCAGGGTTCATGCCCTTATGGGGTCAAACAAACAGCAAATATGGACAGGCTATGACTTGGATCATGAGGCTGAGTGGACATTATGGTGGCAGGAAGGGAGCTTTCAAAAAAACTCAAGAGGGATGGAGGCCCCACTTTATTCAGTTGTCCTGAGTTAAAATATTAAATAAACCCGTTTTACTAATTATTCTTAACGTCATTCTAAAAATGTATTCTTATCTTTTCTCTCTGAACCTCATTCTGCTCCATTTCGAGAAAACACAACTTTATATCAAAATGAAAACAAGACCCTTTCCTGTGACAAAGCAAAGACTGATAGCCTTGTTGAAGTGACTCATCAACAACAATAAGAATCCTATACGGGAAAAAAATTGCTTGAGAAACTCTTGGAAAGCTAGCAGAAAAGTTCCAAAGTCCACGAAAGGAAGCAAAAAAAAGAAAGAAAATTTTAGTCAAAAAACCCCCCATCAATCATTACAAACCCCACATTCCTCAAAGTGCTTCCAGACAGCTCCAAATCCTCTTTATCTTCTCAACAAGAATTAATGTGGCAGCAGTATCTCTGTGCATTAAAGCACTTTGGAAGGAGCAAGGTAAACACAGACTTAAGAATGCATGCACGCATTAATGCATACATACATGTGTGTGCACGCGCCCTCAATACACACCCACAGAACAATGGCTTGTATGTGTAAAGATCAGATTTCCATCATGTTTGTTTTTTTTAGGATAAGGCATGTGCGAACAAAGAAAACAGTTTGCTTGCTTGTAGTCATCTGTCGAAACCTGTGGAATCTGCAAAAATTGTACACAGCTTGGTGAGCTTGTGCATCTGCTTTAATTTGGAGACAAAGAGTTTAGGTTTAGTATTGACTGATTTTTAAAGTGAAGTAAAAAGAAACTCCTGTGATAAACCTCTTTGTCTTCATCAGTTTTAGAATCAAATTCAATATCTGATACATGTAACACACATATTTGTGATATTTGGTCAGACGAGCCTAAGACTGAGCAACAAACATTCTAGAAATATGTAGAATAGAACTTCATCTCCACTGCAAAGTGTCTGTAATGGAACAGGCCTGTTTTTCTTCCAAAGGCCCCTGGAACCTTGTTAGAATGCATGGAATATTGTACTCCTTAAAATATCAGGACATATAAAATCAATGTTTTGTGGCTTGGATTGTTTTCAGGTTTGAAAAACCTTGGCTGAGGAAGATCTCTGCGGCTCACTGCACCAAATCTATCAAGAAACGTAAATAAAATGTTTTTCAAATCTTTGGGGTGAACATTACAATCTCCAGAACATGTGTACATGGCATTTCTGTGCAACACAAACACAAAATAATATTTAATATTACATTTTCATAAAACCTTATAGAAACCAAAGAAATCTGAAAACATTATATTTTCATCTCCAAAATACTCTTACAACACCAGAAACAAAATTCAACATGGTCCAGCATGGTGGTGGCAGTGTCATGGCCCGGGGGTGTTTTTCTGCCTCATTACAACATGGATCAATGGAGAATGTGACCATCACTTCGAGACCATAAGCCTGTTTTGCGGCAGAACGCTGATCCAAAGCGCATCATCATAAAAATAAAAGCTTTGACTGAAATAACTCGAAGTAACACAATGTTTTCCTCAAGCTTCCTGAAAAACTGCAGAAAGTGACTGCTTGCTTTCTCGCTTTTAATCTTTTATTTTCATGTATTTTGTTTCAGTTTTAAATATGTCAGTTCTCTCTTTCGCAGCTGGAGCAATGAAAAAAAAAAAAAAAAAAAAAAAAAAAAAAAAAGCCAAACCATGCAAAAAATGACAGCCCTGCTCTGGAAAGTGTGAGAGTGTGAGCAGAGGACATACAATGCAATACGCTGACGTGTGGGAATGATCAGAGGTCGTCACAAAACTGAGCATAAAAAACACTCATCATCGTAGAGCCAAAGGTGATAGCCTAAGACTAACACTTAGCAGGAGTTCCCAACATAACTTGCATCCTACTAAATACGGAATAAGTGAAAACAATTGAGCAATTGTTCTCCCCTCAATACACGGCACCGTGTGCACGGCCAAAACCGTGCAAACACGCATTTGTTTAGAGTTGGTGGCACAGAAACAAGACATGGAAAACAATGGCCAAAAAGTCTTTGTTACTGAATCACAAAAGCTGATAGCTGCTTATTTGCATTCAGAGGATCACACTCGCTGCTAAACGGTGAAACCCACATTGTCATAAAGGGAATAAAGGGCATTATTATACAGGGCTGTGGTTGGGTGCTCAGGGCATGAGATACTGTAGCATTCTTCTATGCAGAACAGAAATTCGGCTTATTTTTCTGCTCCCTGAGGATTGGTTTAAAGGTGGACTTTTAATCTTTAGGAAAACAACAGTGAACTACTTCCAGACAAGTAAACATAGACATAACAAACAGCGAAGACAACACAATGGTAACATTTTTATATATCTATTTCCCTAATAAATAAATCATTGATTGACATGAAACCACTTCACAAGATGACTTTTTCAGCTTGTTGTATCATTTTCTAAAACCACAAACGATGACAACTGAAAAAAATTCTTATCCATGTCCGCTGAAGGTAAAATGTTCAAAGATACAGCTGAAAACCTTTACAGAAAGGTCCCCAAGTGTTAGAATTCATAAGGGTTCTTGCAAAAGTAATAAAGTCCCTCAAACTTTTTCACATTTTAAACATCTATTTTAATGATCAAAGTACAAAAAGCATGTAAGTTAAAAGAGAAAACCATCCACAGAGGCAATGCTATCTTCAAACTCGAGTTTGCCCCGCTGTGATTCAATGGATTCCACATGTACACTAATAATGTCTCAGCAAATAATCACATTGCATTCAGAAAGGCAAATTACAGAGGGGTTTTTTTGTCAGCTGGCTGCAAACTGCTGATCAAATAGCCCTATCATCTTGAATTTCTATCACACAGACAAAAAGAATTGACCAGAGACAAGATAAAAGCCTGCAGTGCCCTGACAAATCAAAACTCACTTAAGACGTCAATAGTGTCACGCCGAAAAAGATGCCTGCATTGAAATAACCCCACCAAGAAATCCATATCAATACTCTGCCAATCAGGTAATTTCATTAAGGCATTCAATGCCATTTGCTGATGGGATAGCAAATTGTGTGCAAACAAAGCAAAGGTCAGTAAAGTATTGTTAAAGTAAGTGACAGATTGCACCTGGAGGAGTGCAGAGGAGCAGAAAAATGCGCTGTCGCTGATAAAAGGAGACAACTTTCTAATTTCACCGGCCTGTTCTGATACGAGTCAAGTCTTTTCCTTTGGAGAAAATCTGGTTGGAGTCAGTGTTTTTCTCCGGAAGGGTCCTCTCTGGAAGGAGGGATCCACAACTTACGATTTCTTTAAGCAGCTGTGAGTGGAAATTGCTTTTTCTGAGGGGGGGAGACGTTTATGGCCCCATTCAAAGGCTGACATCTCAAACACAGGAAGGAAGGAACTGAAGAAGTGCCATACAGTATAAAGAGGCTTGTTTTTAAACTCCTGGTGCCTTCCGCAAGAGAGGCACTTTAACTGAGGCATAATTTAGGATTATCTGATATCGCAAAAGAGGCTTTTGCTATATAAAAACAATCAGAAAACACAAATATGATATAACACCCCCATCATTATCCAGCCATACTCCTACTACAGCCATACAGTGGGTTTTAAAGGCTCTACAGGGGTCCAACCCCCACAGAAAGAGCACTGACTTCAGTCCTGATGTCACATGTGGAAGAGGGAAATGAGTGGACTCAGGGGGGTGGGTGGGTGGGGGTGGTGTAGTGGTGGGACAAGCTCTCAGGATTAATAGATCAAAGAGATACACCGGAGAGAGCCCTTCATGCTTTTTCTACGAAACACTCATCTTTATGAAGAGTGGCAGATTCTTTTATTCTTCAAAATGATGTGAGACCCTCGAAATAAAATCCAATAAAAAAAAATTAATTATTGACCCTGTTTCATCTCATGCAGTTAAAAGCTGCATAAGATTGTGTTCTTTGTGTACATATGATAACAGTTTCTTACGTTCAAGAGATGTCTAAGGGTAAGGTGGTAAAAGTGAATATTTTTCTTTCAAAAACCAACCTTGTAGTCTCCAAAAAGCACACGGGGAAACTGTGTTATGGTCTAATGAAAGCCAGGCTGACCTTTCAGCTCATTTTTCCACGAGGTATGTTTGGTGCAAAATCAGCACATCACCACCATACCCACAGTGAAGCATGGTGGTGGCACCATCATCTTTTAGTGCTGGAATTGAGGCCTTAGTCAAGCAGGAGGGAATTCTGAACAGTTCCATATATCAGTGAATGCTGAAACCAAACCCTCAGGCTTCTGATGGAACGTTGACAAGGAACTCCATCTTTCAGGACAACGCAAAGCACCCATTTCAGATCATTAAGACACTGGCTTCTGTGCACAGCAGATGCCCTCATGATCTGCCATATTTGGAGCGCTCTTGCAAAGAGTGGACAAATATTGCCAAGTCAAAATGCACAATGCTGATAGGATCATTACCCAAAATGAAAAAGTCCTGCATTAATTACTCTTGGTCTCAGTTCTTCACAGATCTAAAACCTGAGCTTTTTGCTTGTTCAGTAACTGACCTGCCGACCACTGATGAGTGGAAAACTAGCCAATTTATTGATCTATTCAGTCATTTTTCACACCATTCTGTTGATACTGCCCTACATACTTATATGTATCATATGAGACAAAAGCAGAGTTGTTGCATCACCTAATTTAAACCAAACAAACTGTTTCCAGTTTTTCTAGTTTCACTGTAAGTTGTAAAGCTCTGGTATGTTGCATCAGTACCATAGACTGAAACTTTAGAAGCAGAGTGGTTGTAAAATGAAGTAGCAATAATATGCATGCCCCAGTGCAATTTTCTCCAACCTCTACAGGCTTCTACCAGCGTGCACTTCAAGGAATACTTAAAAACCCTCCACAATCATTCCACTGAAAAGATGAAAGGACTCCCAATTAAATCAGAAACTCCTAAAGGGGCACAATCATGTTTCCCTTTGTCAAAAACAAACTAAGTCTGATGTGAACCCTTGGTGTTGACAGACATCTTCATCAGGAAGTAACTTCACTTGAGTTTGTGGTCATGCTGAGCCTGAAAATGCAGCAGCGTGCTTCAGTGGGTCCATTAGTGCCAGAATGCGAGAGATGAAGAACGAAGAAATCAATTCACAGGAGCCTCCTATTCAGGTGCAGCATCCTCTGCTTGCAAATGCAGAGTGCTGACATCTGTGTGTAAAAATGGCCAGAATAATAGATGGCAACAACCAAAACACACACTTTATTGAAAAATCTATTGCTGGAGCAGCTTGGCTTTTAGAATCAAAGACCTTGATGATTGAACTAATGTTATTTACAACTGACATCTGTTGTCAAGATTCAGACAAGACTGGGAAGTATTCTTTCAACAAAAACGCACATACAGAGTATGTACAAGTAAACACTGCATTTGCTCAAAGTTATCCTCCACCTTTACTCTCGACACTCTGCTGCCCCCTTATGGACAAACTAGAAAAATGCATAAGCCCAACATATTTGATTTCAAGTTCCAGTCATTGCTCTTCAGCACTTTATTCTGATGTTTCAGCAAGGATTTTACTGAGCTAAAATGAATCTCAAATAAATATAAGCAGAATAAATTGAAATAAAAAAAAGAATTGAAACTGGCATTCGTTGATAAGCAGGAAAACATAGTGGCATAACTGTGTGAACAAATGTTGCAGTTTGTCATCACTTCTGTCAGTCTGTGTCATTCATTTTGCCCGTAAATGCAACCCTCATCTATAATCTATCGGCCCAGAACGACTCTAACACTTTACTTGTTAGTTACAGCTACACCATGGAATCAGCTTAACTGCAGTTCACTTGGACATGATGTCATTCATGTCACACTTCAAATCAACTGCAGCTTAAGTCAACAGTATCGATATTTTTGCACTTCTCTTAAATACTTACAGACAACTCAAACAGCTTATGTATAGTTTCACTTAATTATTCAGTTCCTGGGAGAAGTTTACCTACACTCATCATGGTCAAGGTATTGTATTAATTTTATCTGAAAATTTTCCCTCCATTTTCTGAGGCTGGAGAAAGAAGTCAAAGTGAAGTTTTTGAACCTAAGAACAATGTCATAACTGACAAGTAAGGTGGTGGTAGCATCATGCTGTGGGGTGTCTTTTGCTTCTGGAAGTACGGGTGCCTTGTACAGAGAGGATGGAATAATAAAAGATGAGGACCACGGCGGATCCCACCTATTTGAGGATTTTTCTGTGAAAAATAACTCCAGATTATTTGGGGATTTTTTTTGTAGAGCATATCTATAATATTCCACAGAAAAAGAAGCTTCGCTAAGCTGAAATAGCTAGGTGCAATGCTACCTGACACCCTATTAGCTGGTTTGTAAAGCAACCAGTACAGGAGCACCATTCATTTTTCTTGGCCCTGAATGGTTGTGCCCCCAGGAGCAGAGAAAAGAAAGACCGTGAACGTTAGCTATTTCGGTAGTGCTAAGGCAGTTTCCACTGTGCGTAGCAAAGCACATTAAGGTATATTTAGTGTTTAATGTTTTTTTTGTTGCATCCAACAATTCGGGCTGGATATCTGACCTCTCTTCTAAAAAAAAAATGGGAAGATTTAACCTATATTGGTTGGTTTTATACCACAAATTTGGCTTTTCCACACCTTTTTAAACGGGGTTGTGGTCAGATATCTGGGAAGGCCATTCCAGAACCTTGATGTTAGCCTATGTTGTCCAAACCAACATCAGTTTAGATGTGTGTTTGGGATCATTGTCCTGTTGGAACACCCAACTCTGCAAAAGTTTACCTGGCCCAAAACCTCCTCCATCAAATGTTAGGATATTTAGAAACAATCTTGGAATGTACAAGGTCTGGCTAAAATTTAGCAAAAGAATGTTAGAATGTGTTAGGATCTAATGAAATCAAAATCAAACTTTTGGCCACAGTTCTTTAAAATGCATCTGATAGAAAAACAGCACCATACCCATGGTGAAAGTGGTGGCAACTTGTCAAGTTGGATCAAGTTATGAATCCTCCCGCATATCAACCAGCTTTCAAAACCATCAAACATCTGCTGGAAAGCTCAAAGAGCAAAGGGATTATATTTTATGTATCAAAATACACAAAAAATGGCTTTAAAAGGTGAAAATTTAAGTTTTGGTATTGCTTAGGCAGGGTCAAGCATTATACATACCATACTGAGTCCTGAAATTAAATCAAATGTGCTTTAACAAATGATTAATAAAGGGTGTAGATATTTATGAAAGGGTGTTATTGCACCTTTTTTATGCATTTCCCTTTAAATAGAGTTGATGATTTTAGGTTCAATTGTACAGAATAAATATCAATTTAGTTGTGGAAAAAGTTTTGAAATGAATTATATTTTGTGGACTTGGAGCAGGTATTCAACCGTGTACCTTGAGAGTATGGGGTACTGGTATGAGCTGTGTCAGACCTTGGGCCGCATTACCAGCAGTAAGTCGGACTTGTTTCTGGTGAGAGTTGGACTCCACCAAGGTTCCCCTAGATCACCGATTCTGTTCATAACCTTTCTGGACAGCATTTCTAGACACAGCCATGGTATTGAGGAGATCTGTTTTGGTAGCATCAGGTCTGCTTTTTGCAGATGATGTGGCTCTGTTGGCTTCATCTAATCATGATTTCCAGCTTTCACTGGAACATTTCGTAGCAGGACGTTAAGTGGCCGGGATAAGAATCAGCACCTCAAAATCTGATACCATGGTCCTGAGCCGGAAAAGGATAGAATGCAAGGCCCTGCTACAAAAAGTGGAGTTTAACTATCTAGGGGTCTTGTTTTCAAATGAGGAACAAAATAGATGGGCGATCAATGGGTGAATTGGTGCTGCATCTGCAGTGACACAAGCATGTACCAGTCTGTGGTGGTGAAAAGAGAGCTTACCCAAAAGGCTACATTCCTACCCTCATCTATGGTCACAAGCTTTGGGTAATGACAGAAAGAACGAGATAGAAGCGTCTGAAATGAGTTTCTGGGCTCTCCCTTAGAGGGTAAGAAGCTCCTTCATCCTAGTGGGACTCATAGTAGAGCTGCTAATTCTCCACATAGAGAGGAGCCAGTTAAGGTGGCACAGGCATCTGGTTAGGACGTCTCCCTGGTGAGGTGCTCCAGGCATGTCCCAACTGGGAGCAGATCCAGAGGAAGACCCAGGACACCCTGGAAGGACTGTGTTTCTTGGACTGGGAACGTCTTGGGATTTCCCTGGAGAAACTAGCTGTTCTACATTTTTATATTCCAAAAAACCTGCCATGTAACACTGGCATTAACAGTTTTGAGAGAAACTAGAGTTTCTTTTTTCATAAATAAAGACCAGGCCATAGTATGTTTCAGTAGCTATAATGAGCGTACAACTCTTAGACAGAAAGCTCTGACCTAAACCCCACTGAAAATTTATTAACAATGATTAAAATAAAATGTTTATATTTAAACCAACTTAAAGAGTGGTCAAATATTCAGTCCCAAGGCTGTTGGTATAAACAAAAAGCATTTGGTTAAGGGGAAACTTGCTAAGCAACATTTAATCAAACCTTACTGGGGGTGTATGATGTGTATATTCTTTAATTAGAAAAACCACCACAAATTCAAATGTATGCATCCAATCCTCGTTTTTAAAAAGCATTGCAGTGTATGTTGTATGATCATTTAAACTTGCAAAAAGAACAGTTTAACTAAATAATGAAAAGCTCCAAAATGATACAGAACTTGCTGCCTGTGATGAGTTTATGAACTTCTCATTGGAAATGTAAAGCACTCTTCACTTATTGCACCGTGCTTCCAGGTGCGTGTGAATCTGTGTAGAGTGTGTGTGGAGAGAGCTGCTCCACTGCACCCTGCTGTGGCTGAGTGCACATTATCAGAGGAACCCCCTGGATGACCACATTCTGGCTACCGATGCTGATGTTTGGAACCACCAGTGCAGCTTCCTGACAAGGTTCGGCGGGCTTGGCAACCATGTCGGGTGGAGTTGCTACCGTCACCAATGGTGAGCTCTTTTTTGTCACAACTCTTAGTTCTGTCCCCCCATCCGGGATCAAGGTGCTGAGGCCCTCCAGATCAGAGCTATAGGTGATCAAAGTCTGCGTGCTGCTGGAGTCCTGAGCGGTGTTATTGTCTGAGCTCAGCTTGGTCAGGAGGACTGTCTGGGGTTCAGCCCTGACTGTACTACACGACGACCCAAGAGACTGCACAGCTGCCAGCAGGTTGACTTGTTGAATCATAGGATTGACAACCATGTCCTGGTTATCTGGATCCAGTACGACCAATTTGGCTTTGCTTGTTCCATCCCCACTAGCAGTGATTAAGGAGGTATGCTGACCCAAAGGCTGTGGGACGATGATTTTAATCTGTGCATTATTGTAAGAAACCACTGAACTAGACGGGAAAGGAACTTCAATCTGAGCATTGGTCTGCGGCACTGTAACAGGAACCAGATTAACTGTGTCTGCTGAGCTGGAAAGTTGGAGCTGCACCATGTTCTGGGCGTCTCTATGCTGCTTCTTGTGGCTGCGCAGCGAGTCCTCCCTCACAAATGATGCATCACACAAGTCGCAGTGGAAGGCTCGGGCTGCGTCCAGTTTGGCCCGATACCGAGAGCTGATAGGTTTAGGAGAGTTTCGTCCTCCTCTGCCGGCGTTCCTGACCTTTCCTTTCTCGACTTTATCCGAGTGGCACTGCTCTCTGTGGGTGACCAGACAGCTGAGTCGCTTGGAGGCAAAACTGCACAAGTCACATCTGAAAGGGCGCTCCTCTGAGTGGATCCTCTCATGAACTTTGAGCGCCCCCTTGGTGGAGCAGGAGTAAGTACACTTGGAGCACTGAAAGGGCTGAACGGGCAGGTGCTGCCTTGCGTGCTGCCGCAGAGCCGACCTGCTGGCGGACTTATAGTCGCACTGTTCACACTGAAACAAGTTCTCGGTGCCGTGCTTGATCCGAGTGTGCGACTTCAGGTTTCCTTTCATGGCGCAGCGGTACTCGCAGAAGTCACATTTGTAGGGCTTTTCGCCAGAGTGAATCCGGAGGTGCCTCTTCAGGTCGGAGTTGATTTTGAACTTTGCGTCACAGTGCTGGCACTGGAAAGGTGCGTCTCCTTAAAAGAGAAACAGAGAATAAATGAGAGGCTTACAGCAACAGGTCAGCCATGCAGACTTTGAATCAGTGTTTGAAAGTAGCTACCGGTGTGAGAGCGGAGGTGCACGGTCAGCTGGCTGGAGTTGCGGCTGGCATAAGGGCAGATCTGGCATTTGAACGGCCGTTCGTCGTAGTGGATTCGAAGGTGCTTCTTCAAACTGCTGCTGTCCGCTGCTGCGTAGGAGCAGTGCTTGCACTTGTGAGGCCTCTCGCCCGTGTGGGAGCGACTGTGCATGTTGAGTTTATCACGTCGGCTGAAGCGCTTGTGGCAGAGCTCGCATTCAAACGGCTTCTCACCTGCTCAAGGGAGGGAAGAACAAATCGCTCTGACTTTTCAGGCTTTTCCACAGCTCATCTTAAAAACCTACAGTACTAGACACGATCATCTTACCAGTGTGAGTCTTGAGATGTCGCTCCATGTCTTTTTGGCCATACTGTGTCTTAAAAGTGCATCCTGTAGATGTAGAAGAAAAGTCCAACTCCCAAATTATTTAGAGGCTTTTAGAACCACCTTGTGTAACAATAAAATTGTTGTTTTCTGTCTGACTTCCCATTGGTGCAGAGGAATTTTGGTCCACATCTTTTTTTCCAACTTTGCTTTGGTTTAGTAACAGTTGCAGATATTTGTTTTTGCTCTACAGCTCTATTAAGGTCTCAACACAGCATTCTTCTTCAAGGCAAGAAAAGGCTTCCATTTTACTCGAGAGTGAGCCTGGATGAGACTCTCATGGTATGATAAAACTAAGTACAGACACCATGATTTTAAGAGTTATTTACACAATTATTTTACACAAAACTATATGACATAATGTACTTGTATTTATTTAAAACACTGATACTGCTTCTAAAATAACATAAAATACTGATATAGAATATAGGGATTATTGCTGTTAATGTTATCTGTTGCATTTATTTTTTGCTATTCAGATAGAAAGGCCAAAAAAATAGTATAAATACCCCCTAATTTAGTCATGGTTTTCAGGTACTGTATAGAAGAACACAAATGCAATAAGCTGATGTTAGCTGGTTAATTAGTTGAGCTATCTGTTCAAGTAGCATGTCTGCAATCAGTTGCATCATTTTCAGAAAAAACTACAGTTTGCAGAGCTTCCCAACTGAAGTTTTAAAACAGCTTCACCCCATTTAGTGACAGATGGTTCTTTTTTTTAGTTTCCACATAACAAATGTCTGTTTTTCTGCAACTACATCAAAAGGGCCAAATTAGTTTTTCCTGTAAGCCAGGGAAGGTGGCAATAATGTTCTTTAAAGCGAGCTGACCAGATGTGCACACCAACAAGTGGGCAGGGGTTAGGACCAATTCTAGGGATGGTATGAAGGAAAATGTTTGCCTTTTTGGAAACAACTTTTTCAAACCTCAGATTAGGGGTGCATAGATTGATCAGCCAGCCGATCAATTGGCCCCGATTTCCTTAATTTTGGGTGATCGGCGATACCTGTAAGTGAAACTTTTTGATTTTATCCACCGCTCTTATCTATCTCTGCGAAGGTCTGAAAATCAGCCCCTGTCCCTTTTTGCTCTGCCTTGAGAGGGCTGACAGACCCGCCAACCAGGTCACGTCTGTATGTACGTGATTGATGATAGTCACTCCACTGTTTCCAACTTAGGCACTATATTTAGTGACTTTTCAGACCCCTCTAGTGACTTTATGAGGTCGTCAGTTATAAAAAAAAAAAATAAAAAAAAAATTGTTTTGACCAAAATCGGAATTGGCCAGAAAACTGCTGAGGATGTTATATGTTTTCTGGCATATTCTGTGAGAAACTAAATTGGTAGAGAAGCATCAAACAAGATGACCCAGTGCCTATACTGACTGTCTATTGATAACAAAACTATGCTGTATAAAGCTTGCTCGTGGCTATTCATCCTTAGGTTATACTCATGTTGTAGCAAAATCAGAAAATCATTTTTGGTTTATTTCGTGTTAAATACACAAAACCAACCAAGTGGTGTTTTCGTGTCTCGTTACTGTCTTTTTTTTTTCTTTAAAGGTGTTTCTCTCGTTTTATGAATGTAGTACTTTGCTTCAAATGTTGTAATTTTCACTGACCAGTGAGTTAGCTGTGCCCCGTATCCCACACGGACAGCTGTGGACAGGAAGAGTTGTCATGGAGCTTCAGCAGCCAACACGGCCTCACTGTCATGGCTCATGGTTAATTCAGCACTCTTTCATAGATTATTCAAAAATTATACTTGAGACTTCCAGCTGCATTATCATTACCCACCCCCTCTGACACCCTACTTGACCATTTGTATGAGGTGTTGGTAGACTGTGTTTGGTTTTCTCCAAACATGGTGTTGTGCTTTATGACCAAACATCTCAAGACATTGTCCCAGATGTCTTGTGGCTCATTTGGATGCAGCTTTGCAAACCATCCAAAAAGATCTAGACTTGTTCAGTGTTTTACTAATTGTCCACTTTTGAAATGTAATTTAACATGCTAAGAGAGGCCTGCTGAGTCTGAGATTGAAGTCTTGGGTATTTCTGTAATTTCTTTGAACACTGCAAAGTCTGATGTTGAGGTGAACATGATAGAACACCCATTCCTTGTTAGATTGCCATCTGTCTTTAATGTTTTCCACTTGTAAACAATCTTTCTCACAGTAGAATAGTGAACTTTCTGAATTCAGTGTTTAACCCCGTCTTTCAGAGAAGGCTATTGGCTGAGCTTTTACTGCGCCTAACTGTATGTGCTCTCTTTTACCCTAGAGACTTTTATAACTGCCTTAGAGCTGATCTGCTTCGCTGTGTTTCTCTCCTAGATGAAACCACTACAGGAGCTACTACTGACAATAACTTTATACTCTTTCCTTTAAATATGGAAAGTACTCCTGGATCAGCAGTACTGTGTCTTTTTCTGTGTTTTCTCAAACCCCCAGTCAGTCATAGCAGATGGCTGCTCACACTGAGCCAGGTTCTGGTTCTGCTTGAGGTTTCCTCCTGTTAAAGGGGAGTTTTCCCTTCAGCTGTCACTTAATGCATACTCAATATGAGTGACTGCTCCAAAATCAATGACACAATGCAAGAGGCTCGTCATTGTCACTACATGCTCATCCAGGAGGAGTGATTGCTGCAAGTCAAAGACACTACATAAATAAACTGAACTGAACTTCAATAATTTGGATACAGACTTAAAACCTTACCTCAATTAATAAACAGTTACAATTGCTTTTTTAAAAAGGTCATTGCTGGTGTATTTCCTTCTTGGCACTGCTTTAAAAACACCTCTTTGGACCAGATTGGTAAGCTGTCATAATTTATCCAGTGCACTGAATAGTAACTGTAAGAATTTATTTGTGGATGTCGAAAGGAAATGATTATGAGGAACCAACCTGAGAAACAGCAGGAGTGTCTTTTGGAACTCAGGGCGGGTTTTAGTTTCTTGGATGGGGCTTTCTGTGCTTTGGTCAGGGACTTCTTGATACCTCTCACCACGCAGACCTGGTAAGCATCCTCAAGAACAAACTCGGTGCTGGAATCTAAGGATGGAGGAAAACAGCTGCTTTTCAGTGAGTTTTCATTTTCTTTTTCTTTGCAATAAAAGAGAAAAAGGTTTTACAAATACAACTGGAACCTGTAATAGAGGATGATTCAGAGCTGGCCGCGGTATGAGAGGAGGTGAGGGAACATCCGTTTTGCTTATGGGCGAGAAAAACCTCATAATTATTGTACTGCTGTTTGCAGAAGCCGCAGATGTGGATGTCTGGGTTCACCTCCACCGCAGCACAGGGTCCTGCATTAACTCGATAAGGAAAACAGGAAATAATGACCCCACCACAGCATTTATATATTTAGATTTGTTAAACTGACAGCCAACAACAATTTCGGTCTGGTTAGGAGCTGCAGTGTCTTACCTTCGCTGTTGCATGTTGCCATTTTCGAGGTTGTTTTGGTGAAGCTCAACTTGTTTTTCGGCTGCTCAGTTTAAACCAACGCTTCATTTTGGCGTAAAACAACAGCGACTCAACTGAAAATACTGCCAGCAATAAAACTGCATATTTCCAGTTGTGAGCCTCATGAAGACTAGTTTTCGCCGACAGAAAATAACAGTTCACTCTTACAAACACACCGACATTGCAAGTTTTACGACACAATCGCTGCAGTTTGCGGCATGCGTTTCTAAGTTACACACCGTGTTGCATTGAAAACTGTGGGAAAAATGAGAGTTTCTTTCTTTCTTCACATAGATAAGTGTAGACCATGTTGGATATGTGTAAACATATGCGTAAGTGTATATATAGTTATTCTGTTATTTATTCACACTTTTTTTAGAAATTATATGCAGTCATTTTTTTTAGGATACTAAAAAGAATTTCAGTTTTTTAAGAGAAATTTAATAGACATTACATTTGTCTTAGATGTTCAGGTAGCTGAAGGAGTGAATATAAAGCATTTTTTTACCTACATAAAATCAATTAGCGATTTCATTCATAGCATATTTTCATATTTTGTTTAGGGTATGGCTTCAGGCTTCATCTTATTCTGAATGGTGACACAATGACCCCAGAAGGCATAGGTTCTGTCCATCCATCCAGCTATACCGAGGAGGCACAGGTCCAGAGACTTCAAAACTCATCGGGTTCCTGGTATTATCACAGCATTGTAATACATATTCAGTTCAGTTCAGTTAAAAAAAAAAAATACTTCAATAATGATAAAGGGAAATTAAATGTTGTAACTCATATTATCGAAGTTTCTTCAAAGAGTTGCTGTTGTTGCTAATGACTGTGGGTAGGAAGAATTTCAAGTAGCGGACTGTATTACAGCAGTTCTAAAGAACCGTCTGACTGAAGAAACTCTGTTGTTGCATAATAATCTCATGAAGAGGATGCTCAGGGTTGTCCGTAATGTTTTTCATTTTATGAAGAATCCTTCTTTGCATAATTATCTCCCGAGGTTGCAGAGAAGTCTCCAGAACAGAACCACTTTCTTTATCAGCTTGTTTAGCCTTTTTAAGTCACTGGCTCTAATGCTGCTACCCAAACTGATGATGGCAGAAGAAATCATCTCCACAGCCGATTTATAGAAGATCTACAGCATCTTGCTGCAGGAGCTAAGCCTCCTCAAGAAGTACAGTCTGCTCCGTCCCTTCTTGTAAATGCCTTTATTGTTGCATTACCAGCAAAATCAGATATAAAGATGTATTATTCATACACAAGCATAAGTATTATTACACAAACATAATATAACAAAAAAGATGTGGAGCAGAAATTGTTTCACTGCCATGGAACTGATTTGAAAATAGCAGCATTTGCTCATTTACTTTACCTACTCATAACACACTGTGCTGTATTTTACCCACACCACACAACTACATGTTTACTGACATAGTTTTAAAAGTTCCTCATGTCTGGACGGAATATTGAAGATATTAGCTGATTCGTGTGGCGATAAAAAATGTTTGTTAGACTTAGCAGCCATGTTAGCATTGCGAAGGACGTGATCTATTATGTTTTTAAAAAAATGTTATTCAGCTGTTTAAAATAAAGTTATTTCTAATGTGAAATTTTAATAAGCTCTTTGCAAAGTTTGCCATGCTTGAGAATGTGAGCTAGCATGTTAGCTACTTCCTCAAATTCAGGTAGTTAGCTTCTTCATCTCATTTACTAAAACCAGCCTCAAAGAGACATGTTAAAACTATTTTAACTTAAGTTAAAACTTATTAGATACTATGTGGTGTATTAAATCTTAACAGTTGGCTCTAAAGTAAACTTGACTTAGCTAAATGTAGCCTTAGCATTTGTTACAAGAATAAAAAGATATTTCTTGGGTGGGATATAAGCTTGCAGACACAGCAGCTGTTGTTGGGCTCACTGCTGAACAAACAGCCATTTTCAACTAAGGACAATTTACTGGGATCGTTGGGGTGAGGGAATGAGAAGGCCTCTATTTATGCCGAAGCAGTTGTGCTGGTGTGAATAAGCCATGAAAGTGAGTGACACACAGCTCCATTTTCAGTGGCAGCTCCTTAACTGCCTGATTGCCACTGTGAAGCTGAGGAATTTCCTTACGCTGACTTTCCCGAACAGCAAAGGCACAGGACTGATTCCTTCCCTGCTGAAACAGCAAATCCTCGAGACAGACAGGAGATCCACACACACACACACGCACACACACGCACACACACACACACACACACACACACACACACCGCGTGGCCTTTCATGGCCTGCCTTCATGACTGTGACAAGTTGATAATCGCCTTCTTTGAAGAAGATTTCGTAAGGATAGTCAACTATTATATTCAGATACCTCAGTGGATCTGTTTGTGTCACATTAGTCACAAAACAGCTTTATTTGCAGTTTTGAAATGTGATGACACAGAAATGACATGAAAAGGAGCTAATTAAATAAATAAGTCGATACGTCCAGAGTTTGCTAATCTTGTGCACATACAGTAAATCCCCTTCAGACTCAAGACATGTCCCCACCCCCTTTCTGCCACAACCGCTGCCTGGGGAGAGGAGGCTGAAGGTTTTGAAGAATTTAACAGTTTCAGGAAAACTGTGCCTTTGGTTTCATCCTAATTCTTAAGACCCTGCTGTTTAATGTAAACAAAATATCACGGAGGACATAAGCATTATTTGATTGTTTGAAAATAACTTTTCAACAAATAAATCAGTCATTTGGCAACACCCTAAAACAGGAATAAGATACAGTGCCTTGCAATGGTATGCACCCCTTGAACTTTTCCACATCTTGTAACATTACAACTACAAACTGAAATTGATTTTAACTGGGATTGTAAACAACAGGCCAAATCAAGTAGTGAAGCGTTCTAAAGTGGAAAGAAATTAATCTATCCATCCACTGTCTACAATGGATGCCTGCCTATTCATGGTTGAGTATTAGTAGACTTGTCAATTCGCAGATTTTTTTCGTAGAGCAGTTTTAAAATATTTGAAAGAAAATGCAGCTTGGGAAGCTGAAATACCTAGGTGCAATGCTAACTGACATGCTATTGGCTGGTGTTTGCCAAGCAGCCAATCCAGAAGTACCATTTATTTTCCTTGGAGCTTATTAGCTGTACTCCAAGAGCAGAAATAAGAAAGACTATGAATGATAGCTTCTGCGGAGGTGCTAAGATGGCTTCCACTGTGCGTATTAATGCATATTAAGGTATATTTGATGTTTGAACTATTAAAATAGGCAGTTTTTAGAGGGGGGTCTCAAGTATTCTTGGATTTCAGCTATTTGTGGGTGGTTGTCCTCCCAAATACTGAGGTCCACTGTATACCTGCTTATCCTTGTATTTAGTAATTCTAAAATTTGGGATGTGCATATGCAGCCCCTTTATCTTAACACTTTTTAGAAACAGCTTTTGCTGTTGTTACAACTGCCTGTTGTTTGAGGTATGTCTCTACGAGCTTTGTACATCTAGAGACATCTAGAAATTTTTACAACTTTTCAAGTCTTGCCACATATTCTTAACTGAATAAAGGTTTTGGACTTTGACTAGGCCATCCTAGCATATGACTATGGTTTATTTTATAAAACTATTTTATTGTAGCAATAGTTGTGAGTTTGGGATTGTGGTCCTGCTTAAACGTGATGCTTTGCCCCAGTCTTTTGTAGAATCCAACTGCCTTTCTTCCAGGATTGCCCTGTGTTTTCATCCATCTTCCCCATTAACTCTGAGCTGCTTCTCAGTTTCCACAGCATGATGCTGCCAACATCATGTTTTACTGAACGGGTTGAGGGAGATGTGCAGGGTTAGTTTGCCATCACACATAAGGTCAGTTTACAGGTCAAGAAGGTTAGTTCTGGTCTCTTCTCAGCAGAACACCTTCTTCTAGATGTTTTCCGTTTCCCCACATGGTTTACAGCAAACAGCACACAGGACGTCTTATGGCTTTCTTTCAAAAATAGAAAATAATTTCTTGGGACATGGGATGTGCATGACTTCCAAATTATGTCTTTGTTTTTGTTAGTCTGTCACATAAAATCCAAATAAAATGCATAAAAGTTTGTGGTTGTAAAGTGACAAATGAGAAGGCCTGTCTTCAAAATGAGCTCAAAGCCCCTCCAACTGATATGTGAAAGAAAACAGTGGAATAACTTTTACAAAGAGAGTTAAAGGAATTTTATTAAAAGAAGCATTTTCAATATAAAACCTGCCTGTCAAGTCATCTTTTGTCATAATTCAGGAGGATTCAATTGGTAATTGAAGTCAAAAGCAAAGTATCTTTTGGATATCAAGCTGTGTCCAATTCCAAGGCATACCTTTCGCCCATTTACTGGGACACCCGCATATCCAGTGAGTGATGTAATGTCCTTCTTTTCCCCAATGAGACAAGGGCAACAATAGGGGGGGCAGTGCCTCTGTCACATTATTTCCCCCCACCGAGGCACGCCAGCTGCTTACAGTTGCTTAATGGCCACGAGCTGTCACAAGGCATCACAGCCTGCTGCCACACAGGAGCGGCAGATGCTTTAATTGCACAATGACTTGTAGGTTGTCAACAGCAATTATACCAGGCTTCCACCTGAGGGCACCCAAACAACACAGTCCACTCGCTTTGGAGGCACGGCGCTCATGAGCTATCTGCAAAATCTGATCTAAAGGTTTAGTCTCTGTCAGGATAAGAGCCACACTTGGATTCCAACTCTCCTTTTCGCCTTAAAGCTCAGCCATATGATGCAAAGACCTGGGCAGGATTGTTCGACTGCAGGCGTGAGACCCCAAAAATCATATTTAGATATAAAATATTTAGGTTTTGTCACCTTGGGGCCCAGGGCTGCTGTGGGTCGTTGTATGCAGAGTTTGAGTAATTCTACTTATTATTAATTCATGTATCCCCCCCCCACCATCCTTTTTTTTACATTTCAGGAGAGGCTAATTTCACCAGTGCCAGTCCAAAGATTATTATCAGGAAGAGGTGGAAAATAAATGTGTGTAAAGCTAACCTGCCGAAGCCCACATCTACTGTGGCAACAATTTAAAAGATGCAGTGTGTGTGTCATATTGTGTGGCCAACTTAGAGAAAGTTTTTTTGTGTGTGTGTGTGTGTGTGTAATACAAAAATGAACGAGTAGAAAATATCCTCTATTTGTTTTTAGGCATGAGATGAATTATACACATGTATGAATTCCTCTGGTCAACAGCTGCCGACTTAGCATCAGATAAACACAGAGCCGAAGTCTGGCAACCGTCACGGCCCCCTGACAGTCCCAGTTTATCATTAAAAAAAAAGACACTGCACATAAGCACTCACACATACAAAAGGGGCACATGCTCACACGCAAATCAGCACATTGCTCTTTGTATGTGCTAACTGATGCAGATGATAGGGCTGCAGATGAGTACAGGCTAACCAGAGAGAGAGTACATGTGGCTTTCACTGAATAATGCGAGCCGTAGCCTCAGGAGGAGCGGATTCAATCCAAAGATACATGCTGGGAGAGAAATTAAGACAGAAATTTAACCCTTTTGTTGCACAAAATCCAATTCTAAGGCATTAAAATCATAAAGAATAAAAGTTCCTGTCCTGCTTTTGTCAAAACAAGAACTGTGCTTGAAAAGCAAGATCCTTTAGATATTTAGCATTTTGCTTTCGTGTCAGCAGGGGGTGTCCAAAATCAAGCTGGAAAGAAAGACTCTGAGCTTATTCAAAGCAGCTCAAGCAGCCACTGCTCCAGTTTGTAATAGCTGACATTTTGGAACCAGTGGGTCAGCAAAATAGAAAAGCCACAAAGATGTATCAAAAAAGCAGCGGCGCACTTTAGATCACACATTTGTTTTTACACTCAGTCCTAATTCTTTCTGCTGGAAGTGATCGTTAAAGGGGTAGTTCTGAGTTTTTTTTAAATGTTTTAAAAGGTTAAAGCAGTTAATATCTTACCTGAAGTAGATGACTCCTCTCATCTCCTCATTTGGTATAAATCTATGATAGCTGGTCTGCAGGGCTGAAGTACATGGCGAATCCAAGGGGGGTGCAAAACCAAAGTGCGCTTTTATCATCTTAGAACTCCAATCCCAAAAACGTCATTGTGGTTTATGTGAACTTTTAAACCATCGGCACATTTGCATTGGATAATTATCTACAAAGAAGATGATGATGACTACTTTTTTTTTTTTTTTTACTATGGGATTGTATTCGTGCATCAGGATGGTTTAAGATGGTTTACGTCATATTTATCAGACAAACCTATTTCTGTAGCTGTTTCAAATGAGAGCATGTAAACTAGTCCATTTTACTGTGGTGTACCTAGACCTTCTGCACTGGGTTCCCTGTTGTTGCAGTTCTGCATCATCTCCTCTCCATGTTCTAACATCACATCAGCAGATTTTTCTTATAAAGCGACATTTATCACGGTTGTACTCACATGTTTATTTTCCCGGTGGTTTTCTCGAGATAACTTGGTATTTATGTCATTATAACGACATAACGAACACCATTTTCTCAAGATAATTATGTCGTTATCATGAAATAAGGATGACCATTTTCTTGAGATAACGAGTTAATTTCCCAATGGTTTAATCATACGACCAACGACGTGGTGTCATTATGGTTTACCTATCACTTATTCATGGAATTGTTCACGGAATTACACGTGCATGCCATGACTTACACTTATAAGTCCTCTCCCGCTGGTGTGGCATGCATTTGAATGATGGAATCAGGTTTAACACGCACACCAATCATCTTGTGATCTCGAGAAAACAATGTTTGTTTTCTCGAAATTAAGTCGTTATCTCAAGAAAACCATCAGAATAAAGTTTATGAGTAAGACGTCCGATCTCGGCTTCCGTGTGGTTTAGATCAGGGGTCGCCGACCTTTTAGCAACTGAGAGCTGCTTCATAGGCTGAGTAATACAAAGGGCTACCAGTTTGATACACAGAGTTTACTTTTAATTACATCACCTAATTATTAATGATTTATGTGCCGACACTAATCACATTCATTATTTCTCACAATTTTCAACAATGATTTAATAAGGTAGGAAATAGATAAATATCAATTTGCAACACTTTATTTCAACTGTATTATTATTTCTGACAAATTACAAACTGTGTTACATCATGTTTTTACATCTTATCAGTTATGTTATACTAAACAAAAATCATCTTTTCAGAGTTTTGAGATAAATCTTATCACATCTTGTTCTAATCACCAAATTTGCAGCATTTTAAACAAAATTAGCATAATCAGCATCAACATTGTTTGCAATTCAGTCGAGCCACAAACGAGACACATGCAGGTTTCTTTCACAGTAATAAAGAAGAACTCCTCCCATTCACTGTGAAAACTGCCTTTTTCTGGGGTGAAAACCCATTCAACTCGTCACATGTGCTGCACTCACTTGTGTTGTTTTCTTCTTAATATTTTTATTTTATGGCGGTTGGCAGCCCGCTCATTGTGGCGGTTCGCAGCCAGCTAATTGGTCCGTTACCGCCACCTTCTTTTTCGGAGTGGGGTCAGAAGTTTTTCACATGGAGCTCACTGCTGAGAGCTATTATTGGAACAACTCTGAAGGCAACTCGTGGTCTTTGGGGGCAAACTGGTGCCCGCAGTCACCATGTTGGTGATCCCTGATTTAGATCATTAAACAAAAAATAAAATCAGAGAAAAAGCCTGAGTAAACACAAAAAATGATTTTCTAATGATTATTATTTTGGGGAAAAGGCCATCTAAACCAACCTCGCCCTATGTGGAAACAACCTATTAATTAACCTTAACACATTAGTTGGTTCAATTTCATTAGCCACACCCACAAATGATTAGTAGAATAAAGGAATCACTTAAACAAAACCTTTCTAACAACATAAAGGGGGTTAAAAGAGCTCAAAAACCAACACATCATGCCCCAATCTGAAATAAATAATAATAAAAACAGATGAGAAGCAGTTGACTTCTGTCAGTCTGAAAAGAGTTAAAAAAAAGAGTTGTCCACAAATGGAGAAACATTGTTGAACTTTACGGGTTGGCTTGCTGAACAAAATTACTTCAAGGGTGCAACAACACGATTAGCGGCCTCAGTCAATACCTGGAAAATCCTGTGGGTGCAACCCTGTCACTTTGGTCCTGACCCCTTTCAGATGAGCTGTTAGCGTCACTTAGCAAAATTAAGACACCAAGAGCGTTATCTACAGCAGGTAGGATATTAACTCCTCCTCCTTTTCATAGAACCTTACTTCAAACATTCAGAACTGTCCGTTTAATGTGGCTGCAGAATTAGGTTTCAGGTGTTGCCTCTTTTCCCCAGCCGTGCAGAGCTGAAAATTAGGCCGTGGGCTGAATATTTAGAGGTTTGGACAGATCTAAAGAGATAAGTCGTGTGTGATGTGAGAATGGGAACGTGCTCACGTTTCTTGTGTGAAATTGTTAGTGATGTCATGATGGAGGAGGAAATCTTGATACTTAGACAGATAACTACGAAGCTGGGTTTTTTTCATGCCCTGCAAACACACACGCACACACACACCTACATAGACACAGGGCATCATCATCGTCACAGAGGGAGCAAGGCTCATAATTGGACAGAGGTGTCTGTAGATAATGAAGCCAGACCTCACACCTGCCAAACCTTGGGGATTTCACTTGACTGGCCACTTAAATCTTCCTCACTCTGTGGGTCTGGAGGGCAAGAGAGTGAGTAAGGAACTAATGGGAAAAAAAAGCATGCGCTACAGGGAGGATCCCTGTCAGCATGAGTGTAGGGTAGACCCCCCCACCCCACACCCTCTGTCTCATCCCACCCTCCATCACTAAATCAGCCCCCACAGCTCGTTCCATACAGCACCCACCTCACTTCACTTCGCTTCGCTTCACTGTAAATCCTCTGGTGTCAAGAATTTCAGACGGAAATGGGGAAATGCTGCACCAGCTATTTTGTTTCAAACTCTCAAAACACTCGCTTCTGCCGAATTGTCTTTGGTGACAGCGTTGTGTGCGGGGAGCGTATTGTGCCAGCTTTTAGTGGGGTGTCATTCCAGGTGCTGAAAGGGAAATCAGATAGACGCTTCAACGGAAGAAAAAAAAAAAAAAATCTATGCGGGAAAGTTTACCTGACAGTCGTCACTGAAGGTGTGACACTGTATCACTGGTAGCAAATGCTACACCAATTAGGGATTGGGTTTAGGCTGGCAAAGTCTTAACAATTTATGGGAAGCAAAATGGAGAGCTGCTTCGTCTCCCTGCACCACTTGATCCATAAATGAGGCACTGAAATCATTGTCAATCTGAATACAAATTAGGTATTAGATATAACACAAGTCGAGACTGTTCTGTTCTGTTTTATTCATTTGTATGTAGTTCTAGAACAACACAGACAGCTCTGAGACAGCTGGGGGGGTATCACTCTTTGTTTGCTTGTCATTGTAGGCAGCCATGTCAGTTTGAGTGTGTGCGTCTGTTGTCAGAAAGTGGCTGATAAATGATAAGAATCAATAACTTTGTAGAATCAACAGTCACAAAGAGACTGATGGCTCTACTTGTGGGTTATCTGTATCCAAATGGCCCGGGTGCATCATTCATGCTTTATTTTTTTCACTCCTGCAGATATTGGATAATAAGCACAAACATACGCCTGTCAAACTCTGCTGTCTGGTGGAAGTTGTTTGTGCAACAAGCAGTCAGGCCATGCATTAATGCTGTGACTTTGGGGCTGGAACAAAGTTACATCGACAAACCTCTGTCACATTCTCAGAGCTGAGACTCTCCTGACGGAGATTTACATGCAAATTTACTGTTTATGCACTGCTGCAGCAACAAACAGAGTCACACAGATAAGTATTTAGCTGTCACTGAAACTGCAGTCAAAGTATACAAACATATTTACAGCATCATAGACTAAGCAGGATAGTAATTTCCCATATTTTATATAGTTATGGTGCAACAATAAGCAACATTTATAGGGAAAAAAAAAAAGATTTATTTCATACAAATTTTCAGATTGTATCTAACTGATCTATCCAATCATTCATGATGATGTTTTATTACTTTAGAATAAACTATTAAAATTTATTTTTCATAGGGATCCTTTTACAGCATCCAGATGCATGAGCATATTATCATAAGAGATGTGAAGAGGAAGAAAGTGAAGGAACAAGCACACAATCAATAAGCCCTCCAAATCTTTTAAAACCACTGATAAAGATAAATAAAAACCTATAAATAAATTCATATTTTATTCCCGTGGTTTGGAAAAATGTAAACTTTAGTTTGAGTACATTTAAAGCTGGAGTATGTAACTTTTACAAAAAATATTTTTTGCATATTTATTAAAACTGTCACCATGTCATGACAGTTTGGTATGAGGCAGATAATCTGTGAAAAGATCAAGCTCCTCCACCTCCTCCCTGAACCATTATTGTCATCTAAAGAAATGCACCGCTCCTGACCTAAACTAACCAATCAGAGCCAGGAGGAGGGGCTTAGCACTTGTAAATCACCTTCGTATACACGCTGCTATGTGCTAATGGTGGAGAAACAACTCACTGTTCCAGGAAGTGTTTATCCGCCATCATCTGTGCCCATGCTAACTAGCCTTAGCATTAGCGGAAGGCTATGTTGTGGTGAAACAGCTCTAGCATAGCAGAGAGCAAGGGGGAGTGTGTGAGCGGTGCGTATGCGAGGGTGATTGACCCTCCTCCTGGCTCTGATTGGTTGTTTCTGACTGAGTGGTGTATTTCTGCAGTTACCACTGGGAGCACTGGAAGAAGGCAGAGGAGGTTGATTTTTTTTTTTTGTCCCACAGATTATCTGTCTTATATTATGCTGTCACAACATAATGATAAATTTAACAAATGTGTAAAAAAACATTTTTCATAAAAGTTACATACTGCAACTTTAAGCAGTAAGCGCCCATAAAATTAAAGTAACTGAAATACTTTAATTAATTTGCACAGCACTGTACTTTTTCAATTCAGAATTTTTGAAATTTAGAGATTTATAAATGTTTGTATTCCTGGTGTAAGAATACAAAGGGACACAGAAGCCCATTTCTCAGCCACTCTTCAAAATGAGAAAGACTAGAGAACATGCCATTTAAGTAAAGCTGCAAGAGCATAGCTACTCATCAAACTAACTGTCAGAACAAAAATAACAACATTCAAAACAACTGGAATTGTGACAAACAAGAGTGGATGAGGACCCAGAGAGGAGGATGCTCAGGATGGCTGTCAGAGGCATTTCTGATTCACCAAGTTTCCATAACAACAATTTATTTAAGCTTTTTTTCCTTCTTCTTTTTTTTAGACATCTTTATCAAGGGTGCCAATAACTGAAGAGGGAGCTGTACAGGTAACATTACAAAACTGACCCTGTCCAGGAAACAAAAACAAGGAAGTAAGCGATAGATAGAAGGTAGAAGAAAAAATAAAGATAGTTAGTAAGGAATGGTTTTGGTGTATTTTCATTGTTTCTTTTTTAGCTGCCTGATACAAATGTAATTTGTTCCCATTTCACAAACAGTTTCTGGACTTAATTGTAAATTGGATCGATTTCCAATTTAACCACCAGATGTCAGTATTTACATTACACTACACCTTTAAGCAAGATTCTGTAAAAAAAATAATAATATCCACATAGGTAAAAATATTTTGTGGACATATTAGATCTAAATAGTACTCTGTAATGATTCATAAAATTAACATATTAAGACATGTTTATCCTCTGACACATAGTGGTGGCAATATTATAGTTTGGGTCAGTTTTTTAAAATTATAAGCTCATGTAGGGCCCATGTGTCCACTTGCCAGAGAACTGCAGCAAATACAGCCATCTTGGAGTCATCAAGTCTTCATAACATCAACTCAATAAAGTGTTTTTTAATTTTTGACACATCTTTACTTGGGATGTCAAAAACTATAGCTGGAGTTGTGCTTCTTTTGTGTTGTGGGAACAGGTAACACTGCAAAAGAGGTAAGCAACTGTTAGACATAATGTACAAAATGAGAATATACATCTCTGAATGTACATTTTGGAGTTAAGTCAAAAATTTCCATTCTCCAAGCAGTTTAGCCATCTTATACAAATGCATTTTTCTCCTCAAGTGCCATCGACCAATAGTTGGTCGATGGCACTTGAGAAATTTGATATTTCCAACTTAACCACTAAATGTCAGTATTTACATTACACTGCACTTTTAAGATTAATTTTTGATGAATATCATTTGAATAGACTCACCTGAAAGCTGTAGGAAACACGTTTGTGGATAGATTAGATTAAAATCTAAATTAAAATGTAAATATGAAAATAAAAACAGTCTGCACCTGTGATACACAGTGGTGGTAGAATCGTGGTTTTGGTGTAATTTTTTTAGCTGGTCCAGGATGGTTTGTTATCATTGATGGAAAACATACATGACCCCAACAACTTATAAGACAAAAATGTTTAAGCATCTACATGAGCTCACATGGCTTACTTGGTTGTGTTGATCAGAAGGGAATATTTAGATGGATAATATTGCATGTCCACATGTGGGTTGTACTCTGAGCGCTGAAAGGTGAAAGCTCCTCTTTTTCCCTCCAGATAGATAGATAAAGGATAAACAAGAAGCACAGAGTGTGAGCTCAGTCAGTTTTGGGAAATGCTCTGTAATCGTAGACCTTCCAACATCACCATCTCTCCATCTTCACCAGCTTGAACTGCCACAAAAGGACACTTTTAGCAGTTAGTCAACTTTTGCTAATGTGGATCTTCTTTCCAAATTGCAGCGATAAGCTGTGGTGAAATGCACCCTGAAATGAAATCACACGGAAACCGAAGGCTTATCAAGATGAAGCTGAGTAATAATACAAGAATTATCCGTCGCCATCCGTCATGTATTTGTTTGCAGGAAACAGATTACATGGATCATAATTGAAATATTATTTTACCTTCATTTGAATTATTTATGGAGATTCTAGTAGGTTCATACCTCGGTGGAAAACATAGACACGTTGTGTGACACAAAGATGTGTGTATGTGTGTATTTTTATAATTGAAAGTGTCCGCAGAATATGGTTCTACGTAGCTGTATGAAGCATATCAAAGGGCCCGTCTTTGATACAATTTACTTGAGATCCACTGGACAGAGCTGAGCTGTCCATTGGCCTTCCATTGCTAATGAGATCAGGGGTAAAATGGAGAGCGGTGAGCCGGCTGTCATCCGCTAGGTGATGGTTTTAAGACTAAGCAGTGATACTTCATTAATTAACCTTCACATTCTATGTAGATCTGCTCATCAAGATGCAGTTAATTAAAGAAAGGTCATTCCAAGGGCTGCTGGGAAGCTGCGTTATTACAATGGAGGGATGGCACTGCTTTGAGTGAGATAACACAGAGGAGGGGGGCAGGGAGGAGGCAATCACCCAGTCACTGCTGAAATGGCAGACAGCGTGCCAAAGGCATTTTCTGAACTTCTGACCACATGGACCACCTCTGTTGAAGAGAAAGTGAAAAGATGTATTTTTTAGTTGTTTGTGTTTTGATTTCATACCTTCCTCCCTTTTTTATACACAGAGATACTGCTGAAAAGCTCTAATGGAGAAAGGCGGAGTAAAATATTCATTACACTCAATCGACAGCATCTATCTTTTAGCATCTGTGGATGGTTTGTCTACTCTCTTTTTGCTGCCCTGTGTCTTCCTGCCAATTTCTTGGGTAGTCTTCAGTTTCTCTGACCTTGCTCAGTGTACAGAAACAAAAATCCATCTTGAGTAAATAAAAGGGCCAGAAACTCAGTGGAATATGAAATAGTTATGTGTCATCTTAAAGTGAAATCCATTTCTGACTGGTAACTTATTCATTTAGATTTCTGCCCATGTATCTCTTTTTATTTTCTTTTTCTCCCCACATGTCTACAGTGCCTTCAAGTATTTATAGTAGTATTTATACCTCTTCAAGCTTTCACATTTTATCACGTTAGAACCACAAGCTTCAATGTCTTTTGGGGCTATTTTCTGTGATCCCCCTTGACAAAATGGGAAGAGGAACAAAAATCTGAAAAGCATGGGGTGCATTTGTGTTCACCCCTTTTTACTCTGATACACCCAGATGAAATACATGTTAAATAATATTCCAAGCTTTTAACATCTCATGGAGCACCCTTTTAAGCCATCATCTGAAAATGGAAAGAATGTTGTCCAAACACCTATCCAATTAAGACATGGCTTTCCACCAGAGCATTAAGCAGAGCAGCAGCCAAGAGGCCAATGATAACTCTGGAACAGCTGCATAGATACATCACTAAGGTAGGAGAATCTGTTGACATTATATTATATTATATTATATTGTATTGTATTATATTATATTATATTATATTATATTATATTATATTATATTATATTATATTATATTATATTATATTATATTATATTATATTATATTATATTATAGTTCAAGTGCTGTAATCTGTACATTGTAAATTTAACTTTGAATTCTATGAATTCTTAGTTGTGCACTCCACAAATCTGGCCTTTATGGAAGAGTACTAAAAGAAAGGCATTTCTGAAAGAAGTCCTGTTTCTAAAATATTTGAAACAAACTTTATATTGGGGAGATTAAATACCAAGGCGCAATGCTATTTGACACTCTATTGACTGGCATTTGTAAAGCAACCAATCCAGGAGCATGATTAATTTTCCTTGCGTTGCTTAGCTGTACCACACAGCTAGCGAAGAGCGGGGAAGACTGTGGAAATTAGCGTCTGTGGTAGGGCTAAGACAGTTTCCTGTATGTATTAATGCAGATTAAGGTATATTTGGTGTTTGAACTATTAAAAAGGGAGTTTTCAGCATCTTCAGAGGAGGTCTGAAGTTTTTGCAGATTTGCGGACAGCTGTGGTTCATCAACCCCCATGAATACCGGAGGTCCACTGTAAATCAAATCATACTCGTGTTAAAATCGTCCAGCTGATGTTTAGACCTATATCCAATTAAGAATTTGTTGCAAGACTTGAAATGTGATGTCATTGACACAGTCCAGGCAATCTGACTGAACTTTAGCTGTTGTTCACAGAAGAACACACAAAAAAATCAGTCTCTAGATGTGCAAAGCTAGTGGAGATATACCCCAAAATTTTTAGCTCGTGACGCAACAAAATGTGAAAAGTTTGTAGCTCAAGTCTGTAGCAGCACTGTTTAGAGTATGTAACCATGCTTTTGCAAAGTGACACAAGGATATTGTGTTTTCCAGCAAAAGTATAGTATATATAGATGTTCATGTGATGCATTTGTCAGACACAAGGGCTTATTTTTTGTAACTCTGCATACTGCTACTAGGATGGGGACGGTTAGACAGAGCATTGGATGAAATAATGTGTCTACAGAGTTGCCTTTTGGCCAACCACACGTGCGTGATCAGACGTAATGGCTTCCTCTGCTGTTCTTGCCAAGTTTTCGTTTTGATAATGGCATTCCCCCTTGCTCTCTCAGCCCTGTCTTATTTGGAACCTTGGTGTCAGTATTTCAAAATGTTGCTCTGCTGCAAAATTGTAGCGAGACATCAGTGCCTCCCCCGTGTCCACTCAGTCCTCCTGTAGTCATCCCTGAGTGTCTTTTGGCATTGCTTCCCATGGCAGGTGTAGAGACAAATTAGGACCAGTACTCAAAAACCATGTGTGTATGCATTCATGTGTGTGTGTGTGTGTGCATGTGGTGTTTGTATGTGCATATATATATATATATATATATATATATATATATATATATATATATATATATATATATATATATATATATATATATATATATATATATATCCCTCCCACCCTGGTACGATACAGTAACTAGTGACCCCGGACACAGTGCCATTATAGCAGACGAGGCAGGGCTCCCCTGGCAGCGGCTGGGCTGGCTGGTTGCTAGGTGGGGAGACATTACCGCGGGCCTCTGCAATAATTTATCCTAAGAGCGCGGCGAGCCGTCATGTAGCCCCTGACAGAGAGCTGCAGTACTTTATCAGCCTGCCTGTAAATCAGCCATGTGTGGGTGCAGACGGCAACATTGTTTGATCTCTTTCAGACACTCTAATAATCTGCTCCCCTCTGATTGATACCTTCACACAACAAAGCACATTACACCAGCGAGCACAGCAGTCGTCCCTGTGTGTGTAGCTGTGAGTGTTTGTATGGAGAGTCTGTGCGTGTGTGAAGGAAATGTGTGTGTGTGTGTGTGTGTGTGTGTGTGTGTGTGTGTGTGTGTGTGTGTGTGTGTGTGTGTGTGTTTCTGGTGGTCATCAGTATTGCCAGTGGCCAAGAGAGGGATGAATTAGTCTTCTGCAGAAAAGGAGGGTCATTTGGAGTCTCGAAACCAATGACAGGATAACAGGTTCACAAAACGATCACCGGATGAAAGGAGGGGCTGGGGAGGGGAGATGGTGAAACCAATGTCAGAGTAAACAAATACAGCAAATAGAGAGCCGCAAAAGCAGTTATTCCTTTACTAAATAGTGGCCTTTTTGCCATGTTAAAAGACGTAGAAGTCTTCTACTTGGTGCAGGTGAGAGTAATAACACTTATATGTAAACATATTTCATTTAGATTTGATATTTACAGGCTGGAAAAATGTATTTGCTTGAAAAAGTATTGATAACCTTGAACTTTTTTATTTTTACATTTTGTCAAATTACAACTATAAACATCAATGTATTTTAGAATCTGAATCAGAATCACTTTTATTTGCCAGGTTTGTGCACACAAACAAGCAATTTGACGTTGGTTCCTCTTTGCTCTTATTTTTTCTTTCATGCAAATATGTAAATATATTGTTTTTATTGGGATTTTTTGTGATAGACTAATAAAGTATCACATCATTGAAAAAAAGGAAAAATAATACTGTTCTCTAGGTATTTTTATAAAGAAAAAAAAGTAAATGTATGGTATACATTTTTAATCAACCCACTCTTATTTTGATGTCACTAAAATAAAATCCAGTGCAATCAAAGCCCTCAGAATTCACTTTATAAAGCAAACAGTAATCATTCAAGTCAATAGAAAACAGAGTCCACCTGTGTGTTATTTAATCTAATGATGATAATGACACTGAACATACAGCCATAGCTACAATGAAGTGGTTTAGATAAAAAGCATGCTCATGTGTTAGAATGGCCAAGTACCATGGTTCTCAAACTGTGGTACATGGAGCACTGTTGGTCCTTGGGCTGCCATTAGTGGTACAGTGAAGCAATTTCAGTACCAACTATCCATCCATCCATAGTCTATACCTGCTTATCCTTGTGGGGTCGTAGGCGGGGTCATTGGTATGGGGCTGGTGCCAATGACTGCTGGATATAGACAATGTTCAACCAGCCATACATTGACAATGGATAAGAGCATTGTTTTAAATGTTCTGAGGCAGGGTAAATCCTGGACAGGTCCTCAGTCCATCACAGAGCAATACTGAGACACACAGGACAAACAACCATGCACGCACAAGCTCACAACTAAGGATAATTTAGAGCATCCAGTTAACCTAACAGTCATGTTTTTGGACTGTGGAAAGAAGTCAAAGTACCCACAGAGAACCCGCGCATGCACGGGAATAACATGCAAACTCCATGCGGCAAGACCCTTGGCCGGGATTCAAACCCAGGACCTTCCTGCTGCAAGCTGAATTTTGAGTTCGGGACCGGTGAAAATCTTTCGATCTTCTAATTTGGAATTTAATCATATATATTTTTTTCCACCAGCTGCATTTCCACTCCAGCTTCCTCCCACAGTCCAAAAACATAACTGTTAGGATAAATGGTCTCTTCAAATTGCCCTTAGGTATGATTAGGTATGATTGTGTGTGCACGGTTGCCTGTCCTGTGTCCCTGTATTGCTCTGTGATGGAATGGTGACCTGTCTAGGGTGTACCCAGCCTCTCGCCCAATGACTGCTGGAGATAGGCACCAGCCCTCTCTCTCGAGCCTGCATGGATAAGTGGGTATAGCCGATATGTGGATGGATGGATTTTTTCCTACCTTGAGACTTAACTTCTGTGTTCAATTCAATGTTCAACCAATCATACAGTGCCAGTGGATAAGAGCATTGTTTTAACTGTTCTGATTTAAAACATTACCTAACACCTAACTGAAAAGGTCCAAATCCTATTCTGACTGTTTAATACGATAGTGGTACTTGGGAAAACAGTATTCCTCAAGAGGGTACTCATTATAAAGACTTTGAGAACCCCTGGTTCAGAATCCAGTTGAGAATCTGTGGCAAAATTTGAGAACTGAGAAGTCTGACTTAGGTTAACCTCAGAAGAAAAGGCAGAAAGCTGTGAATCCTTTTAATTCAGTTTGACAGTTTTGCACAACTTTGTGTTGGTGTATCACATAGATTCCCAACATCATACACTAAAGTTTGTGGTTGTAACATGACTATAAACAATTTTGCAAGGCACAGTGAACATATTTTATGTAGGATTTCATATAAAGAGACTACAAAATGTGTTTAGGCAAACACAGACAGTGCAACCTCCCTGCAGAACACTTGTACCTTTTCCCTTAAAATGCTGATATTTATTTCTGCATGGCATTCATGGCCCTAGATCAACTCAAAGTGAATTGCATTCTTTCCAAATTGCCCTCAAGCTCCGTGCTTGATATGGCTCATATACAAAAGGAGAGCAATGTCCCATCCAACAATACCCATACCATTTGTGGTGCTCAGCTTCAGAATGTCATTGGTTTGAGTGTGACAATAAAACATATCTCTCCAGCTTCTTCTCTGGCTTGCGTTTGAACGTGGCTTCCAATTATTCAGCCCCAAATTCAATAGCAATTTTCTGCTCAATGAAATAGTGGTTTCAATCTCTGGAGTAATGTTACTTTAGAGAGATTTTCAAAATGGCATGTCTGTGAGTGAATAGATGGACGCGGGAGGATTCATTTAGCTTGAGGAAATGATACTTGTCTGCTGAAGCTTGTCATTTATTGATGAAGAGAATTCTTCTTCAGACACTATAGAATCTATAGAGTTAATGTTTTTGCTCCACCACTAGAATTCCCATTAAATAAAATGCTTTCTAATTTCCAGCTTTTTGCCAGAATTTTCTGAAAGGATAAAGGAGGCTAGCCGGATGCACAACCTTATGATTGCGTTTGGTCAGACGGAGCCCATTTTGCTTCAGTGCGGCATTAAAAGTAGCAGTGAACAATAAAAAAAATGCAATTATAAGTGTGTGTGTATAATGTATCAGTAGCCCATCCAGGGCCCCGTAATGAATGCAATGCAACGTGCGATCACTGAGCCGTGCACACGCCCGCTCAATGCATCTCTGAAAATAAACAGAGCAATGGAAATGGTTCTCATTAGTGTTGTTTTCATATTAAGTCCCCCAGACAAGGTTGACAAACCCAGCTCCCTGTGCCAGGCTCCTCAGGGACCGCCGCTTCAATACAGCTAGGGCAAACAACACCAGCCGATCCCAACACCATTACCACCTCCTATAGTTACTTATCCTCTCCTCCTTCCCTGTGGAGGGCTGCGACTACACAGGAAAATGCATTAAGATCTTCCAGCAGTGTAGAGAAAGAGTCCGGCTTTCATTTGTCACCATTGCTATTGGCCCTAAAAGGGACAAATGTCTGTTCTCCATCTCTGTGCAATAGAATTGGAGAAATTTGTTCTCAGTGTATGTGTGTGTGTGTGTGTGTGTTTTGTTTTTTTTTGTGTGTGTGCACGAGTGTGAGAGAGAAAGATGGAGGCTATTTTGTGCTCCAGAGACGATCCACTGCGAGGCTGTTTCTGCAGGAAGGGAACAGGTGTTCCGAGCTTCTGGCTTCCACCATGTGTTCCAGTTGTTTCATCTGCACCTGTTTCCCCAAGTCCTGTATATGATAATCAAAACACTTATTAACCATAAAGTGCCCTTGCTCGTGCAGCTCGCTGTCTCTGCTTCTGCTGGGCTCAGAACATCGTGTAATCGTTCATCATTTTAGCAGATACCGTGTCAAATCTCATTTAGTGTGGTTATGTCCAGATTAAATTTAAGAAAATGTTTTATCCTTACTTTCCAGATTAACTAAATATAAAAACAGGAATTTTTAGTCAATCATTCACTGAAGTAAGTACAGCTGAATTATGTTTCCTAGAGTTAACCTACACCCCCTTAACCAGTGGTTAAAATATCCCTCTGTATCACTGCTTCCTTATACATAAACACATGTGACCTACAATGCTTACATCTGTTGAGTAAAGTTGTCAGTCCTGCAGTAGACATGATCTTTTATCCTTGTTAGGATCAGAAATATAATACAAAACATAGTGTTGTAAATACAATTAGATTATGTACAGACAATATACTATCGAAGATTGCATAAAATTTTATGGATCTGTTCAAAATTGTATTTATACATTTAATTCTTACTTGTGTAATGCATCAGAATACTCATCAAAGTTTGGTTTAGTAAGAATACATAATGGTATCAATATGAGATATTGCAACACTTCAAACTAGACGTCATAAAGATATGTTTTCGTGGACTTTATCTTTTGGGGTATTCCCAAGATGGTTTCCCTGTACATGTTAATGCATATTAAGGTATATTTGGTGTTTAACTATTGAAATAAGCAATTATAAACCTTTTTGAGACCCAATCTCAAGCATTTGCACATTAGCTACCCTAACCCCTGTCAATACCAGGGGTCCACTGTATATTTGCCCCACATCTCCTAGCGTTTTGAATTCCAATTGTGCCTGTGAATGTTTTCAGTTTTTAAAAGGCTGAATAGCCATTCTTTAGAGCAACAGCAAATAACTAAGCTGTTTTTCTACAGACAGTTGACCCAAATGTAAGAAGCCCACTAGAAAAACAACTGGGGTACTAAACCCATTAAAAACATGGTTGGATAACAAACTGCAGAACTGCTAGAACTCCAGGTCACAAGGGCATGCTTCCAACATAAAGCTCCTAATTAGAATAACAAATGTACATTACATGCTTCCAAAGGAAACTTTAGCATGCCTGAGCTAGATATTTGGTATCTAAAAACATTTAAATTTTATTTTGTGGTGCATTGACTCTGCTCCTGTTAAAAAACACACCTTTTTAATGCAGAAACAGAAGTCACTACTACATTTGATTTTAGGAAATGTAGTTTCTATAAGAAATTGACAAGATATTTTAGTTTATAACATTAAAGAAAATTTATTTTTTATCACATTTTTACCATTTGTAAATATTTTCTGAGATTTGCCCTATTATTAATTAAAATGATAATTTTTGTTACACAGTTAATTCCAAAAATTGCTTGAAGTTTACCACCAAGGTAGCCTGGTAAAAACCAGCCCCTTGTTCTACACTTTGCTTCGTACAGAGGGTCTTGACCCTTGGCTATTTAGTAATGATTGCTTGCTGGAGGCGTGGACTCTGTTGAAGTTTTAAATGATTGGATCTGATTTTACCCAATCACGTTTGCCTGTGTTGTATGTAATGTGCCATCTTGACTGTTAAGAAAGCTATGCTTTGAAGCTAACTGGAAAGTGTGTGCGCTGTAAACAACCATCCCCCACTGCGAAGAGAGAAGTGCCCAGCCAAACACATCTTTGCTAGCAATAAAATGTTTAAAACATTCCTCTTCTCTGACTTTAATTGTTCAGTATTTGGCACTTCCTGCCATTACTAAAACTACAACCACAGGGAGACTACAGTTCTAAAACACCACAGAAAAGTCCAGAAGCAGAATGTGCAACCAACAGGTCCTGACCTTAAGATCAATTTCACTCAAGTTATGTAATAGGGCAGTGATTCAAAAGCTCCCCAGCAAAAAAGATGGTTTCTGATTGGGCTAGTCAAAGTCTGGAGCCTGTCAGTTCAGATGCTGAGGCATGACCTAAAACAAGAACAATTTAGGTTTAGGGGGCAATAACTTTTACACAAAGGCCAATTTGGTCTGTCTGTCTGTCTTTACTGCATTGCAAATAAATTCACTTAGTCACTCTAGCATGAAATGAGGTAATGGACACAATTCAGCTACTATTCATGTTTTGTTCCTGTACATTTTACACTGTTAATGTCAACTTTAGCATGAAATGCAGAGCACAGATGAAACTGGTGAAGAAAAACATATCTAAAACTTATTGTTGCATCTGTGTATGTTTCTTTGGCAGAATCAAGCCTTCCCCAACACAGATGAGCTACTTTGCCTACCTGAGCTGTGATTTGGCAGGACACAACACACAGCTGCAGGCTACTGTAAATATCACCTTTCTTGTTATCTCCAAGACCTGCTTTTCCAGTAAACAGGGGAACATGTAATTTAATACAGCATGTCGGGGCCATTTGCCTTCAGAGGACATCTAGGTGACATGACTTAGTGGCCTCAGAATGAACATAAAGATTAATAAGTAATGGCTATATAAAGATGATATTAGCACTCAGATATCTCCTTTTTTTAGATTAATGCTTTTGATCAAGAGGAAGCTGTAATACAACACGAGAGGCAGACAGCAGCAGGTATCAGGATTATACAGAGATTTTCATGGTTGTTGCAAACTAAACTTTTGTCTTTAATGGAATCATTAATTTTGCTGTTCTTGCATGATGTTTCTGCTTTTTTCAGACGAGGAAAATATAAACTGATAAGGTAGCCTTGGCATGCTTTGACGCTTACCTCAAACTAGCTTGCATGTTACAATTTATCGACAATAATGATAATATTGAACTGCCGGCCTCAGACTCTGAAATGAAACGGTATTTGGTTGTCTTCTGTAATACTGTTGTTGGTCCCCCTGGTATTTTGTAATTTGTTGCAGTGTTTGTGTTCTCTTTCACACTTTAATATCAGAGTATTGCTTCAATTTAAGCTCTGAGATAAAGTTCTATTTCATTTTGAGGGATTAACTCACGGGGTAGCGCATGTCTCGAGGTATTTGTTGTTGAGTTTTTTTTGTTTTGTTTTATCTATGAATTATTTAGAAGCTTCAAAAAAAAAAAAAAAAAAAAAAAAAAAACAAAAAAAAAAAAAAAAAAAAAAAAAAAAAAACAGATAACGGCTTGGAAGACTGCATGTTCTGTCTCTCTCAGCAATCTCATACAGATGTTTAATTTGGCCTGCTAGCACAGAAGAGGACTCACCGCGACTGGGATCAGGTGGTCGGGTCTGTAATTTCCCTGAAGGAGGAGCATGCTGAATGCAGGAATAATCATAAAAGTGGCACTGAACAGTGGAAGCCATGGAAATATGAACTCATGATTGCTGCTTGTGCTTGGAGATGTCATGGATCTTAGGTTTTAGAACAAAATAGAGAGCAAAACACAGAGGCAGAGCAAGGAAAAAAAGCAAAACAAATTATTAAACTTGTGAGTGGTAGGTGGTGCTTTAAAGGTGAAGTCTGCACCCATACTTTATTGTGCAATTATTCATAATTTACTCAAAGTTCAGAAGGGCCGTTAATGGAAGAATCCCTGTTTTCTTTACACTCTGCAGCACTTTTTAAAAATGCTAATGGACTCCAACAAGCATCTGAGCAAGGATAAAAGTGCCCTAATTCCTGCTCAAAAGGTCACTGAGATGAGTTATAGCAGTATAAGCACCTGAAAGCTATTCCCTTGTTAGATTTGACAAAGAGAGGCTGCCATTCCTCCTTTAAAAATAGTCTTTGGTAATGAATGATCATTTGTGGAACATGGTCGCTGCCGGCAGTGACTTTTCCTCTGACACAACTTTACTGCCGGCTGATTTACATGCCAAAAAGTTGTCCCCAAAAATATTTCAAACGAACGCAGCAGACGGCGGTGACACACGCAAGAGCTCTCATTGTGCTTCTTAGGGGGGGAAATGGCTAATTAGTTGGCCATGAAAAATGCAGTCTGCTCCTGTTTTATTATCATCCTCTGTTTGACTCAACAACACTTCAAGGCTTTTGTTACAGATTTGCAGTTATACGTCCAGAATCAGCACAAAGTAAAATTTCTGCATGCCCGTGCTTTGCTTTCACAACGCTGAGTTGCTGCTATCAATTATAAACCAGACTGGTGTTGGGATGAGAGTGCCTTCTCTAAGGTGGGTGCTGCATACACCTCGGCATACACTCTAAAGAAAAATACACTGACTCATTTTGGAAAATTAATTGGGTTTTACAATTTGCCTGCCATTAAGCTAATATTTAAGAAAAAATAACTCAGTTTTTTATGGTGACTACTAGTTTAATGAAACTGAAAAAATGTAATTTCATAACTTGTGTTTTGTTAATATTAAGTTGTCTGTAGTTTAAGTAAAACATCTGTTGCTTAAATTACACTCTTTTCAATTTTTTTTTAGCTTATGAGGTTTTTTTTTGTTTGTTTCCGAGACTGTTTGTTACACCCTGCTTGTTAAATAAATATATCTAGATTTTAAAAGGTTTTTGGTACTAGTGGCCTTTATTCATCAGTAGCTAGACAGGAAGTAGGGCAGAAACAGAAGGGGAAAACATCCAGCAAATATACTAGGAATCAAACCCAGGACAGCTGTGTCCAGGACTGGAGCCTCAGCATATGGTGCTCTAACACTGATAGATGCCATGTGATGCCTCCTTAGCAATAAATATTTATTCGGTTTTACTTTACCTTCTGCACAAGTTTGAAATGATTTTTTATAATAGCTGTAGCAAAATTATGTAACTACTCCCATTTTGAGAGTTCGATTCCTTGCTGTTTTGAAATATGTTCCCTCGATTAGTATTCTTGCTCTGGCTGGTTCAGATGCTGCCTACGTAGGTGGAAATCTTAAGCAGTTCATTGGTAATATTCCTTGTAACTGGAACAACATCTTTGCATGATTACTTGATTATGTGAAAATTACTTCATCATAAAATCCAGTATGTTCAAATTAAAGTGTGTCATTTACAACCCCTAAGCCTTATAAATAGCTTGGGAACCCTTTCTGAAATTACAGACTTTGTTTTTCATCTGTTATTGAATTTCTTTATATTCAGTCATGGTGTGTTGCTTTTTAAGATCTTTTTTTACCTACTTCATGTTGTCAGACAGGTCCTGTCTTGCAGTAACCAGGCATGGTTGGGATTAATCACAATCAATTCATGATTTAACAAGGGAGGCAGTTGCTTTTCACTTAGGTCCAGGTTAGTTTGGATACCTTTTTCCCCTTAGTAAATGAAATCTTTATTTTAAAACGACTGCTTGTATTTACTTAGGTTATCTTTGGTTGATATTAAAATGTCTTTGATGATATAAAAACATTTAAGTCTGACTTAAAAATGCAAAAAGAGAAGGAGGCAAAATAGATAGTATCTAGCAAGCTAGCTAAATTGATTAGCTACTGTACGTTAGCTACGTTACAGTTAGATATTTCGTAGTTAAGCTTTATTTCTATGTAATAAATGTCTCTGTTCTCCAATACAACTAATAGCTATGAAACAAAACACTTTTCCAAAGCAAGGCTCTGACCAGGTCTTTAAGCCTGAAACTAAACTTAGCATGTGGCTTTGTTAGCTGTAGCCTACTCTGACTGCAAAATAAGTCCCCCTCTTCCTTTTATTTACATTTTAAGTGGGCATATTTGGAAAATAAGTTCAACATTCTTAAGATTTTTCTGCAAAGTGAGTCAAAAAAATCTGCACATTTATAAGATGAAGGTTTTTTTTTTGTTTTTGTTATTAAGTTAGTAAATAAGTGATGTGTTCATGTTGCAAATGTATATTTTTATGATGAGTTTTACAAATTTTAAGCTTTACAAACTAGGCTTCTGAATATCTTTTTAGAGTGTATGTGAGAGTCCTTTCCAGGTCCCTGGAAGGTGCTCCTGGTGTGGAGACGGGGCTTTTGGAGCAGGGATCACAGTGACAGTTTCAGGTAGAGGAGTCTATTAATAGTGTACCTCTCAGCCAAAGCTTTTCATCATTTTTGGTGTCTGAGGGCTTCCTGCTTCAAAAATAGGGGCTGAAGTTATGCATCTCAATCCAGCCCTTCATATTTCATGCTGCTGAGGATTATAAATAAAAGGACAGACTTTGACCTGGACTATTTGTTATCCATGATCCTGGGTGTGAATGGTGCTTTGTCTTCTGTCAGCTTCTGGTGTTTTTCCTTCAGAAAGCAAGAGGATTACAATCAAAAGTGTTTGGCAGACAACATGAGATATAATCCCTGTATAATAAACAAAACAAAACAAAATAAATTGCTCAAAGTCTGCCAAAAGGGAAAATCACAACAGGAAAAAAAGTTGAGAATTTGACATTAGGGCAAACTATGGGTCAATCTCAAGTACCATTGTGTTGTTTGTGGCTTTCTCTCCAGTGTAACTCTCATGTTTTGACCACACAAACTGGCCTGGAGTCTCAGGGGAGAGGCCTCTCTGACAGGGCGATGAGAAAAACAGTAAGCTCGAAAGCTCTCAGTCTCTCACCTTCCCAGTGGTACAATAGATGGGCCCAACATATGCCAAAACACGCTGTCAATGCTGCTTGTTGTTGGAAAGACCTTTGATCTCAAACAAATAGAGAGCCGAGTCTCAGAGCACCTGCCTTGGGGCATGAAGAAATATGGGCCTCGCATAGGGTCAAGTTCTGGAGGAGGCAGTAAAATTAAAAGCTTTATCGCCATCTTTATGGCTTCATCCCTGATGGCAATTACATTATCTATGGAAAATGACAGAGCTTTGTTCCCATTATCAGTAAAATCTCTGACAGGGAGTGTCTGATGTGCTGAAGATGAAAGTGATGTATGTCAGTCTGAGTCTATCCTACTGTGTTAGGCCGTCTGCCTGCAGAAATTTGACAAGCTGAAATTTAAACCCACTTTGCAAATAAACAATTGCTTAGACACAGTTAATCAGAAAATACTGAGAAAAGTTTTTCTTTTTTCAGCTCAGAGTGTTTCTATCAAATGTAGACTGACAAGCCTCTCTTGAAATTAATGATTTTGTTTTTCTGGGACCACTCCGCCGCTAACCACCCGAAACCTCACACATTGACTTTTCTCCACAGATTGCAACTCGTCCATTTTTTTAATTGTGTTCATTTTTACCTGGGTCTCACTGGACCAGCAGCGGCGGTGGTCGTTGTCATCCGTCTGCTCTGACAGCAAGAGAGAGAGAGAGAGAGAGAGAGAGAGAGAGAGAGAGAGAGAGAGAGAGAGAGAGAGAGAGAGAGAGAGAGAGAGAGAGAGAGGAACAGTGCCACTTTCCACTCTGAGCTGATGTGTCAGGCTTATCACACAGCCGAGCGATCCTGAGGTGACATCCTCCACTGAATCAGTGACATTTCACGGACGGTGCAAATCTATCCATCTTTGTCAAGCATCCGCCTCGATTTTAGCATTCCCCAAGTTAGCATATTGATCACTAAGGAACGCTTGAGTGAGGACTTCTTGTTTTCTGCTCCTTAAAATGGGCTTTGTGAGTCCACTGGACTCTCCTGTCAAAGTCCACTGCAGTGGTCCTTAATTTGCCCTCCTCAAAGTTCCACAGAATATAGAGGGCTTTTGTCATTCAGGGCCAAGAAGCATATCAACCCCTTTCTTTTTAGTGATTTATCTGATTATGTTTTTGACTTAGTTACCTCTTTGAAGTTTAATTCCACAAGGCTGTTTTATACATGGTAAAGAGCCAACAGTCGAAGGTCAAAATGTTAGAGTGCTTGCATATAGAGGGCCAGATGCTCTGCATTAGGGCTTGGAAAAGGCCAAAGGGGCACACACCTCCAAAATGTGCCCACGTTCAGCTGTGCTACTTTATGCAAAGAAGCAATGAACTTTTCTTGCTACAGGTGATTTTCAGCATGTATCTAGCAGACATTCAAAAGAAAAAAAATTTGCAAATTTGTTACATTTATCAAAGAGGAAGAGAAGAAATACCAAGTAGCAGAAGATAGAAATAAATGAATTTACAAAACGAGAAATCAGAAAGTTTGGCCTCATTCAGCAGCTGCACCAGAACACAGCCTGCTTCCAAGTTTAACCTACGTCAGACCAAGTAGACAGCAACGTATCACCTTGTTGCAGGCTAAAAATAAAATCTAACTTCAGGCTTCAGAGCATAATGATTAGCATAATGATTAGTGCGCAAAATCTAGAGGTCCAGATCTCTCCAGTTAAATTTCAAGTGTGATGGCTGATATTAACGTTCTCACATTAAATGGATGCCATCAAGTCTGCCTCCATATAGGTTACTAATTCAGATCATCATATACTTAGGCCTAATGTAAATCATGAACATTTAATATCTTTATCTTTTTCAGAAAATTTGAAAAGTAAAAATAAAAAATACTGTAAATGTAAGTATGCATTTATGTTTAAAGGAAAAAAAAGGTATAATTTGTTTTTCAGTCAATTTTAACTTTCTGAAAAAACGAAATCGGAAAAGTTTTTATTTTGAAGAACCAGAAGTGTTGTTAATTATTTTTCCCGAGTTAAAGTCAGGTAATGATTTAAAGGTGATTTTTAAATACCAATATGCATTAATGTGCAGAAAGAGACCAATACATTTTGAATTTTTGAATCAACAACAAACAAATGACTTTTACTTTGTATTTTATTGACTTATTTTATGCCTGCTAAGCCCTGTACTCATCTTGTCCCCTCCTTCACATTCCTTGTTATAAAATTACATTTAAAACTTTCCTTATTAAATCTAACCTGTAAACATGTCCCAATGCACTTTCTAAATGACAGAGCAATGTAGACATTTTTTTTCAGTCGCTTTGGTACATTTATAACATCAAGTTAATTTATTTTCAGTTTATTTAAACAGCCCCAATTCACAACAAGTGTTGTGTCGAGGCACTAAAATGAAAAAATAAGTAATTTCAGTTCATCACTATTAACATTTTCACAACAGCAAGTGGATTTAACAAGACAATTGGTACAAACTGCAAAACCTGGTTGATAAGCTCGTCACTTGCTCATAATGGATAGTTTATTCCTCAAAAACAATTATTCATGTCAATGAAAGTGTCAGTGTTACAAAAATCAAAAGTCTTGACTCCATATTTATGAACAAGATAGTCGAATGATTTTGTTGTGTTTCCATTGTGACAGTTCATTCTGTGTTTTCCAGTGCAAAAAAGTCAGATCTTGGTGACACTACCTGAAAATACTCAAAATAGCACCATACACTATTTGCATAGCCATTTGCAAATTATTCTTTCTTCAAATTATACATTTAGTGAAGTAAACGTGTTGCAATTTAATTTGTTCACAGCGATGTGCAAAAGCAAAAACTATTTACAACAAGCATAAGTAGAACCCTTGGGTAAAGTTGTGCACAGCTGTAACAATATCGTCAGCTGAGGGTCACCTGAGAGAAATTGTTCAATTTGGAAGACATTATTGGAAAGAATGATAAAGAAATGCAGAAAATTGACAGATTTTGACAATTAGTTTAACATTTGTGTTTGTAATGGCTCAAGCAATGAAATGAGGACTTTTAATTTCATAGGGAATGGCTATTACGCATTCATAAGCATAGTTTAGTTTGACTGACATGACATATGCAAATGAAAGTGTTATAAAACATAAGAGAATTGTATAGAAGCAACTGATGCACGTCCGAAAGCATTTGCAACTGTTGAAAGGAAGGAAAAACTGCTACTCTGATGTGCACAAGGACTAAAAGTTGAGGAGGTTGAACTAATAATAAGAGAACTGTAATTCAAATTAGATAAATGCACCAAAGCAAATGAAAAAAAACTAAGTGAATAAGAGAGAATGTCGAATTTCTGAATGAACTGAACAGGAAGTGCTTTTTTCACTTTTGCAAAGAGACAGTTAGCTTAAGTTTAAGAGAATGTCTGAGGAAAATAAGCTCATTTTGTTCCGAAATGACTGAAAGTTATGTGTTAAACATGGTTTGTATGAGATAAAAGTTGTTTATTGGACTCAAGACTCTAAGTCAAGTCTAAAATCGAACTCAAAGAGCAAAGTTAAATCAAATCTGAAGTTTTTGTTTTTGCAACTTATGTGCAACTTGAGTCTAAATCTCAAACTTTCACAAAACACTTTATGGCAGTATTAAGAGCTCTTTTTTTCTGTCTTCATGTGTTTTGTGAAAGGACTGATGCAGCTAAGGGGTAGAAGTCACCCTGCCACTGTTACATCCCTTACTTGTTAGTAGGACAAGAGTATTGTCTGTATAAGTTTTATCTCTCCTTTCTAAGTTCCACTTTACAGGACTTAAATGGTCAGTTTGGACAACTTATGTAGCTGCATTTTTTCCAAATTATAGCAATCAAAAATTATGATCGAGCAAATGTAATGTCATATACAATGCAGAAAAATTCAATTCAGTCTAATTCCTAGATGCTATTCTGCAGAACAGCTCTTATTCCCAATTCGGACAGAGTGGAACCCTGATATTTGTGAAACCTGCCTGTGAACAACAAAAATCTGTGACTGGTTCAGACCACCACTATGACTGCCTTTTGTAATAGTTTAAACACCAAAAATACCTGCATTAACGCCCACAGGGGAAACCCCCTTAACTCCACCACAAAAACTAACATACACAGCCTTCTCTATCACCGCTCTTGGGGGTACAGTCAATTAGCTGTAGTGGAGTGGTGTTCCCAGATTGGCTTTTATGCAAATGCCAACCAATAGCATGTCAAGTAGCCTAGATATTTCAGCATCCCAAATGTCATTAAAAGTATTTTAGATATCCGTTTTGGAGTTCCATCCATGGATACTGAACCATAAATGGTAAGGGGTTCCCTGTACTCACTCTATGGACCCCATCACCAGACAGTGTCACTCTCAGCAAGTCACTGTATTTGCTAGGACATCTCTCTGTGGGGGCCAACATAAAGGTTTTCATCAATTTTTCACATTAAGTCTCCCAATACACATCAGAAACCCTATCATGCTCATGACCTCGACGTCTCTCCTCCAGCTGTCATTTCTTTATCCCTGTTTGGTAGCTACTAACCTCTTGCATAGCAGGAACACCTAACACATCTTTGGAAATGCTCCAAGGCACTTGTCAAGCCATCACAATGTGGTCTCTGTCAAAGTCACTCAAATCCCTGACTTCACTATTCTATTTCTGCCTCTGAAATTCCAAGAATTGACTGTATTCCTGCAGCTGAATATATCCCATCCCTTTTACATTTTCCCCTGTAACAAGATAACCTCTGTTTTTCACTTCACTGCTCTGCTGTTTTTATGGTTTGCCTAATTGGTTTAGGTGGTAACTTTCTTTGAACTTTTAACAACCAACTTCATTGGGACTGAGGCAACCAGCTAAATTTCATTTGCATTTACACCACCAAATAATTATTCTCGCAAAAGTATTCATACCAGTTGAGACTTTTCATATTTTGTCAGCTTACAATCACAAACTTTAATTTGTCTCATTTGGATGTTGTGTGATAGACCAACACAAAATAGTCCGTAATTATCAAGTGGACAGAAAAAGATACATGGCATACAAATCTTTTACAACTGAAAATCAGAAAAAAAATAACATTTGTTTGTAATCAGCCCATTTTAATCAATACTTGAGGTATGTCTTTATCCAGCTTTGTGCATCTAGAGACTTAAGGGGAGCTTTAGAGAGTTTAGATTAGGAGTCTGCAACTCCAGTCCTTGAGTGCCACTGTCATGCAACTTTTAGATGAATCCCTGCTCCAACACACCTGAACAAGTTGAATAGTTAATGGCCAGGCCTTTGCAAAACTTGCTAACATGCCAAGGGGATAATTCAGACTTCTGATTCAGATGTGTTGAAGCAGGGATGCAACCAAAATATGCAGTACAATGGCACTTGAGAACTTGAGTTAGTTGAAGACCCCTGTTTCAAATGTTCTGCTGGAAGGAGAATCTTTGCCCCAATCTTACGTCTTCTTCATCCTCTAACATGTTTTCTTTTAGGATTGTCCTTAATTTAGCTTTATTCATTATCCCATCAACTCTAACCTACTTCCCTGTCCTTGTTAAACAAAAGCATTCCCACAGCATGATATTGCCACCACCATATTTCCTGGTGGTGATGGTGTATTCAGGGTGATGTGCAGTGTTTCATTCCACAGTTACTTTTTTTCTGCCCCTCTTCTACAAAGGCCTGATTTGTGGAGTACCAGTAGTTCTCATCTCAACACATTCTCTCACCTGAGCAGTGGATCTCTTCAGCTTTTCAAAGTTAAAATAGCCCTAGCTATTTGTGGGTGGCTGTGGTCCCTAACCCCCGCAAATACCAGGGTCCACTGTAATTTCATTTGCATTTTTTAACATCAACAAAATCTCCTCTAACTCCACTTTACAATAAAAAAAAAAAACTTATTGATTCAAATGCTTTGAATTATTTTGAACAACACACACATGGAAGCATTGCTGTATATAAAAGTCCTAACCACCTGGGTCCAGCAGTGTGTAAACTGCAGCAGCTTCTGTTATTTGTATTAGGGTGTGCAATGTAATAACAAATTAATAATGCAAAGCTTTAGGGAAAACTGTAACCCCTAAAAATGAGGCCGTCGATTGTGGTCGTGCCAAAGCAAATCAACAGCGACAGAACAGCACCAGGGACTACAACATCTGCAGTCTGTGGTGTCGAGGTTAACTTGTCCTGTGATTACAAAATGCATTTTCCAGGGAGCAGGTGTTACCCTGACACCGATGTGATCATGTATGTGCAAATGCTCCAAGCACACAAACACAAACACACATGAAGCAAAGCACCCAGTGATACAAAAAAAGAGGCCTGGAGAGCAGAAAGAAGAGAACGTCTGCTTCCCCAACCGTTCGCTTTTGGCCCCTGCGGCTGTGAGACCCGTGTGAAAACATGAATGAGCAGCCTGCAAATCGATAAGGACAAGAGGTCTAGTGTCTAGCAAATCCAGTGCAGACTGACATGTTCTCCATGTAATCTCCTGCATTGTGCTACGAGGGGAAAGATTATCCCTCTCTGACTGGCTCGTAAAAGGTTGCTTTGCTGTAGTTCATGTCTGTGTGAGGGGAGGGGAGCATATGGCTCACTGTAAATGATGCTGGCTCCCCCTCCTCCTCTGTCAGAGACTGGATTATGTCCAACATTATCCACCCCTCTCCCTCCTCCCCTAACGTGCACTCGACTCTCCAATAAAAGGGCTTTCTCTCTCCTCTTCTCCTTTCAAAAATCATCGGATTTATGACAGTGGATTTCGGAAAAGTTCTTCTCCAGTTCTGATGCTCGCTAAGTACCCCGGCAGGATTAGAGGAGGATTCTTGATGTGTAAACTCCAGTGTGTGCTCAACAGTGCATTGTGGTCAGAGTTATCAGCTGTACAGCAGTACACAGAGCATAATGATAAGGCTCGTTATACACATCAAGTGCTAAAAACAGAGTGAGAAAGAGCGTGTGTGTTTGTTTAGAATCAATCGAAAACACTATCACATTTAATTTGAGTTGCACTGCCTTTTCTACCTCTCGGCTCTGTGTTCGCAGGCAGCAGATTGGAGGAGATGGCTAGGTCCACTGTAGCAGCGTTATTATGGCAGATGCAAAGGGAGCTGTGCCTGAATGAGATGACTACTTACATTAACTGTAAATTGAAACTTAACACTGCAACACAATTTACAAAGGCGCAGTAAAAGGCTGCAAATTTACTGGGATAGACCTGTAAAAAGTTAGGGTATATGTTGTAAATCGAAATGAAATACAGAAACGATCAAGAAGTAAACAGGGAAAATTCTTATGCCCAAAATGACCTCTTAGTGTAGCCATTTAAATGGTTTCTTCCTTTGCTTAATTAAGCTCTGACTCTCAGATGCCGTAAGTCTCACTAATACTCATTGTATTATGATAAAAAACTGCAAAGTTTTGAAATGGTGACGGAATAATATGACCAGCACTCAGGTATACTCTATATGAAATGTATTTAAAACCTGTTTTGGCATATATAATTGAGTTCAAAGAAACAGCAGTCCAGCATTACAAAACAGATCAATAACTGTTTTTGTTCAGTTATATGCTTTCATGCCCAAAAAGTACCCGTAGGTGTAGTAGAGTCATAGAAAACCAACAAATTCAACAGTCAGGAGATACCTGGTGCTGATTCTGTGCAACTCAATCAATGGTTGATAGGGATATGTTCAAAATAACAATATGGTGGAGCTCAGTCATAGAAGCCATTCATTCAAACAGGTGGTACATATTTAAGAGCAAAGGCAGCAAATCTTGTACATGTTGACTATGGTGGATTCAACTCTGAAAATCTAAATAAATTGGGTCATTCTAGACATTCTTCAGAAGAACGAAATACTTTTCATTAAAAAAAATTGAAGAGGGGAAAACATGAACAAGGGAAGAAAATAAAGGGGCTGCTCAGCTAAAATGATCTGAAATGCATTAAAATGGAAACCAAAACCAGAGTGACATAAAAGAAAACAGAAAACTACCATCCTAATGGATCAAAGAAAAGTTAAAATGGCAAAGATTATCTCAGTGGTGTCCAAAGTTGGTCCTCGAGCGCTGGCAGCCTGCATGTTTTCGTTCTCTCTCTGGTAGTAGTAACTACCTCCTCAGCAAGTCAATGTTCTGTGGAGGCCTGCTAACGAGCCATCATTTGATCCAGGTGTGTTGAAACAGGGAGAGAACTAAAACATGCAGGATCCTGGCCATTATTGACCGACTTTGGACACCACTGGATTACCTAATGATTTTTCTCCAGTATGATCAAACAACATCTACAGTACTGTAACAATTAGATGTCTATGTGGAAACAACTGCCAGCAAGAAGTCTCATTCAAAAGAAAAATAAAGTTCACTAAAGAATTTCTAAAGAATACACTAATTGGCCTAAAAAGAAAAAGTCCATCATTGTGTGGACTGATGAAAGCAACATGGTTCATCTTATGCTGTGAAGCACTGTGTCTCAATTATTATGCTGTAGGAATTTTCCTCATCCTACGGTTTGGGGTCTGTTTATTGTATACCAGGAATTGTTGATCAGTTGGAATACATCAAAATGCTTGGAGAGGTCAAGTACTGTTATGCCAAAGAAGATATGCCCTTTAAGGGAGTGTTTCAACAGTTAGCAAGCAGCACCTTGGAGAAAATCAACAAGATTAATGTTATGAAGTGGCCAGCTCAAGCCCAAGAACTTAATCTGATGGAAAACCTGTGGGGTGACATCAAACCTGCTGTTTCTGAGGCAAAACCAAGAAATGCTGGGGGACTGTGGAGTGTTGTCCAATGGTCCTGGTCTGGAAAACCTGTTCACAGGTGCCAGAAATAGGTCAAATCTATGCAACACAGATGGGACGAAGTTATCAGAAACATTGGTATGAAACAGTACATTTAAATGTTTAAGGATATTCCCTGTTGTACATACATGTTTCAGTTTGTAAAGAAAAAATGGAAACTGCTATTTTTTAACAGCCTAGCATTCCTTTATCCTTACTTTGCGTAAATTTAAAACACCTTTAATAAAACATGGAGTGTATGGAAATAAAAAGCTATCGAGAATGTTTTAGGTTTTCTCACTTTTTTTAAACACTGCTATGATCTTTAACACAACTGCATGCATGAACTCTTCAGGTCCAGACAAAGCAGGCAGACAGTCACCTTCACAGCCTGCTGTCCCTCTGAACAGTCGGCCTATGTTTCTCTGCAGGGATGATAGAGCTGGGTGGCCTGTGTGTGCAGCTGTAAAATCAGAGTCACTGAAGCGGTTTTGACTGGGTGCATGCAGTCTGTCTGACAGAAGGTCGGACTTTGGGCAGGTGTGAGACGAGGAAGAGTCAGGTTAGACTCTGTTAATAAACCCTCAAACAGTTCCTCAGTCTGCCCTTGGAGATCGCTTACATCAAAGCACCAATCAAAAACTGGTGCAGATATAATTTGTCATCAGGGATTTCCTGCAGGAGAATTATAGAGAAGATACAGGCCGATCGATACTATGGATTTTCACTGCAGTGGCTGATTGTCCAATTGCCGTGAAACATGTACCGAGATAAAAGGGCACGCCTGCCATTTTGTAACAGACTGCCGAGTCAGCATAGGGCTTGTCAGATACTTATAGGCTGCTGTGATAGAAAATTATCATGCTGCAGTGTCCGAGTACTATTTAACACATTTTCCCTCCACGGGATGTGATTCATCTCAGATTCCCCCCCACCTTCCCTTTCTGCTTTTGAGGTAGCATCGCTCCGTGTCATTGTCAAGAGGGGCAGTGGCCACACACGGGTGACGTTTAAAAGGAGCAGACACACACGGATGCCAGTGCAATGCAACCCCTTCGCAAGAAGATGTCATCTGAAATTAAGAAAGATGTTGGAGGAATGTGTTAAATCCCTCAAACTCCATTCAACATTCACTCAGTGAATCATTTTGCACGACTTCAAAAATGTCTCTTTCAGTCTAACCTTCAGAATCTATTTGTAATAGATTGATGAACATTTTTAAAAATTAAGCTTTTAAAGATCTGTTGCACCCACTAGTACTAGACTTCAGTTAGACTACACAAATTACCTCTGAACATGCTATATTGACTCATCAATTGAAGCCTGAAAGGTGGGCTTTCTGTAAGATAAATTAATAAGTGATAAACTCAACTCTCTTTTTTTTACTATGGACCCTTCTTGTGTCCGGAATAAAGATTGAATGATTGAGTCAACTTTTATTAAAGCTCCATATACCTTTCTCGATGTAAAGATTAAGTAAGATGAAGTAGTTGAAATATTTTTGAGTTTTACTTAAACATCACCAAATAAAAACTAGCCCCTCATTCTACGCTTTACGTTGTATAGCGTGTCTGGACCCTCGGCTATTGAGAAATGATTGCTTGCTGGAGGTGTGGACTCTGCTGAAGTTTGAAACGATTGGATCTGATTTTACCCAATCGCTAACGTTTGACGGTAATGTATGCAATGCGCCAGCTCAAATGTGAAAGAAGCTCCGTTATGAAGCTTACTAGAAATGTTGTAAACAACCATCCCCCACTGCGAAGAGAGACGTGTGATGCTTCCTTCTCCCACATGTCTTTCCAGCATTGTTCAGTCTCCAGCCTTGGTAGGTTCGCTTCTGTGTGACCACTGGGAGTACACTCTAGCTTGTTCGATGGAGGTACGTTATTCAACTGCCGCTCAACTCAGCCATAATAGTATCTCTGACGTCAGTTGCTCTCACATCCGTATCAGTCTCTGGGCCTTGGAACCCAGTCTCGGAGGTTCCAAGTGTTATGAACTTCCACTTTACCTGCTATTGTACTATTTAGCCTGTTGCACAGTCTTAAAGCAGCAGATGCTCACAGGTACATTGCTCAAAATGAAATATATCAATGCTGTAGCATTAATGTGTTGTACTTCCTGAATTCCTAGTTGTGTAAGCAAGTGCTCTTAGTGGATGTTGGAACACTGAACTAGATGTTTTAGTGTTAGCTATAGCTCTGTATGTATATATATATATATATATATATATATATATATATATATATATATATATATATATATATATATATATATATATATATATATATATATATATGTGTGTGTGTGTGTGTGTGTGTGTGTGTGTGTGTGTGTGTGTGTGTGTCATGACATCATCGGCCAAATAGCCTGTCGATTATGCCGTTGGCTATCATCCCATTTATTTATTCCTGTTGTCTTTGCTCACATAAACTGTATTTTGTCAGTGCTGAAGTTAAAAAAACTGCTATTATTCAGATATTTTCATACTTTTGTCTCAGAATATGTTTGCAATTGAGATAACATTTAACCTTCTTATCACCATCAAGTATACCTGCATGATATTAGAAAATTTTCCAAGGGTGATAATAATCATAAATATTGCAAAGACAATATCAGTTGTAATATCTGCCTATTTTCTTCTTTCCACTGTTTCTCATCTGTGCTTCCATCTTTCTACGACCTTTAGCACTTTGAGAAACGTATTGGTATCCAGTGTGAGCATCTGCTACCTTAAGACTGTCCAACTGACTAAATATTACAATGGCATGTAAAGTGCAAGTTCATAACACTCGGAATATATTAGACGACAATTATTATATTTTAACTAGTCATTTGTGATATAAATATTGCACACACTGATGTTGCGATGATTATATATTTGTGATACATTGTGCAACACTACCATCAAGTCAATGCAGATGGGATCTGGCGTGGGTTTATTGTTTTGCCCTTTAAACTGTTATTGCACTGTCAAAAACACACAGCAGCTAATACTGAATGCAGATACTCAACAGTCACTCAATGCTTACCTTGAGGGAAAATGCTGCTACTCTTTCTGGATGAAATATCCAAAGTTTACCCATAAAACAACATAGTGGAAAACTTGTTCACGCAGAATAGGGCATCATTAAATGATGTCAGGGTGAGTTATGTTTACTTGAACTTCCTTATGTAAAAATCAGCATCCTTCAGTTCAAAGTTGTCAAAAATGTAAGCTTTACTTGTGAACTCATTCATGCAAAACTGAACCCACATACAGTGCCTTGAAAAAGTACTCCTGCATGTATTTTATTCAGATTATTCAGACCAACACTAAGTAGCTCTTAATTGTAAAGTGGAAGGAATGTGATGAATGGTTTTCAAAATGCTTTCCAAAACAAAAGTGTGATGTCTATTGTAAGTCAGCCTTTGTGAGTCAATACTAGAACAACTTTAACATGTAAGTCTTTTGAGGTATGTCTGTATCACCTTTGCCTTTGCACATCAAGACACTGAAATATTTAGTCAGATTTAAGTTTGGACCTTGACTGGGACATTCTAAAACCTGAATATATTTAGATCTAAACCTTTCTATTGTAGCTTTGGCTGTGTGTTTATGGTAGGTGGAAAGTGAACCTTGTTCCTGTCTCAAAAGACTTGATGCTGGGGTGGAAGGTTCTCCTTACAGCAGAACAGTGATCATCTTTCTTTCAGGGGTCTCTGACAGGTGTTCTTCCAGGACTCCCCTGTATTTAGCTTCATCCATCTTCCCCCGAACATCATCTCTCCCCCTGTTCAAGGAAAGCTTCACGACAGCATGATATGGATTTGTGTACCTCCTCCAGAGTTACTATGGGTCTTGCAGCTGTGGCACTCTCCACAACATTGCATTTTTGAAAGATGGATTGAACAAAGCTCTGAGATGCTGAAAGCTTTGGATGTTGTTTTATATAGACTAACTTCAGTTTGAACTTCACCACAACTTTGTCCCAGACCTGAGATGAAATTACAAACTTGTAGACTCTTTTTACAAATCATATCTCTTTTGAAAAGCTTTGTTTGCTGTGGATTTTATATATTATACAAAGTTTTTAAACATTCTGGAAAAGTTTGGAATTTAAAAGTATTTTTCTCCTTCATTTATTCCTATTTATGCTTTACAAGGGTTCTATATTTGAAGTCTAACTATTAGTATAACCTGTACCTTAAACTCATAGTGAATTTTTCTATTTACACCTCAGAAATTGTCTGAAAAGGATGAAAAGCTCTTGAAAATATGGGTCTAAAAAAGCTTGCAGGTAAGATATAAAATCTGTGAAAAGATTGCTGTCCTCCACCTCCTCCCTGAGCCTCTTTTGCTATCTGAAGAAATGCACCGCTCCTGACCAAAACCAACCAATCAGAGCCAGGAGGAATGTCTTAGCGCTGTCACTCAACCTCTTTTACTCGCTGCTGAATGTGCTAATGGTGGAGAAACAACTTACTGTTCCAGGAAAACCATTTATCCATCGTCATCGATGGCCATGTTAACTTCCCAGGCCTCTGCAAGCTGCAGGGAACAGAGAACAATGGGGGGAAGGGAGAGGGGGGAATGAACAGGGCTATAGGCACGGTGATTGACAGTGCTAAGACCCGCCTCCTGGCTCTGATTGGTTGTTTCTGGATGGCACTGGAAGCACTGGGAGGAGGCCAGGGAGCTCTATTTTTTTCACAGATTATCTGTCTCATACCATTCTGCCACGACATAGTGACAGTTTCAACAAATATGTGGAAAAATATTTTTGGGCTTTTTTTTAATATAAAAGTTACATACTGCAGCTTTAACAGACATCTGAAAGATATTTTATTGTTATTATTATTTTATTCTTCTTTCATGAAGACTTCAATAAATATCTCTACATTCTGTAAATCATTGATCTTTTTTGGCATTAAATGATTTGCTGTGTAAATAAAAGGTGTTGAGTGTCACATGAAATTTGTCACGTGAGTTCCTTTCCAGATTCTGCTCTTAATAGTTTACAGTAATTTCATCAAACCCTCTTCAAGAAGAACTATTTTAAGCTCACATTTTTTTTGTTCCCAACAGTCAGAGCTACACATTGTGATCCACACTAATTCCTCCACCACTGTAAGACATGTGACCAGTGCTGTTAGCACTTTTTATAGCACAATTAAACAAAAACCGCCAACCAGCATATTTGAAAACCTTTATGAGAGATGGAGCATGGGTGAATGACGGAGACATTAGGTAAGGAAAGGCTTAGTTCTGATTAACTTGCAGGAACCTGTCTGTCATTTTGTATATGCAAAAACAGTCTCAATGCTGAGGCCAACAACTTATATGGCTTCATGCCAGGGAGGGAAAATAAAAGACTGTAGCTTGGTGACAGAAGCAATGACCCTCAGCTCAACCGTCTTTTACTGTTTACGGATGTGCGGTTGCTGTAATGACCCACTTTTGAAGCCGGTCTGCCACTTTAGAACATCATATTTTCATATATTAACAGTTGGCAGTATTCCTCATGGGATTGCTGGAAAGGTTAGGACCAGAGGAGCTTATTCCTACATCAAAGAGAGATCGTTTTTATTGAACAGGTACAGATTTAGATTTAAGCGGTACAATTTAGAACAAACAGAGATTTCATCATTGACAAATTTCATATTATTTAAATTCATAAAACTGTCATAGCATGACAGTAAATGCAGAGAGAAAAGTGTTGAGTTAATTCATGATTCTTATAGAATTTCTAATAACTTATTGTAATCAGTCACTTTTCAGCTTGAGTGGCCAAAATGACACACTAATAACTGATTCTTTGCACACAAAAGCTGTAGAACAACATGAACTGTATTGCATAACTTATGGTCACAGGTTGTTCCTAAAAGTACAGTAAAACAAAACAAAAAATGTGATGCTTATCATTTGATGTAGGATTAAAAAGCATAAAAAGCATAGTATGTTCAACAGATCCAGAAAAAAGCAGCATTTCTTGATTCATCTGAGTTTCACCACAGTTTACAAAGAGTTTAACCAGTTACTGAAAATAGAGCCTACAAAAATACTCAGTAATCCAGCAGTACATACATTCCTCAAGATTTAAGCAGGTAGCATATGATCATGTAAATGTAAAATCTAAGAAAATACATAAATCTGACAATATTAGAAATGCAGCTTGGTACAAACAAGTAACCCCAGATGTATATATTGTGTAGCAATTTTAGCAATGTTTCTTAAATTTGCTTTTTAAATTAATATGCACATCCAGCACTACACACAGTTTAGTGTTTTTCTGAGAGGCGGTTGACATCGAAGCAAGATCCAGCAAGCATGTGCAGTTTTGTTTGAAAAGTCACTGAAGTTGATTCACTTCATGTACATGTGTTCATCAGCAAAAGACATACACTGTACAAGCAAGACTTTGCAACTCTTGTTTGATTTATGAAGGTCTTCCAAAGAGGGATTTTCAGCTCAAATTGTGCTGCCACACAGATAAGGTGCACTGAGTCGGTTTACCCTCATTTAAACATGGTTCTACCCATGCACTTGAAGAATAAACATACAGTTATGCTTCCAAGTGTTTAGACTTCAAAGCTGGTGACAAAGTTAGCTCAAAATATTCAGCATTTCCTAAAAGTAATTTTGCGGCAGAAGAAGTATTGTGGAATCAAATACTGCTGATGCAAATACAGTGGCTGTTACACAGAAGAAAATATTCCAAATTTGTGATATGAAATGAGACCATGATCAATTGTTTTAGTTGTTTTCACCTTTACTGCTATATTTCTCCTGTTTGAATTGAATGAAAAATAACAGCAAATCTCCTGGAAGAATTAAATGTAAAAAATAAAAAATGTACAATAGCTTGGTTGCAAAAGTGAGCAAACCCTGTTAAACTAAAACTGTTGCAGCACTTTTGATTTACTATCAAAAGTATCTGAAGTCTCTTGTTTTCTACACAACTTTGAACAAATGAGTGGGAGTTTAAAACAGAAACCTCTTCTTAAAAAAAAAAAAAAAAAAAAAAAAAAAGAAAAGAAAAAAAACAAGCATTCATGGTTAGCTAAAATCTTCTAAAAACCTTGTTGGAGAATATGTTATAGTCTGAGAAAACCAAAGTTCAACTTTGGACCGCAACTCTAAAATGTAGCTTTAACACAAAAAAATACTGAACATAACCAAAAGAAAATCAGGTCCACAGTTAAACATGGTGGTGGTGACATCATGATTTGGGATTACGTTTCTCAAGATGGAACTAAGCTTACATTAAAATTGACAAAATAACTACTTCATGAAAAGATAATGTTTTTGAATGACCGAGCCATTTCCCTATTCTGTGAAAGTGTGTGAGATCTGTGAGAACAGAAATTTACATGAAAAGCTACTTGTGATCATTACATTGCTCTTTATGTATTGAAATCAAATAAAAGTAGTTTTCCATTACAAGAAACAGAAGAGAAATGATTTTAAGTTGCCATTAAGCACGTGTGCTTGGTTGTCTCCACATTTAATGGTCTGGCAACTATTCCACTTTGTACCCAGCTTCTTTAATCAAATAACAACTGCTACAGGCTCTGACCCCCTCTAAACCTGATCAGGACAAAGCAAATTTGAGAAATCATTGGATAGATTTTGTAAAGTGTCTCGAGACAACACTTGTTGTGAACTGGAGCTATATAAATAAATCGAATTGAAATAGATGTCATTTTTATGGTCACTGTGCACTATGAACTACTTCAGTGACTTCGACCATGGTTATGGAAACAGCTTGACCCTAGTTCTCAGACTCTGCTTCCTCCTAGAAAGACGTGACGAACTTAGTGAGGAAAATTCTTAAAGTGCTCCTTCCACTGGAGATAAGATCCTGAGTCTGCATCTGCAGTTTTTCCCCTAAAACAAGTACAGCCTTGGTCACACCCTGGTTTCCGTTTGCCAGATCTTCCCTGAGACCAAAGAAAAGTTCTATATAGCTTTTTGAACTCTTCCCAGATTTTTGCTTCTGTAAGCACAAAAGCTGCAGTCCTTGTTCCTGTCTGCTGTTTCAGGAGTACTCAATCACAAAACTTGAAAGCCTCAATCTTCAGCTTGACGGGTTCTAACTGACGCTTTAATTTCTAATGTCAAGCCAAATGTATTAGCATAGCTGCTCCTGAAATCCAAGCCACACTACCTGTTTTACAGAAAACCACTTTGTCAAGAACCTTGAAATAAACTGTCATTGTTGCATGCTGCAGAGAGGCTGAAATAAAGACTCATGGTATAATTAGACCAATAACCATAATGTCTTTTCCACAAATAGGAGGATATGCATCACTCTGCTGCCAAAAGCCTTGGTTATGCCATATATATTTAATCTTCTTTCTGGTTCAATGAACCTTTTAAATAAATCTGCACGATGTAAAATGTGGACCCCAAAGATTTATAATATTATCTTAAATATATAATATTTAAGATAATATTATATAAGCACCAAATGAGAGGTTGGCTTTAAGGGTCAAACAGAAAAAAGTTTATATCATGTTTACTGCTCTCTTATCTGCTGCCTGTCTGCAATGATGGGTATGGATATCAGTGTTTTGGGAAATATGCACAGCAAACACAATTCATACCATAAGGTAATGAGGACTTGCATGAGCTGTAATTGTTATTATTGCCAGACACAAATTGAAAAGCATAACCTGTCTGACACCAGCTATCAGTTGTCATTATGTAGCAAAACATGGCCTCATTGCAGATTGCCGTCTGTTGACACCCAAAGTAATTTAGGAGATATTCGAGCCGTTGAAGGTTCTCAGAGGGGAGGACGAACACTTGATCAGAGCATTTTCATGTCTTCTGAGATGATTTGATTTCACATAATGTCTATTTTACAGCCAGATGTGCCATTAATTTGCATGATAGTGAGCCAAAATGTGACATTTTTATTTAGATGTCCCCACAATATTTTGGAGGAACAATTGTGTGGTGGTTTTTCTTCTGTCAGACGTTCAGAGCAGTGCGTCTCATTATATCATATCTAACAGAGCAGTGAATAGCTGCCTCTCTCCGCACATCGCTGTGTCAGGTCAATGTGCCATGTTTAAGTGGTGATGGGAGGAAGGAGTGGGGGTTTATTGTTGACAGCAAGATGATGATTTACCATCCAGCTATGCATTGTTGTTTTCCAACAGAAGGAACAAATACTGAAAGGAAAACAAAGTTATTAGTTATTACTGATGCTTAAAACTAAGTGTATCCTCACTCACTTCCTCCTCACTTTTAAAAAAAGTACATGTAACCCTGAGTGACCAACAGCATGATATTAGATTGGCTGTTATCATATCAAAAATCATTCAAAAGGAAATATGTCATGGTGGATGAAAATGGTGTAGGGCCTGAACCCTCATTAGTATAAACAGAGGATCTGCATAGCATCGCTAGAGATTAAATTTTGTTTATCATGGAGTAAATGCTGCAACATTTGAATAACATTAATATAAAGTTCAGAGTATGGTTTTTCTGAGTTGCCATGTTTTCTCCACAGAATTTTGTCCCAAAAACCTTTGGCCATCTGGCTTTGCTGGAGATCAAATCACGAATGCTGGAGTATCATATGCATAGAGAAATGGTCCGGGAAGGTTATTTTCAGAAAGCAGCATGTCTTCATATGCAACTGTGGATACCCAATGGTGTGACAGGGATATAAACCTAATTCAAATTGTTGAGCTGTTCATATATATATCCTGCTAATTTTAATACATACAATGTTGAGAAAAAATAACCAATTTCAGACAAAGATAAATCAAATCAAAATTATTTATATGACACCTTTAAGAACAACTGCCATTGGCCAAAATGCTGAACACACAAAAAAAACAACAAATGATAATTCAAACATAAAAAACAATATACATAGAACCTGCTTATAACATGTGAATAAAGACAAAATGCAGTTTTCAAATGTTAATTTTATTTATGAAGGGAGAAATTATCGAACCAATCTGGCTGAATGAAAAAAGGTAATTACCCCTAAAGCTGTTTCTGACACCCTTGTCTTCATATCTCTGTGTATGGGGGAATTTTACTGCCATAAATCGAGAGCATACGTTTTCAATTTGAAAGCAGGATTTAATCTCTTTCAAAACTGTTGCAAACTCAGCACACTGATCGGAGGTGGTAGTTACTCCGCAAAACGGATCGGCATTCGGCACCAAACAAAACCCTCAAGTAAGTACAATTTTCACGGCTAGTAGCTTCAGTTTATTTCACACAACTGTTTAATTTTGGCTTAACTTTTATGTGTTTACTCATTCAACATCACAAAGCGCTTACACAGCACAGGTGAAGCAGATTATATAGAAGAAACTACTTCCGGTTCCTGCTCCGAGTAAACAGGTCAGAGAGCCAGACAGCGTGTAGCTAATTGTTGAATGTGTTAAAAGTGTGATCGTTGTTTTTGTCATTTAACTTGTTTGAGTTGGCAAAAAAAAACAAAAAAAACAAAACAAAACAAACAAACAAAAAAAACAAACAAACAAAAAAACAAACAAACAAAAACGTTAACTGATGACGAGCTGGTTTTGTTATGGAAGCTGAATCAGCAGCTTTGTGACCGCAGGACTGAGTTTGCTCAGTCCGTTCACCCCCTCCCCCTCGTCTTTTGTGATTTCTTTCAGTAACTGGGGTTAAATTCGACAGCAGTTCTAAGTCAGTGTGTTGAAAGAGTACCCTCCACCCATCTCTCTCTAAACCCGCTTATCCTTTCAGGGTCGCGGTGCAGGACCGCAGGGTGCTGCTGCCCAGCTGATGCTAATTAGCTGTAGCATGACTGGTTCAAGCCGTCCTTAAGGTGAGTTTAGCTGTTCTCCAGAATCAAGAGAAATCTATATCAGTATCCCGTTTTCAGAAGGAACTGATTATGAAAGCATGTGAAGTGTTTATTTAGCAGCAGAGAGCGTTTAGCAGTTTACTGTAAAGCTATTAGCATAAACAATATGGCATGCTAACATCAGTGTAGCTGGGATTGAATTGCTGCTGCGTGTTACCCCGCTCACCCAGAACAGTGACCTCCGTCTGTTTAAATCAAATACTTTACTAAAAATGTCTCCAATCAGATATTTTACAGATAAAAGGAGACCTCCTTGTTTTTAAAATAAAACTAACTTAGACTGAATTGCATATTATAAAATGTAAGTTATTGTTAAATGTGCTAAGTGGTGTATGATTAAAGGTAACTGTTTGGCTAATTAGTGTCACATCGGTGAACAACTTATCAGATGCATTAACATCTGTTTATATATTTTTTTTCAGGAAATTGTAGCAACTCCCATTATTCTTTTGATTATTCTAGGATCTATACTATTTATTTTCATGTGGAAGTAAATGGTGGTTTTTGTTTTCTGATAATAATGCATCATTATTATTTTATTGATGTACATTTTCCTCTTGTTTTTGAGATCTGGAGAAAATGCAGGACCTGGAATCTGGCCATGAATTCTCCTTCAGCCCTCATCTCCAGGTTTCAGTTGCTGTTCTCGACCTTTTGTTGAGTCCAGCAGCTTTTTTTTTTTAGTTCTGGTGATGCCCACTGTCTTGAAAAATACATGTATTTGTAAAGCTGCATAAAGATTCGTGATATTTTTAATGGTGATTTCCAGTTGTTGTAAGACAGTTTAATCAACCTTCTTCTAGTAACCTTCACTTCTAAACTGGAGCAGATCTACTTCCCCATCTAAAGGTACTAATTGATTTGGGTTTTATTAATGTTTTAGCTTTAGATGAGTTTCTAAGTGAAGATCACATCGCCTGTCTTGACATTTTCTGTTTGTGTTGCCAACATTCAGATATGTTTCTGTGCTTGTATTTTGCAGAGAGAAGGTTGAAGCTTTTCACCAGTGACCCAGTCGACCAGGCTACTACACATCCTTTGCCTGAAAATGTCAACTATTATTAAGTCCTTTTGATCAAGAAAAATATGAAAGCAAATATCCTAAATAAATCAGACATTTTTAATAAAGTATTTGGTTGTTTTTTTTTTTTTTTTTTTGGGCTTTGTTCCCAATAATATACCGTGATGCTAGGAATAACCTGTGCATTCCAAATGAGTAAATGGACGGGGGCTTCTATAGCTTCTTATCAGCACCGGTAAGAAGCAGCAGCCTTTAAAGATTTTTGCAAAGTTTCACAAATGCAGATGGCATCCCATCATTAGTGTTTTCTGTGACAGGCTGGAGTCCAGCAATGGGATCATTGTCATAGGTGATCTCAGCCAGTGTTTCCCAACCCTGGTCTTCATGGCACACTGCCCAGCATGTCGGAGATGTTCCCTTGCTAAAACATGCAGGGCAGTGTGGCTTGAGGTTGGAAAAACGTGATAAAGACTTATGTACCAAATAAGCTACAAATGCATGCGTTTTTTTTTTTGTTTTGTTTTTTTTTTCTTTTTTACTACAAATTTCATCAAAATATTTGAATACAAGTTGGATTTTGTGTTTCCTCTTATTGAGCTTGACTGAATTTTGGTCAAACTAACTTATTTACATAGCCCAGATGAACACCTTCTGTATACTGTCACCCTTGTAAAAGAGATTAATAAAATCAATAGATATCTTTCCTGGAAACAGGAAAAAAACCTGCTAATATACCTGCCCCTGCTTGTTAGATGTAATGAAAATATTTAAACCTAGTAAAAAATTAGATCCCTTTTAATTAGCTACATCAAAAAAAATTCTTGCTACATGTTACAGACCTTAAATTTCAGTAAGAAATTCAATTCAAAAATTCTTTATTTATCCCAAAGGGAAATTAAATGATGTAACTCATTTAATTAAGGAGTTATTATAGATGTTATAGTTATTATTCCTGGCTGTGGGCAGGACTAATAACTATCTATAATAACTCCTTGACTAAATGAGTTACATCACCATGTAATTTCCCTTTGGGATAAATAAAGTATTTTTGAATTGAATTGAATTTGAAAGATCTCCTGTAGCGGTCTGTTTTACAACCAATCTGAAGAAGCCATTGACTGAAAAGAATGTTTTCCAGTGACAGTCTCATGAAGAGGATGGTCAGGATTGTCCATGATTTTCTAAAATAAATTAAAATGTGGCTTAAAGTGTCAGTAAAATAAGGAACCAGTGTTTAACGTGAGCTTAGCTGCAGATATTTAGTGACTATAAAGAACACAGGTCTGCTGTCGGTTTTGCTTTTACGCCACAAAGGTCGCAGGCGGTGTTACATCGGTCCGCACAGCTGTCCTGTATGGCCAAAATCTTTTTGCCCAGTTGGGAAACCATTAAATTGACAAAAACAAACGGTTATTCTTTTGTAAACATGTCATGACTTCCTGATAATTGTAACATGGAGCAGAGCGCTGAAGTTGTTTTCCCGACATCTAATGGGCAGCCAGAAGAGGAGATGCAGCTATCTATTGCAGCCACACAAGCTCACCCACCAGAAGTATCAAGCACCCCGAGGAACACTGTTATTGTATTGGCTGGAACAGTTGCTATGCGATGGTACTCCTTGATCCAGGAGAGAGCAGAAAGAATTTGCAAGCGAGCAGACAGGTTCGCGAGCACAGATTTGATCTGTGCAGAGAGAAGTTTGCACACAAGGAGAAAATCTGAGAGAGAACAGAATATTTGAAAGAGTGCAGAAGTTTTGAGTGCAAGTTACAAGTTTTGAGAGCGAAGAGATGAAGTCTTGCTTTCCAATTGAAAATGTAAGCTCAAGTATTAAAAGTTTTCAAAGCAAATACATTAAATCCTGCTTTCAAGTTGAAAATATATGCTCTCGACTTATGGCAACAAAATTCCCCCATTTGCAGAGCTGGTTTAAGGGTTTTTGAGGATTTTTAACTTGTTAAAGGTTATGCACCATCATATCAATGAAATGTAAGGTCAAACTTTGACTCGGCCACTTCAGAATCTTCTTTTTTTTCATTTAGAGATGATTTTGGGTGTTTTGTGGATCATTGTCCTGTTGCATGACCCAAGTGTCCTTCATCTTAATGTTACCATCTATAACCAGTCATTTCCTTTCAGTATTTTTAGCTGGAAAGTAGAATTCTGTGGGGGAATTTTTGCTGCCATAAGTCAAGAGCGTACATTTTCAATATGTCAGTATCGTCTTAAACACCCCCCCTAATCTTTAGCTCCCTCACAGATTCTCTATTAGATTCAACTCAAGACTTTGGCTTGACCACTCCAAAACGTTAAGCTAAAGAACAAGGATGAATATTTTGGGCGTGACAACTACTAATCATTAACTCCACAAATCTGACATTAATGGAAAACTGACAAAAAGCAATCTTCTGTTACAAAAGAGCCCCAAGAACCCCTGTTTGCAGTTTGTTGCAGAACATGTACCGCAGACTGCACATCACCCCAAAGTGAAACAAGATGGTGGCATCATCATGCTGTGGGGAGGCTTTTCTTAGGCAGGGAGATGGGAATTTGGTCACGGTTGATGATATGATGGCTGGTGCTAAATATAGGGCTGTTCTGGAAGAAACCAAAATAATAGTTATTTGTTAGAGTGTCTTGACCAAAGTCTAGACCAAATTCCAATTAAGAATCTCAGCCAAGACTTGAGAGATTTTAGCTGTGAAGTGCAAAGCTGGTAGGGATTTTCAGCTATGACTCCAACAAGTTCTTCTACAAAACAGTGGTTCTCCAAAGTATTTAATCAATAGGACAAATATCCTCAAACTATTCAGATTTTTATGTCCACTGCAGTGATGCATTACTTTGTGTTTTTACCACTTAAAACTTCTACCACTTAAAACTTCAAAGGTTGTGCTTGTAATATCACAGAATTAGGAAAAGTTCAAGCATTAAACACACTTATGCAAGTCACTGTATATTCAATACATTGTGTAACATCTTAGTTCAGCTGGTCCTTCAGTTTGAATGCAGTGACTGCTCTGGTAGATTTAAACACAGTATGTACATCACAGACCAATGGCCTCTTTCCTGTTAACTCAGGCTGGCAAACTGGGCAAGTTTGTGTTTGGTGCCTGAAGTGCTGAAGCGAGAACACAGAGCCTCTTTCCCATGAACTGGAGCCAAGTGCCAGCACTTAAGGTGAAGGGCCGAGGCGCTGGAGAAGTAATTTAATCTGAGCCTCTGTCCAATTCCCTGGGCGGCCAAGTTTAAGAAAGGTCACACAGAGAAACAGGCACTGGTGACCCTTTCCCAATTACGGGCGCTACAGCAGAACATATCACAGCGCCGTCCAAAGTGACAGTCATTTAGCAGCAACTCATCTGAGGGGAGGAAGTGGGAGATGGATGATAAGGAAATAAAAAATGATTTGCCAGGACCTGTTAGACACTTCTCTACACAGGCTTGCAGCCCCTGCCTCTACCCCACCTCCCGACTAGCTCCTCCTCATCCTATTCACACACACTCATATACTCCCTCTGTGTCTCTTCACCACCCCCTGCCACCCCGGCTGCCCATCTCCCTCCTGCTCCACAGACACGTGACGACTCCGCATGATTATTGGCGCAATCACTCATGTAACAGCCTGCCCAGCTTTCCGTGGGGGCTCCAGTATTTGTCACTGTCACTTCCCCAAGTGCTCTGCCATTGTCTTGGAAATTGTATGTGTAAGGCAAGAGATGCCTGTGACCCACTTCGACAAGGGAGCCAGCGATGTGAGGGCGCTCATCACACAAAAAAACAGCAGTTTGATGTGTCCTATTATGTGTCCCAGCAAGAGCCATAAATAATTGTGACAAGTTTTTTGTTGCGCGTGAAAGTCCTTGACTCTGCCTCCTGTTCCAGCACCTCCTCTCTCGTATGGAGACGCTGCCAAGCACCCCCGATGATAGATGGCACGGTGCGGCAAATGACAACGGGATAGATTTTTAGTTTGTGCTTTGGAAGGGATCAGTAATGGTGCTTTGCTGTACAAAGCAATAAAAGAGAAGGACAAGAGACAGAGAGGGGGTAGAATGAGGGAAAAGGGAAAAAAAGAAGAAATGGGTGGGGGCATCAATACAGGGGAGAGATGAATGATAGTCACTGACGCATGATTTTTGAGCCAAGATGTTTGTCAAAATGGAATAATAATGTGCTGTTTGGAAACTTGATCTAAAAATGAAGTAGATTTTCTTTCTATTATGTTTTCTTTTATAACTGAACAGTATTTAATATTCATAAACAACACTGATATGCAGTGGCCTTCAAATAATTTAAACGCTTTTTACATTCTGTCACTTTACAACGACCACAAACGTCAGCGTATTTTATTAGGATTCTATGTGACAGGCCAACCTGAAGTAGTGACTGATTGTGAAGTGGAAATAAAGTGATGAATTGTTTTCAAAAGTTTTTACATGGAGAATGTGTGGCATCCTTTTTCTGGAGAAGGAATGTCTTTATAATCTTCACACATGTAGAGAGAAAAATGTTTTTTGAACTGTTTATCGTTGCAAAACAGTTCAGGCTCAGTCACCCTGGATGGAGAGCATCTGTGAACATTAATTCTCAAGTCTTGCCACAGATTCTCAGTTGGACTTAGGGCCATTCTGGGCCATTCTGCATGAAGATGCTTTTATTTTGCCATATGTTTAAAGTAGTAGTCGTTCTGCTGGAAGGCGAACCCTTCTCCAAGTCAAGTCAAGTTTATTTGTATAGCACATTTCACCAGCAAGGCAGTTCAAAGTGCTTCACATCATAAAAACATCAATCAAGTATACAACAAACCATCAAAATCATCGAGAAAAATCATCAAAATTATCTAGCAAATACTAATGAAAATCATCAAAATCATTGGCAAAAATATTGATCAATGATTCACTTACTTTTTACTCTTTTGCAGATTTTCTTTTAGGATTTTCTTATATTGAGCTCCATCCATTTTCCAAGAAAAGTTTCCCCACTGCATGATGCTGCCACCACCATGTTTCACTGTAAAGGTGGGTTTTAGGGTTTTAGTTTTGTGACCAACATAGTGTTTTAGATTTAGGATCAAAAGTTTTTTTTTTTTTTTGTAACCAGAGCTCCTTCTTCCACATGTTTGCCCCATTCCCTTTATGGCTTGTGGAAAAGTTGAAATTGGACTTCATATGGATTTCTCTCAGCAGTCCAACCAACTTACAACTTTTTCAAAACCATGAGATTTGGTAAGTACACATAGTTTATTTAGCTCCATTCTGCTAAATAAAACACATCCCCAGAGCTTGATACTGCCACCACCATGACGGTGTGTTCAGAGTGATGGGCAGTGTTCAATTAGCATTTTGCTTGCTGCCAAAAAATGGTCTTGTTTTTGGTTATATTCCCTCAAATCATACTTACGGCTTTCATTCAACAATGCCTTTTGTACTTGCCCACTTCCCTAAGGGTCTGATTTTTGGATTATGCAACTAATAGTTGTCATGGAAACATGCTTTTCCCCCAGACTGTGGATCTCTGCAGCTCCTCCAAAGTTAGCACCTTCAGGCTGTTTCTCTGATAAATGCTTTGCTTGCCTGGCCTATCAATTTATGTAGATGACCATGTCTTGGTACGCTTGCAGTTGGGTCATTCTTCATTTTCAGTTAACTGATTGCTCTGTGAGATGCTTAAAGCTTGGGATACACTTTTATAACCTGACTGCTGTAAATTCGTGCACAACTTTTCCCCCTGACCCGTCTGTGTTCCTTGGTCTTCATGGTGCTGTTTGTTCTCTGCTGTTCTCTGACAAACCTCTGAGGCTTTCACAGACTAGCTAGGTTTATACTGATAATAAATTACACACAAGGAGACTGTAGCTACGAACTGAAAAGGTAAATGGTTGCCCTGGATTTCATTTAGGTGTAACAGGGTAAAGAGGGCTGAATGTTTTTTTTTTTTAAATTCTAAACAAATGAGAAAAAGAAAACATTCATCGTACTTTCACTTTAAAATAATGCACTACTTTTTGTTGGTCGATCACATAAAATCCTTTTAAAATACAGACGTTTGTGGCGGTAATGGGACAGAATGTGAAAAAGTACCAGGGTTGTGAATACTTGAGCAAGTGCTGCACCACAGTGAAGCTTCACTGTTTTTTCCTTTAGCTTGAACAAACAGAAGCTGCATTCAGATGTTCATTTTAAGGCCTTTATTTTTCTCCCTCCTTTGTTACTTGCCAAGCTCTGATTTAAGACAGCTAGAAGTAAAAAAAAAATCTGTGAAAAATTGACACGGACATTAGATAAAGTACCACCTGCAGGTCCTGGGTGCCAGGCGGGCAGGATACTGGTAGACAGTACGATCAGTCATGGTAATGAGCACAAGGCTGACATACATGCTTTGAATTATACGACTTTGAGGCCTCAGCACCAGCAAACCACGGCCTCAGCCATTAGTTCAGCCACTCTCTCCTTATCTCAGAGTCAAGCTGTGAAGTTTTAACACTGCTATCATTCTCACTTTTTTTTTCTCCTCTAAATTGCTCCACCTCCACAGTGGTGTAGAGTAAGAATGCTCATAGGGGTAAATTAAGTTTGTTTGCCAACTGATTTTGTGTTCTATATACATAAAATATTAATCGGAGCTTTTAAAATAAGAAAAGAACAAGATTATTCTGTAATACCTACAGTTAAAATGATAGAACAGCATGCTAGTGAGTCCATGTTTGTCTTATTTAGCTGGCTGCAGATGCATTTGCTAATTGTATCCTGCTTCCTCCGCCACAATTATTAATTTATCTTACAGCACCACTTTCAGCAGCGATGATCACTCATGTCGCCGCATCCGATAGTTAAGAAGTGAGCTTCCGTAAAAATCCATCATGTACATCAATGCACATTACCGAGGTAATTAAACAGGAGGTAATACTGCCAGATATCGTAAAATATCAGGGGGCGATCATACGCCCCTTAACGCCACACAGCCTCAGCGCGTGGAAATGATGCAGTAGATGAGGCATCAGCTGCAGAAAATGCAACACAGAAATGTAAAGGTAATTTGTCTAATTTGAACTATCTGTACCTTTGCCTGTGAAAAATACCAATTACTTGAAATATACTGATTGCGGCTAGCTGAGAAAGTGGCATTAAAATAATTACTTGTGAGCCCTCTCAGAGTTTGTACATTTAGCACTGTACCACCATTAGGAATAATCTGTCCAATTAAAGGTTGTGTAATTAATTAAGTGCACATTCTGTGAAGAGGAGAGGGGAGAAAATTTATCAACCTGCTGAAATATGACCTATCTTGTCCAAAAGACTAATATGTTTAAACAAAAGATGAAAATTGATGACAACATTATTTGTTACAAAATGCTCACTGTGCAACTATGATGCATCTGTACTTGGACTGGGCTTCCTAGTATTGTCCTAAAAAAAATGTGATGAATTACCCTAGACTGCCTGGCAATAACTTTCAATGAAGGGCGCTGTGCTTATCTCATGGCACAGTCTGTTACTTTTATCCCACTTTGTATCTAAGGTCTTTGCTCAAAGCATCACCTGGGAAAAGTAGAACATAGTAATGTCACATGAGGAAAGGAGTGTTGGCGCTGAGTGAACTTCCTGGTACCACCACCCAGAAGTGTAGTAGAGCAGAAAGCATCTTGCTGTGCAAAACCTGTCGGCTCATTTCTGCTGCAGAAACCATGTGCAAACGTGCATGTGAGAAAGATGCCAAGTGCACATTCTTTCACCGTTAGAGTTTGTTGCCAGCTGTACATATGGCCTGGATCAACACTTTGGAGAATAGGCACCTCTACCCGGGTACTGTTAGCAAAACTGAGAGATGCACACACTGGATGATACTGTGACACGTTTATGTAAGAACCACTACTGATCCCATCATACAACAGAAAATAGCAGTTTCTATTATGTAAGGTTCTTATACTAAATATAAATCAGAATAAAATACTAAACATATCTGCAGCTATAAGCAACAAAAGCTATTCCTGAGAAATATGTACAGATGGAAGCCTATTTTTTAAAGAATTTGGGTTGTGAGCTCCATGTGCAAACTAGTGGAGCTTCAAATCTGGACTTTCACCTTTAGAATCTGTTTGCCAAGAGAGTTAGGGGTTACTACAAGAAAATGTTAAAAACATAGTTTACATGTTGTCACCCTTAATATCAAGTTTTATTACCACACTTAATAAAACTCATTAAGCATTTAAGTGTAGAACAGACACAAAAGCATCCAAGCACCAACTTTTGTGGCCAACATCAGTTTTTGGAAACATGCCATATCATTGTTATTTTATTTGTCAACAAATTGCTTATATTCCACCCTACGGTTTTATTGTGATTTTTTTCTGGTGATTTTTTTTTTTTTTTTTTGCATCTCCTGCATCACCCCCTGGGATCCATGGGGTGATGCAGGAGCAAACAGACAAGAAGTTTCAAACCTATTGTCAATAACTGGAAAATATGGCAGCTAACATTGAATGTGGTACCAGCCTGAGCAGCCAAATACAGATATTCAGAGCAACTTTTAATAACATGAGCTTGCTAAACCAGCAACTTGGTGTTTATCTGTAGCTTCTCTCCCGAGTTAGGAATCGCCTTTTTAAAATGTTTCCATAACAGATTTTAATATTACAATATATTGTTTACCAACCTAGTTTTTACAAGTCGTTAGAGTGTTACAGATAACTGTATTATTGTTTTAGATTGGATGACAACAGGGATCATTTTGGCAACAGCAATGGGTTGACTTCAACCCCCCCTCCGCCTCAGCTGTTTTAGAAAACAAAGACGGCCAGAAGGTGAAGAAATCCCATCTTGAAGTTGTTTGTGAAAGCAGCTAGAGATTGCCTGACCGTCCTCTGGGTCTGTCTGTAGCTGGTCATCTCTTTCACACTTATACTGTCTTCACTGATGTGCTCACTTATGTATTAGCTCAGTATGCTCTGGTGTATCTATGGTCATTATTTTAAAAACAGAAAGAATCTGCCCTATTTAATGGTTGAAGGCTATATTTGCCACCTCAGACACAAGCAGAGGGCACTGAAAATGCAACAAAAAAATTTCAGTGTCCAAAGATGACACTGGAAAACTTGTAGAAAACAGTTTAGATAAATTATAATGGCATTTCATCCCTTATCCAATATCTAAACAAAATTAGAGAACCTGAACTTTCAGATTTAGCCTACCTTGTTCCTTTAAGGTGATGTTTGTGGTAAGGTGGCTGATTGTGTTATAATGTTAGTAGCAGTTTGCAACTTTACCACCAGAAGTCACTGATATCACCACACTGCCACTTTAAGAGCATCACAGGTGGTCTTATCCAAAATTATGAGGCACCTAAACAAAAAATCCACATAAAACGATCTATTAAACAATGTGGCAGATGCTGACCAAACTGCATCACACATAGGCCATTAATACAGCAGAAAGTACTGAGACAGATGCCACCTGCACTGAGCAAAGTGTTTCTGTGGAGATCGAGCAGTTAATATAGCTCCTTTTAAACACAAATTATTGAATAATGGATGATATTTTTTCTCAAGACTGTTTAGAAATTGATTTATTTTAATGAGTGCAATAAAAGCAACTCAAAAGGGCATTCTTTCCCAAAAAAAACAAGTTTTGAGGGATTTGGCAAAGGTAGAAAGAAACAATAATGGAAAAGATTAACTCATTCTGATTCCATTCATTCATTACGTTGTATGAGCCGACACCTAATTTTCAGTTTTCAATTTTTAAGTTCACAGATTTTGAATGTGCATCAACCAGTCACTGTTAAGTCTTAAGATAATTACAACCGCTAATGAGAAATACATAATTGAATGGTTTACTTTGATGTTTTACTTAATAAAAATTATTTTATATTTTATATTATTTAACCACAGAGTGATTTTAATAGTTGTTATAAATGAAAAATATTTTATTAGATCAACTAGAGAAAAAAAAATTATGGACTGATCATGAGTTAAAACTATCTGGAATCATGACAAATGTGAACAATTCAGTTATTGTTTTGCTGACTTTTGTTATTCTTTGAATTCTTTCAGCTCTAGATTTTGTTAACAAAAACAATGTTCTTCCTCAATCAGGTTCCTACGTTCTTGTATTGCTGCTGACAGATAAGCTTTGCAGGATGAAGTTTTGTTATGCACTGTTTGTTTAGGATCCGGACTGCTTTGCTAGTCAAGTCAATGACCAGATCTGGTTTTCCTGAAGAAAAGTATTAAAGCTCTTTCTTTAGTGGCAATATCCTAAAAAATAAGTTCATCACCAAATTTACTTTTGATTGATGGAATGAGAAGTGTCTAAAGTTTCACTGTCCACCTGTGCGGTTCCTGCAGAGGTAATGACTGCCATCTGCCTTGCTCCTTTACCTGACATCCATCAGTGACTGTGGAAAATTGTAGTAATCCTTATGCGTTTCTTTGGGATGGCACCAAATAAACTTTCCAGTATCCTCTGCTTGGCCAATAGAAATTCAGGATTCATTACTAAATCCCCCTTTCATCCAATCATACACAGTCCAAAACTGCTTCTCTTAAGCCCACTGGAACTTTGCTTTCTTCAGTTTAGGTAGTAAAGATGACCTTTGTTGGCATAATTTTCATTTTCTTCCACTGATTTCATGCAGTAAGAAACATTTACTACTGCTTCTGCCTGTTGGTCTTTCATTTGTGTTTTGGGAGGGTTATCTTTTTGGTCTCTTTCCGTTTTGTTTCCACTTGCCCAAAATTATAGACCCAGTTGACTGAGAACAACCAACAATTTTGTTTCCACTTTATATTGATTTAATGTTTATGATCCATCAATTCGCAACAGTGAAATTTAATGATATGGTTGAAAGAAATAGCAAAACAGACCAGGGCAGTTTTTCATACAGAGAACCTGCAGCTACAGTGTTGTGACTGTAACCTATTCATCAGTCAACTTGACATCAGTCTTTGAAATACACAAATATCTTACACACATAGACTATTTTGGTATGCTCAGCCCTCTAAATCATTGTTTAAAAGAGTTTCAATAACTTCCATAGCCGCAAGTGTATGTGCTGTGCTTAAAATTGCAGACGGCTTCGACAAACAATTGCAAAAGAAGGGGGTGACTTTTGGAGCTCAGTGAAATCCCACATGGTATCATGACAGGATACCACTCGTGAAATAAGACCAGTTGCGAAATTTCAACTAAATATTTCACAGTCAGCTGTTATTGGTATAAGAAAGTGAGAACGATTGGGAAGGGTAGGCCATGTGAAACTACAGAGTTGGATTGGAGGATCTTGACACGTGGTTTGCCTACTTTCTTCAAGGTCAGTGCTATAGACCACCAAACATCATGTGGCCTTCAGATCAGCTAAAGAACAGTGATTAGAGAGTTTCATTGAATGTGTTGCCATGGCTAATCAGGCCTTACATAAACAAATGTAATGTAAAGAGTTGGATACAGTGGTGCAAAGCATGTTACCAATAGACTCTAGAACAGTGAAGATGTGTTCTCTGGAGAAACAAATCATCCCCTCTCTGTCTGGCAATCTTTTAGACAGTTCTAGGTTTGGCAGCCAGGAGAACAACTCTTGCCTTACTGCACTGCTCCAAGTTTACAGTTTGGTGCAGAGGGATTACAGTGTGCGGGACAGGTTTTCAGGAGTTGGGCTTGGCCTCTTGCTTGAAGTGAATGGAACTCTTAATGCTTCAACAGACATTTTGGAATATTTCATGCTCCCAACTTTGTGGGAACGTTTTGGGGATGGCCACTTCCTGTTCCAGCATGACTGCACACCCGTCCTCAAGAGATGGATGAGTAAAGATCTGGATTGGCCTGCACTGAGTCGTGACCTTAACTTGACAGAACACTTTTGGGATGAACTACAGTGAAGTCTGCATACCAGGCTATAAACACATCCCTAAACTTTATGAGAAGACCCCCTAGAGGAGTTGAAGCAAGGGTGGGAAACAAATTTAAACCCTATGGATTAAAAATGGGATGTCACTCAAAATTCATATATCTGTGAAGACAGATGGGCAAATACTTTCAGCAATACAGTATACACTGTACTATGTATGGGTGGGCGGTATGAACTTTATCACGATCTTTGGTGGTTCTATTGTGATAACAATAAAAATGATAAGAGTCCTCACAACTTCTTTGCTGTCTTTTTAGGTAACTGTGTAGCAATCATAGCCCCACAAAAATACTGCTCTTAAAAAACATACCCATTTGAAATAGGCTCCATCAGAACACCACCTAAACTTTACTCAGATTTTTATCACTAAACTGAAGACAAAAAATTCCATCAAATCATATTTTTAAACCTGTTGATAATTATTGATGCTCTTGATGAACCAAAAGTGATGAAAATAACAATCCCGACAATACTGGCTGACTTTAGGGTTTTCAAACATCATTAAATGGAATTTATCACTGTCACAAGAAATCCAGATTCCTGTTTTAACATAAAAATCACAGTAATGATAAGCACCACGGTAAATGTCCACCCCTACTCTGCACACATTGGAAGTGGAGTAATGTGTCAGGACTCTGTAACGTTAATTTTGGTTCATTCCCATCTGGTAGAACACTAAATATTCATCTTAGACCAAATAGACTCAATTTTTCAATAACTAAACTGTATTCATCAACTTAACGTTCTATCTTACAATTTTCAGCCATTACACAAACACTTTATTTCTGCATTTCTGAAACAAAGTCATATCATAATTTATGTCATAGTTTTTTTTGAAACATGTTTCAAATAAACCCAAAGTTGTTTCCTTTGCAACATATTAAAGATAGATAGGTACTTTATCGATCATTTGAGGGAAATTGTTGAGTTACAACAGTATCAATGAAGATATTTGGAACAAATGGACATAAAAAAATGACAATAAAAAGAATAAAGCAACTCGCTGGACATCCATTGAATTGAGAACAAGTAACACCATTTCTACAAAAACAAAAATGAGATTATGATTAAGCCATAATATGGCAACACCTTTTGCTGTGTAAGTGTAAAAAAAAAAAAGCAAGCTGTGGTATAAGCTTTATGAGCCATGTGGTTCTGGGGCGCAGGACTGTGTGAGGCAGTGCACCGCTGCACCCTCCTGAACTGCCATCCGGCTGACAGCTCCCAGCCCTGCCGCGGGAGCGAGGACGGGAGGCTGAGAGGAGAAGGAGACATAAATCCTATGTCCTATATAAAAAGAAATACTATCTGTGTCAAGGAAAGGTGGGATGCCCTAAAATGAATGATAACAGACTCATTAAAAATAACGGCCGCCTAAATGATAAATAGCATGTCTGCTGAAAAGAGCTCAGGACAATGGCTTTAACAAATTGAAACTGCAGTGCTCAGCCTTAAGGTGTTATTGTCCCTCTTCCCTTCACCAAAAAAAGGAAAAAACGGCAATAACAATGTGTCCAGCTTCCCATTATGATTATCATACTCCCTCTTGAATATCTAAGACCAGAAGCATTCTGTAGACGTTCGTTACAATTTTGGAATAGAGAAAATTGAATAAAAAAACTTGCAAATATATTTAATATTATCTGGCATTTGCAAACAAGTAACCCTAACAAGCATACAGCTGGAGAAGGTACAACAAGCACACACAGCTGAAAGGATAAACCTGGTGCCAAACTTTAAAACCAATACTCGATGTCTGTGACAGGTCTTACATTCCTGCTGATGACGGTAAATTAAGCGGTACCATCCCTCCACACATTCAAAGCTGTGCACACACATTTTGGATCATAAAAACATAGCCAGCATTCATCAAGTATAAACATTTACATATGAGTGGCCTAAACAGATTCCATTGCCGTAAGACAGAACAGACAGATCCGCTGACTTCAGAACTGATGGGCGTCTGACTTCGAGCGGGCCTGGCGTGGGCCGACATGTCCGTGGATGTACCCTCTGCCTGTCTTCTCTGTAAACACTGACATTCCACTCACACGAGCACATCATCCGGCAGAAAATTTGTCAAGAATTCAAAGAGCCGCTCGGACAACTGTTATGTGACACTGCCAGAATGATGAGTTTTATGTTGCTATGAATTGTGAGAGGTCTGTTTGGAATACATGTAATCAAATTGGAAATACAGAAACACAGCTGGAAGTTGGGCTTGAGGTTACATTTTACATTTTGTCACATTAGAACCCCTAAACCTCTGCATATTTTAATATGATTCATGTAATAGAACAACCAAGTACCGTATAACTGTGAAGTTGAAGGAAAAAGATGCATGATTTTCAAAATGTGACAAAAAAGATTCTGAAAAGTTTTGAGTGTAACTAGCGACTGATATTTTTGCCTATTCTTTGCGAAGCAGCCCATCCTCAGTCAGGTTTAAATGAACGTGTCTCTGAAAATCAGGTTTCAGGTTTTGCCAATGATTCTTAATTGGTATTAGGCCTGGACTTTGACTGGGCCACTCCAACACATAAAAATACCTTGTTTTAAACCACAGGTGTCACACTCTAGTCCTCAATGTCTGTATCTAGAAACCTTTAGATGTCTTTCTGCTTTCAGCACTTGAGGACTTGAGTTTGACACCCATAAAGTGAACAAGACAGCCAGACAGGTCAGTGATACCATTGTGGAAATGTTGAAGCAGCCCATCCTTAAGTAAATAAAAAATAAATAAATTTATATATATATATATATATATATATATATATATATATATATATATATATATATATATATATATATATATATATATATCCCAAGCTTTGATCATCTTAAAGAGCACAGTTCAATCCATTTGTCAAAAATAAAAAGAATGGCGCAACTGCAAAAATACCAACACACAGCTGTTCACCTAAACCACAGACGAAGCTCCAGCCCTCAAAGTCCGGTATCCTGCAACTTTTAGATGCGTCTCTACTTTATCAAACTTGAATGAAATGATTAGGAAATTAGCAGGGGTATGCAGAATCTGACTGCATGCTGAGACTGCAATTCAGCCATTTGACTCAGGTGTGTTGATCCAGGCACACAGCGAAAAGTTGCAGGACTCCCCGCCTTTGAGGACTTGAGTTTGACACACCTGACTTATGTTCCCTAACAAACCTCTGGGCCTTCACGGAACAGCTGGATTACATTAAGTTTAAATTACACTCAAAATTACTTAAATTATCCATCCATTCATTATCTATAAGTGCTTATCCTTCCAGGGCAGCGGGGGGCTGGTGCCTATTGCAAGCAATCATTGGGTGAGAGGCAGGACACACCCTGGACAGGTCACCAATAATCAAACAGTCATGTTTTTGGACTGTGGGAGGAGTCTGGAGTACCCGGAGAGAATCCACGCATGCACATGGAGAACATGCAAACTCCATGCAGTAGGATTTGAACCCAGGACCTTCTGGGTGTAAGGCAACAGTACTGCCAACTGCATCGCTTACATTGTACTTTACTCACTCCAGCTCACTAATTATGTGACCTCTGAAGAAAATTTAAGGTGTTGGATTTTATTTAGAGGTATCAGAACAAATGGGGCTTGATACAAATGCATGCCACACTTCTCAGATTTTTGTTTATCAAGAGTTTTGATAACAGTATCTTTTTCCTTTCACGACTGCATTATGCTCTGCTTTGTGTTAATCTGTCACATATAATCCCAATGAAATACATCAGTTAGTGATCATAATGTGAGAAAATGTTAAAAGTTCAATATTTTTGCAAGACACTGTATGTGGTCACAGATAACGTGGCAGTAACTTGTTAGAGCAATAATTTCTGAGCTCCAGAATACTCAGGATGACATGTTTCTGTGGTGGTGTAATTCCATTCTCGGTTCTGTCTGTACCCAGTGGATCCAGGGTGTGTGTACTAACCTGCTCCAAGGACACCAACAGGAAACAAAGCTTTGATCCCACTGACAGCATGTTTCAGTGGTTTCTATATCTGCCTCGCTAAAAAAAGATAGAAATAAAAAGAAAACTCAAATCAACTGAATTCAGCATTTGTTTTAATGTCAACATTGCTCTTTTTACATTTTTATCAAATGCTAAAAGACCTTTACACTGCTGCTGTGGCTTATCTGAATGGTCGCGGTGCCTGTGCTATTATAATGAACACAACAGTTATATCCTGACACCTAGAAGCAAACCTAATCCAGCCTTCTGGGATTCAACCAGTGTGTTTTCAGACAACAGGAGTGGACTGAGGGGCTTAGACACAAAGCAAACAACTGACAAAAACCCATCTGAAGTAGGTCATCGCCTCTGAGCTCAGAACAACTCTTATGAATTGAAAGGTTTTTTTTTTTTTTATTTTATTTTTTTTTGATCTAATGCTTTCTGATTGGTAAAAAAAAAAAAAAGCATGTCTCCACTCTTTTTTGATGCTTGTTGATGTGAAAAACACAGTGAAGAGCTTTCAAATGTTGCTTTTTCCTTCTGGGTTTTGTCATTCCACGTCCTGATTACGCTGTTTAATTACAACACTGTCATTTAATGTGGTCTCCTAAAACTAAAATTTGGTACTGCTGGGTTATTATCGAGAGCTCATGATGCACTTCACTGTATCCATTAAAATGTGCTGGCTCTGCTAACAAACAATGACCTGTAATCTCTGGAGTGACTTGGAAAAAAATCTGCTAGTTTGAGTAAAGTTGTTGACTTGGAGAACGTGAGGAGGGATGATGATGGTTTCCAGGCGATTTCAGCACTTGTACAGCCTGATTATACATAGCAACGCAGCGATAAGGCTTCATTGAAATTTACAACAGGCAATCTCTACCATATGGAGTCACCAAATGGAGATCACAGACTGGCAAAAGCAATCAGCTTTTTAATTAACAGAATTAACAGTGCGATGTTAAACCATAATGACAGCAATAAAAACAGTTGATGTGACAATCAAAGTGCACCAAAAACATTCATAACCATTATTTTCATTAGTTGGAGGGGGTAAAGACAAGGGGTGATATTGGAGAAAGATCTCAGACCCCCCCTCCACCCGCCCCTTTGTAATCACACTTGAATTAGCTGCAGAAACGGCAAGACTATAAAGCATGGGGTCGCCGAGAACACTCAGTTGGGTTTATCTTGGACACTTCATTAGATGTTGGCCCATTCTCAGAGGGAGTGAGTGTTGTCAGAACCAATAAACAGCCCATATTTTGAATTCTGAGACGAATCCCGGATTTACCAAGCTGGCCCGACGTGCAGGGATTCATCTCACAAACTGCTGCTGCAGCATTACAACCCCAGGATCTGATCAGCAGCTGAAAGACTTTGGAAGAGAATAACTGTTTATTGACCATAAAAAGTTGTGCCCGTGCACATGAACGCACAGACACACACCCACACATTCACACGAATACAATCGCAAATGCCTTCACACATACACAGAGATGAACAGTTGTACTGCAGCAAGGGCCATACCCCTTGCAACAGCACACAAAAGAAAGTCAAATTATTAGAAATAATGAAAAGCCATCAATAAGAATTCTGCAGAGACTCATTTCATTCTGTTTTCGACAGCGCTTTTCAGCCCATTATTTTCTGTAAATGTTAACATCGCCAAGCCTGCCTATTGATTCTATTATTTTTGACCTTGCATTAGTGTCGGCTAATCTCGCATGCTATAAAATTTCATTCCATAGTGAAAAATACTCCAAGGCCCTAAGGGTGAGTTATACACAGGTTGCGGCACCCCTGGGATTCATAAGTGCAGATGCGGGTAAACAAACCGTACATTTAATGTTTCTTAGATGAGTGAGCAGCGCTGGGGCTTTCATTTCCGCATTTTTCCCCCCCCTGCCTTTTCTGTGAGGTGGCTAAAAAGGCATAAGTTAAGGACAGGCTTGCTCAAAGATGAATGCATGCATCCTCCGAAAGGATACTCTATTTTCTATGCTGCACACAGGCCTAAGAAGAATGCTGATCCACTGAAGCCAAATGGCTTTTTCCCCCCTCCACTCTATGTATGAGGCATCACTAGAGATTGTCACATTTTTCATATGACATTCAGGAGTGACCGAAACATGACCTGGATTGGAAAACAATGAAGCAGCACCTCCTGCACAAAGACTGTTAGTCAACTGACTCAAATGAAATCATACTTTAGAGCTGCAGATAAAAGCAGTGACTGCTGCTCTTGAGAAGAGGAAACCCTCATCTTTTACTCACATTTTATCAAGTAAACAAACTGAATCTTTTTATCTTGGAAAAGGTTTCTGGAAATCAGACTCATGTAAAACAGTCAGAAGAGACACAAAGAGTCCAATTTTAAGCTATAGAATGCAAATATTTTGCATAGTTTTACAGGTGCAAGACTTCTAAACGTACTTTTCCCACCTCCTTTCTTTTATTATGAGTTATGTCCTAGCCTCCACACCTTTCTGGAAGCATACTCACTGACAAAAACAAAGAAGTAAGAAGAAAGTTTAAGATGCTTTAACACTTTATTATCTCTTCACATATATTGGCATATCTAAAAAGGCTTCTTTTGAGTCCAGATGTGAAGAATTGAATTTGTGAAAGCTCTGTCACACCACTGAAGCTTTTGTATTATTTAAAATGCACACCTGTTGCAACAGTTGCATGCGTATTGGGTGAACTGAGAAATGTTCACAGTGCGCTGCTGTGTCAGGACAGGGTAAGCTACTTTTTGGCACGGTATTATGTCTCTTCTTTAGTTTTTCCATACCTAACAACAATTACCTGACCACCTTGGGCTAAGACCTCAATACTTTATGGCCACTACCGCCATCATCCAAATAATTTGAGGTCCGAACATCTTTAATCAACTGTCAAAACATATTTTCATATTTAATTTTTATTCAACATTTAATTAACAATATAGATTTGATCTTTTTTAGCTACTGATCAATTATTCATATTCCCATTAAATCATCTGCTGAACTGAAAAGTGCAAACCGATTTAAATACCAATAGTAAACTTTAAAAAAATTAAAGTTTACTATTAAAAAATTAATTATATTATGCAATAATCTCGCAGTGAACAATCATATTCTAGCTCTTGGACCCTTAAGACTGTGTTATCAGCTGTGCATCTCGCTCATACGGTCTCCTCAGTCCATTTATCTGCCTTGTCTTACCATCAGACGCAGGCGGATAGCTTTGGTTGAAGTATGTTTATGACTGTGAGTGAATCAGATTTTTAGGGTCACTTCCCCTGCCCTGTCAGGCCACTTCAAGCATTTGACATACAGAGCTGAGTGACTCTTCATCAGTCTTGACAGATCATTTTAATATTATTTTATGAAATCAAATAACATTATTACTAGACAATTCAATTCAGTTTATTTTAGGGCCTGGACTTTAAGTAGTTAATTTTGAATAGTTAAATACACATATTTTAATGCATTTAAAATTCTAATGCAATTAATTTTTTTTTTCTTTCATACAAAAGTTCTGATCAGAACCTATGTATTCGCGTGTTTCTGGTATGCTCGTAAATCTGACGCACAAGTGACATCTTCAAACAACAGGGATGGATGACAAAGACACTTCTCTTTGCCCACTGGGGATTAATTATTGCTTCAAAAAGTGATCTGATGAGACACTGGAAAAGACTATTGTTGTGTGCAAGTTGTGCAAAAAGAATTTAGCCTATTACTGAAGCTATTCAAGCCTAAAATGGCATCTCAATCCAAAACGTCAACAAACTGCACCAAGCACAGATGTCCCCAATGCTAATGTTGGCATCCACAGTCCACATTTCTAAAGATGTATTTTTTCAAAGAAGTTACATGAGTGCTTTTTGAGGATTTGTGGAACACTTGAAAACTGAATGGGTATCATAGCCCTTTGCTCCAATCTGGTGGTTGAATGACCTAAATAACATATTAAAAACAATAAATATCTTTGTTTTTGAGCTTACATGTTTATTTATTCAAAAATTTTGCAGCAAAAAGGGGTTTAGGAATTGAGAATCTTGCTTATTTTGTCTATATATGGTTTTTGATTAAAATGAGATTGTTGTGATTAATTAATTACAGATTCTGCAATTAACATGATTAACAATTTTATTTGAGTTCCACCACTAATTTACTTACATGGCACCTATTTACAACAAATGTTGCATCAGGGAACTATGCAACACTTTTAATATTAATAACAACAACAACAACTACTACTACTACTACTACTACTACTACTACTACTAATAATAATAATAATAGCTTGTTTTGTGACCTGATAGTTTGTTTTGTTTGACAGTTAATAATAAAAAAAAGAGGTTTTAATTTCCAGTTTGAGAAAATCAAAGAAAGTTTTGAAAGACATTTAAGGAAGCTTAACCAAAAACCAAAATAGTTTCTGTTTTTATTTCAATCCCAAAATTTCCAACAAGGTTCACAGGTTGCAGACAGTAACATCTAAGTAAAATTTAATTATTATTTGTATCAACAGAAATTATTTTTATGAATTTATCACTCAAACGTCCGAACATGTGACAAAAATGTCACCATCAATAAACAGCATCAATGAATATTAAATTTCAGGTAGAGTCATTGTTTCTTTTAGGGAGTCAAAGACAGTTTGCTTTGATTTATGTTTCTGAATAATTCAGCGAAAGTAAACTCATTTCAGGACATCAATCTCTGAGACCATTCACAGATCTAACCTCTCCTTTTATTCCCAAATCATTTGATAAACAGTCCATGATCTTCGTTCCTCCTTTTGTATTTTGTTGTTGTTTGTTTTTCTGCTTTCCAGATTAGTCCACAGATGTGTGTTTATCTATTTTTAATGTTGCTCCCACCTAATCACACTTTTCAATTTGGAACTTTGACACGAACACGCTGGAGCACTTTGCTGCAGCTCCAAAATTAGAGCGCCAGAACGGGAGCGGCAGAAGGAGAGGGAGAGAAAGACACCCGGTGATTTTCCGACTGTGGAAGTCTGTGTTCGGGGTGTCACTTTGGTTAATAATCTCTTACCGATCCTTCAACTTGGGTGCACGTTCAGGACGCTTCTAACCATGAAAACATCTGGCTTTATGCAGCCCGACTGTCAGAGTCTCCTTTGCTGTCGATGATGGAAATATCAAACCAGTGGGCCGTGAGTGGACGTCTCAATCTGAATCTCTTCAGCGCAGCTATGCCACAGACATCCTCCCACTGATAATTCATGCAACATACACTCACATTAGGAAAACACTGAACCATTAATGAATACTCGACACTTCTAAAGTCACATTCAGCTCTAGAATTTTACATATCATTATATAATAAAATGATCTGGTCTTCACAATTTTATGAGATTATTTAAATACCTAAAGCGTCCCAAAACACACAACTTCCACCATTGTATTACCATAATGGCAAGATGGAAAGACATCACCAATGATCTTAGACTTTAAGTTGTTGCTAAGATGGGTTTTAGGGCTATATTCTAGCAATTTTAAGTACATCATACTACTTCAAGATGGATTATTCTTAAATGGAAAAAAGTTAAGACAGTAGCCAATCTTCTCATGAGAGGACATCCCAGCAAAAAAAAGCTTAAAAGGTCAAAACTTGCAATGTTTGATTCTATGGGGCCTCAGTTAGCAAGTTAAATATTAAAGGGGTGGTATTATGTATTATATATTTTATAGCACAATCAAGTAACTATGTTACCATCAGTTATTATAAAAGTCCTGTATATATCAAACATAACTTAAAAGAAATTTGACTTTGCAATTTGACTCCTTGAAATTGGCCTCTATCTCTTTAAGAGGCTCCTTCTTTTTCCAACAGTCTGCCTTCATCATATCATCACAACAGCATTTCTCCGTTATGCCGTTTACAACTGTTTTTAGGAACGTTGGACTGAGAAGTAGTTCCTATGAAAAGCTCAGCAGACTCGCAGTTCCACCAGGTGTTTGCTAATTGCTGCTGCTGCTGGTCTGGAGGAGCCGAGTGGGGAGGGGTGCTGTGAGACGGAAGCTCGACTGGAGACTGTAGCTCCAAGGAGGAGCTTTGTGGAAATAGGTGGCGCTTTGTGAGTGCAAGTGTTTTTGGATCAAAGGTTTTGGTTAAAGGCAATCCTCCTTGCTCTGAAAAGACTATGACTGAGGTTTGCAGAGTTTGATCTGAAATAACTACAAGACTTTTGAAATTATAGCCTTTAGACAGAAGAGACCAAGGCAGAGATATCTGGTCATACTGCAATACACAACTTCATATCTGAAGAAACCAAATACAGGACATCACCACTAACATGTCATACCAGTTGTCAACCATGGTAGTTGAAATTTGATGATAGGAGCTCATTCTGCAACCATGGCGACTGGGCACTTTTCAGTAATTAGCCCCTTTTAAAATATCACCAAAGAAATGCAACCATAAATCGCAACTTATGGATTTCTTGTTTTTTTTTTGTCATTTATATGATACCGTTATCTGAGATCATTGGCCGTGTGCACTTTTTGAGCATTGCTGAGCCAAATGGGAATGACTTGTATCATTCACCTGTGCATTATACCTGAGATATGTGTGGGATTTACCTTGTTTCATGGTCCTTGTGCAGACAGTCCAAATAGATTCAGTTCTTTAAACAGAAAAGTTTTGATTGTGTGCAACTCTCAACCATTTGTTTCTGCATCAGCTTTTGCTGATCAGTGTATTTTTCAGATTAGATGGACCATGAAGGATCATTCAGAGTCGCTGCACCAATAGAATCTGGTTTTGCTTCTGTCTTTGCTTTCTGTCAAATTGTCGTCACAGATCTCTCTTCTCCTCAGGTAGATTAGAGGTGGAACACTGATGGGTCAGCTTCACCCTCCCCATTCCATGTTGGCCCCTTTTAGCCAGTCCCAAGGTGTAAAGAACAGATGTGTTGTGTAGATAGTGGATTGACAGAGTGGCCAGAGGGAAGCAATTAAGTCAATTATGAACTCCTCTTTATAGCAAAGTATTTTTGAGTCAAATGGCCTAGTCGAAGTCCAACCAAGTCTTAACCCAACCGAAATGCTTTTGTTGGATCTTAGGAGAGTTGTGCAGAAACACGTCAACAAACTTCAATAACATGAAGCAACCCGGGAAAGAAGAGTAGACTGAAAACAACCACAATGATGAGACTGATAAAGTGAAACAGAAAAGAACCGCTGAGAGTTATTACTGTTAAAAGATGGTTCTGCAGGCTAATTAATCATCTTATCAGACCAGATCATTTTTATTAGTTCCTGATGTGTAAAACCCTAGAAGTGAAAGAAGGTATGCTTTCTTTTCACTGAGGATAATGTCAACATAAACCTCAGTCATTTGACTAAACTTAAAATAAATACATTTTTATCCTTTCTTAGCCTGGGACTTTATTTTAATGCACAGCTTTCCAGAGAGCATCAGGTCAAATCATCCATGTCACTGCACATATTTTTTGTTTAGTGGCTCCAAGCCAGAATTTTATGGTGTACATCAGAGAAAGCGTTTTCTCTTGGAATTGACCCCTATTCAGAGAACAAGCAGTTTGGCCTTGATCTCATCAAGTGAGCGCACTATCAGCCATTTTCAGCTGTCTCTGCTCTATCAAGCACCTATCCATGGTTCGGCCTGTGTGTGCTCATCCTCTGCATTTGTTTTAATTACCACAGCAAACTAAGACACAAAGTGAAATGGGCTGAGAAGCACAGTCAACATACATGTCCAAACATTTCCATGTCATTCATCAAAATGAAAACAGATCCATATCTGTTTGGAGTTTCTGGGTCTTAGATTTATTAACTACCAGATAGGAGGGAAATTAAAACCGAGTGGTGTTGCTATGAGTACAGATAGCAGTCGGATGCTCAAGAGATTTGAGGAAGGAATGCCATATTTGTTTTTTCTTCTCCAGACCACCAATATGTTTTCAATTGATGCAAAGTGGAGATAGAAATCTAAAAGTCCCCAGGGTTCATCCAAGTCTGACAAAGCACCAAGGACAGACAGCCCTGAGCCCACACAGTGCTACGCTGCTCCTCTCATGGAGACTGCAATAAATAAATGAGCAGATGAGTTTGGTTCTGACAAGTGAGGGACATGGCGCTCCCTGTGCATTTTTGATAGTGATCTAATTCATCTGGCAGGCATGGATGTTGATTAAATCAGAATGTCAGCCACTTGACAAGACAAGACACAAGCCAGCGTAGAAACCTGTTTGAACAGCGTGAGCCGTGCAAGATGGCCAGGGAGATTTGCAGCACTGCGTGGCCGCTGAACTCTGCACACAACCCTGTTATCATCACTTCCCATGACATGTCCAGAGAGACAGGCAGATGCACGGAGAGAGAGGGAGACGTGTAGGAGTCCACCGAGGCCCACCTCTTCTGCTCTCTCAGGGTGACATCAGTCCTCCAACAGTCTGGGTAAACACACGACCATGCTCCCCTTCACTCACATGTGCATGATGCCTTCATCAAATCTCCCTGACAATCACAGAGCTGGAGGGAAGACATACGTATGTGTTGAAATCATCGTCCCTGTAATTAGGTGGAACAAAGGCTCTCTGAGCAGACTCACTGTATGAGAAGCCTTCAATGGCAAATCAGAGCGAAGAATGCTGAGGGCTGGTCTTTCTGTGGCAACATACAATAGGTGTGAGATAAAGGGGCAGTTTCGGAGACAGAAATTGCAGAGGCAGGTTGTTATTTAACTGATGAGTGCCACTCCAGATTCACCATTTCTCCAGAAAAGTATTGCTTTCCCCCAAATTCAACACAATATCGTGAGGATCTGCCAAAATATGACAACACACATCATATAAACACACTTGAGAAACGATTGTGAGTCATTGCAGCCATGAGACATGAGTGATGCAGTTTTTCTGAGCTCAAACAACTGTCCTCCAGTTTCAGTTTTTTTGTTTTTGTTTCTTTTAAATATTGTTACACTTACATTTTTCACATCACAAAACAACTTTTAATATCAGACAAATATAACCAGAGTAATAAAAAAAAAAAAAACATGCCGGTATCAAATGATTATTTAAATTATTCAGAAAACACTTCTATCTCAGCCAGTCTGGCTCTATGTAAAAATATAACTGCACCCCTTGTTAATTCCTGACTCAACTGTGATTAACCCCAATTTTGGAAAGCTAACTTTAGTTTCATCAGCTGCACCCAGACCTGGTTACCTTCTGGCCTGCAGAATCAAGAAACCACTTAAATGGGTAACATGAAGCAGGCTAAAGGGTCTCAAAAAGCAATGCCCAAAAGCCTGCCATATCAAAGGGAATTTAGGAACAAATCAGAGACAAAGTTATTGGCATCTATCAGTCTGGAAATGGCTACAACACCAGTCCTGAGGCTATGGAGCTACACTGAACCACAGAGGAGGAAACGTGGAACAGTGGTGAACCTTCCCAGGCGTAACTGACTAACCAAACTTGCTCCAAGACTGGATCAACAACTCATCCAAAAAGTCACCAAAGAATCTAGAACAACATCTAAAGCACAACAGGCTTCAGACAGCTGAAAATGGTGGTGGTAGTGTGATGATTTAGGCCTTTGTTTCTGCAGGACCTCATTGATAAAACCGCAAATGCTGCTCTCTGGGAGAGATGTACTTAGCTTAAAAACAGGACATTAATCCAAAACATAGCAATCAACTGCTGAATGGCTGAAAAGGAAGAGCGTTACGGAGTTATCCAGCAAAAGTCCACACTTAACTCTGATTTAGATACTTTAAAATGACCTTAAGGAGGCCATTGTGGCTGAATTAAAGCAATTCTGCAATGAGGAGTGCATCAAAATTTGTTTACAATGATATGAAAGACTCACTGTGACAGAAAACTAAAAACTGAGGTAATCTGTAAATTTCAGCACTGCATTTACCGCAATCCTGAATTAATGATTTAACAAAATGAAACAGAGCAAAGTAGCTCCTGGGGCAGTTCCTCCCCTGCCTCCCCTTCACCTTCCTGCAGCCCCAAGGAGGTCAAAGTTGCATGTACAAAGTCACTCTACTAATCTCCTTTGTCACTCATAAAATTTACACAACATTTCCCTCACGGAGGCCTGTCAGTTTGCTGCTAGCTGTGGCTGTCAGAGAACACAGATAATTACTTGCTGGGATCAGGGAGGGACTTGATTATTTATGGAGCTGGATGTCTGAAGACAAAAAAAGGAGATATATGTCTTATTGAACATTTTCTGGTTAGCAACAATACAAGATTATTATTGTTTAAAACTTTTTTTTAATATAATAGATATGAGAAAACTTGAACATAGAGAAATAAACCCCACAAGCTTTTTAAATGTTTTAACAATGTGACCAAACAAAACAAAACAAAACAAAAAATCAGTTTCTTTTCTTAAATGTATGAGAAGTATCTCAGAAGTGCAAATGAATGAACAGTGAGATACATTACAAATGTATTACATCCTGTCTAAGTGAGACTTTGTCTCAGTGTGACATGCTGTCTCTAATGCCCGGCCTTGACGTGACACGATGCCACACATGCATCATGCAGTTATTTCAGTGAGTCTGGTCCAATGACTGAGCAGCCAGAGCATTTGTGGTGTTTTTTTGATCACTTCCTTGTAATCTCGTCTGCTGTTTGTGTGTGACTCTTTCCCATGAACGAACCATAAATTGTCGGAAGGTTTGAGGGAAACGAGGGAAAAACAGGCTCTTCAAGACAAAATAATCAGCATGTTACGGCAACTACTGCTTTTGATTCACCACACCCTGTGATCTTCATTAGCTCTTTCTCGTTATACTCTAAAAAAAACAAAAACAAGTAAACACAAGGCAATACTAATGTGTAATATTTGAATTTCTCCTCGTAATCTTTTAAATAAGCATCAACTGAGTTTGGATGATTTGAGCAATTTCAGGTTTCCTTTAGTTCCATTAAAAAAAATTGATAGTTATAGTTTGTTTGTACATTAGAATAGCACTGAAAAGATAAATTGCTGATTTTATTCAATTCATAAAGTATAACTCATTTTATTTTAGTTAATTTTGATAGGTATGGCTTACAGGTAATGAAAATCCAGCTGTTTGAGTTGTACATGAAACCAATAAAAGATAGAATAAATCAGAAGTGCTGGCCTACTGAAAAGTATATTCATGTAGTTTACAGTGTATGCACTCAGTACCTGGTCGAGGCTCCTTCCACATAAGGAAGCTCAGGCCGATTTAAGGTAAGCAGCCAGAGATGCATTTTGTTTTTACACAATTATTATAAACATAAACAATTATTCAGAGTTCAACTTGCTCAAAAAACCGTGGCAGTACCTTGAGGAATCTGACAAACATGACAGAATGCTACGAGCTGCACAGTGGTGTAGTTAGTAGAACTGTTGCCATGCAGCATAAAGGTCCTGGGTTCAAATCCAGACCTGGGGGGTGTTTGCATGTGTTCACGGATTTGTGGAATGTAAATTACAGAAAATTTGCTGATTTTTCTTCCATTTTGCAGTTCTAAAATATTCAAAAGAAAAGTTTGGAAAGCTGAAATACCTAGACACAATGCTTCTCAACATGCTGCTGGCTGGGGTTTGCAAAGCAGCCAATCTAGGAGTGCCATTTATTTTCCTTGGCTCTGACTGGCTGTACCCCCAAGAGCAGAGATAAGGAGGACCATGAATGTTAGCATCTGCCAAAACCATTTCTACTGTGCGTATTAATGCATATTAAGGTATATTTGATGTTTGAACTATTAAAATAGGCAGTTCTAAGTGTTTCTAGAAGTGTCTCAAGTATTCACAGATTTCAGCTATTCATGGGCAGCTGTGGAATACCTGTGGAATACTGCGGTTCCACTGTATTTTATATGTGTAAAAAGATTACAAGTTTCAGCCATGCTACTGAATTTGTAACTGAATACTTAAAATACAACTAATTTAATCAAAGAAGACATGCCTGCATATCTATAATGAAAGCATGGGTCCAGCATGTGAAGACACACGTCTTAATGCTCATAGGTGAACACAGCTTTCAGCAGCTTGGTTTATTAAACATATGAAGAGCTAAATTGTGTGAGTGACCACGATTAAACCCATTTCATTTTGTAATCATGACTCTTAAGACGTGAATAGTTGAATCTTATACGGTACGTAAATGCCAGTATAATAAAAGATAGCAACTCCATGTGCAAATCAATTTGATATCTACAGAGACTGAAAAGTGCACATCACATATTACGAGGCGGGATCAAGCTGAGGGCAGGTGTCTCTCCTCTCAGAATTACAAGGAGAGTTTGCAGACAGATATGAATTTACAATTAGTCTCATCCTGGAGACTTCTTAAGGTTTGTGACAGTGTCTGGGGTTTCTCTAAAGGCCATGTGTGTGAAGCCATGAATTTCTTGCGACAGGCTATGATACCAGAGAGGCTATATTTAGGGAGGATAACTAGTACTGCACGGTATAATCTGACATTTGTACCACAAGGGAGTCATACTGCATTGCTCACAAATGACAGTGTCACTGTTGGTTTGTGTCCCCGGTGGAATAGGTTAAAGAGAACAAAACATGTTTTTGCAGTGGAGTGCTGTGCTGCAAGACAGATCTAATAAAACTGGATTTGATTGTGGGGGTATGATCTGACTGGGGCTGTCACTGGTGAGTGAGCCCCCTGAGCTGCGGAGACAGCGGCAGTCTGGTTGAAAAGGAACAAAGAGTCCCTGGGAGCGGTCTCAGTAGACTCAGAAACAGGAGTCTGTGTGACTGACCTGCTTTTGATGGCTGACTTCAGCTTCCCCTCCACTTCCCTGGCCCGGTAACCAAGGACGAAAGGGACAAGCAAGGTCCTTTTGTTATTCCACTGATAGTTGTAAACTTTCTAAAACTGTAAGATTAAGAACATAACTTCCCTTTATATCAGTTACTTGTAAGTATATTAACTCTGCACCTGTCATGTTTATATCAATCTGCAGCAACCTTTTCTATCTGCTCCCCCACGTGTTGCCATGGTTCAAATTATAACGTCAACCAGCATATTTGAGCACCTGTCAAATCCCTTTAAAGAAAACAAGCATGATGCAATCCTGTTCAACCAGGCAGTTCATTACCCGGAGTCAAACACTCGTCCTTTCTGCAGTTAGCTGCGGCTGCTGCTGTCCTCCCTGCGGACGCCGAGAAACCACTTAGGTCCACATTCACCAAGGTGATCAAACCTGCGTCAGCCTACACCTGCCAGCCCCTCTCGGGAGGAACCAGGACATGCAGCACAACAAAAGCTGCGGCTGCGGCACACTTAGGGGAGCTCAGCTAACTGCGTCCTCGATCACCACATCTCGGGCGTCATCGAAGGATTGTGGGCGTTTAGGGAGGACAAAGCCGGAGTTTGTTGAGAAGGGATTCTGCAGAGGCTGAGAGATGTGCGAGGAACTACACCAGCCACTTAGCTACATGAAAGATTTTACAGTTACAGTTCTCTGCAAAAGTATTCATACCCCTTTCACATTTTGTTGATGCACAACTACTATCTTTAATGTGTTTTATTGGAATTTTATAGGATAGACCAGAAATAAGTTGTTCATTTTTAAGCAACTGGAAAATATTTACAACTTTTTTACAAATAATATTGTAAAAGGTGTGCTGTTTTTTTGTGTTCAGCCCCCTGTATAACAATAGCCCAAATTGAAATCCAATGCAAATAATTAGTCAGTACAGAAGTAAATCTGAAGGTTTCAGACCTTTCTTAGGGAACATTAGTAAATCATAAAGTAAGTCATGAAGACCAAAGAACATCAAGGAGTCAAGGAGGAAGTTGTGGAGAAGTTAAATTCAGAGTTTTGTTGTAAAATAATATCTGTAGCTTTAAACATCTCACAGAGTTCTGTTGGATCTAAAACTACAAACAGTATGGCAAAGCTGAGAGACATAAGTGTTCTCCTAAACTGACAGGCTGACCAATCAGAAAAGAATGCAGCTCAACACAGGGCAATGCTGGGAGAAAACTTGTTGGAAGCTGTAAAAGACTTGATGACCCTAAAACATACAGCCACAGCTAGTCGAGACACGAATCCACTTGAAAATGTACAGCAAAATTGCTGCTCATAGATGCTGTCCATCCATTCTGAGCCTGAGATGTTTTGCGAAGAAGAATGGTCAAAAGTGTCCAGATGTGCAGAGCTGGTAGAAACATACCCCAAAAGACTTGCAGCTGTCATAGAGTAGAGAATGATGGTTCTACAAAATGCACGAGGAGGCTGAATATAAATGGAAACAAACAGTTTTCAGATTCTTTCTAACAGAAAACCGTGTCTAATTTTCCTTCCACTTAACTATCCAGCACTTTGAGTTGGATTTAGTAGTAAAATTCCAATAAAATGTTAAATATAAAAATAACTTTAAGGAATATGAACACTTTTGCAAAGTTTTGTATGTGATTTTTTTTCTTCTAAAAATGTATTGATCCAAATGAATCTCCAGAATGAAGAGCTGTCTCATAAATACCGAGACTCACTGAAAAAATACAAGTAAAATCATGTTAACAGAAGCTGTAGAATATCTTACTGGCTTTTTATTGTGAGTGCCGATTTGGACATCAGCACAGTGCAGGATGTTTTTCTTTTTTTCAATGATATGTTTGAATTATTTCTTATGGGTGTGCATAATGGCAATATAAATCTTTCTGGGTGTGCAATTACAAAGACTGGCATGGTCTATTCCCCGCTGGGTGATCGCCTGCGAACAATGACATATTACCGGCTAGCCAGCAGTGGTCATTAAGAACTGATATGGGATTTATGGCCAGTCTTTAAACATGAGATGGCATTAAAGAGATTTGAATACAGTCAAAATGGCACAAAGGATCCTGCCTGAGCAAGATGGAGCTAATGAAGTGTGGTTGGAAAGCACAGGGACATAAAGTTATTTTGGGCAAAGCCAATTTCTCATCAAGCAAAATGAGTCTGATTTTAATCACAGGGTGTCAGAGCCCATAACAAGCTTACAGTGTTGTTTTTCTTTTCTATTCTATAGCCATAATGAGCAAGGTTTATGATAAATCTACCATCTATATATCTTAACTCTAAAATGCATTTTTGCAAAGCAGACAAAACAAAAAAACCCTTCAATGTCTAAACAGTGAAAACAGCTCAAAGTGATCCCAACCTTGCCAAAATACTCAGCGTTTCTACATGACAACTGAGCTTGCTTTCTAAGCATTGTACTAATTTCCAAGTTGCAATTAGGAGTCTTACATTCCACTCGATACCTGCTGAGTGAGTTTAAGGAGCTTAAGCATCAGATGTGTTTCATTTAAAAGAGAGAAATAAAGACTTTGCCTCATCATATTAGTGCCAGCCCTTAAAGTGACTGTTTATCATGAGGTAGTGCTCAAGGTTTTAATGAGCTCCCTGCCTGTTCTAGTATAATTCCAATTAGTCCCTCCGTCTCATATAATGGCATGATTACCTTGTGAAGCCTCCATTGTTTTCCGAACAAGCCTTTGAAAGGAACCCTGACTATTTTAATCTGTTTCCCAGTGGCAGCACACCTGCCAGGCTGGTTACACCTCCTGCAGAATGATCACAGGTATCGGTTCATTAATACAGAGAATGGCAGTGTACGGATCCCCCTGCATGGTCACACCTAGTGGAGAGATATAAAAAGGGAAAAAAAACATATTGTTATTATCTGGTTTTGACTGTATTTTTTTCAGTGAGAAAATTCACACCATCCAAAATTTTATCTGAGAAAGAACAGGAGGTGGTTTCAGTACAGAGATTTGGTAAATACACAGTATTGCTCCTTGTTTGTTTGTTTGTTATAAATAAAGTATAATTCAGCATAATCTGACTCTCACTTTTTACTGTACTGTCTTATATAGAGAGGCGTAAGGCTATCCGAGCAGTTAGCTGTGGAAGGTGGAGTGCACCCAGTGAAGGTTGCAGGTCCATCGCAGGAAGCAGCACAAAGGTCGACTCACTCTTCTTTGCAGAATTGTTTTAATTCTGCCACAATGGAGGGTTTTTGGGCATGACTTGCCTGTTTCAGTTCATGCCATAGAACCTCAACTGAACTTAAGCCCAGACTTTGTCTAGGACACTACAAAACCTACATGTTGTTTACTTTGTTGAGCAGTTTGGAGATGAACTTGCAGGTGTGCATGGAGCATGGTCCTTCTCCATAACCCAAGAGAGCTAAACAAAAAGTCCTAAACAAAGAAATCACCCCAACACCATCATACTACCATACCAGTATAATATTTAATTTCTGAAATGTTATAGTTTTATTCTACATGTAACAGGAAGCACTTTGAAAATGTGGTGAGTTATTAAACATTTATGAAAACAAGGAGCCTATGGAATTTGCCTAAATTAATGTTTTCAGTTTGTTTGAAACAAAGGCTGATAGATCTTAAAACATGAAATGCACCTTCCCCGCCTCCCCCCCATACACACACACACACACACCCACACGCACAATTTTGGAGTTTCTGAAAAAAAATAGTAAGATGGCTAGGGCCCTCAAGTCAGGAGTTTTTCTTTTAGGATTTTAGTTTTGTGTTCCATGCAAGATAAATAGCCATGCACACAAAATATACTCTAATATCTAACATGCACATCTTTGAACACTGCACTGAAAGAGGAATACCCTGAAAGAATCTGTGCATGCAAAGGGAGAATGAAGAGACTTACAGGAAATCTGCACAAAATCAAGGTTTAAATGGGAGACCTTCTGCCATTTAAGAGGAAGGAAAGAGCAAAATCCAGGTACAGAGACAGTCATTAGCAGCAGTAATTTCCAGTCTCATGTGATTTTTACAGCCTGCAGCTTTTACAGAATGATAGTTATGGTTCCAAGAAAGAAAATACATGCTCTTTATTGCAATATCATGAATAATTTAGTACACAATTAGATCTTGTACATAACATTTCTTATATGGTGCATATTCTAAAACGTATCATAATTCAGTACAAACTAAAAACTGATGAATATTAACATGCAACAGCATGTTCTGACTACATCCGGCTTCTAGAGCTTTAGGAACTTCTTATATTCAACTCACATTTTATCCGTTTATCCACAACAACAAGCACAATAGGAGAGCATGATGATAGCCAAGACCTAAAACGATTTTAGTTTTTTTTCTCCCATATTTGACACTTCTGCGGAAGACAAGACAGGAGGAAAGAAATGGTAATCTGCTCGAAAACCCTTAAAAGAATCAATTTGGCAAGGTGTCTAAGAATGTGACTTTATCCGGCACTGTGATTCCGACTGTCTCCTGGAAGAGTGGGATGACTGTCTTTCTTCCCCGCTGACAGGCAGACCCAGGCCAAATTGACAGTTCTTTAAAGCGCCTGACAGAAAGCCGCATTAATTAAGTCATTGCTGGACTTTAATTGTGTTAAGAAGTTGAAAAAAAAATCTAATATGAGAAAAGGTTACCAAGTCCTCCGTGGTGTCAGATTTTCTTCTTTCTATGAATATTAATGTGCCTAATGAAGACAATCTTCGCTTCATCTCCCCATTGTTCTGTATTCAGGTGCCAAGCTTTCACAGCCATTGATTTGTTGTTAAAGAACAAATATGTCATGGAGGAAAATGACTGCCACGTCTTTTATCTTAAATTTATCAAGAAAAGTGCCTCTTTTTTCAGTTGAAGTGTGTGGGATTTTTTTTTTTTTTTTTGTGCGAATCTAAAAAAGATTTTTAGCAGAGTGAATGTCAGACAAAGTTGTCAAGGTGCATTTGGGTGTTAATTAGATGTGGAGAGCCAACTTCGCTTTCTGCTGTTAACAAAGTGCAAGAAGAAATGTAGATTTTAGAGGCTTTGAGTTGGGCGATTAATAAACACAAAGCTAACAAAGCAAGCTGGTTGAAATTTTCGGCTAGTTTGGAAGTATCTGGTTCCAATGTTGGAAAAAAATGAAATCAGGCTGAATAATTTCAAGAAAGAAAAAAACAAAGCCACGCGGAGGGTCGTGATTCACAAGCTGAAGATCAGCCGAGGTTGGACTGTCTGCCTGTGCAGGCAGATAAAAATCATGTGATAAGATATTTGATGGCAGCTTACAACTTCTTTGTGCCTGCCTCAGAGCCTGGGGGCAGAACAACACAAACACTCCCCAAACTTCAATATTAAGAGGGCATCATGATTGCCAGGCATATTGAAGAGACAGAAATTCAAATGAACCTCTCCTCACAGTGATAAGACGACCTGAGTCCTTGTGAAAGATGAGCTATGGCTATTTCTGGAGAACGAAGTGCTCGGTCTCGCCACAGGGCAAACCCTGAATAGCCGGGGTTGGAATTACTTGAAAAGAGGGGCCTGGCTGATGTGCTTGGCACTTGTCATTAAAGGAGTGTCTTTTTTGTTCCCACTGTCACAGATCTCCATCAGAGGAAACTGTACAAAAGGGCCAGAGTATTTATGAATCCTTTTGTGAAAAATTAACAGAGGTCTTGTGCAGAGGAGAAAAAAGGATTCCGAAAATGAATTCTGCAATATCTCATCTGAATTTCCTAGTTACATTTCAGGAGACCTGGCTTGTAACACCCCCTTTATGTTCCTTTCATCTCCCCAAATGTCCCCGTCTTGGATGGCTTCTGGGAAAAAGAAGAAGAAAAAAAAGTCGCCATGGCTAATTCATGTTGTGGGTTGGGTGTACACAAAGTGTGAAGGATGGGGAGCTATGCACATGTGGACGTGCCTTTATTGCATCTGACAGAGACGATTTCTCTCTAATGTCATCCCTCTGTGCATGTGGGAGTCAGTGAAGTTCACATTGTTTCCCACCAGAGTGGCTCCACACAAACACACACACACACAGAGGAGGCATCATTCAAAGCTGTACTGAGATCAAGTACCCAACGTTATCAATTTTAGACTTCCTGCAAAGAAAACTGTGCTTTTATGTGTTAGAAGAGTATACAGTCATTCATGTAATAACGTACAAGCAAAACTTTTCATCTTAAAAATGCATATGATGTACTTCATCTCTGCTAAAAAGACTGTCTTAAAAGCAACAGTTTATACATTTAACATCAGAGTTTTAGTTTTTGAATATGTTTAAATGGATTTTTCAGTTGCATAGGAAATAAATACCCAAGCCAGAACACATCTATTACTCTTATGATTTTTTTTTTGTTATGAATAAACATCATATAGTTTGGAAATGAACTCTGAATATACTTTTATTGTGACATTAATCCTGTTAATTGAAGAAGGCTACTGACCAAATGTACATTTCAGACTTCTTAGGCCAAAAACAAACTCAGAGTCTATCGAGGTAAACAGCTTTTAGACTAATTGATGTCCACTTGTTCAGGTTCCTGAGGAATATGAACAAAGTTTGGAGTTTGGTTTGACAATTTTTCTGGTCTAAGTATAAGAAAAATGAGTACTTAGAATGATTTCCCAACCTTTTTTCATTGTCTTACAAACCTATTTTTCATTAAATAAACTAATTTTGATTTAAATTCTTTATGCATCAGTTATCATTGATCTGCCAAAGCTTTGGTTTTTGTCAAACATTTTTGTTTTGGATTCTCAGTAGCAGATTGAGAACCCACAGCTGGTGGAAATCCTTTTTTCCCCTGGCTTCTAGAGCAGGCTGGATCAAAGTTTTAAACTGGATCTCCGACTCTTTAACTGGGTCTGGTTTAGATCCAAAGCATTGCTCAAGCAGAAAGTTCTTTAAAAGATCAAACCGATTCTGAACAAATACAGAGTACAGAAGTTGAAACATTTGCATACGCCAACATGTGTTCAGTTCAGTTTTGGTCAGATGGACCACAGTGTGTCAATCAGGGGGTCTCGTCTAATAGTTGTTTGTAGGTTAGTGGAACAGAAATCTTAGGAAGTCATAAGATCCAGAACCAAATAGCATGGGATGAAGCAACAGTAGGAACCAACAGAATGATCCAGTAGAGATATAAACTTGGAGGAGTTTATTCCTGGGATTGAGACTGGGTTGGGCTGGTGACTGAATAGAAACATCTGACACTGACCTCAGACACTGAAACAACAGAGGGAAACTAATATGACGCACAGCTGCACAGAAGCTAAAACACAGAAAACTTCCCCAACACAAGATCGACACAATTGCAGAGACTTTCAAAACAGATGTAAATGAAAACAATATGGAGAAATAAAGCAGACTGGCAAATATTGCTCACAATGTTCCGAATGCTGAGTGTTCAGAAGAACAATGTGAAGACATATTTTCTGTAATGCCACGTGTTGCAACAAAATGAGTGCATTGAACTCAAATATTGAACCGACTCAGCTAAGACTCTTTTCATACACATATGAATCTTTTCTACTGCCTTTGCGTCTCCTGTACACATGTAAACAGATTTGGGGCCAAAAACAGATTTTGAAAAACACATTTAAAAGTGGAGACTTGTAAAGTGGTGTATAAATGTGGTTAAAACATCTTGACTTGATTTATGTAGACACCCATGCTGTGTTTTTTCTGAGCAAGAAAGCCAAACAATCATTTTAATCTCTCACTTTAATCTCTCACACGTTTTCTCTCACTATTCCTATGAAACATCAAATGTAAGGCAAGTGTCGCTTACGTTTATGTAGCTGACACTTGTAAGATTCTCATGGAAAGCAAAGAGTAGCATGTCAAATAAAACACGCTACAGCTGTTTTAGAAAAAATATTTAGCGATCCTTTAGCTATGCTGAGATTCTTCTTTTTTGGCATTTTGATGTTTGGATGGTCAACGTTATCGCCATCTGCTGGCATGACCGATACAGCATTTCTTATGTTGAAAACCATGTACAGTGGACCCCTGGTATTTGAGACAACAGCTGCCTGTGGCTAAAATCCGCAAATACTTCTGAGACCCCCTCTAAATGTTTATAACTGTATATTTTAATCGTTCAAACACCAAATACACCTTAATATGCATCAATACATAAGCAAATACAGTTAGCAAATATCACTTTCATTCATTTTCATGCACTAAATTGGAGCGCTCTCTCTGTGTTCACATATCTTGTCAGCTGTAAATCTAAATGTCAAAACAAAAATTTAAATTTCAGTCAATAGTAACAAGAAATGATTATCAGCTTTTCACATCTTACAGATGCTCTATCTGCCCTGAGGAAGAGTCACTCACCTTGGCATCCTGAACGCTTGGAGTGGCTCCAGCAGTAGGTCAGTCCAGCCTGTTTTTGGATGCAGTAAGCTAATAATTGTTTGACTACTTGGAGAATAAATTGACTGTGTATAGAGCACTGAACTTTCATCCAAAGATGATCATAAAATCATAAAGTATGGTGAAAAAAGTTTAACCCCCCCCCACATAATTCAATGATGATGTCAAAACAAAAGGGCAGAATGTGCTTTACAGACACCTCACATTTAGGGCAAGATAAAGAAAACTGTGTGACAGCAGCTAAAAACAGTATAATGCAGTTCTTCAGCAAGATGTTGAATGTCATTATAAAGCTCTGCTTCATTTTACTGTATACTACAAAACTCAGATGTGATATTTGAATCCAATTTGTTGGGACAACAATTATAGTTGTGAAGGTGCTGTCTCAGATACTGCACATATATTTCCTTACAATTGTTTACACCACAAAAGAATGCTATTCCTCTGATTTACTCAAGCTTGCATGGACTAAGAGACAGACTGGCTAGTATTTATAGGGAAAGTTTAAACAGGGACTTTGAGCTAAATCGATTACAATAATCAAGTTTGGAAATAAATCAAATCTAATGGTCATACACAACTGATATCTTACATTTTTCCTAATGTGACTCATCTTTTAATGAAAATTGTCATTTATTATCATTATCATTGTCTTATTGCTGTCCTTAATTGCATCCAGACTGACCCAAAAAAAGACACAGGAGAACAAATGAAGAGCAGCATCAGATGGGAAGTAATGAAATGTCTTTCAACAACACTTTGTCTCTGTTCCTTTGGCCAAGTCTGGGATACCTATTAACACTCCCTTTAAATTATTCATTCTGATGGATAAAACACCTCCACAATTAATTGCATGTGAGACACCCAGCCTTCTTAAATCAGTTGAAGAGGCTAAAATAACCAGTGCACACTTGTTAAATGTATACATCCTATCACTTGACTTTTAAACATTGAGCTAAATATAAAGCTAATAACCTCTGGGTAAATACAGTGGAATATAGCTGATGAGTAATGGCTGTTGAATGATATCTGCCCTCCTCTGGTATGAAATGCCTTGAGGAGACAAAAAGAAAAGAAAGATAGTCTTCTGGAATAAAACTTTCCCGTGGTTTGGATATTCCCTTTCATGGACATGACTTTAGAGGAAATGAGCACCACATGTCTCATATGCTCATTTAAATTACATCAGAACACTAACCTTGCACCATTCACTGTGAAAATGACATGCATTGTTACATATTAATCAAAAACCTCAAGTTATCAAGGTTTTTTTTTTCTTAAGAACAAAGATTGGTGCATCAATGTTCTGCTGTGGGGAGGTCTTCTTTATCTATTTTGTTAATTTTTAGATAGTGTATATATATATATATATATATATATATATATATATATATATATATATATATATATATATATATATACACTATATATTTTATATATATATATATATATATATATATATATATATATATATATATATATATATATATATATATATATATATATAATATGGTTATTTTATGTGTTGTTTGTCGCTAAACTTTAGGATTCCTCCCACATGCAAAGGAATACAGTGAGCAAATGGGAAGATGCTGCAGTGTTAATGCAGAATGCAAACATACTGACGGCTGCTACTAAACTGGTGTTAGTGTCATTATTGACGTTTTAGGACAAAGCAATTTCAAAAATGCAAACTCAGAGGCTGAGAAAAAGTCATATTAAAAAAAAAAAAAAAACCCAAAAAACAACGCTGTAAGCATAGATGGAGAATCAGCCGGCATTGTGTTTTTGTAAAAGTAGCTCATCCAGGAGGGAAGAGTGTGCTGCCCAGCTATTTATTGCTGTGCTGCTGAATGCTACGCCAGCTCAAAAGGCTTCAAATCATCTGGGAGATTGTTAGGCTCCTGTGAAAATTACGGAAATGTAGGGGAAATGGATGAGCAACACTTCATAACAATTAATCAGAGGCCGCTGATTAATAAAGTTCATTTTTTATTCCCGATGATTCAGGGGATTATCAAAAGGACACTGTCCTTGTCATTTTGATTAACAAACCCATCTTCGCTCGGCAAGAGGACGCGCTGAAGGGAGACGCTTTCTTTCGCCCATAAAATAAATATTGAATGAGAATATTAACTCGTTAACCTTGACAAGTATTTGTAATTTTCATAAGGGGGTAAAGCAGCAGATTCAGCACAAAAAAATGCTGTGGGGGTTTGAGAAAAGGCACAGGAAGAGAGGTGGAGGGACAACAACACACAACAAATTAGAGAGAATGAAGAATGCTACTGCATGAATCCTGTCATTTTTATGGGCTGCAATGATTAATTTGTTTGTTCAAATTCTCAATTAAGCCAGGAGGAACTGGCAGAATTAGAAAAGGAGAGCAGAGCAGCGTTGTCTTGGCTTAGCAAGCTCTCCGGGGAATTATAGCCCTACCTGATCTCAGGTCATCAGGCTATTCTGCCGAGAGCTCAAACGAGCTTGGAGCAATGGGGTGTGATGTACATCTTCAGCATTCATTTCAAACAGCACAGAGGGGGAAAAAATGTAAATCAAAATATTTCACCAGCCCCGCCCTGCCAGATAAATCTTCCTGCCTTTTGTCCAGGTCGCCTTGTGAAGGGTAATGTCCTTAAAATGTCAATTGTCAGTGTGAACATGCATTAGATATAAAGTACAGTTCAGCACACACACACACAAAAAAAAACAGGCAGTCAAGCGCAGTGCTATACAGAAAGAAATAAAATATGGAGCTTGCACTTCCTTTTTCCCTGGAGGCACTATGCACTTATTATTTGTCAGAGTGACAGATGTTTTTCAAATGATGGTGTCTCATGTGTGCTGAACTTCTACCAAAGCCCTAGCGTGAGAGACTGCGGGATGCTATGCGCCATCTGATGGAACCCTCCATGGACCGAATATCTGTGCTGAGAGGCATTTCTGCAGGGAAGACTCACAACAGAGAAAGATGTTGTCAGGGTGGTCTGCTGTGGTGATGGCAGCAGAAGCAGGCCTGCACCATGATGGGACTAACGGGGACTGCATATGACGCTGCGCAAGGCTTCGGGATCTGAATTTGTACAGTGCTGCAAATCACTTCATGTGGCAACCTTACATATAAGAGCACAAAAGTAAATTTTCCTTTTAAAGTATTCATTACCCTTTAACTTGTTCACATTTCGTCACGTTACAACCACAACTATTGATTTGCTGTATTAGGTTTTTATGTGACAGACCAACACAAAGAAGCACATCATTTAAAACTTAAAATTATAAAGGAAACAAAACTGTTAAAAGTGTGACTTTCATTTGTATTTAGTTTCCTTTTCTTCAATACCTCTGAATAAAATCCAGTGCATTCAATTTCTCCCTTGCTGTATATCCAACTGTTCTGTGAAGACCTCAGAGGTCTGTTGAGGATTATTTTTGCATCAAGAAGACCGAGGAACTTATTTGATGATCAGGGATAAAGTTGTGAAGAAGTGTAAAGCAGGGATAGCTTATATCCCAAGCACCTAATGTCCAATGGAGCACTGTTTATCTCAAAATGGCATCACAGCTGACTTACCAAAATATGACCGTTCACCTAACTGACAGTCAGGGCAAGCCAGGCATTCGTCAAAGCAGCCAACTTGTCTATAGTAACTTTGGAAGAGCTGCAGAGACCCTCCAGACTCCAGATGAGACCAAAACCGAACTTTTTTTTTTCCATTTTTTAAGGGTTTTTTTTACACTGGTTGCTTTTTTCCATTAGTAGCTGGACAAGAAGATGGGGAATTGAACCAAGGACAACTGCATTGAGGACTGTTGTATCTGGATATGGTGTGGCTACGCTACCACTGAGCCATGTGGTACCCAAAACCAAGGATTTCTGTCTGTAAACAGCAATGTGTGGAGGAAAACTCATACTGCACAGCTTAAACATCCAGTCATTTTTGATCAGACTATATTTGTATGTTAAAAATGGCTCAGATCGAAATCGAAGTGAGGATCAGTGGAAAGACTTGAAAACTGATGTTCACTGGCTCTCTCTATCAAATCTGACTGAGCATGAGCTATTTTGTTGAAAAGACTAGACAGGAATGTTAGTCTACAGCTTTGCCAAGGTGATAAACATACCACATAGGACTTTACAAAGTTAACAGTAATTCATTACATTGCATTGATCTGTTACATGAATTACACTGAAGTTTGTTTTTGTATTGTAACAAAATGGTAAAAAGTTCAAGGCCATTAATACTTGTACCATACATACAAACATAAAAAAAATACAATATATGGGTAAAACTGCAATTTCTCAGAGCCGATAAATAAGAAAAACAATTTTTTTGTGGTTTGATTTTTTTTTTTTTTTTTTTTTTTTTACTGTGCGTGGGAGGAGAAGTTTCATGTTTTATCACAGAGTTAAAATAGTTTTGGAACTGGTGGTTGTTGATATATGAAGTGACTTAGCAGCACAGAGATGGTCAGTGAGGTCATTTATTTCTGATTGCCTACTTAACTCCAGCATGGTCAACCAGGAACAGACTCTATCAGAATGTTACTGGAGATATCCATGTTGTCTTCCAATACTTCAGAGACTCTGTACACTTCATATATTAATTTACATACTGCAGACTAGTTGGTTGCTTTAACCCCAGGTTCCCACCACTCATGCTATAAAATGCGTGTACTTAGCTTAAGGATACCCTAAAGCAAATGTACTATTTTAGTTTATCTGCATTAATGTGACATCTGCAGCACATGTAATGCTTCTGTGTTTTTGTGTAAATGACCACACTTTCTTAACAGTAACATATCCCTCTCAAAGAGAGGTGAGCAACTGATATTTGGAAGCAGAGTTAAGCCTGTGTTTCCCTTTTTGATACAATGAATTTCAAATTAAGGTCTGTGTTTACATCATTATGAGCCCATGGCCCCCTGTTGTATGTTTGAGTCTCCACAACTGTTCTGTAGAACTGGAACCAGACAAAAGTATAAATTATGTGTGATCATGTGTAAATCATCACTGAGAGAGCTTTGTCTTTTCAGGATATTCTGCAAATTCCTCAATTAAAACTACAATGTAGATATTTTGTTCTTGACTGTTGTAAGATTTTTGCGAAGAAATTTTGGTATCTTTTTACTGCTGTTAATACCATTGGCCACCTTTTCTTTCATGCTCATCCAAGGTGTCCTCTGATAGAGTTTGTGTATATCCACAGCAGCAGCATTGACTAGAGCTAGCACTTGTGAAACGAAAATGCTTATTAGTCAAACAGTCCCCATCGGAATAATGCCACGGTCAGCCAGTGGTGAGGGATAACTCTGCACGGATGACACGCTGGAGCTTATTCTGTAGGGGATCTGCTGTAGTACAGCATGCACAAACATGATGTATGGACACACAAGCGGAGAAGCATCATGGGACCATGCTATGGTGGAAGAGCTGTGGATGAGTTACTGTTGCAAGAGCAGGGCTTGCATAAAATATGTTCTTCAAAACAATGACAGTGTGTTCCACTTTCTGCTTAATGATCCATTTGCCCCTTTAACCTTGATCAAAGCCAGTCGGCAAAAATAAAGTCATTGCAAATAGTAAAGGACTGATCAAAGATAACATTACATTCTTTTAAAATATTTTATTCTGAACATAAGGGAGAAAAAGTTGTTTTTAAAGGAACTTAACAAGGTCTAAGGTCAAGTCTAAATGGGTAAAGTGACAGTATAATAAAATTCTAAAAAATCAAAATCAAAAATCGTTGCGTGCATTTGTATTCTCCACTTTGAAAAGTTAGGTTAAATAACCTTTCTGCATGACATAGAAAGGTGCACACAATAAAATGCATCAACAAAAGTTGCTAGACTCTGATCTTTATTCAAAATTAAAGTATGAAGTTTGAAAAATGTTTTTGTTGCATTTGTTTTAGAGGAATTGTTAGGGATTCGTCTGGAATTGACTGGATAAAGTGGAGCAGTTTTTTTGAGGGTCCCGACTGAGCAAGAAAATTAGATTAGGTCCAGGTTGTGTCATAAAAAACAAACAAACAGATTTTTGATTTTTTAAAAATTATTTGATCTGATTCAAAATGTGCAAAATCAGGTCAGATTTAGGTGTGTATGCCCCGCTGGTCCACAAAACCACTGGGAAGCAGGAAGCAAGGCCTTTAGTTGACCGAATTAGTAGAGCGAATTTATACACACAAAGTTCTTTGTCTTATTTCTGGTGTCATAATTAAAACGTTTGATCCCATTTAAGCAGTAGAACCTAGGTTGTAAAGGAATATTGTTTCATTCCCTCTGAAAACAAGGTTCATTTATGCAAGATTTAAGCAAATACTTGCTTGTTTACGTTTGTTCTATTAAATGGAGAAAGGTCACTGGTCTGGAAGAAATAATAGAAACAGGATTATTACATTACACAAGGACTCAAAAGATTCACGCAAAATCTTGAGTCAATGTTAACAAAAATATTTGTGTTTTAATATTTCTCTTTGAGTGCATATAACAAGTTAATGGTTACAAAAGCAAAGAAACATTTTAAATCTCAAATCCTGTTATGCTGAGATTGTGCTGCTTTGAGTGAGCCTTAACAGAGTTATATCCAATCTGACTTTCATTGCCGAGGCCCTTCAAATCCAATACAAAGAGGTATGTCAAAGCATCATATATTTACGTGCTGCATATGGGCAAGGGAAAAATCAATTTCCCACTCGTCTTGATAATTGATCTTTTGTTCTGAGTGTCCTGGAAAAATGGCATGGCAGGTCTATCATATTTAGACTGGTAGTCAAGCAGCCTGTCAGTCTGTCTGTTTGTCTGTTCTTTTACATCACTGTTGAGGAATTGTGGTCCACTCTTTGATGTAGTCAGGCTTTAATTCAGGAACATCGGAGGTCGGTTGAGCATGAATGCTCTGTATTTAAGTCCAGACTTCGACTTGGTCACTGCAAACCTTCTTTGGCTCAAAACACCTGACAGGTTTGTGGGTTTTGGATCATTGTTCCTCTGCATAACCCAAGGGTGCTTGAGCTTCATGTCTCTGGAACTGATTCATGGTTCCATTAATTACAGCCACTCATCCATGTCCTGAAGGCACAAAGCAACCCCATCAGTCTTCCACCATTATTTTATTGTTGATATGATTGTCTTTTTTCTGAAATGCTGTGCTAGTTTTACACTAAATGTAACAGGCCGGATACTTTCCAAAAAGATCCACTTTTTGTCTCGCCATTCCAGAGAATCTTCCCTAAAGTCAAGGGGATCATCAGATGTTTTCTTTTTTTTTCTAGCAAATATAAAATGGGCCTTTTTGCTCTGTTTGGTCAGCAGTGGTTTTTGCCTTGGAACTCTCCCATTGATGCTATCCCTGCTCAGTCTCTTTCCTATTCTTGAATCAGTTGAGGCAAGGAGGGTCTCCAGAGCTTTCTAAGTTGTTCTGGATTCTTTTTAGACCTGTTCGATGAGTTGTTTGAGGCTGCCACTGCTGAAAAGGAAAACTGCTGTTCCATCTTATCTCCTTCTGTGGATAATGAGTCTCATTGTGGTTCACAAAGCCTTAGAAATGGCTTTGTAACCCTCTCCAGATCGCTAAATGTCACTCAGGTTCTTATATGTTCTTGAATGTCTCATAGATATTGCTTTTTGAGCTCTTTCAGCCTACTTCATGTTGTCAGACAAGTTCTATTTAAGTGGTTTTTCAGATCTATAGTTCAGGCAGTGGGTGTGGCTTAGTTGAGCTCAGATGTTCAAATACTTAAGAATGGGGAGTCATTTATCTTTTCACAAATATGGTTTGGCTAGGTTTTCTTTCCTGAATAAATGAAATTGTCTTTGAAAACTGCATTTCATGTTTACTCCAGTTATCTTTGTCTGATATCGATCTTCTTTGACCATATGAAACATGTAACCTGTCAATAAAAGCATGACTAGAAGAAATCTGTAAGGGGGCAAATACTTTTTTTTTCCAGCACTGTGTCTATAAATGTGGATCAAACATTTTCCAGTATTAAAGCAGAGGCAGGTTGGTGTACTTCACTGATTTAATTCCTTCTTTCTGCTCAGCAGCCTCAAACACCTCGTCATTAGCCCGTAAACCTTCTCAAAATAAATCCAATCTCATAAATCTACCTCTGAAGGAATCTGATACTTTTTAAAAAGTGACAGCCACTGACCTTGAGATTTATTTTTGTCACACCAGGAACTGTCTCCCTCAGCAACGAGAGATGTGCCTGTCCAGATGGTTTTGTGTGGCATCGTCTTGCTAATTGTCAGTGATGCCATCAAAGGGATGTAGCAGACCTGACAAGTTAGCTGATGAGCAATAAGAAGAGTACGAGGGGCGAAATCAGATCCAAAAACATGTGACAGTTATTTTGTGCAGCCTACCTATGCTTTTAAGCACGCTAAATCCTTTGGCCTCTTTTGTTTTCTGCATTTGCTTCAGACTATAATAGGAAAAATTATGTTATTTTATTGTGGTTGTTAAAATAGGATTTAAAGCTGTCTGTACTGTGTGCATTACACTTGACAAAGATATAACAGAGCAAAAGAAAAAGATCTATGACAGCCTATTCTATTAAACAGGCCTCTAATAACATGTTACATGATTCCTGCAGCTATTAGCTGTCTGCGTTCCCTTTAAAGCTGAACCTGCTGCAGCCCAGAGGAGCAGAGGAACGTCCCTAGTGGCTCTACTACATGCAAGACAAAACATATGACACAGGGGATGATCCTGACCTGAGACTGACATGTGCTAAAGTACATTATAGTCATTGCCAGGATAAAGGTCACATTGACTTCTGTTATAAATTGAACAGGACAGCTCCAGCATACATGGAGTGTCAAGTGTGAGGAGGTCTGAAAGAAAATCCCTCGGATGTTTCAGGACACACGCTCGCACACAGGCGGAAGAATAGAAGTGTCTGCATCTCGCTCTCACTTGTGATTAGCACACTTAATCATCACGCCAAAGAAGAAGTCCAAGCTAAGTTCATCACGTAATGGAGATTGCAGTGAGATGTAGGCCTTGGTTGTTCAGCTTTTACATTAAAGGGATAGTTCAGATATTCTTAGCGGATGTTTAGTTCATCTCTCTGTTGTCTTTCACTTATTTGAGATTGGGTTGTGGTGACAGATCCAGAAAGTGAAACAGATATTCCTCTCCCTGGCAATCCCAAACTGTTCCCTCTGGCAGGTTCTGGATCTGCCCTAAAGATCTCCTCTAAGTCAGATGTCCCAAGAAAATGTCCACAAGGAGGCCCTCAGGGAGCATCCTGATCAGGTAATCGATCCACCTCAACTGACTCCTTTCAGTGCAGAAGAGCAGAGGCTCTTCTCTGAGCTCTACCCGGATGAAGGAGGTTCCCACCTGAAAGAAGAAGCTAATTTTAGGCACTTCGCTCTGGGATCTCTTTCTTTTGGCTATGGCCCTTATCTCATGACCACAGCAGAGGGTCCCAACATAGACTGATCTTTGCCTCAGCTCTTTCTTTTTTTTGTCAGACCACGCTAGTGCACCAGTAGTAGTAGTAGCAATACACATATATGTATATTATAGACATGGTTACATATCAGAAAACTGCCTTTTAAGAAATGATTTTACTAACTAATTACAACCTGCAGTTCAAACATCCAGCATTCAGACCGTTTTTAGAGCATTTATGAAAAAGATGCTTTATACTCTTTGAATACACTTAGAAAAACCCTTTATTTTAACATGTTTTTATATAGCTGAAATTTCTTTTTTTTGTTTGTTTGTTTGTTTGTTTTGTGAGCAACGTGGAACCAAAGTTAAATTCCTTGTTTGTGCGCTCAAACGCTCCTATAAAATCTTATTCTGAAATGTGTTTTTGAAGTTCAGACGCAGTTTGTGTATTCTTTCTCCATGTAGGTGGTTGAAGGATATCTCCCAAAAGCTCTCATGCCCAACTATAAAGTTTAAATTTTACCATAAAACTATGATGGACACACACACACACAAAAAAAAAAAAAATACAAAGAGGTTTTATCGTTGAGTTATTACTTATGGTTTTGATGGTCATTTCATTTCAAAATGGAATTAATAACTGGCTGAAATATTTTCATAGTTTTCAGTACAACAGAGAATTGTTTGATTCTTGTGTTATTTCTTGGCACATTTTGTGGTCTTCTTCAGCCATGTGTTTTCTTTGTGCAGCACTTTGAGCTGCATTTATGTGCATAGAACAGAATAGAATAGAAAAATCAATAGAAATAGCCTTTATTGCCCCACAATTGGGAAATTCACTTTAAAGGTTTGATGTAAATAAAGACTCACTCACTTTATGAAAATCTTTAAAACAGCTTTCACTTAAATCCTTTTTTTGCTATTTACATTTCTTTATTTTGTGTGTTTGATCTGTCTCGGATATGGGAATAAAAATCCCACTGGAGTTTGAGCATGTTCTAGTTTGAAGTCGGAAAATCAGAGAGATCGGCTGATTGTTACATTGCCTGCAACTATTGGCAGTAAAAGCCAGTCATTTATTTGTCTTTATTTTATGAGTTTCAGCACTAAATAAACATACTAACCAATAGAAGTTGTACAGCACTATACATGCATCTGGTTCTGTTATATGCTAACTGTCAGAAGTGCTAACAAGTAGTTTACACCTGCAACTTTCATTAAGTTTAACAGGCAGGGAAGCCATATTGGAAACAGATTTGCTTTGTGACCGCTTGCTTTCCAAATCAGAATGTGGACTTTAGAAGGCATTCCTGTTGTATTTTCTGCTATGACCTCTGAAAATCTAACTTTAGAGTACAAGAAGATCACAGCACAAATATCTGGATTCATAGTGAATGAAGACACTGACTGATTTACCTACTGTAGGTAGGATTTCAGCTTCTTATGACCTTTAAACAGAAACTCACTTTTTAAAACTTCTGAAATATTCTTCAAAAAGTAGCTGGTGTTCATCATACTAGTGGTGCAATAGCAGTGCTGCTCTTTATAGCTAATGAGTAAATTCACAGTATCGGCGTTTCTGCTGCAGAAAAAATAAATATTTACATATTCATTGGAGGCACGAGAGTCTTTTGACTAAGAATACCCAAAACAACAGCGAGCACAAAAGCAGACTTTTTACTCTCAGATACAAAGGGAAACGACTTGAAAGGAAATAAGCAAATGAATGCAATGCCTCATTAGGCGGGTTTTATTTGACCGTGGCCAATTAGAGAGCATCTGTAATTTAAAACAGTCAACCTAAAAAAAGCCTTGACAAAAGAATATTATTCTCTCATGGGACACGATCCTTCGCCTTGTTTTCAGTCAAATTATTTTTCACCAGTGACATTTTCTATTTGAGTGCATATAAATAATACACGGAGGATGCAAAAGTTCAGAAACATGCATAGTAGTTAGGAGTTTGTGCTTCCAGATAAAAACGTTTGGTCTGAGGGGTTTTATGCAGGTCAAGGGTGCATACTCTAGGTGATTAGCCTTGCTCTCAGCCGGCTGCGCCTTGCTTGGTTTTCTTGGGGTTTTTTGCCATTGCTTTGTGATCAATACCTCTCCCTCCGTCTTAATCAACAACCCACTGAGGTATTCGCAGGCTGTTACCTCCACGACACAAAGGTGCACTCTGAAAACAGAGCTGCAGTCATGGCAAGACTGACAGCTGGTTTAGGCACGAATCGCACCTGAGTGCAGATTAGCGTGACGCTCCTCACAAACAGAGACGGCGATAAAATATTGATGCAGAGAAGTAGTTTTTTTTTTTTTTTTTTTTTTTTTTTTGAGGCTCGTGTGAGTTTGATCCACATCAAAAGATATGACCAAACCAAGACGCCGTCTGCTTACTTCTCTTTGCAGGGGAGCCTTGTGAAATATAGCAACACCTGTATTGCTTACACTGGTTGTTAAGCATTGGAATAAAATTTTGTGCAATATGCATAAGCAAATGCTGGAATAATGAGCCATCTGTACGTGTGGTCCCTTTCTTGGAGATGCCAAGAACGGCGCCATCTGTGATGCAGCTACCAGCTGTTTTCCTTCTTATTACATGTTTATTAAAAGCTGAAGTTGTCCTCTTTGAGAAGAGGAGAAGAGAGCATGGGTGGCATTGTTGGTTATCTGATTGCCTCCATCTCCATTAGAAAGAGACTCCAGATCCTCTCCTGGTCCCATAAAAACACACCAGCAGTTTCAGCAGAACAGAGGGAGTGCTAATTAAATACTCCTTCTTTTTCATCAGCAACTCGCAGGAAATTAAGAGAACAAACAGGCGACTGACTGGCAGCAAAGCAACAAACATGAAAGAGGATGAATGAATCTAATCCACCAGGACTGGAAATAAAAAAATAAACAATGTCACCTACCCAACCTTCACTTAGCCCTTTGGGCTTGTTTTTCAAAATCCCTCAGCGGGGTTTGTGCATCTGTTCTATTTGCATTGTTTTCAATTTTCAAAACCTATTAGCAAGATATCGATCGACTGCAATTGAACATTTATGCACAGCAGGCAACCTACATCCCTCAAGTCAGAATCACATCACATCTGCCGTAATTGAGGGTGGCAGAACTGCAGACCACCCTCTGCAACTGTCAACAAATTTCAGGAGCTCAAACTAAGATGCGTCAGAGATGCATCCCGCGCCCGAGTGATGGACACTGAGAAGGAGAACTGGAAATGTCCATCAGCATCCTCTGCCATGAGCTGAACAAGACAGGTCAGGTCTGAATAGACACTGACAAACCCAGGGTGGACACAACTGTCGACGCGGACTAAAGCAATAGCAAGGGACAAGTGACAGGCTGCTCTGATGCCTTACCTAACTGCGGCCCACGCGCACGTAGAGGCGAGGGCAGTGCGTGGCTGTTCGGACCCTACAAACAAAAAGGCCCAATGCCCTAACAAAAGGGAGTAAAGAAGAAAATATTAAATAATCAGTATTTAACCCCCTTACAGGTTTCAACTGATCTCTTCTTCCATCCAACTCTCTGTGTCCCTGTCTACCATTGGGTCATGAGCATTCAGTTGCTCTGCCCCTAACCTCTGGAACCATTTATCTCCTGCTATCCATGTCACTGAGTCTGAGCTTCTTTTTAAAATCCTGTCTGAAAACCTATTCTTTAAACTGCGCTTGTTAAGTTTGATTTTGTTATTTTGGTTCTGGCAACAATCTAAAATCTATTTTCTTCCTCTAAGATACACTTTTATTAGCTCAATTTTATTAGGGTGACCTTGTATGTTTTAAACGGCGCTTATAAATAAATGCATTTTTAACAATCATCAAACAGATCATCTTTACAAGTTACAACCAGGTCTGATTACTGCCAGATCTGTACAGATTACTTAACTAGAACCTATCTCACAACACGAAGAAGGCCAAATTGTCTCAAAAATCAATGTCAACTGGCATCCGTCAGTTTGGAAAGCTTTACAGTGTTGCTTTTAAGGCTTTAGTACCCCATCAAACCACAACAAGAGTCAATATCCACAACTGGAGAAAAGATGGAACAGGAAAACATTCTCAGGAGTGGCTGTCTGACCAAAATTACGACAAGAGTACTTTAACATTGAAAAAGAAACTGGGCAAAAATAGCCTCCATGACAGTTCCAAATAGTTCCAAGTTCAAGAAGAACACAAAGGCCTCCCTTACATTCATGATCCCTCAGATATCTGGAAAATATTCTGTGGACAGACAAGAAAAAAAGTAAAAAAAAAAAATAAAAAAAAAATTGGAGCAAAAAAAAATAAATAAATAAACAAACGCAGCAATTCAGAGACTGAACAATGTACCTACAGTCATACATGGTGATGGTAGTGTGATGGTTTGGGGCTGTTTTGCTGCTTCAGAACCTGGACGACTTGGCGTAACTGATGGAACCTTGAATTCTGCTCAGGTTGCTGCAAAGGGTGGCGATTACTGTTTCACATAGGAACAGGCTGGCTTATTAAATCAAATAATTATTTGAAAGTCTTAGACTGATATAAAAAAATACTTTGATGACCTTAAACATTGAAGTCTGAGAAACAAAAAAGCCAAACCTGGAGAAACCTTTAAGGGGGGCAGATGCTTTTTCACAGCACTGTATATGTGGTGGTAGGTACGATGAGAATTACAAGCGCAGAAGAGTCTCAAACAATGAATTGATATTATGACGAAGCGTCCATTTCTGAGCTAAGCGCATTCACTCTGCTCTGTGCTCAATAAAACAAACAAATGCCCTCTATTTCTCTGTAAACAATTACCTGCCAGAGATTGTAACCTTATTGGATCGAGAGAAATGTTTGAAATAAATCATTAAAGCTGCTGACAGCGCATTTATCTTCACTCTTGCTTTAATGCTCTGTGCACAACACGGTGGACGAAGTCAGTCAAGGCTGTGTGAGGTTTTTCTTTTTTCTTTCTTTGGAGCAAGTGGCCCCAGTGTGGCTCAGTGTGTGTGCTTGTAAGAGCACTGCTGCATGTGTCAATCCTCCCATGGAGCCATGTTCTCAAAGCTCTTCATTTTGAAATCAAGCATGAATAATTAAGCTATTTCACAAGGCTGCTTTAACGATATATTACATGAGAAGAAATAGGTCAAGCATTGTAAGAAAGTGTTTGTATGGGTGGTATTATGTTACATTAAAAAGGTGAGCATTAATCCTCCACCCTTGTCCCATTTGCTTTTACTTATTCTGAAAACGATTGACAGACTCAGGTTCAAACTCCTTTTTCGACAGAAAAAAGCCTTTCGAAGTTGTACATTGCACTATTGCATGGATCATAGTGTTATTTCACAATAGATACAATGCCTTCCAAAAGTATTAAGATCCCCTGTAACATATTTTTGCCACATTACAGCTACAAACTTTAATGTATTTTATGTGGATTTAATGTAACAGACCAATACAAAGTAGCATAGAGCTCTGAAAGGAATGGAAATCGATGCCTGGTTTTTATTTTTTGAAAAGGAGCTGGAAGCAGCAAGTATGTCTCTACCAGGTTTACACATTCAGAGACGGCACATCTTTTGTTCAACCTCAAATAGATTGGATGGAGAGCATCTGGACTTAGATCTGGACTTTGACTGAGCCCATCCTAACACATGACAGCTGTGGTAGCAGGCTTGTAGCTCTGTGTCCAGACAATAAGGCAGTGGTTGTGCTGTAAAACCTATTTCCTGATGCTGTGGTGCATATCTGATATAACACTAGAAAAGGTAAAATACAGCAAAGACTACCCCCAGCCATTAACAATTAGTTACCATGGAGACTGAACGGAGACTGGTGAACAATTACTGACCAAGGAGTCACACTGATTTATTTATTTATTTATATTTTCTTTCTTAGGACATCAAGAATTGTGACAGGTCCTGCTTCCCTCCTGAGAACTGTTTGGTGTTTGTCTAAAGGAAGACACAGGTTTATCAAAAATAATTAAAAATGCTTTTTTTTCCTAGTATATTTATATTTTTTTATTTTTGTGAAACTCCAAAATACTCCAATTGTTTATCATCAAATATCACCGGATTGCGGCTATTAATCATATTACCTGAAACAAATGAGACAGGGTAAATGTATTCATTTTTATGCTTTTTAAAATTATTTTCACTTAAGACCCACTTTGTCTTTTGACTCATTCTTCAATAAAATATTTTTGCTCAAGAAAACATATTTTTCTAAAATACTAATACTTTGAGGTGCAGTAAATTTATGTATGCTTTGCATTTTGATTCTGAGAAGATGTACTACCACAAAGGGCAAGATGTTTGTAACTTTAATTAACCTCATAATTGTTCATACCACTGGAAGATTTAATTTTAAAATTATCAATCAACCAAGAATTTTGTTTCTGTCAGGGAATAATACAGGCATCTCATTAAAATTAGCAAAAGATAATAAAACAATGTTAAATTTTGAGGAAAAAAAACATTTCAAGCACTTCGTATGTAGATAAAAACTGATGTTTTTTTTTTTTTTTTTTTTTTTTTTTTTTTTTTTTTTATAAAACATTTTTCAAAAGATGTTTGTACCTCTCCAAATAATAAGGAAAAAAAAACCTTTATTGGGTTCTTTGCCATAACCCTAATTTTCAGCTCACTCCACATATTTTTAGACCAGATTCAAGTCAGGCCACAAAAAACTACATACATTATTGAAGTTTTTAGTGTCTTTATCAAGATTTTTAATCTTGAACATCAGGACTATAAGTGATTTTCCTTTCTTTTACAAATTTTCTTTATGACCTAAAATGCAGATGGTTTCATCTGAGACAGACTGCTGAATAGATTTTGTCTTAGCTGTTGTGACCATTGTGTTGCAATAAAACCCTCATTGCAGTGTGTGATGGGATTATGCTGATTGTATAAATATTACATACACATCTATACCAATTTATATATTGCTGCTAGTTCCCTTTCATGATGTACAGACGGCTTGCAGCAGTATAGGATCAAAAGTAGTCACCAAAACCATGGAATAAGAGAAGGAGGAGTGAAACGTATTAACGTCTGTCACGAAAAGAACGACAAGCAGCTCCTTGTCAGCTACCAACATTAGCTCCAAACAACGCAACAAATATCACAACGGTGTCTACGTCTCCATAGCACACTATGAAACCGGGGAAAGGAGAGAGTTGTGACTGATGCGAAAAAAGCTCCAATGATCTCTGTCATCTGTTACATTCAGCCCTGAGGACAAACATGCTGAGTCCCACAAAGCTCCTTTAACTGCACTTTCGACAGCAGCAACACTCACACTGGCTTCTTCATTCTCACCAGCTTTCAGCTTAAATGTGTTCTTCCTGCACAGGAGGGGGTCCCTGTAGAACCATGTGTCTGAGCAGAAATACCCATTATTCCTTAGTCCAACTGGACATATTATGTCATTGTGTAGATAAAGAAAACATTTCCTGATACTGCACCTTCCACATTTATTCCCACGCCTGGTGTATGATCTTTGTGTCTCTTACCGCCCTCTTTACTGGAAACAAACAAACTTGGGCCCTCGTAAAAGTTTGCTTTGAATTTGTTTTTATTTTTACTCTGACCGTAGCTATGGGTAAGTTCAGGCCAGCAGCGATTTTCATATAGTCATTACCTGATTTGTTATGATTAGTACACATCTGCCTTACTTGAATGCCATGTTCACCTTTTTCCCATTTTGAAGTACACTTTAAAAACACATCAGTTACATTTGTTTTACGGCAATTGTTAGTGGTGAAAATAAAAAAGCAATGTTCTTGTGACTTTATTAGAAGAAATAAAGGTCATCATCATCATCAATTTTATTTATAAAGCGCTTTAACACCAGCCTCAGCTGAAACAAAGGGCTGAAAATCTGAAACAAATAAGATAAAAGAAACATGAAAATAAAATGAGAAAGATAACCTCACAATAATGAATTAAAACTCAATGCAAAACATAATAAAACATAGCAATAAAACAGATAAAATCAATAAAAGTTAAGTAAATCTAGTCTCAGCTGCGTTGAAGGCCAATGAGAAAAAACAAGTTTTAAGACGGGTTCCATAACTGAGGGGCACTGATAGAAAAGGCTCCGTCTCCTCTAAGCTTCTGCTTCTAACTGGGAAATTATATTGTAAATATATACATTTATTTTTTATTTTTAATTTTTGTTAACCCTCTTCACTAGTGGGCTGCACAGTGGTGCAGTTGGTAGCACTAGGAGTCTTTCTGGAGGCTTTCTGCATGGAGTCTTTGTGTTCTCCCTGTGTACGCCTGGGCTCCCTACAGGTATTTCAGCTTCCTCATACAGTCCATCAACATGACTGGTCTCTCCAAAATTGCCTTTAGGAGTGAATGTGCTTTGTGGTCTGTCCTGTGTGTCTTTGCGTTGCCTTGTGATGGACTTTTGACCTGTCCAGGATATACCCTGTCTTTCGCCCAATGACTGCTGGAGATGGGCCCAAGCCCCCCGCAACCCTGCGCGACCAGTGGGTATAGACGATGGATGGATGTTCACAAAGGAACCCAATAATTTTGAAAGATGGTGTATTTGGAAAAATCATAGTAACAATTAGTATAAATCACTACAGTATTGTGATGATCTGTGGTGTTCATCAAAACTATTCTACCATGACAGCATTTCAAAAGCACTAATTGTTTGTTTATACGATCACGGATAAATCTGATCCAATCTCATGTTCCTTCTCTTTATACCTCAAACTGAAAACGTGTTCTTATTAAGCTTCCATCTTTAAATTGCTGCAATGTCGTCCTGCTCAGAGATTTTTTATTTTTAACCACCTGTCAATCACACAGCTGGAACTCTCAGATTTTTTTAACAAGACATTGAATTTTTAACAGCTCTTTGTTTTTAGCACTCATAAGGTTTCACAAGCTTTAACAAACTGAAATCAAGCTGCTGCTTTTAGCTGTAGGTGTATGTTGTCGACACTTCTTTGAATGTTATGAAACCAGACTTCAATCACAGGCTGTCTGCTGTACATAAAAATTCATCTTTAGAGAACAGTCAGGTTGGATTTTTTTAAAGCCTCACTCCTTTGACTGTGACAAAGGTATTATAATTAGACTCCCTATTGAGATAAGAATATAACAAAATTTTCACCGCGTAACGTGAAGAGAGTCAACGTTAAGAACTTAAAAACTGTTCTAGATGAATTTCAAATGGATAATTGACCAGAGAGGATCCACCAAAGGCTTTATAGGTGTTCAGGATTCACAGAGAGCTTGGAAATCTCCTGATGTGAGTAGGTCTGTGACATCTTAGATTTGCTAAAGTGCTGTGAAAAAATATTTGATCTTACAGATTTCTTCTGTTTTTGCTTTTTTTCTTCCATTTAAATTGGAATCACTTTAAAATCAAACAACAATAACCCGAGTAAAAACAAAAAGCAAATTATTGGTTCTTTTATTAAGGGAGAAAAGCTGTCTAACCAGGCCCTAAATAAATGTGCTGAATTATGTTTAATTATGTAGTAACTGTGATTAGCCAGATTTACTGGAAAACTTAGCTCAATTCCAGTGCCTACACTAATGCTTGATTACTGCCAGAGCTTTAAAATCAATAAGGCTGAATTGAACCAATCTGACAATATCAAGTAGGCGAAAAGATCTAAAAAAAAAAGCAACACATCATACGCTGATCTAATTACATTAAGAACATGCAAGAAACAAGATATCCTACCCATTAGCAACCAGTGGAGAATGAATCGAACAGAGGTAATCCTTCACAGGGTCCAAATTAAAATTATTCCAGGAGCATCTCAACGAGTCATACAAGAGGTCATAAAAGAAACCAGAAAAATATCAAAGTCTTGGCAGGTCTCACTGCCTCATTTAAGGTCAGGAGTTATCAATCAACAAGCAGAAAGAGACTGGCCAAAAATGGCATCCATGTTAGAGTTCCAGGGTGATAATTACTGCTGACTAAACAGAACACAAAGGCCCATCTCACCATTCCCCAGAAACATCCTGAAGGTCCCTAAATATTCTGTGGCCTGACGATACAAAAGCAGAATGTTTTGGACGTTTATGTGGCGCAAAGCTTAACAAACTATTTCTGAAAAAGAACAACATGCATATGAGGAGGTTTGATTGTAAGATATACTGTAAAGAGAGCTCTGGTATCTACCCATCTCCTTCAGGCAATTTCTTCTTCTTCTGCTCTGAACAGACAGTGTTTAAACCAGGAGACTAGTGAATGAAGATGTGGGCTTGTCCATGGGGTACAAGTGGTCCACTCTGACAGATGCAGCGAAGTATTTCAAGGCCTTTAAACATTTAAAAGCACTAAAATGAGATTTTCCTGGGCTCAGTGAAGCATAGAGTAACGCTGTACTGCCCCTCCCCCACCTGGTGCTACACACATCCGGTCAACTGGCTGAAAGAAGGCTTCAATACATTTCCCTCCTTTCAAGAGAGACAAATTTGGATGGTAATGGTGTGAAAACCAAAGGAGTGCAACCCAAAGCTATAGGTGGCTTGCTCTGAGCAACATGTCTTTTTAGCAGCCGACTTGAATCTTTACCTGAGCAGATAGCTCCAGATCGATTACTAAACTGATGTTAGCTTGTTGTACATTAGTTATAAAGAGCAAAATGAGAAAAGTACACAATTTTCTACACAATAAGCAGCTAAAAATTATTTCTACATTTAACAAGGGTGTATTCTGTTTTTTAATATAATATAATATAATATATACATTTTATGGATAACATTATTTTAATTGCAATAATTAATATGTTGTCTTCGTAGCAGTACAAGCAAGTAGATCATGTTATCATTTTTGGGGTTTTTTTAAGTTTTTGTGATGTAATAAAATGGTGGTATTTTTACACAAGGTTATCATATGGAGAAAATCCATCTGGACCCATGCCTACTGGAGAGTTTGCCAAACCCCACATCTGAAATGAAAGGAAATGTAGCCATTTCACAATTGTTCAGTTCCTAATGACACACTGAAAAAGCTTGACACATTTCACATCAGATTTTCTAGGATACAGTCTGAATTCCTTGTTAAGTGCATATGAGAGCTCATATTCGTCCAATTAAATTCGTCTGAAATGCTCAATCGGGAGGAGACAGGCACAAATGTCAGAGATGAGGAAAAAGGAATAACACAGCTTAATTGCTGCATTGTCCGTCTTCTGAATGCAGCAGCTGAAAGTAAAGGTTTCAGATGGTGCCCTTACTGCATGAAGAGATGTTAGAAATAAAGGGAATCTTTTGAAAGAAAAAAGAAAAAAAACATTTGTTTTTATCTGAAAATTTTAAAATAAAGACATCAACCCATAAAGACAAAATGCTCCTGCAAATATGTTAGAAAGGTGCCGTGATTAGCATAAAAGGAAATCCCTTTGTCTGTATTCATTCAGGAGAAATACTGCAACATTAGTATTCAATTGCAGTTGTGTTTTTAACTACCTGATGTCAATATTCAGTCTCTTTTTAGGTCTGTGCTGTTTGCTTCCAACTCCTGAGGGAAATAAGTGGCTAAGCCGATAAAGGCTTTACTGTGTTTCCAAGTAAGCTAGTTCCAAGCTCCTGTTATGACCTGGCTCAAAGGCCACAACAAAAAGGAGTCACCATGTATAGCAGTTTCTGAAATATAAATTTTTCCAACACAAACTAAGGTTAAAATCAAAGTTTTTATTATGAAGTGTGAAAATCGGCTAAATCAGTGGCGTACGTGCATGAGTGGATGATGTATGGGGAAGTGTTGGAATGTGCACTCAAAATAACCTCCAAAGCAAAAGGCAGCAGCAAACCTGTGGAGGAGAGCAGACACAAATAAGTTAGCAGGCAGGTTTTAAAAGACTGAGGGCCTTACCAGGTCCTCAGGTGTTCCAAATCAGTAATCAGCATTGCATGTGAAAGGTAAATGTCGTTACATTGCTTATTTGGCTATTTCATCCTGAATTTATGTGCAAGCATTTGAATGGATTTTTGCTTTTTGTGTGAACAGTGAATATAACACTGAGAGCAGGACAATACATCAAACTGCCTCGTAAGGAAACTTTAGTCAGTGGATGTTTTTCTCTCTTCATAACTGATATCTTTGTTAAATTAGCAATACATTTTTAGTAGTTAAAGAGGAAATATAATTAATATCAAAGAGGCACAACATGTTTCTGAGTGTGTAAAATGATTTTACACCAGGAGAATTGACTCCTGGTCAATTTACCCCATTTCCAGTTCATGCCCCGAATTTCATCCCAGCCTCTTTCCACTTCTCTTCCATTAACAAGGGTACTTAACAATTGCACATCAGTTTGTTTCTCTTGGTGACTAGCAAACTGTGGAAGGTAAATACTGATGAAATTACTCAAATCTCAGTTATAACTTATTTTAATTTAAGATTACCTGCTTAAGATTTTATATTACCTCCTATTTCCATGTATTTTGGTTCTAATTAGTCCAGTCAGCTCATTCTACATTCTGGAGATTTGGACCCCTACCAAAACAACTCTTTGGGTGCTTTAATAGTTTTTAGTCTACTTAACACTGACCAGATTTATTTCCTAGGATAGTCTGCTTTGTTTGGGCAGGTGTGAAAGCTCATCTAAACTCTGGTGCAGCCCCAATAGCCCTCGGCTCAGTTGCAAGTGAAGTCTGATGCAGTTTGCTTGCAGTGGGAAAGCAAAGAAACTATTCACCACCAATGAGAGAAAGTGAACCAAATGAAGGAAGTGATGTCACTTCTCGAAATACTGTAGATGTGATCTAAACACTTTTAAATCCTTGTAATGCCTCACTCTGCGTCTGTGTAACCACATGTCTGAATTTCATCCTCTTTGCTTTTTTTTGTACTGTTTCATTCATCTGTGTACAGAGCAGTTTGCTGAATAGCTTGCTGCGTCTGCTGACGCTCATACTCAGCAGCCTCTTGTGTTAGCGCCGCAAACGAGCTGCAACTGCATGAAATTGTCCAGGCAGTTTGGTCTGCCTTCAGAAGTGCAGCATGAAAGTGAAGAAAACCAAATAAAGTTTCAGCATTTCTCACCCAATTGAACAGAGTCCCTCCAGACCCTCCACATGTAAAGGCACCCATAATGAATACTTGGTTGTCGATAATGTTTAAGATATGTAACCACATGTCCTGAGCGTAAAGGCTATGAGTGGATTGTAGAAATTTACTTCAAATAATCATTGTTGTTGTAGCTGTTGCCTAACTGCAGGAAAATACACCGACTGGCCACTTTATAAGGTACAGCTTGCTAATACCTTAAACCCATATTGACATGATAGCATTCGCAGAAAAGTTGAATTTAGTCTCTCATGGTGCTGCGTAGATATCTTTATTTTGTTTGGGTTATATTTTTCAATCCGTTCATATTTCTCTAGTCTCTATTTCATTTTTTGATGATTACATCACAGTATTTACCGCAGAACTGTGGAACAAAGTCATGGACTTCCGGCTAACCAATTTGGCAAATCCACCATTTTTATTTCTCGCAGCAATTTTGTAGTCCAAGTTTAAGGATGAGGATACAACTGGATAAGTTCAAATGTTTGGCTCTTGGGTGTATTAACCCAAACAATTCATTACACCATCCCCCAGCATCAGAACCTCTTCGAAGTGCCTGGTTAAATTTTGTATTTTCTTGGAAATGTACCCACATCAGTTGGGAAAGTCCTCTTTGTTTGCGTAAAGCTCTTCAAGGATGACTGCTTCAGCAACCTCAGCCAGTATCGAGACATACTTTATCTGATTGAGGGGTCAGTTCCTTCTGTCTATGGAAACAATGTATACAGCAAAGTCGTAAGCTGGAAACAACGCTAACGTGACAACAAACTATTTTAGACATGAATTTAGTGTGTGTTGATATAACGTCTTGGCCGTTGTTTTGATAGGAGTAGCACAGTGTCTTCTGCCTATGTTAGCACTTTGTTCTTGCTTTTAGCTCCTTGAGTACACAAACTTACTGCGAGTTTTGATGAGTATTATTACATAAACAGTTTAGCATTGTTTTTGCTATTTTTGACTTGGGGAACAGATGATCTTAATGCATTCAGTCTTGACACTAGCGTTAGCTAACTCTTTAACTATGATATGGTCTTATTTACAAGATGTGTTCATTCATACTGTAGTTCTGTTTTCTGGTTTGAACATGTAAGGCTGGATGGACAAGTCTTCTGCTGTTGACATCTTTTCATCAATCTGGGAATGAAAGGTTTCTGCACTGCTAGATAATCATATCTCTGCAATCAAACTACAAAAATGACCAAACAGGGTGGAGTGGAACGCTCTGTGGCCTGGAGGGGGGCAGGGTGTGGATTTAAGGAGACCACACCACAACGAGTTACTCTGAGACACATCAGAACAGGGGTAAAAGAGGGGCCTGTGGAGCTACAATAACAAGGAATTCAGACCAAGGCAATGAAGTTTCACTTTACATAGACCACAAGTGAATGATTTAAATGTGAAAAGGAAGGATTTAAACGCTTGATATGTCCACTTTAATAATGGATACATCAGAAACTGAATGGAAACAAAGAGCATCTAACTAACCAAAGTTAAGGACTAATACCAAGATAAAAGGCTAAACCACAATGCACAGAACAGAACACAACACAAAGGAATGAGACACTAATGACAATAACACTAAAATAATCTGAACACAAACAAAAGTGAAAACCAAAACAAAAGGGCTTTGGATAACAACAATTGAAACGGTAAATGTAACACAGATGAGAGCATGGCAATTCAGTGAAACTCTAAAGTTTCTAGAGATTTCTCTCCTTTTGCTAAATACCTTTGTTGCATTAACTGCACAATAAATGCTGTAATAAATATTAAAGAGTAAGTAGTAAGAATGAAGAAGTAAGTGCAGGAGAACTTGCAAAAGAAATGGAAGTTGAGGAAAACGTGGAGCCTGGAGCTGTAGAGGTTACAGCTGCGGCTGTTATGGTTCCAGTTTCTGGAGAGGAGAGTGAAATCTCTGACAGTAATGATTCTGATGATGATGTAGGTTATGAGAGCTTTGATGAACAGGACTTTAAAACCAGCAGTAGGGAGTTGGAGGGTTACTGTACTCCTGACTTCAGCGTTCCTTTTGAATAGTGCTTCACAGCAACTTCCTACAGCTTGTTGCATGCGAGTGAATTGTGAAACGTGTTTCAAAAATGTCCTGCCTGAGACACTGCCAGTTCGGCAGGCGTAGCTCAGCAGTTCTTCTGAACACTCAAACGTAGATTGCAAATGATTGCAAATTTAGTTAAGTTGCTGTTTTTATGCAATCATTTTCAGAATATCCATACACAGCCTTCCTTGAATGGGATGTTCTCTTGTCTTACCCATTTCGAAGAGCAGCTAGGAGAGCAGGCTCTGTGCAGTAAGTATTGGATTTCTAATTAAAAACATGTAGACACTGATCAGTCTGAAAGGTAAATATAAATCACAAATCTAACAGCTGCTGGGAATTATCAGAGATGATTCTAATGAAAAAAAACATGGAATTTTTTTCTTAGAGAATCAATATATAAAAGTTAAAAAAAAAATCAATGTGAAATAATGTTTCTGCAAAAAAAAAAAAAAAAAAGAATGAATGAATGTATTTTAGTGCTTTTTTACAAATCTCTATCAGGAGTGCCAGAGCACTGTACATGCAAGTGATGGTCAAAGTTTTGCTTGTTGTTCTTTGTTAGAAGCAGCTCTGCTTCCTAATGAATGTGACGAAAGCCACAGGTGCTTTCCACCCACTATATTTAAAAAAAAAAAAACTAACAAGACACATGTTGAGTAAAATCGTAACGCAGCCAGGTATGAGAATGGCACGTGTGTGATTGTAGGAAAAGCTCATCAAGACTCAAAGGATGACAGATTCCGCCATCTGCACATGGATGTCATGCATGAGCGGTTGGTAAAAAGTTGTAAATGCGAGCACTGATGAGAAACTTTTTATTTTCACAGTTTGGGGCGCAAAGGTGTGGAGAGGCAGCTGTGGCACGAATACAGTGTGGGTGTGGGTGGCAGTGGAGCGAGGCCTTTCATGGAGAGATAAGGTGAGGTGGTGGTGGGCACCGCTGTAACGGCTGTCACGGAGTGCGTATGCTTTGTGTATACACAGGGTGTTAGGAGCTGTCAAACAGGTAAGGCTCAAGCTTGATCTGAGCCATGATTGATCGCACAAGTTCAGGTGGAGTTCACGGGAGGTCTCCGGTATCATTGGCGAAATGAGTGACAGACACAAAATAGGGTGATGGAATATTATCAGGAAGCCATTTGTAATGCGGGGCGAGCCTGGATCTCTGAGGGGTGTTGTCTCTCTGAAATGAAGTCATCCATCACCTCAGCTTCATATTTGATTAGGTCATGAGAGGCTTTTAAAAGAGAAAGCGAACCTTTATGGGGAAACAACCACATATGGAGGATGTGGTGTGAAAGAATGCTTTAGAAAAATATTGTTTTAGGTGTAAAATGTGTGAAGAAAACATACTTTTAGATTGAAAGCATTGTGCAAAGTAAATAGAGAATGGTAAACCAACTTTCACTCTACTCTATTTCTCTGTGTCACTTTTAGTGAAGGAGTTTAAATTTAAATAAATTTTAAAGCTATAATAATCTTCTTTTATTTTCCTGAATGAATGGCTTTTGCTTAGCTTTGCTTTCAGAGTTTCAGTAAATTCTGACATTTTAGACAAGTTTCTGATATTTTAAAGAACTAAGAGTAGAACATCTGCTCCGCTCGTGGTGACATTTGATATGGGTGACATGGCACTTTCCCCAGGGTGGCAGGAACACTTGAGGAAGGGGGTGGGGGGAAGCAAAACATTATTCCTCTTTTGAAGCTCGAACACGTTTTCGATGGGGAGTGGTTGCCCCCTTACACTGAGACTTATGTCGTTATAACTACATAAATACTTTGTTATGTCGAGAAAACCATTGGGAAAATAAGCATGCGAGTATGACCACTCTCAGCTTCCGTATTAGACTGGTCAAACCTGAACTAGACTGTTGTGAAGTCAGTTTTGTATAGTATCTTGCCTATTAAAATAAAACGTATTCTTATATCCTAATACAAAATATGGGCTGGTCGAACTTGGACAAAGTTATTTTTTAATGATTTGTTAAACTTTTTTTTTTTTTTTTTTTTTTTTTTAAGAAAACAGGTAATGCTAGTATTCTCAAAGCCATTGTTAAAATCTCATTTCATTCTTGTGAACCCGACATCTTTTATCCTTTCCTCTCGTAAGCGTCATTGTTTCACCCCAAATAAGTTCAAAAATATAAATATATGTAATGACTGTGACACAGCTACATACTCACAAGTATGAGGGTAACAGTTTTTCTTGTGAGTGTGTAGGCCTTAACAAAGTAAAAACACTTTTCTATTAAAAATCTGTTTTTAATTTTCCTTGTCATATATTATAATTTTCTAAGACTCTAAATTTTGAGTTTTCATGATTGAATTTTGATTCCTGATCATAAAAATCAACTGAAATGAACAGTTGAAATATACCACAATAATGACTGTGTGACTTTCACTTTTTGAATCAAACAGTTGAAAAAAATAAACTTTTCAATGATATTCTAACACATTTAGATGAGCCTGTAAATTTTTATAATACACATATATACTTTTTCCTTCCACTCAACCTTCTATTAATGTGCTTGGATACAGTAGTCTGTGAACAGCCATCTTCTTTAACACTGACCCTCTGTCAGGTTTTTGGGTGTTTGGGTTTTGTTTTTTGTTTGTGTGTGTGTTGCTGTGTGTGTGTAGTTTGGTCATTTCCTGGTTGCTAATTTAAATTTGTTTAGGTCTTACCATATTCTATTCAGTTCTCTGTATCATTTATCGTCCAGTTGCCATATCAGCTAATTCCTTTGTATTTAGTTTACAAGTCTATTCCTGGGTTCTGTTCTCAGTGCAACTGGAATTATTTCTGTTAGATCAGCGTTAAGTGTTTTCCCCTTTGTTTTTTAGTTGATTTAAGTCTTAGTCGAGCTCCCTGTGTTAATTAGTCTCTTTCCTTCAGTTTCCTTGCTTGTATTTGGCCACTGCTGTTCCTTATTGCATCTGATTAGCTCATCTCTACCTCAGAATGAAAACTCACTGGTTTCCTTTGTTAATTGCTGGATCCTTCTTCCTCTGTTCATTCCTCTGCCTGATTACCTTGTCCTACAATTCCCCTGTAAAATATCCTTTTAATTTATAATTAAAATTACTCAGTTCTGCTACAGTCTAAGTACTTGGGTTCTTCACTAAACTGCAACATGACACCTTCTGATGACTAACGGCAATAGTTATCAATGTTGTTTGTGCACCTTTACACTTTTTCCTTCCACTCAATTTTCCATCCATTTGGTTGCAACTCTGTGTACATACACTTTCTTTAGCAATGACGTTTTATGGCCTATTCTCATTTTCTGATTAAGTGAATGTTGGGTTTTTTATTAGCTGTAATGCTTAATCAGCAAAATTAAGAGAAATGTTTTGAAATATATAATTGTGTCCAATGCAGCTGTATGAGTTGCATTTTTGAGCTGCACTGAATATAAATGAGCTTTTCAGTGATATTGTAATTTACTGAAATGTGCCTGAATATTCTTACAACAGGCGTGTGACTCGAGCAGCCTCATTCATTTGTTGGAGATCTTTCAAACTTCTTCCAGCGAGCAAAGCGGAAGCTCTGAGGCAGAAAAGCCAGAGAAAAGCAGAGAGTGACAGAAAACAGCCGCGGCACACACAGCCCCGGCTCCCGTGTCTTTTCTCTGGCCTCTGTTCCTTTAATAAACTCATGGTTATCTAGTGTAACAAATGTCTCGCTGCCATCATCAAGTCCAGGCGAGGAGGGAGGAGTTTTTAATGTTCAGTTTGTTCTATGGATCGATGTCTGCTGGCATCGCCTCTCCCCCTTCGCCTGCACCGTGCGTAATCCACCGTACCATTACCAGAACGCCTTTTCTTCATTTTTACGCGCACATTTTTCTCCACGGACGCAAGAAAACAACAACAGCTGCTCTGCCTGGACTCTCTGACTGACTGACACACATCGATCAACATACGAGGCACTGATGGACAAAAGCGGATGGTGAAAAGAGACGACTCGCAGCCCGGAGGAAGAGGAAGAAGAGGAAGGTGAAGAGAGAGAGCCCGCGGTTGAAACATCTGCTCCTCGCTTTGAAAACGATCCCTTCTTGGATTCTTTTCTTTTTTTTTCTTTCCTTTTTGTTAAAAAACACCGAGCAACTCGGGGAGAAATAGAGACTTGCACACACTCCGCACTCTCTGCTCCGTGTGTGTGTGTGCGGTTGTGTGCGTGCGTGTGTGCGTGTGTATGCATGGACTATCGTACAGACCGCATTCAGATTTCACCTGGACACAGTGAGTGAGCTGCGACTCCAGAAAGAGAAAGAAAAGCAAAAATGCCACGGAGGAAGCAGCAGGCTCCCAAACGGGCTGCGGGTAAGCGACAAAAAGAAAACCTTGTTAACACGAGTGGGATTTTTTTCTTTTTTCTTTTCTGTGTGGAAACCGGTTTTAAACACAATTCAAACTTTAATCCAGTGGGGCCCCCCTCTCCCCCCGCCTTACCCCTCCACCTCCCTCCTCCTGTATGTCCCAAGTAGCCCCCAGCTAAGCAGGAATTTTGTAGTTTATTCAGGACAGAGTTATATAACTGTAAATAATCTGAACGCGGACTCCGAACAGCTGTATTTTCTTCAGGGACCTCCGGATGGGACCCATCAGGGTTCGCTTTGGGCTCAAGTCCAATGTGAAGGTAGCGAGGTGGGGGGTACATGTAGTATAAAACAAATTATCCAGTCAGTTATGAGGAACGAAATAATAAAAGACACGGGCTGTATGGGATTCTCAATGATGAGCTTTGACTAAACAACAACAACAAAAAAATAAAATGCATAACTTCATCTAATTTTTTCTGCTTAAAACAGAAAAATATACTTCTACAGCTGCAAAAAGTGTAACATACTGATTAGTACTTTAGGATAATATATAAACCTGTAATATGTATAGTAATAATGTATTGTTACTCTGATTAGGATGATTAGACACCTGATAAATGAATTAAGTTATAGTTTTTAAGTGCTTTTTTGTAGAATGTTAAATGTTTATGCTCTTCTCCGCTTTCTTGAGCAGCACTAGGAGTATAATAAGCTGCTATTAGCTGGGTAATTAGTTGGGTTCTCTGCTGCTTTAGCCAGGGTGCAGCCTTAACAAACAAGTTTCTCAAAGCATCGTGTTATTGAGAGTGATGGGTGGCGCTCCTTTAGTTTTTACTCCATGGCTGTCTGTGTTTTTCACCAGTGTAAATATTTCCAAACTGTCGAATATCCCTTTTGGTAAGGGGATGAAAAGTGTAGTCGCCTTCTTTGAGCCAGCTGACTGGCAGTGTGCAGCAACAGGCGGGGGGTAGCACAGGTTAAGGGTACTCTATGGTGCGTAAAGTCGGAAAAAAATCTGGTACTTCCTCTGTCATCTCATTGAACAGTTCTTAGGAACGGATTCAGGGAAAATTTTTAGCAATTTGAAACCTAAATACCTGGATTCCAGTGTCTAAAAAGGGATTTAAGGCATTATTGTTGTTTAATTCTTCCTTTATAATGCTAAAAGCAGCCACAGGGCATTTATTCACTCACTGTTTAGAAACTTTTTCTCACGGCTGCATAAAAACAAAATCTTTAAGGGTGTTTCAATTTGACCCGCATGAAGTGCAGAAGAGAGGGGCTGAAAGATGTGCTGCTGCCGCTGTATCCGTAGCAGATGAACTCTGTATGAACTCTTCATAATCTTATGGACAAATGGAGAATGGGTTCCACTCCCTCACACACACAAAGACGAACACACACGCACGCACACTTACGTGAGGTCTATCCAGGAGAAAAAGAGTGAAACACACCTCTACAACACACACTGGATTTGTTTTTTTTTTTTTTTGTACAGAAGGTCACATCATTTGCTTGTGGAACTCATCATTTTCATCTTTCAATGCTTATTTTATGATCTTATGTTTACAGCAAAATAAATAAATAAAAAAAAAAAAAAAACGAAGAAAAATCCTGACCACAGTCACACAACTCAACATAACAGCACCTCTTTCATTTCCTGCACTCGATTTTTCCTGAAACTTCCCTTAAAACAAACAGCTTCAACAGTGATGGAGCTGCTGGATTAAACCCAGATTGATCAAGGGCATTCCGGCGTTCTGAGGATGCAATTACTTGGTTGTGGTGCGTTGAGGAGTTATCAGTCTTTATTACGGCTGCGGATGTAGCAACCAGATGGCGATTGTTCTCTGCCAAATAATAGCATCTCTTTGCAGCCGCTTAAGATACTGAGACCCTTATCTGCCCGACACACTCTCAGTTTACACACACGCTCGCTCACATTGCCATACATTCACACGGTAAATAATAATTTTTTTTCTTTTCCTCCACACTCGAGGCTTGGAAAAGCCGCCTTTTCTGCGAAACAATGCCCCCAGCTTTTATTCGGAGAACTTTTGAGAAGATGCCTAAGTGATCCCTTTACACGCTCTCAGCTGCCTCGCCTGTACTCTGGTAAATGTGTCAGCCCTACAGAGAAATAAGCCTTCCAGAAGAGTTTCTTCATTGTTGAGGTAATTGTCTCCTCTTTGACAGGCACATTCATCAGTGGCTTAATGGTCAATCAAAAGTTGGCAGGCAGAGTGTTTTCATTCTTTCCTATCCACTACATTAGGAATACTTAATCAAAATGTCTCCCGGTAATGGCTGTGAAGAGTTCATGACTGACTGATCCGTTGTCTGTGCCGATAGAAAATTAACAGCTCGGCACCGGAGAGATGTGGGCCCGCAGATAAACAAATTGTGCATTAATATTTCATCTTCAAGACCTGGGATGTGCTATCAAGCGGTGGAATATTCCTGGGCTGTGTTGTCATTTTTCTCGCGTCCTTTTTTTTTTTTCCTCCCCCCCCTCACCACCCCACACCCTCCTTCCTCTTCTCTCCTGTATTCTTGAAGGCTCTTTGCAGCTGTAACTCATTTCACTTGATGACTTTACTGGGGTTACAGAGAGTGACGACAAATTGATTACCTGGCAGAGCAAGAACGGAGCGAGGAGAGGCGCGGGCTGACAGTCATGTTATAATAATATGTTTAATGATGTGTGGAGGGGGAACAAGGAGAGAGCAGTATTGGAATAAGAGCATGGAAGATGCAAAGGAATAGGTTTCTTTTTTTTTTTCCTTTTTTTTGGTGGCGCTCTTAAAGATGCAGCATCTCTCTTGGTGGAAATTGTTTTTTTGTTTTTTTTTTTTCCCTCCAAAACGAACCCCATTCCCAGTTCAGACATTTATCCTCCGGATTCAGCATCCTATTTGCTTGTCCTTTTAGGGATTGTAATATCACAACCCCCCCACCTCACAAATACCTAGTAATATTTGTGAATGCTTGCACAAGTAAAGGCCAGTTATTCACAGATTTACTTCCTTTGCAAACATGGTCTGTATGGTAATTTAGAATGCCAATTACTCACCGGTGCAGAATAGGCTGCACTAAAGCTTTGCTTTATTACCGGGCAGGCATCACAAAGCCAGAGGCTAACAGGCCGCTGTGTCCAAGATGGAATTTGTGTATCAGGTTTATATATGGTGTAAACACGAAGCCCTATAAGTGCTCGGGATGCATTTTTGAGTGAAGGGGGCCATATGTTATTCTGTGGCCGTGGGAGTACTCCTCTCACAGTTTTTTTTTTTTTTTTTTTTTTTACAATAGCTTCGTGCTTCAAGCCGTTAGCCCAATTTGCTGTTAACAAGATAAATTGGAGAACAGACAAAGGCATTAAGTGTTGCAGTGCCAGCGAGTGACTGACAGCAGCTTGTGGGAATTGGCTAGCAGAAACTCCTCCTAAGTGGTTTGTTCAGGAAAAACATCCTACGATCAAGGCAGATGTTGTTTATCCAGTTTAAGTAGAAAAAGGGAAGTGGGCTCAGGATGAGAAAATCTGCAGGGAAAGGGGCAGAAAATGTAAGGCCTGAAAATATCAGATCAGGACTCATTCAGTAGCCTCTGCTTTTCTTTTGACCAGAGGTTGATTAAATTTAAAAGAAGTTTGCTAAAAAGTAACGATCTAAAAAGTCATATAATGTGTTTGCGTTTCGAAAAAAAACCCCATAAAATGTGTTGCTTCTGTTATTTTTTTATTATATATATTTTTTTGTTTCTATCTTGCGTGTAAATATTCTCAACACCTGCTGAGTTTGAAAGGATCTTGTGTTGATTCAAAATCCACGTCTGCTGCAGAGTGGCCAGTCACGGTGTCTGGATTCTGCTGGGTCCGTTGGGTTTTTAGATCGTTTATTTTCTGTGCTCACAGCTCAGATTCAAGTGGATATGATTTCTCAAATAATTTGTGCTGATTTACAGTGAAAAGTGAAATACTTTGTCCAGTTTAAAATGAAAATTCTTCTCTTTTAAGAGACTGAACATGCAGCTTTTCTACTCTAGCCTTAAGTATTTGCTCAAACAAGGCATGGGCAAGCATGAGACTATTATGGTGGCATGAGATTCTTGTGGTATGATAAACTGCTGCAAAAATAATCAAACACTGATGTCTACAGTTAAATCGCCAATGTTTATTTTTTTAAATTTTGATTATGATACATAGATATACAAAAAATATAGAATTAACACTGGCTAAGTTCATTAGTTGCTTATTGAGGAGTAGTTACTTTTTTTTTTTTTTTTTTTTTTTTTTTTTTTAGCAATTCTGTTCCTTATAGAGTAATACTGGACTCTAATAAACTGAAATTAGCAGGTTATTAGTCAGTTTATTAGCCCAGGTAGCTAGCCTGCAGTCTGCTGCTTAACAGATATGCCACTCATGTAGTTTTAAAACAGCATTACCTTATTAGGAGTAGCTAATAGTGCTTTTTTACTTTCTACGCCAGCTAAATTAGAGCTGCTTATAAACATAGGGAAGGTTTAGTAGTCTTCTTTTAGCCAGCTGACCGGCAGTGTGGAGCAACAGGCAGGAGAGGGGAGAGATGTATTAATCTATTTTTCTCTGGTCACATTGGCACATTTTCTGGCATTAAAAAAACAACCTAAAAAACTTAAAAGTATGTACTTATGCTATATTATTGCCACTACGGTAAAGGCTATAGAAACGGTGCACCTTTTTAACAATAATTACTGTAAATGTGAGAAAACACGCACAGTTAAAAAACTAAAAATCTTGCAGCCTGTTGTATTCCTAATCGTATTTCAACGGTCGGAAACCCATGATTTTGATCTTTGTTTTTTGCATTTTTTTTAAAATTGGGAATTATCACAATTACAAGTTAGCAAATAGTAATCACAAAGGGCTGCTTGGAAGCAGTATTCAGTTGGATATTATATTTCAGGTCTCATGCATTTCTGCTATGCAGATCGATAATATATTTGGCCACTTGTATGGAGTCTTATTGTCCTTAATGGCCAAACCCTATGTATATTTTTAGTGTCTGAAGTGGTGAAGCTGACAGAGAGGAGAAGATGCTGTGTAATGCCACAGATAGAAGAGAGTCAGGGATATGTGGGTTAATCATAATTGGTGTGGTCATTTTAAAAATAGTATTGCATTTAGACATTTTCCTGATATTGTGCAGCTTTTTTATTACAAAATTTAAAATTAAGAAGTTGGTTGAAGTTTATTTAGGTTGAAATGAAATTTCTCATTTTAAAATCTAATTAATTTCTGGTGTAGGTAAGGAGGATTGTGTTGTTCTTATTTATCAGATGTTTACTTTCTGTAGTAAGAATTGCAAAGGCTGTCAGTAGATGACAAATGACTCGTTTTTCCCTTTTCGTGTTTTCAAATGATCAGAATTTAGAAATGAATGAATAAAAACAAGGAGGCAAACCCCCTGCTTGGCCTTGAAAATCATGTTGCAGTTGAAGCAGTTTGAAGATGCCTTTTTTTTTAATCACCTCTGAAAAACCTGTAAAATACCAGATCACATACCTTTTGCTTTGTTAATGTACTTCTTTCATAGCCTAAAGAGAACTTTAGATGAAGTTACAGAGGAGTGTTATCATTAATAGTCATTAAATGTGTGTGTTTTCTCTGAGCTGCACCTCTCTGAATTCATGTCAGCAAGGCAAATGTTTTGTTTTGATCATATCCAGCCTTGAAATTTTTAGTAGCTTGTGAGCAAAAGCAAACTTTCACTTTGTTGCAAAGCTTGCAATTTATCAAACTTTCGAGCGCTCCCATAGAGACGCTCCTTAATAACTTTCTCCTCATCAGCTAGTTTTGTGTCTGCAGCAGGGAAAAAAAGTAGCATGGAGTCAGGTGGCGTTAGAATGATCTCAGTGTGCTTTATCATACATGTAGGTGACAGGTTTAGATAGCGAGTGGTTTGTGGAAGCCTTTTGTTTGCGCGTGAGGCCAACGAGGCGGTGCGCTGTCTAGGTGATAAGAAGCGAGACTCCCTTGCCCTCCAGCGCAGTGATCTCGCTCTCCTGTGTGGAAAAAAAACAGCCTGTTATGATGGGTCTCAAGGCAAGTTTCCTGCGCCATGTTGCACCTCTCTACAGCAACCGCTCATTCACCTCTCCTTCCCTCTGAGACCTGTACTAGTTTCCAGGCAAATGACACAATTTGATATGCCGTCGGAGGTGATTCATGTGGATAATGTTTCCGTGTGATCATTGCTGCAGAAAAGCCACTATTTCTTGTTATGTTTTTCTTTTTTTCTCTCTTTTACTCATTAAGCCTGACAATAACTGGAATATTGGGAGAGTTTATTGCAGGGAGGCTGAAACTCATTATTTCTGCCAGACATTCCAAGTACAAAAGAAATTATGTTATGGTATTTTGTCGAGGTCCCTACAGATATAATGATTTACAGAGGAATATGGGGAGGAGACTTTATAGCTTAGATTGTTCATTTATGTGGATTTAGAGGATAAGAGTGTAAGGCAAGCTTGCAGTTAATACAGTAGCACAGTGGGCCTGCTATTGATTTCCACAGAGTAGGTACGGTGTGTCGTGGTTTATGGTAAAACTCACTGCAGCTCATATGCTTTGTGTTATTTCAGTGATATACATTTCCCACTACAGTTTAGAATTTGGTAATTTATATCCTTTGCAGTTGTGTCAACACATAATCTGTGTCCATACAAAGCTGAGATGATTTAAGTGAAGACATCCATCTTGTAGTAGTTGACCTACATGCGTCGTCAGGCAGAGGGCATGTATGCCGTCCATATGGTTTGGAGGTTTCTCGAAAACAATCACAGCCGGATCAGGTTAGCCTAACCGGAGATGTCTTTTCGAAAGAGGTCCTTAGGAGCTTTAAAAATCAGGCCTCTCTGATTTCAGAGGCGGGGAACGGCTGAGGTTCTTGTTCTGCTTTTATTCAAATGGAAGAACACTGAATGCATTTCTCCAAACTGTAATTAAAATAATCAGGATTTCAATCTAAAAAAAATAAACATGGGCTAGTTACCTGTATTAAGGTATGCCAAGCTTTTAAAAATAGTTACGACTTCAAAATCACTAAATTTTCCATCATGCTGTTCCTACAGTTGAAGGTCCTTTTATTAAGGTGCCAGAGAAAGTTTTCTTCGGTTGCGTGGAGCAGATTTGCTCTGGACTGCACCTCCCTTACCTGTTTCAGCGAGGCATGTAATAAAAGGAAATATTGACATCATGATTACTGTGTGCAAATTCATCATAGTTATAAATATAACCAGTTTTGTTAAAATGTGTTAAAATTATGCAAAGCGTGTTATTACAGGCTGAAATTAATGCGCAAGAGCAACTTAGATGTAATCATTCTTATTTTTATTATTATTAGTAGTAGTAATAGTAGTTGTAGTGAGTAGTAGTTGAAATAATACCATGCAGTATGTTATTTATATTAAAAGACAAATTACCTTTATTAAATGATGTCACAGACAATTACAGTCTGCAGCTGGACACACAGAGCACCCTGCATTGAGACTGCTGAGTTTATATGAGTAAAGAGGATACTCTAAGCTGTTTCATTAGCTTTTGAATATGTTATATGTTCTGTTCATTTATGCGTCGGGCTTTTGTTGGGGAGGATTGCAGGAAGTTTTGTCTTTGTCTGTTTGATGAATTAATGCTTTTAACAAGCAAATACTCATGAAATTGCCTCAGGTAAAAAAAAACCCAAAACAAAACAAAACCGTGTATTATCCTGGAGTAAAAGCAGACCCTTGATAGTTCTGACAGGCTGGGAAGAAGTCCAACAGGAAAGGCAAGTTTATTTGTATAGCACATTTAAGCAACAGGCAATTCAAGGTGCTTTAGATGATGTAAAAGAGAAAACAAACAAACGAGAAACTACAATTTTCTCAAATGTAATCAAAATGATCAAAAATTATCATCATAAAATATTGGAATGAAGACTAGACTTCATTATGTATGTTCCAGTTATTAAAAGAAACAACATCACATTCATCCAAATAGAAGTGACTTACCTTGCAGCTATCTGGTGGCAGTGGACTATTCCTGTCGTTTATGTATGTATGTAGTGAAGGCAAACTGAATTTTAATTGTCTTCCTTGGCACTTATGAAGCCCAAAATGCAGCTGTGTTTAACATTTAGCGCTCATTGGTGGTTGAAATATATGTTATAATGAGCCCCTGAGATGCTGTGCTTGATGGATAATAAAAAAAAAAAAAAAATTGGAGTGTTTAAAATCACTGTTATTACATATGCTTTTCATGATTTTTTTTTTTTCATTTTAAAGTGGTTATACATCAGGTGCAAATAGTTTCATACCTGGTTTCAGTAAACTATTAGTCCTGCATATTTCTGTTGTTGACAGGAAATAACATCAGTTTGGAAAATCATGGCTGGAAACTAAAGGAGTGCCACCCATTAATGGTTTTAACTTGACATTTCTGCTACACAGCTGACTGCAGGTTTGTTACATGAGCAGCGAGCTCTGCTAACAAACCAGCAAATAATAGTTTGTTAGTCTCTCGGTGTTATTCTACACAGGCAGCAACAAATTCACAATATTGTACAGTTCTGCACAATAAGCCTGTTGATTGAAAAACTTCTTTTAAATTCAGTGGGTTGTTACTCTACATTTTCCTCGAGTCTTCCAAACTAAAAAACTATAAATACAAGTCATAGATCACATTTTTTATAATAATAATTTAGCAGCAACAATTAGGAATTGTTGCTATTTTGTGTTTTAAAAAAGCAAGTAGATGCTGCTATATTATTTTTATTTTTACTGTATTACCCAGAGAATCTCATCCGTTTATGCCCACTGCTGTAGTTAAACTTCACCTGACGCACAGTGACGTTAAACTTCTACTAATGAACGTGACATTTCTCTTTAATACGCGGGTGCCTAAAGACGGAGAAAACATTAATCTTAAGTTATCCGGCGGTGTACCTGATTTGCTTCTTATCAAATCCTTAATGAGCTTCAATTAAGATTTATTATGCAAATTAACCCTCAGCTGCTGCAGACTGCGGGAGCAGGAGCTATGACAATATTGTGCTAATGGCGTGATCTGTAACAATTACAAAGGTAAACTGCCGTCGCACTGCATGCTCCGTGAGTCTCTGGGAGGTCAGACTGCTAAATATGCAGTCAGGTGTTCTGGAGGTTTGGAAAGTTATTTATCAGGTCTTTGCTGAGGTGCATTTTCAAAATCAGCAGATCTAATAGTGATTGTTTTGCACATACAAAATACATGCCTAGACATGGAGTGTAATGTGCTTATTATTAAAGAAAAATAGATAGAACAGCTTAAAGAAATAACAGTAGTGGGTACAGGGGCAAACAGTTTTTCTAATTGTTGTGTTTTTAATAAGCAGTAAATACCAACTTTCAACCTGTCTGGCTTTTCTGATCACTATGGTAACCACAAATGATGAGGTCGCGGCCAGACTCTGTGCTGCTGGTCACTTCACTCTTGCACTGTATGAAGTTGTGAACCTTGCACCTTTTGTAACTTCATTTAGCACCAGGCTGATGGCTTTCTGACAGCTTTATGGCCGACATGTTTTACGAGTCGTCATGGAGTACAATTACATGGAAGCTAATTTGATGAATCCAGTCAATGTTCCAGCGTTGCTGTTCACCTCGATGGCCTCTGATCGTCTGTCTCTCTCTTCTGGGGTCAAACAGAGGCTTTCACTCTCTGTACAATTCAGCCTCTCTCTGGCAGTGAAAAAAAAACATCTCCCACATTATGCCTTTTAATACTGCCAAACTGCCTTTGGTGAAAACTCAGTCCTATGATAGAGATCATCAGCCAGTGAAAGCAGAACAATGGCACCAAATCAGCAGGTTGCTCTTTACAGTGAAAAGTCATGCTTCAGTGAGATTTAGCTGTATAAATAAAGGTGAAAAAAGTCACTAAAATAAATTTTCTCCTTTTTACACACGCACACACACACACACACACACATATATATATATATATATATATATATATATATATATATATATATATATATATATATATATATATATATATATATATATAATAATTTACATTTGCTGTCTTTTCACTTTGAACAATATATCTTGGGTAACTCACACCAATTAGAAAACATGATCAAATTTATTTAAATTAAACATCCCAAAAATATATTTCTGTTTGTTGGATATTATCCTGATACAGTGGCTGATAAGTTCTTTGATCTCGTATAAGCATATCCACTGCTTAGACATAAACCGCTGCATACTAGGCACTCATGTCAAGGTAGTGAGGACAACTCAGAAGACGTCATGTGGCCTCTACATATCAAATAGTCACTGCATGTGTAATCTGCTGTGCTCCTCCCCTTGTGCTTGTTCTCTGTCTCATTCCATGGAACATCAAACGGCTCACAGCTGTAATTTGTTTTTTCAATCTTTTGTGTTAGAGCGGGTTATTAGATTTGGTGCATTGGTCTAAATACTAGAAGTAATGAAGTCTTGTGATATTAAAAGGCCACAATATTTCTCATCAAATGTTTGTTTTGGAAAGTGTGAACTTGTTGCTTTCATCATAGACTCATTCAAATCATAGTTCTGCAATACACATGAATTCAGAAACCGTTATTACAGATCACTTTCCCCTTTCATGTCATACAAATTGATTTGCCAGGGTCAAGGGCCATGTATATTTCAGAACCCGGAGTTAGGATTATGAAACCAAAGGAGCGTGTCTTATCATTCATCTGAGCAATAAGTGTAAGATTTTCACTTATGCCAGAGGAGGAATCTCCCACAGAACATGCATGAGGTTCTGCTAATAAACACATTTCTCAGTATGTTGGTAGGCTGACTTTAACCTCCCGCTCCCCTCCCTCCTCACTATTCATGACCTCTCAGTTAAGTGTTGAACTCAGTTAAGTGTTGAAAGGACAATTTAAAAGGTGCCTATATCATTTTCTCTGGCGAAATAAGTGTGAGCTATTATTATGCACCAAAGATAGGAAGGTGAGTGATGTAAGCTTGACAGCCCCTTTGTATCAATTTTTGAGACTTTTATTTTGAAGCATAAATGGAAGTAGTTTGTCCCTGGTCGCCACAAACCAAAATTCTTAAAAACTTACAAAGACTGAAAGGAATAGAAAAAAAAAGAAAATAGAAAAAAAAGTGAGGCTAGTGTAGTTAATTACAGTTAATTTATATTCAATGTAATGTGTAAGAGTGATGTAATCAAATGTTTCTCTAATATTTTTTCATGTAATTTCGCACCAGAAAGAAGATTTTCATCTGAATTAGTAGTTTAAAGGAACAGTATGAACAAATACTGACATCTAGTGGTCACGTTTGGAACAACAGCCACCTCAAATGGAGCGCTTACTCCATTCAGCCTCATCAATATTGTAAAATAAAAAAATAACTGAAGCTCCATTACACAAACAAGCTAATTCCATATGGACACAGATACTAAGCCCATTATATTTTTGCTGCTTTTGCGTGTGTGATAATCAATCTGACCCTTTGTACAAGACTATTTCATGTTGCCTTTTTGTCAACTGCTCTTGACCACCCTATTAGCTTTCAAAAGTTTGTTTAGCAGTGAAGTTAAAGACTCATATATGTGTCGTTGAACCATCACAATAAGTTGTGGGCAAATGCTGTTATTTCAGGTTCTTCTCTCTATGGAAGCTTTGGTTTGAGGGGTAAAACTTCAGCTTTCTAATTAGCAGAGCTTTCAAATACTGACTGCCTCATTTGATAATTTTTGTTAGCAGCAAACAAGCTTTAATGTCAAACTGAATGTTAAGTGACAAGAATTAGTTTTTCCCCATAGCAGGGGGTCCAGTGGATCATGCACTCTATTAAACACATTATTATTCTGCCCCATGAGTCTCTGAGGTGCACTTTTGCTGAATTCAAAATAAAGACTCGAATGAAATGAGAGTTGCCATTAAAAGGTACTTTTTTAGATCAAGTAAGCCCTGAACACAAACATGTAGCACATTTATTAAAGGGTTACCTTTTATGTGTTGTGTTTGCATAATAGATAGATTTTCCAATATTATATATATATATATATATATATATATATATATATATATATATATATATATATATATATATATATATATATATATAGATTTATTTATTTTATTTTATTTTATTTTTTTTTGGGGGGGGGGTTGCAAAGCATTTGTCAAATGACAGGCATTGTCAAGAAATCTGTACCATGGAATAAACAGGGGTAATGTGTGTGAAAAAGACTCAGCATTAAAGGACAAAATACCAGAAACATGTTAAAACATATTAAATGGAAATTCTTTATATCTCTTCAAAGATGTTTTTTTCCTTTGTTCCAGCCCCAATACCGAGCCTAAATTATGTCTGAGACCCAATGTGGCTTGCTGTTAAGAAGCCTCTCCTTAGGGCTGTGCCTGCCTGTTTGTGTCTGCAGTATGTGCTGAGCTAGTCTGTTGAAACAGCTTAATTGATACTCATTAAACAGCAGTGACAGCTTAGGTGTCCGTGATGAATGTAGAATAATTCTGTTGTACTTACAGCTTGATTAAGGAGAAGCACACAACATGTCGGTGTTGTGTAGCCTATGGCTCGGACTGCGTGCTCTTTGCAGCTACTTAAAGTGATTTCTTGTCAGCTGCGCTACCTTCAAGCCAAATTTTGCAGTTAATCTGAAGCAAAACTGAGTGAATGCAACAAACAACTTTTCAAACTCTGCTTTCTAATATAGCACTTATTTGCATGATGATTGAAAAAAGCTTTTCTCTTATTTGATTTGGATTTTAATAGATTGTGTGCAGAGTGCAACACCTACCAGTAAACTCCATCTCAAAATGTGAAATATGATGACTTTTTTGTGTTTATGCAGCGCCGCTCTGGCATTTTCATACAATAATAAAGTCAATGGATGTCAGGCAGATGAAAAATGTGCATCTTGCATTATTTCAGTTAGAAATTAGAGGCAATTGGAATTGGTTCAAAATTGACTGTCTTTGTAATGAGTGCATGACGAATGGTCTAATTTAGAGAAGAAAATGAATGCTGGGAAACCAAAAATATTATTCTGCGGCATTTTATATGCCATGATATTCCATGAAGATGAACTAATTTCACTAAATACCCCATAAAATCTTCTCATAATATTTTTTTTCACATCACCATAGTTCACACGTTGAAGATCAGGTCGCTGGGGGTTGTGGTAGATTTTCAGCTTATCACATTGATCTGATTTGCCTTTTCTGTTGTCTGTTCTTTGAGGGCTTTGGAGAAAATGCTGCATTAGAATTGTTATTAGCCACATGTTTCAAGGCCAGGGTGGCTTCTTTTAAACCGAAGCAAAAAGAACCCTCTTCTCCATTTGGAGAACACATGAAAGACGGGGGGAATTTCCGCAGGGGATGGATTTACAACTTTATCCTCACATGATTAATATTACACAGGGAGGTCTTTGTACAGGAAGCAGCATGTCTAATTATGGCCCAACTGCGTCTCGACTGAGAGCAAACACTGTGCCAGAGGCTGCCGGTGGGGAGTGCACTGCCACGTCACATGCATGGTTCATGTGGGCGTGGGGTGATGTCATCGTCACCCAGATTTCACGATGCTGAGCCCGCAACCGACTGAGCAGCGGCAGTGGTCAGGCTTTTAGTAAAGTACATCCATCTGGCGTATGGTTTCTGGCTTCCCTGAAGCGTTTTGGCGTCTCTTTTTTCATCTTTTTCAAGGTTACACTTCTCTACCAAACACATGATGATACCCCATGACCTCAGTGATGGTGTATAGTGTGTCTGCACGGTTAAGAGCAGATGCAGATTCATCACCCTCCCCACTTTTACAAGAATTTCAGGGACTCCGTGTCCTCCCACGATTGCCTGTTCGTCATATATCTCAGACCAGACATTCGAGAGGTTGCTAGCCAGGCCAGTTATAAGTCATGCTGTCTATCAAGATGGGAGCATGTTTTTCTTGATTTTCAGCTGTTACTTGTAAACCAGAACAGCATTCTTAAGATTAACTGAGTGACAGTGAGGCCTCTAAAAGCAAACTATAATCGTGCAATATGTTACAGTCATATTTTATGGCTCTTAGTGTGTAAGGCCAAGTGTTTGTGTGTGTGGGTGTGTGTAAACAGATTGGATTAAGGATCTAAGGAGCCTGCATTGGCCCTCAGGGAGTGTAGAAAATAATGGTGTTGTGTTGCTGCTGTTTTTCATTAAGGGGGTAATGATAATGTAGGTGTACACATCACAATAAAACCTGGCCGGGCCTGGTCATTGTCACGACTGTGCTTTGCATGTAAAAAGTTTTTGTTCTTAAACATCCTGTCCAGTGGCAGATTTTTTTGTGTGCAGTGACAATAAAAACAGAGCTGGGTGATGAATTAAGGATTTCCACTGCTTGAGTTCACAAAATACAACTTTTTTTTTTTCTTTTTTTTTTTTTTTAATAAAGCATGCTGAAGAAAGCAATGGAAAATTGGGTTTTGTTTGTTTTCTGGTTGATGACATCACAAGATGCACAAGATCAATAATAAATGCTATGGCAGTCATGCAACTCGAGGAGTAGCTTCTGAAGCATTTGACTTTGCTTTGACTGGCAAGAGGTTCAGGCCTAATTTTACTAATTTAAGCCTGACCTTTTCCATCTGGTTTGTTAATGCGCACTCCAGCTTGTGTCACAATAAATAGTTAAGCAATTGCTCAGTGCTATGGGACTGTATGAATGATGAACTCATTTCTTCTAAGGTATAGCAGAGATGTTCACAGATCGTGTTTCTAAGTCTCAAGTTTGTAATGACATAAATGAACATTTTCACATCGGTTGCATGCCATCTGGTCTGACTAAAACATAGATCTGTGTAAAAAAAAAACTAATACATTTACCATCTTTTTGTTTTGTAGAACTTTCAATTTCACATCTAATAAAACAGCTATATATTATTTAAAAATAATAATAATAAGGTATAATATCTGGCAAAAATATTAATGTGCATTTGTTCTCAAAGGAAACTTGGAGAAATACATTAATATTGAATCTTTGAGTGAATCAAACAGGAAGTGCTTTTATTTTGAAGAACCAGAAGTCTTTGACTATGTCTTTACAGGTAGAGACATTTTTTTTAGCTCTGAAATAACCCAAAGCTACTAATTTTAATGTTCAGCTTAGGAGGCATTTGTGTGGTTGTTATTATTATGATGCTACATTAAACAGTAAGAGCTTCTTATGAACCATTTACAGCCCATGATCCACAAACATTTCTGGTTAATAAAGGAAACACATCCGTTAACAGGCGAAAATGCACATTTCTCTCAGGGCAGCAGTTTGTGGCTGAGTTACTTCAAATGCCACTTGCTGGGATTTAATCCTATGAAATAAAAATAGAGGAACTTTAAAACTATGTCTGTGTACTTTCTGACACATGTTGTCAGGAAACATTACAGAGTGCCCATTATGTTCTGAGCCCTAGGTTACTCAGTCGTTTGAACACTTTTTTGATTCTTCCCAAGACTCAATATCTAAATCTCAAGTTCGAGTCAGATATATGTCATGTCTCAAGTCTTCAGACTTAAAGTCTAAGTCAAGTCTGAAGTCTTGAGTTTTGAAACTCAAGTGCACTTACAGTGTAAGTACCAGCCTCAAGTTCTTTGTGGTTTAAGCTGTTCTGCAGGTGTGGGCATAGAGGAGCAAACTGGTAAAATTGGGCTTGTTATGAGTCTGCCTGCCTGGCAGTGAGCAATGCAGCAGTTCTGCAAGAAACAGCATTGGGACCAAAAAATGATCTTAACTATGAAAGGCATCGAACAGACCATTAGGTTTTTAATAGCAAGTTGGGTCGAAATAATCTTTAATAATCAAATCTGGTCATTTCAGAGTGCAGTGGTTCTTTTCACAGGCAACTTCATTTTATTTTATTCTCACAATTTTCTAGATATTCAAGCAATGTTCTCATATCCTGTTCAATGTTTTGCTGAATACAGATAAACATATTTAAACAGTGACACCATTAACTAAAAAGTTAGTTGTACTAACCCAAAAGCTTTAATCATAAACTCTAGTTCCACTAATGTTAAAACACAATACCAGCATAGTGTTTAGTGGAAGCTAATGCTAAAGCCCTAAATTCAACCATGTCAATACCCACTATGTATCAGTGACACAACATGTGTTTCAACATAGTATATTGTCCTCAATAAGAACAAATTTGTTACTGCATACCTAACAGTATGGTTTGTGCTTCAGGAAGTGATTCTTTGGAATAGACCTTTCACTCATGGTTTCAGTTTTATAGTTTTTGAGTATTTCTAACTCTGTTGCTGATTTTGCCTAATTGACCACAGTAGGGCTTTAGTCAAAGCATGTAGATTTTCAATTGTTTACAGGTTGTAGTTCTTCAGCGATGCACTCTGGGTACAGAATAAACATCATTTGCTGCACTGTGTCATGGGTGGAGAACACGAGAGAAATTGATGCTGCGGCGTAAACAGTCTTCACCCACTTCAAAATAAGAGCATTAATATAAACGTTTAAATACTTAAGTTGGTAACCAAAACTTCCACACAGATGTCGAACTTTATTCAACTGAAAGTTTACAAAACAGCCAAGAAAATTAGCACTTTGGGGAAGTTACGTGTGTTTAATGTTTTCAAAATTAGCAAAAGCTCTAAATTGCTAAACAAAAAAAATTAGCTCCACTATTAGCGCATTGGTGGATTAGTGAAAGTGTACCCACCACTGTATTTAAAGGAGGGATTGGATTAAAAAGATATGAATAACAAGAAACAGAACTGGACTGACTCAAAAGAATTCAGTTCAGTTCCCTTATGCCTTTTTTTCATGTCACCGGAGGCATTTGTGTGTAAAAGCTTGTTTTTTGGAGTGTAGATTTTATTTTAATTAAATAATCATTTACAGGGAAATTGCAAATAAATTGAAAACTGACCATGACATGTTGCTCTGTGGGTGACAATCTTTATCAAAATGGTTGATGTTACAAAGAAGTCTTTCTAGTGGCTTTAAAGCAAGATTTCAATGTGTCGCTGTATTCTTTGAAGAATAGATGTTTGTCTTGAATTTGTGTGTGGGTGTGGGTGTATGTGTGTGTGTGTGTGTCTGTGTCTGCCTCCCAAATGTCAGTGATATAGAACTAACTGTCAAAATAAGTCGTGTTCAATCCAAAACCGCTTAAGGTGTCAAGGACACATTTTCCTCCCTCCCATATCCTGACAAACATTGAGTCAGCAATTGTCTGTTGTATTTTCAGTTGCGGTATCTCTCATGCTACCACCCCCCCAACCCCCAGGCCATTTGGAAGTTGGGAGAAAGTGGTCATTTTCTCTGTGGTGGTCGGAGGTCACTGTTGTTGCAGTCAGCAAAGCTATTCAGTGAGAGACAGAGTCTGTTGGGAACCTTAAAGACATTTCTGTCTGTGGGAATCGGCTCTCGCTGCCCCTCTCTTTGTGCTAAAATCTAAAAGAACCTGAATTATGTGGTATTATTTTATAGATTGTCTTTTTATCTTTTATTTGACACACCTTAAAACAAATCAGCTGTCAAATTTAAATCCTATTAAACAGTTATATATAAATCTGTTTTGTAAAATGTGCCCATTTGCATGCCCTTCCTCTCTATCTATAGCCATTTGTCCTTCTGTCAAAGTAGTTCTTGTTATATTTAGCTCGTATTCAGTCTGAATATCTACCTGTCCCTCCAACTCCCCGTCTCACTCACTGTGTCAGTGACTGACGTGTCATCTCTGTGCCGTGTTGTGTATCCGTGGTAACTGTCGCCTGGGGCCCACTCATCCCTAAAATGTAGCAGAGGTCACGTGCAGATCATTGCTTTTGCCGAAGGCCCTGACTTTAACACAGAGTGACCTGGGCAGGACGCAGCGGTGCAGTGGTTGGTCCGTGATGGATCTGGAAATAACAAAAGTACAATCTCCTCCATCATCACTACCACACTGGTGGTTTTTACTTGTGAGGGGGAACCGTTGTTTGGATAAAACTGAGAAGTAAGAGTAAGCTTATCTTGTCAGGTTTAAAGGAGTCACGGGGTTCATAGAAACCCTAGAAATTCTGCTTTGTTTTTGCACTTTTTACTTGCACAAAAAGCCATAATTAAGACAAGATTGTCAACATGGCACGTAATTGGTACCTTTAGTGGAAAAATAAAAAAAAATAGAAGACGAGGGTTAAAATAAAATATTTCAAACAGTTCCTTTCATAGTTAATGTTCATGTTTCAAAATCAAACCTTTAATTTGAGTGCAGTTATGGATTTTGGGAAAAACCCAATTATAGGAAATATATCTTTAATATTAAATAATCTGTAACACAATCATTAGCACCCCTGCTGTTCATTTTTTGTAAACCCCCTGTTATTAATTGGACCGCACATTGTCTTCTCATACAACATTTCACAAGGTAGGAGCTTGCAGATAGAGGGATCAGCAGGGAGTCCTGGGTCCTGACATCTCTTTGGACATGTCCATAGTAGAAGGTTGTTGTTATGCAGACTTAAGCTGGGCATACAATGTGCAATGTTTGGTCCATTTTGAGCCAATTTTCAACAACAATTTTGGGATCGGGCCAAATCGTGTGTCTCGCATCATGTGGTATACATAGGTAACGAGAAGTGATTAACACCTCACAACCAGCTCCCAACCTGCAATTGTATAGGGCATGAACTCTCACACTGCATATGCGCCGACACAGAAGCGGAAGTGAAAAGGGACCTTTTTTACACTTTCTGCACATTCCTCAGCACAGAATGGCAAGGATTGCCAAGGAAGCACGTTTGTTTTTGCTGAGCATTCTTTAATTTTTGGGCGAGTGTCTCCTCACTTCTGGGTTTTTCTTCTTCTTCCTCTTTGCAGTTCTGGATTCAAGAGTCCGATGTGTCACGTGCACAGGTACAGTGTGAGCATTTAGGTCGAATCCTAGCATCAGGTCGTACAGTGTGAGAACATGATTCGAGAGCTGTGAATTATTAAAACCTGCGATGTAATCGTACGCTTTGAGCTGGAACTGAATACAACTACTGAAAATATCGTGCAGTGAACTTGTAGGATTTGTTCCCTCGCTTACCGTTCCCCTTCTCTGTGTGTGCTGACAAGTCCAAGGATCTTTGTCCAGCCTTGTTTATCACAGTTCCTGTTTTAAAGTGTTAAATTGTTTCTTTGGTTGTAAAATATACGTACATTTAGGTGAGTGTGTATTTTCTTGTGGCAAAATTCTGACTGATCAAAATCAACACTTATCTGTTTTAACTGGCTGCATGTTCTCTTGTTTTTCCCATTTTGAGAGTTGAAAAGAGAATAGACATGGGTCCCATGTAACAGGGAGGGGTGACTTAATTTCTGGATGCATATCTACTTAAAAAAAAGTATAAATAAAGTTACATTTATTTTTCAAGGAATTGTTAGAGGTACAAGCACAAAGTTGTTTTAATTGATTATCAAACCTCAAGACCTTGAATATGAACTAAATAATACACTTAATATATTAAAGGTTTTTAAAGGTTTTTAAAGGAAACTAAATAGATACTGCTAAAAAAATTTTAATGTTAAAAATTGTCTTATTTGTTATGGTCAAATATATGAGTTTAGGGAGTCTTACCAGAGCTGACGAATATCGAGTTGAAGTGAATAAAGACAGACGGTGAAAACAACTGAGCTCCTCTCTAACTCGAAATCTGATTTAATTTCACTTTTTTATGGCAGGTTTTGAAACAAAACCTTGTAGTAGTAGAGGAAACAGTTTGGTCCAGGCTGGACAGATGGGAATGATGTTTACAAATCCAAAAATTAGCTAAAGATTTGGATGAAAAATATTGAGCAGTTCCTTTCTTACACTTGTATTTGCTTTTTCTGATTACAACCCAAAAGATTTTTAAAAATATTTGTTCAAGTATTGTTTGCTAAAACGTTTTACAGTTTTAACATGTGCACTTTATTGTTTGCATAGAACATTGCATTTAAAGTTAAAGGTGCACCGTGCAAAAAGTGGGAATTCAGTTTTCCCCGCTAAAAGTCAGAACTTAAATTATTAGGTTATTGATTAAATCTAAGATTATGCTGGTAGTTGTGAATTCCGAATTTAAAGAAATGTTATTTAACTAATTTCTAAAGAAAAGAGAAATAATTATTAAAACAGGCAAAATCTATGGGCAAAGCAGACGTCCTTGCTTCTTTACATTCTTTCCATGTTTTATATTCACAGTCAGAATGGTTTAGTTTGAAAATGGAAAATATTTCAATTATAACAGATGTGAGCAGTTCACAGTGAGATTCTTTATCTGCCTTAGAGTAGATATGCTTTAATTACATTTTCTGTTTTTATGATATTTTATCAATCATACTGGGGAAAAAAGCTGAATGACTGTTTTTGTCTGAATTTAATCACCTGAATATTTCAGGTTTTTGGATGTAATGTCACAGACTTGTAAGAAGATTGGTTGAAAACTAAGCTTGAAGTGGCAACGTCGATAACTGATTTTCTCTCGGGATGGAAAGAGCCTCCGGTGTCCATGTAAAAGTAACCTTTGTTAGACTTGCTCTCTATAATTCAGTAATGTGCTTATGGGTGTTCTCACATCCTGACATAAATAAATACATAAAAGTTTTGTTACCTGCTTGGACTCCAACATTTTTTGCTTGTGACTATATTTAAATATGCAAATCATAAGCTCATTTGCATATTTTGCAACATGACTTGTCCTTTTCCTCCCTGCAGAGCAGTTCCTTGTGCTTTCCCCGTTGTGCAGATTGCTCTAATCCCTATCTGGGTGTCCTCCTCTCCCTCTGTGAATAAGTTCTGGATGTGTGAGGGATGAGTTTTAACCCACTTTAAGGAGGGGGACATCCTGACTCTCCAGCCCCCGTTCTGTGAATCTTCGGCCGCTGGCTCACTGTGTCTAACCAGTTTAATTTTTCTTAAGCCTTGCCTGCTCCATTCCTACACACCACAGTGAGGCGAGTAGCACTTGCTAGAGTGCCATATGAGTATTTACGAAGTGTGATAGCGGCATTTATCTCTGCATTCAGAGATTTAAGCCAGAAAGTGCCACACTAGTGCATGTGTGAGAGTTTTACTGGTGTACTTTTATGATATCCCCTTGACACCTTAAATTAAAATGTTTGTCACGTCCAACCATATATCTATTTTATAAACACCATGCTTCTGTGTTTTATTAAGATTTTATGTGGCAGACCAACTCAAATTAGTGCAGAATTGTAAAGTAGAGGAAAAAGAATACATGATTTTTAGTTTTTTTATTTATAAGTAAATATCTGAAAAGTGTGTTTGAATTTGTATTCAGCCCCTCCGAGTCAATACCTTGTAGAACCACCGTTTGCTCCAATTACTGCTGCAAGTCTTTTAGGGTATGCCTTTACCAGATTTGCACATCTGAACCCAGATACTTTTGTATTTGCAAAATAATGGAGATTGCGTCAGGATGGATTGGGAGCATCTGTAAACGTTTTTCAAATTTTCAAGTCTTCTCAATTTGATTTAAATCTAGACTTTGACAGAATCTTGCTTTTTTGCCTTGGCTGTATATTTAACGGCATCATCCTGCTGGAGGGTGAATCTCTGCCCAGTCTCATGTCTTTTACAGCCTCTAACAGGACATCTTTCAGGATTGTCCTGTATTTTTCATGGTCTGTTGGACTCTCTCTGTGGTTATTTTTGCTAATTTCCTTCATTGTTTCAGCTTTCTGCCCTCCCATAGCTGTTTCTCATTCGCACATTAACTCACCTGTGTAACATTCCAGTAATCACCCTCCCCTAGCATAAACAGTTCTCAGTTTGGTCAGTCAGTGTCAGATCCCTCATTGTTGTCACCAGTTTGTCCTGTCCCCTATTAATTAAAATCTTCATTCCTCATTCCTCATATATGAATTTAGGCCCAAAACAACACAAATTCCTGAGAGTACTTAGCTCCAACTATTTTTCTTCACTTCTCTTCCTGCTTCCCTGCTGGAGAAAAACACCTCCACAGCATAATGCTGCTGCCACCATGTTTCACAGTGTGGATGGTGAGTCCACTTGTGTGTTCTATACACACTGATGGTGACTAGGCTACAGGCTGACTGGATTTTGTTGCAAATAAATAGCACACATTATCGGTCTATCACATAACATCTAAATGAAATCAATTGAAAACTGAGGTTGTACCTTATCACAATGTAAAAAAGTTTAAGGATGATAAATACCTTTGTGAGGCTCTGCAGATGATAATTTTTAGGATCATATAGTTCAAAAGTATATTTTTAGGACAGCCATAGTGTTATTTCTCTGCAATAAATTGTAGCTAAAAAGCCTTTTGTCCATTCAGCCTCTATCCACACATGCTTTTGTTTATGTGTCCTTTCAGTTCACCCACCCCCCTTTGTGTTTGTCTGCTGTTTGCATGTGTTTCCTACATGCTCTGTGGCAGCCCTCCCACCCTGGCAGGGACCCAGCTGAAAAGTTCCGGTACTGTCCAGACGCATCCTTTAGGGACCTCATCAGCCCCTGAATTTCCTTCCCCTCACGCCTGAGGGTATCCATATTCATTTCCTCCTCTGATTTGGGGAAAATGATGAAAGGCCGGCTTTTCTCCCCACCTCCAATCTCTTATATCCTGCCAAGGTTGCCTGCATTTCAATGCGACGTAAATCTGCAAAGATGCAGTCCCATTTGGTCATGACCAGCTCCAAGTCGTTAGCATCATGACGTGTAAATTAAAAAAATCCCAAGGTCGGTGATATAATACATCACTGTAAGACTTTTTCAAGTGGATCCCTGTTTACTGCAGTGTGTGTGTGTGTGTGTGTGTGTGTGTGTGTGTGTGTGTGTGTGTGTGTGTGTTTGAACAAACTCATTAAATGACTGGAATTCCACTGTCGTCTGTATTTACCTCCTGCAGAGTGCTTCCTCTGGCCTTTTTCTTGAAAGATAAATATCACATCCCCTGTCAAGTTATGGGGGCTTGATGAAATTATGGAGATAGCTGCACTGGTTTGAAATAAACCTGTGATTACACTGGTGGGTGGGTATTTACTCTTAACCGGAGACGGGAAATGAATGTTAATGAAAACAACAGTCACGTACAGTAATAACCCAGCTCTGTAATTATTGGCATGCTTTGATGACGCCATATGTAGTCCCCACACACACACACACACACACACACACACACACACACACACACACACACACACACACACACACACATTCGCACAGGGTGCCTACTTAACTAAACCTGTGGTAGACTGGCAGGATCCTGCCTCCTTCAGGGTGGAGACGCCCGGCCCAGCGTAGGAGACGACTCCCCGTTGCCGAGACGACGCCAAACACACATGTACACAAAGGGAAAAGCCCCACTGTAATAGAGAGAGGATCTTCTCTACCTTTGGCTGGATAAGGAGAGGTGGCATTCTGCATAGAGGAATGTTCTCCTGGCCACAGCTGAAAGGCAATCCCACGCTGATCTTTATTCATGGCCCTGCATTTGTTTCTGTGCACATGAAAAGTTTTTAACAAAATCATAGCAGAAGTAACAGCTGAAAAACTGCACCAAACAGGAGCCGCAGTGATTGCACGGTAATAAATTATGCATCACGGAACGGTCCATTTTGTGTTTCTTTTTTTGTTAGGTTAAAAGTCTGAAATCTGAAAACACACTGAGGTGGTGATCTGGACAACTTTATATCAGATACTCGCTTTCCCATCTCATTCTGACGGCTCCCTCTTGATCACTGCGCTTGATGGTTTTTCACCCATGAATTTAAAGAGCTCAGAACTTGGTCTGCATTGTTCTGTGTTAAATCTGGGCCACGTCTGATAGCAGAATTATCCCCCCGTAAAGTAAGCATGTGGGTACTCATGCTGCTGTCTGTCATCTGACGTCCGCAAGCTGCAAAGTAGCTCAATGCTGTCACTGTCAGATAGGTCTCCATTTTTTTATTTTTTTAATTGTGCAGCTTAAACTCCACACAGAGAGAGTGGGCATATATCACTCTGACCCAAGCACGCTTTTCCTGCTGACGATTGCAGCAAAGTAGTTTGCGTAGCCAGCAGCCAGCGCCTCTCGAGCCCCAGAGTGCAGGTTATATTTTGATGGGCACTGTGTCCTCTGTGCATTTATGTAATGCAATTTGTGAAAATGAATACAGTTCATGTATCTGCAGAGGATGAGTGTTAGTGAGAATTACAACTGTAACGTTTTTCCCTTTGCCAGACCAACAGTTTATAGTCTTACTACTCTTTCCATGAAACCTTGCTGCAGATGGATACAAATCTGGGTCTTGCAGGTTCTTGTGTTAGGCTTAGGCAACTTTGTGTTAGACCATCTGGAAAATAAAGACTTTAAAGAGGGCAAGTAAAACTTAAACTCGGTGATGGGACAAGGTCCAGTTAATTGTAAACAGCTGGAGGTGATATCACCTCTCAGACTGTAGAAAAAAAGGGGGCAAAGTGTCCTTCAGGAGAGCTTCTGGATTAAAAGAAAACTAAAGTCCAGTCTGTCTTCCTAAGGAAAACATAACTTGTCTAATTTAGCATTAAACTGACTGTTCTCAAGCAACAGCTGTTTATTTTTAAGTCATGCATTGCAGGATAAAAAATATCTCAACTAAAAAATAAAAATGGACTGATTAGAACTTTGAGGCCGATTTATGATCCCTGATTTTTGCAGATTACGGTTTGGGCTAATTCTGATATCTCTTTAAAACTACAACAGAAAGATGTAAGAATAACCTGTGAAAAGGCAGTTGTTTTGAAACACGGTGTTACCAGTGTGAAACAAAGACAAAATGATTTGGACTAAACACTTACAGTTGTTAGCAACCTATCTTAGCATTAGCTACATTTGCATTACTAAAACTGCAGCTTCTGCATGTATTTCTTAGTGTCTGATTCATTACCTTAACTGAGATTATGAAAACACTGAAAATATTTTTCAGCATTTTCCATAACAAGCCTAAGGAATAACACAGAACACTTTACTGCATTTTGACCGGCCTTCGTGTTATCAACTGGAAGTCTTGCTCTCTTACACTGCTGTTGAACCATAGAAAATACAGTTTTCTTCACATTTTAGGCTTGTAGTTCATTTTTACTCCCAGAACTGATACTGAAACTAGTTAACTTCTTTACTCAGGAATAACATCTACACCAGTGTTATTGTCAGCGGGACATAGTTGCACCTGTTCAATTGGTGCATTAATCAATTGGAAAAATACCTGATTTTAGGACTTCCACCAGTCAGAGTCAATAAAGTTGATGATTGACCAGTTGCAGCAATGAGCCCAGTTCTTGATGCATGTCTGTTCAAAAGTTAAAAGGTTTTTACACACAAAAGTATCAGACGTAAGCTGCGTGTCCATTAACCTTGAAATTGCACAAATTAAAATTACGACAATAAGTTCACTTAATGGAAATAAACCATTTTCGAAAAAATTCTCATTTTTCAAGAAAGTTTTGGATGAGGTGGGTTTTTTTGACTGTATTGAAATTGGTTTATTTCGTGAAGTGGCAATGGAAACATTTTTTTTTTTTTTTGAGTCATATGATTAAGAACTAGATGTTGCTACTGGCGCAAACCACGACATGACAACAGGAAGTAGTTGGAGGATCATGGCACGGCATGTTTTTTAATGACGCATCGTGTGAGCAAGCTTATTCATGTGTGATTTTATTTTAATTTCTTATTTATTGGAAACATCACAATTGTGAAATTGTGTTTTTCGACATTAGCAGAAAATCAACAAAGATTTGTGCACCTTTGTAACTGGAAACGCAGCTATAGCTAACTGCAGACAAGGGCTAAGGGCAGCGCCTCCCAAGATGGCTGCAGCCTCAGACACGTGTCTCCTCGGACAAACTGTACTGAAATGTAATTTCCCCCCTGGGGGACTAATAAAGGTATTCTTCTTCTTCTTCTCTTCTACCTCAGCATAAAAAAACAGCATATTATGCAAAACTAGTTGGTATTAATTTTGGCATAAATGTGCAAAAAGTTAAATAGAGGAATGAAAACTAATTTAAAATGATTAATTTTGCTCAACCTATCCAGAATATTACTTCACATTACTTCATTCTTGATCTGTCCAAGGTTGTGGGTTGGAGTTCTGTTCCTGTGTATGCCTGCCTGGGTGATGTGCAGCTTTCAGTGTTGTGACCCGGCACCATCTTGTGTCCCTAGGGACAGCAGCATGCGGTTCAGTGGCAGCACACCCCACCAGCTGCCTGCAGAGGAGGGGGTGGGCGGGTTGAGGGAGGGGAGAGGTGTCGGGCCCGACCTGTCACAGATTTGGGTCTTTGAGTTACTGACCCTGTTCGATAAAGCCCTCTGACTGACGCCGGCGTAATTCAGCCTAAAACTTTGGACTGTCAACGCAATGAGCCAACTGTCCTCGCTGAATATATGGGCGCAATTTTCGAAATAGGTTTTGTAGTGATCCTTTGGAGAGGAGGGCGAGAAAGCAATATTACTGACTTTATCAGTGCAGCTGAGCAGCATCTAGCACTTCTGTATCTCTCTATTCCTCCACCGTAGAGCAGTGAGGGATCACAGTACACACAAGCATAGCATTGTGGGTATTACTGAAACAAAAAAAAAAAAAAATAAATAAATAAAAATAAAGGAGTCCAGCTCCTAAATGAGTACAAGAAAATATGTCATTATTACTGTAATGCTGCATTACCCACTCTCTTATCTTCCAGCGTACATGTTTCCTTCCCTCTGCTTGGATTTTACATCCACTTTAGTAGCATCATCAATATGTAGTTTCTCATTTTGTAAATGAATCTTGTGTAGTGGCTATCTGTGTGTTGTGTGTGGGTAATTTACTCTGAATTAGTATTCATGTGTAGTTTCTCATGTTGCCATTAAGGCCTCTCTTTACTGGTTTTTGCTCCTCAGGTAATATCTAATGTGTAATTTAAGGAAATCAAACTTTTTCAATCTAATCTATTTCCTTCTCAGTGATTATCTCTGTATTCGTCCTACTGTGACAGTTATAGCTCAAAATTAGTGGGAAAGAAACACAGTGAATGTCGCTCAGTAATGGGACTTTTTAAAGCAGCAGGCAAAATAATGACTCATTCTGTCTATAAACGGCACCTTTAATCCCATTTGATTTTTTTTTTTTTTTTTTACACTGGTGCTGCATTTGTTTTGCACTTTGCCAGCTTAATATGAAGAACTCATTGTTGAAGGCTTTTTTATTTCATGTGTAGAGACTGAATCTAAACCTGTAAGAATTAAATGTACTGAGCCCTGCTATAATGCCATCCCATAAAATTGATTTTGACCCAGCCTTTTGGAACAAAAGGAACACTGTTGCGTTGCCATCCACAGCTGATGCCACTCCCTCTTTGGCTCATGCTGAATACTCTCCTTTAATCGTGGGATGGGTGGTAGCTGGCTGGAAATTAAAAAAAGGAGAGCTTTATTTAGTTGGTTGAGGAGCAGTGGGCAGAGCGAGGATGGGGTTTCTGTGACTGGCACCGATCAATCACGCTGTGAGAGGAAGTTAATGAAGCAGGCTATGCTTTATTAAAGGGTTAGCAGGAAAAAGATTACAGCAGGGTCTCTGTTTCCCAGAAGCTCCAGGAAGAGGGCACCCCTAATGGTTAGAGGGCCAGCCATAAAGCAATCAAGGTGTTTACTCTTAGCTGACTCTTATTATGTGACCCAGTTGTGAATTAACAGTCTGTCTTGTTGAGGAAGTTAAACATTCAGCACCCTCCACTCTTATTCCTATTTGAGGACATTTATTCAGTGTGGAAAGAAAACTCCGATATATATATATATATATATATATATATATATATATATATATATATATATATATATATATATATATATATATATATATATTTTATTTTATTTTTTTTTTTTACAAATTCACTGGAAACACAATTACTGCCACCCTATAAAAAATGTTACTTAAGAAATTTTTAATCCATCATTTTATGTTTCCCTTTGGGATGGCATGGAACAGAAGCCGTTTTCTATTAACTCCTCTTCAAAATAGGAAAGAATAGAAAACATCCCATTCAAACAAATCGGATTTGTGTTAAGCTTCATAAGTCAGAAAAAGGCTACAAGAAAGGAAATTGAGTGAAACAAAGCATGAATATATGAGAAAGCACCTCATGGTTACTGTTGGGTTAGGTATGATGGAGGCTCTGTGATGCTGTGGGCCTATTTCTCTTCCAAAGGCCATGTTGGAGTGCAAAGCATCATGGCATCTTAAAAATGTGGTTGCCTCCCAAATAATCTAAAACAAGTTTATCATTAGGTCTTTAGAAATCATAATGATCCAAAAGGGATTAAACTTGGACCTGTTCATGTATTTGAATATGCTTATTCTGTGTGGGGAAAAAATATATTTGTTTTTTCACAAAATGGCTAAAGAAACAGTTATTGGCACTCCTAACAAGATTATTAGGGATGTCAATAACTATAGCTTGACCACAGCACAGCACTTTGGTGCAGCCGCTGTTGTTACAAAGTGCTAGATAAATAAAACTGACATTGGCATTGGCAAATGTAAAGGAGGCATTTTTGATTAGACCGTTAGGATTATCCCTTGACTTTCTGTTTACCTATGTTGTAAATATGAGACGACACGCAGGTCCATTACTTTCAGCTACTCTTCAAAATGGGAAAGAACACAGAACATTATATTCAAGTAAGTTAGATGTATGTTGACCTTCTTGTATCAGAAAGTAGTTGCAAGAAAGAAACTTGAGTGAAACTAAAAATGAATATATGGAAAAACACCTAAGGGCTACTGTTAAGTTTAGTGGAGGTTGTATAATGCTGTGGGCCTGTTTCACTTAAAAAAGGTGTTGGAAACTGCTTTACAATGCATGGCATCACAAACCTGGTGGCCTCTGGCAGAAATACTAAAAATGGGTCATCACTGGGTGATTCATGATGACAATACTTCAAACTAAATGGCCAAATTAACACAGAAACAGCTCAACAGACACAAACTCAGCCTTCCTCCATGGAGATTAGAGTGCCTAGACCTAAATCTTTTAGAAAACTTTAAGGGTGAGCTGAAAAGAAGCATAAGAGATGACCTGGACTTCAGACAATTTCAGAAGATTGTGCAAAGATCTTCTCTTGTGAAATGTTATTGGAGAAAACTAAATGTTGTCCTATTAGCAAAAGAGTACAGACATAATATCAATAGCAAGAATACAAATGGGTGAATGAAAAATGATTATTTCTTAACATAGAACTTTTCCCCCCAATGAATAAACGTCCTCAAATTTAACATTTGATTTTTAAAAATTTTGCTACCCCAATAAAAGTTTCATATCTTAAAGCGCATAAAGCTTTTTATAAATTTCTATCAGAGGTTTCAATAAATGTTGAGGGGGCTGTTACTTCTTTAAAACAAAAGCTCAACTTTTCAGGATTAAACTCAGACAACTGTGCTGCGGTCAGACAGATGCAAGCCGTAGATGGTTTGCCGTTTCACAGTGTGCGACCTCTGCGCCTCTGCCATTGTTTTGGCATGTGAAAACACAATCCTGATTTAATGCAAACACCCATCGGATGAAGTCAGTAAAATAACCTTATTCTGAGGAAATATGAGCACAATGAAACCGTGGCACTCTCTCAGATAGTTTGAAAGACAAATGAGTAGCAGGGGAGTGAAAAATGCAAAGCAGATGTTTTTCTCACCGTTTTTAATGGCAGCGAGACATTACTGATGCCATTAGAGACCTTTTATGGCTTCTTTTAATCCCCTGGCCTGCCTGAGGAAAAAACCCCTGGTGGTGCAAAGTAGCCTCTTTTACTTCAGAACGACAATTTGAACCTATTTCCAAACCACTTCCCTAATCTGCCACGGGATCGTACATGGCTTCCTCTGTAATTATTGTGCTCTGAAATCAAAGGTAAAGAGGCAGTGAAATGCATCTCTTAAGTAAACATATGTAGCTCCTCACGCAGGGCAAAAGCATCCCAAATACTGTCGCTCAAGAAAGAGTTTGTGTTCTGCTTGCTTTGACTTATTTTGATCATTTAGTTCATCTTTTCAACACGGTGGTTTGCATTTGCTTTGACGGACGCTGTCTGCTCTGTGCATCAGTCCCAACCTGTAAAACTCAGAGGAGCACTTCTAGGGGTCTGGTTAGGGGCTAAAAATGAGGAGATGAACTTTATGGCTCCATCTTACAGTCCAGCCATCAGTATATCAACGGAATCGCACGGTTTTGAGTGCGTTTGTGTGTGTGTGTGAACACTCAACCCATAAATATCCCCCCTACTCCACCCGACACTCGTGCTCACCGCCCCAAAGGGGCCTCTCTGATGGTGATGGCGAAAGGATGTTGCTGTCTGGGTGATTGAGTGCTGCTGGTCCTGGCCCTGGGCACATCCCCGTGCTCTGAGCCCAAGTGGGAGGCCTGCCGCTGAGCACTGGCCTGGAGGGACTAGCCTGGAGGCGAGCATCAGCAAGATGTGTCCCTCCGTCTGTTTCTAACAGAGGGACACTGACTGCAGTCACATCAGAGCAGGCTGCAGAAAGCCTTTAATTTGTTGAGATGTCTAATACAGACTATACGTTCTGTCTGTGTGTACTCAGCCTATTTGAACTTGCGCCTCATCTCTTCAAGTCATTGTCACCCTCATCAGTCAGAAATCTGAAATAATCAAGGCGCAGTAATTAGCCTCGCTTGCTGCATTGTAATTGGGGGCAGAAAAAGGTTGCTCAATCTATATTTTTCCCCCCCTGTTTGGTAATTGCAGACTTTAATTTGCCCTCTGTGTAATTTCTTTTTTTCTTCATCCTCCTAAGCTTTTTTCCCAGAGATGCTGGTGTTATTTTAATGCTGTGCCTTTCATCAGTCACCAGAAGCTGCAGGCTTTTGAGAGAGGGGAGAGTTCACTTTGGAAACCCACTGTCCTATTCCCTTTTTGGGCTTGGGTGCCGTCAGCCCCGTCCCACCGCCTCCACCAAAAGATCCTTGACACTGTCCAGGTCCGTCCTACTTGGCAAGAGGGAGAGCTAGAGAGAAAGGCAGAGTTTATTTCCTGTTCTTGTGAATCATATATCAGTACAATTCCCCTCTGTGCTGTTTGGCAACGACGGAATGACGGGTGTCATTTATCATACGGACTGAAAGAGGCTGTGGGAAAAGGGATTTGAATTCTTCTGGAAGTGTGTGGACTCTCCTTAGCGGTGAATCATTAAACGGAGGAGTTTTTTCAACGGGGAGATGAGTAACTCCTCGCCACGCCGCTTTGTTCTGCCGTCTCGCTGGCTGGATCAGTCATTAAACATCTCAAAAATAAGATTTACCCCACGAACTGTGAAGGAACGTGGCATTTTCCCTCATTATTAGGGATTGTGTCCTGAGAAATTCATTAGGATGTTCCTCTGATTTCGGCTTGATGCAGATCCCTGCTTACTCTTTGTGTGAATTATGTCTAAGTTAATTTAAATTTACAAATGTTATTAGGGCTTCTTTTGTCAGCTTCTTGTTATCATTTTTTTTTTGTTCGTCAGTATATGTTTTTTTTTTTTTCTTTCTTTAAAAGGAAAGTTCAGGATTTCTGAAGTGAAATTATGTTAAAAACGTATAACAAATATCTTAGTTTCAATAGTTAGTTTAAGCTAGCCATGGGCCATTTACACTACCAAAGAGTGAAAAGGTTATGATTTTAAAACCACTCAAACTTTCTGTCTTTAAGGTTGGTTTAAAGGACTTTAAACAGGCTGTAAAAAATGTTAAAGTTATGAAACGAGAGACACTGAACATTGTCAGTGACTAAACATTAACTACAAATAATGCTACCATTAGCGTCTGTTTCCTACCTTCCTGTCTCCATTTCCTATTGAATATTTCAGATTTTTAAATGAGACTGAACTACATTTTATCATCTTTAGTTAAAAAAAACTTAGATTCTTCAAATCAAAACTGGAGAATTCTGCACAGAACAGAGAAACACTGTTTGAGATTTTTGAAGGATTTATTCTGTTTCTAAAAAATGAAAGTTCTTCTGTGCAATTAGGGTCACCTTAGAAGACAGGAATTAAAAAGTAATATATGGACTATTCAAATCAAAGCAGATTTAAAAAAAAAAAAAAAAAAAAAAACTGTTTGGGATTTCTGTATGGTCTCATGAGCTGAAAATATCATCACACTCTGAGTCAGCTGGTTTGCATTGGATGGTAATTTACACAGAAACTGATGATTTGGAGGTGGCGTTCCACCAATGATCTTCCTGTGTGAAACACATATTGAAAAGAGAACATATAAAGTGCTTCCGGCCAGAGTAATTTCCTGCCAGAAAAGTTAAAAAAAAAAGGTACAATAAGTGTATTCATTTTTACACTGCCCTACTTCTCTATTCGGTAAATACTCTGATGTTTTACATGTTCTATTCTCACTAAACAGTTTGAAAGACATAGCATCTTTGTCATAGTTACCAATTATTCCTATATCATCTAAAGGTAATGTAAATTGCTTATATAAATGTTATATTTTACTTTGACTTGTTGTGTAAGCTCCTTAGTGGACCTTAACATAAGAACCGAACAAGATTTTATAAAGTGATCTAAACAACTAAATAGACAAAAAAGCAACATAACAAAATTTACAGTTCTAAACATATTTAGGGGTTTTCCACTCACTTTTGTCTCTCCCACAATGTAATACCTTTCAAATCAGGAAGTGACATATTTTAGCTTTTTTAGCAACTTTTTAGACAGCTAATAGACAGCTTCTTTACTAAGGAGTTGGAAAGAGTGCAATAAGGAAGATTATTGGTGGCATTGGTGGCCCTTTTGCCTTTTAAATTTGAATTCCTTTAAATCAAGGCTAAAACCCCAGCTGTTTAAATCTGTCTTTGATTTGTAAAAAACTGAACTATATTTGCTTGATGAGCCGTATGATTTTGATGCATTGATATTTGCTCAATGATTTTGATGATTTGCTGTATACTTGATTGATATTTTTATGATGTGAAGCACTTTGTGAAGTGCTTCACATCATTTCAGCAGCAAGACTTCCTTGCTGCTGAAATGTGCTATACAAATAAACTTGACTTAAATTTTTAAATCGACTTCTTTGTATATTACTGTTTAAGACACACATTAAAATGGTTTATATGGTCACACACCTAAATTATGTTTAAGATTTGAGTTGTTTAAGGACAGCAGAAGTCTGCTTTGGTCTTTGCCCTTCTCTGACTAGTCGTTACCTTCGGCCTCTGGCTACACTTAATTTGGGATTATACCAAATGAAGATCCCAAGATATTATCAGCTGCTGTTATATTAACTGCTTACAGTCTTATAATAGAACCTCCGTTCAAAAATCCTGAACTATCCCTTTAAGGTCAGGCTTTATAAACATTTTGTGCTCCTTTAGATTTTTCTCTTCACTTGTCAGGGACGGTTACCACTTCCTACATTTGGAGCTGGGTGATCAAAGAAAACGACTTTTGATAAGGCTGTCACCAGCTCCTCAGCTGCACCAGGCAGAAATAAACGTGTCAAGCTTTAACTTATCCTCCGCAAAACATACTCCTAACCCCTGCTGCTCTAATTGAGAGTAACTTTGAGAAACCTGTGAACACACATGCAAAGCATAGTAGATCATAAATCAGGCTTCTATAGACAGCCCCACCCTGCCCAGAGCCTCCCCAGTGGAGCTACTGGTTTCCATGAGCTGGCTGGAAGTCAGCCTTCTCTTTATGATATTTTTGTACTCTTTCTCTTTTTCATCTGAAAGTGAGGTGAAGTTCTCATCGAAAGGAATGTGTCAATAAGGTATTGTGTAGAGAAATGGTGTGTTTAAGCTGTCAAGAACCGTTAGCTGTCTCTCATGTGTGGATCACAAAGTTAAACGTGCTGTCAGCAAGTCATGGCTAGAAATAGATGTGTTGAGGGTTAGCCGGAGAAACACCACCACCCCCTGCTGCCCAGTAGACTCTGGAGCGATCAAACAACATGAGCATGGATCAAATCCAAGCAGAGAGGTGTAATGAAGCACATTTTCAGGTTCCAAGGTGTTGGAATGTGCCATGAAACAAAGTCAATCCTTTGCCTTCTCTTTTAGTGCATTATTACATGCCCTGATGTTGACAGGGGTTGGTAAAATTTTGCTTTTATGTGTCATATTCACCACAGAGGTTAGGGCAGCCTTCCCTCCTTTCAGAGTGAAAACTTGATGCTTCCTGAACCTGAGCTCTGAGTGTGCAACCTCTCTTTTAGCCAAAGACTGGACTGGTAGCGCGACATGTTACCCTGCCGTCGCTTGCTAAAGGAGAGCACGGATGCCCCTGAGGTAAATGAAAACATTTGGTTCTTGCCAGACCTGCTCACATCTCCGCTGGGCCACATGAGCTGGCAGGTGACGCGTGTACTGAGGAGAATCGGAGACCACAGCGGTGGCCTACTTCTTTTCTTCCACACAGGCCGCTCAGGCCACAACCCACAAACACTGCATGAACATGTTCTTTTTCTCAAACGAAGCTGACAAAGGCTGACCTGCATCTGAGTGAATTGCAGCCCTTTTATATTTATGGTTCTGTTTTCATTCTCAGACTGTGATACTTTGCTGCTAGTTTAGTTTTCAGCTTAGCGGTATAAACTTCATATAATAGAATAAAACATAAGTGTTCACTCAGTGGCAGTGTGTCCCCTCTTTTGGTTCAGTGATTGTCAGGAATAGGCTTGACACCGGGTCACCATCTCAAATATAAACATCTGCAATTACCAGACAATCCACATTCAGGTCCCATGGGGAAGTATGATTGCAATTAAAATCACAGGGCAAATGTTAATTAAGTAAACTATTTGAATGTGGAAACAGTGATGGCTTTTAATGTTTTACTTTTAACCTTGTGCTTTTCTTCTTTGGTTTGTACTTGCGTAAAATCATGTTTTTTCATTTTTGTCTTCTATTTTTAAAATCTTAAGGTTAACTTAGACAAAAAAAGCATGTGTTGTTACTCAGAGTGCTTTGCATAAATGTTCGTGATTTTATTCACATTTTGTGAGTTCCCTCAGAACGACAGAAAGTAGTGGAGGGAAATTAATTTTTTACAAATAAAAATCTGAGAAGTTTTTTTTCAACCCCCTCAGGAGAAGCCTATGACAAGTATTCCTCCAGAATCACCCTGTACAGTGGTCCCCCATCATTCACAGTTCAGCCTTTGTGGATTCACCTATTCACAGATTTTTCGGTGTAATGCAACTCCTATTTATTTGCACAAAACCTGCCTGTTCACAGATATTTTCATAGAACATATCAATAATGTTTTAAAGAAAATGCACCTTGTGAAGCTGAAATACCTAGGCACAATGCAACTTGACACGCTATTGGCCATCGTTTGCAAAGCAGCCAATTCAGGAGCAATATTTATTTTCCTTGGTGCTGATTGGCTGTATCCCAAGAACAGAAATAAGGAAGAGTGTAAATATTCACTTCTGTAGTAGTGCTAAGAAGGTTTCTGCTGTGTATATCAATGCATATTGAGGTATACTTGTTGTTTGAACAAATAAAGTAGGCAGGTATAAGTATTTTTAAAGGGGGTCTCAAAATCTTTGTGGCTTTTATCTATTTGCAGGTAGCAATGATCCCTAACCCTGACGAATCTTTTCCCATTAACTTCTACCAGCATCTATATTCCTGCTGAAGAAATCATCCCCATAACATGATGCTGCTGCCACCATAGCAAAATATTTTGCATGTAGGCCAAAAAGATAATTGTTTCTTTAGGTCTAACCAGAGCACCGTATGTCTGATATAACAGTACAATGGCTTTCTTTTTGTCATGCTTCCATGAGAGCCATATTAGTAGATAACTGTCTTGTCAACCTGAAGTGTGGATCTTTGCAGCTCCTCCAGAGCTACCATAGATCTTGGTTCTGATCAATGGTCTCCTTGCCTGTCCTGTTGGTTTAGGCAGATGGCCATGTCTAGGTAGACTTGGTACTGTATCCGATTTTTGAGTTATAGATTGAGCTGTGGTCCATGGGATGTTTAAAACTTGGAATATTTTTTATTACCCTTGCCCTGCTTCAAGGTAATTGGTTAGACTGGAGTTTATTTAGGGTTTTCAGAGTAAATGGGGCTGAATACAAATGTAATATACACTTTTCATTTTTGTAAAAAAAAAAAAATCTGAATCCATGAATCCTACCTTGTGTTAGTCCATCAAATATCCAAGAAAAATACATACGTTTGTGATTGTAATATCACAAAACGTGAAAAGGTTTAAAGGGTATGAATACTTTGGCAGAACATTGTAGTTGTGAGCTATTTGGTGAATGTAAGGATGCTCTCCAGTTGACTGGATAAGACTGTAGTTCACTGGGTTATTAAATCAGAGGGAATAACAGGCCAAGTTCTGGCCATTCTGGTGATTGATGAGCCGAGCTTTATTTGCTGAGGCGGTGTGTTTGTTCCCGTGTAATTGTCTACCAGATGGCTTAGCTAACTGTTCTTAAATGCCTTCAGACCTGCAGGGGTCTTGGGTCTTAACATTCTCCTTGCTAATGACATTATGCCTGCAAACATTGAACTGTTTTTTTTCCTTATACTTTTCTGATCTCTAATGTTCAGGATCAAAACGGCTGCACAAGGCATTTATCCCCAATTATTTCCTCTGTACGATTCTGCTTTTAATTTGTCCAAAGGAGATGTTTTGAAGTCGCTCTGTTGGTAAACTCCTTCTGTGAAAATGAGCCCTCTCAAATTTTTAGAGGAGATGAGAGAGAGAGAGAGAGAGAGAGAGAGAGAGAGAGAGAGAGAGAGAGAGAGAGAGAGAGAGAGAGAGAGAGAGAGGGAGAGGAGGAGGAGGAGAAGGAGGAGGGAGGACTGCATGCTACCTGTGAGGAGTCAGATTGGAGGGGAAAATGGATCTAGGTGGCAGCGCGAGTCATCAATCACACCCCTCAAGGGGAGCTGCAGCTAAAGCTGCTCTGAAGTGCTATCTGTCAGCTGCTCCGATCCAGCTGGGGGGTTGGGGGAGAGCACCAGAGAGGGGGCCGTATCGCCACCCATCAGCTCACTCCGGCACACAACTGCCATGTAAACATGTGCAGGTGCTTCTGTCAAAATAAGCCTCGTTCCAGTTCACAAATGATCAGTCCGCTTTCTCTTCCCAGCGATCTTCGTTCTTGGGAAAAATCTCTCCACATGCTGCACTTCCTGTAATAGATTTTGGATTGCTACCACTTGTGGGAGAGCGTGCTGTGTTTTTCCGCCGTCCCTCCCATTGCAGCCCCCTGAATAAAGCCACCAAGTGCTTCTCCGCCGACGTCGGGCCTCATATGTCGATACCTCTCAAGATTGATAGTTGTTCTGCATGCTTATTGATTCGGCACAGGCACAGAGATATAAGTATCATTTGTCATTTCTGGAATTATTTGGAGTCCTAGTTAAAACCCAGTGTGGGGGAGGTTGGAGATAGCTGTGCCCCTGGGGGGGAAACGGGGAGGGTTTGATGGGGGAGTAGCGACTTGTCTTGGCTTTGATGAACGACCGCATGGGTTTTTGGTTTTTTACTCCGAGCGCAGGGGCCCTTTAGCTGCTATTTGCTTTCACCATGGTCCAAGAAAAACAATGCGATGGGTCCAAGGACTGAGCTGCATCGTCCTGTCATGGAGTGCAACGCAGCAAGCAGGGTGGTCTGAGCAGAAGAGTCAGGAGGAGGGTGGGCCTTGGACACTACGAGCTGCTCTTACAGAAGACCCAGCAGGGTTTGAAGGCGCTCTGTGCTCCCGGCTGACAGCCTTGAAACGCACGCAGTGAATTTTGAATATTCACAATCTACAGCATAATGACAAGCAGATTTTACCCTTCAAAGAGCATTCAGTGGGGAAGTGGAGGGATGTTGAGCAGTAACAGTAGCTCCGGCGTGTCCCCTGCGGCTTTGATTATGTCCCGTTTCGGGCGTCAGGCCAGCACCAAAGCTGGCTTCATTACTTTATGGATCATCTTTTAAGACCATTTAAGATCAGCTGGAGCTGTTGTCCGCTAATGACAGAGACTCTAAGAAGTTCATTATGCTCAAAGCATTTGATTCATTCAGCTGAAGAGTCATTTCTCACAAATGTAGAGGTGTGAGGATTTAACAAAATGAAATTGTCGCTTTTTCATCTCAACTTTAAAGTTTGAGTTGAGATTGTTTTGGAGTTTGGGGCGGGGGGTGCGAAGGAAAAGTGTTTAACAGAGAAACATGTTTAACAGCAACAAAAGAGGCGAGAAGAGAAAGCCTAGACATGTGAATGACAAGTAATTATTTCCCTTGTCCATCAAACGGTGTTTTGATGCAAGGATGCGATCAGACATGATATGAACAATTTCAAGCCTTCAAATGAAAATGGCACTGGAATCGTGTGCTAGCTTTTGTGTTTGAGCGGCAGCATGAATCATTCATAAACATGCATACCCAGGCGAACCGGACAGGGCGGGTTTTTGCAGGACCAGAGTTACTGCCACTGGTCTTCTGATGCTCGATGACCACTGAGGGTTCATCTTCCATTTCAGCTTGCCAGAAATGTCACCATGTAGCAGAAGAGCGACGAACTGCAGTTTTTTTCTGACCCATCTTCCTGCACAGGCCTCCATCAGAACAGGGTAGCAGGCCTACAGCTTTGCAGTCCCTGCAAGTTGGTTTAAACCAATCCTGTAGACAGATCTAAGTATTCATTTGTAATGTCATGAAAGGGGATATTTGCATTAGTAGGTCAGCCCTCTTCCTTCTGTTTGCCCGAGCAGAGAGAGGACAGGCTGCAGAGGCCCTGTTTAATCCCTTTGGAGAACTAGTGCATGAATTGATACATCCTCCTCTCTGAATACCCCCCCTCGATCTTGCTAATGTCTTTCCTTGAACTTGAACAAACAGCCTGTGCGTGTAGAACACACAAGACAGATGTTTAGGATTACTCTCACCTCATTGCTCTATTGTGTGCACTTTAAGGGAGCTCAGCTGATGTGGAATGCCACTCATTCAGCCTCTGCGCTTCCTGAAGGGCTCCTCCTGCTTATCAAAGTGCCATCTGCACTCAAGGCAGAGCAGCACCACGGTTCCTGAGGAAGAGATGTTGGGAAAACGGATTCAAGAAGTCTTTATATGCCTAAAGGTTGATACAAAGTAAAACTAAAGAGTAGAAATACACCAATCAGAAATGCCGTGGCCAGTTTCCATCTGACTTTGTGAAGTTCTGAGCTGCTAATACAGGTTTTAGCCAATTCCAGTCTCTGTTGTAACAACAAAATACTTTTTATGTACTTCATGGATGAATTAAAAATTGACCTGTCTTAATAATGAAATATTTATGCTAAAAAACAATGATTTCTCAAAAATAGTTTAAATGTACAGAGCTGACTTTCTGATTTACTGAAAATCATCTCTTATTTACTCCTTTAGAAGACAAATTATGGATCACTAACTGTTTTAATCTTTATATTTACACATCTAAAAACTATTCTATCTTGTCACTGTTATGTATTAGACTTTTAAATAATTCATTGATTTATTATAACTATAAAGGAGCTTTAAGAAGCCTCTCTATACTTCAAAATCATTAATTGTTGTTTTTTTTTTTTTTTTGACATTTGAAATTTTTGTTTTTAGCACAGTTAGCATTACTAACACAAATTATCAGTTCCTGTATTGTAAAGTTCCCTATCTTTGTCTTAATCATGAGCAATCTAAAAGATTGCAAACATTTCCTAATTCCAGTGGTTCATCTAATCTGCCTTTAGCGTTTTACATTAGCATTTAGCGTGATTAGCACATGTAGCATTACCAGCTGTGTGTTCATTAATCAGAAAAAAGATTGGCTATTTAGTTTCTGACCAGCCAATCACTCATCAAGTAAACTCTGCCATAAAGTCGGCCAACTCAAATCGCCTCTTAATTTCTTTGTGCACCTCAACTGAAGAATACTGGTCTGTGTACAGTGGACCTCCGACTACATGAGGTTTAGTATTTTTCTTTGGAACACAACTCCAGAATATTTGTGAATTTTTTTGGTATGGATTTGTAAAATATTTGAAAGAAAATACAGACTGAAAAGCTGAAATATCTAAACGCAATGCCACTTAAAATTCTTTTGGGTGGTGTTTGCAAAGCAGCTAATCCAGGAGCACCATTTATTTTCCTTGCCATTGATTGGCTGTATGCCCAAGAGCAGAAGTAAGGAAGACTGTAAATAGTAGCATCTGCAGTAGTGCTAAGACGGTTTTCACTGTGCGTATTAATGCATATTAAGGTATATTTGGTGGACACTGGTGTCAACTTGGACCCATTGGATAACATGTAAGCGTTTTGAGTAGGGGTGCCGAAGAAATGATGACATCATTCTTATCGGTCCCATATCATAATAAATAGCACAGATAACATGTTTGGGAGTGCGGGTGACTGGTGTTTTTTTTTTTTTTTTAATCAAGTGCTCCCACTCCTGCATGAGACCTGCATGGAGGTCAAGTATAATTGGAGAAAACAACTCTGACTAGAAATAAACAGTTTAAAATTGCCTCATGTCAGAAAACACCTGAGTCATAATTTTAATAATAAAAAAAATATATCAATTACCCCAGGGATTGTACACAAACAACAGAAATATAAACATACAAGGTCAGAACGACTCCCAAACTGGGAACTTCCAACACCATGTGAATACAGCCCAGTTTGTCAGTAAACAGAGAACATCAAGGCTTCGGTTTCGGAGGAAGTTGATACACTGGTTTTGTGTAACAAAGCGTTTGAGCACTCCCGCGATGCTACAGACAGCAGCAACGATCCAGCCTCATCCAATCCTTTGGCGAAGCTTTTGACGAAACCTGAAAATTTGTCTGAGAGAATACAAGGGCTGAAGCGATTAAAGATCTCATAATGGGAATGATGGCACTTCACAGCCAGCTCTGTTTTTGGCTCATTAGCCACTTGGAGCCGTGGTTTATCATGCCGTGCTGCCCCTACTTTTCTGATGTGCGTCTTCCAGATAAGTATGATGCGGTCACCAAATTCATTCACACTTTGATTGACAGCAATGTTAATGACATAAGCTTCTTCTTCAACTAATAATTTTCGGCAGGCTGTAGGTTGGTTTAGCGTAATGCTGCCCCCTAGTATTCTTATTCACATAAGCTTCATTACTGATAAATGGGTTATAAATATCCTTAATTATACATTAGTAATATAAATGAATGTACTTTGAATCAAACTTGTGTTCTATTTTGAATGTGTGGAATGAATTTATTTCACTTTGTATTTATTTTAAATACTGAATCAATTCAAGAGACCATTTTTTGCTTTACATCAATAAGTAATGAACCGTATTTAAATAGGTGCTCATTGGTGATATGGTTTCTGTTAATATATTTTGGCAAGTGCTGGCTTAATAGTTTTTCATTTCAAAATGTTATATCTTCTTTTAAAGACTCAACTGTTTTTGGTCTTGTTTAGAGTATTGATGTCACAGCCTTATATTTTTGCTCACTGGTCTTTCTTATTTCCAGGTATGTTACCAGTTATCGATTATTATCGGCCCTTGGAATGAGAAAACTATTGGCTATCGATATCTGTTTCATAGAAAAGTTATTGTGCATCCCTAGTTTTGAGGGTGACAGTTAAGGGGTTAAACTATTAAAATAGGCAGTTATAAGCATATTGGAAGGGGGTCTCAAGTATTCGTGAATTTTGGCTATTTGCTGCAGCTGTGATTCCTAACCCCAGCAAAAACCAGGGTTCCACTGTATATGTGCCTACTTTTCATCCTAGGTGTGCAGCTGTTAACGTGCAAAACACCCATTACTGATACTGAAACAGGTAACTTATTACTACTAATTTCTGTAAAAACAGCATCCATGTGTAGTGTTGTTAACACAGCCCAGTAGTCCTTGTTATGGCACATTCCACTGTCTTTCTCATCTTAGACTTGTGATTGTGCAGCTGTAGAAAAAAAAATACCTCACTGATACTGAAAAGAACTCACGTGAGTCTTCAAATTCCACACTGAAGAGTGCAGTTGTCAGCATGACCTGGTAGTGCTTGGTATGGTGAGTTCACTGATTGGAAAAAGATCAGATATTTAGTTTCCAGCCAGTTGGTCTGGTCAACCATAAAGTCAGTCAGTTACAATCTCTACTAAAGATTACTGGTGTGTGTGTGGTTTTTTTAGTTCCTTCTCTTATGTCCTGTCTCTTTCTCATCTCAGACTTTTGGTCATACAGATGTAGAAACAAATGAGCTAGACTCATTCTGATATTGTTGAGGGGTGACATTATCTTTTAGCAGAGCGCTTATCTAATCTGGCTGCTGTTGGAAGCTGGAGGAAGTGGCTGTGGGACATGGGCCGGGGATGCTGCATCTTTAATTACCATTGATATCGCAATAGAAAGAAGACAGGGATGGAGGCACAGGGGGGAGGTGAGGGGGATGGAGGAGGAGAGGGGAGTTGAGAGAGGGAGAAGACCCATGTTCACTTTTTAATTAAGGCTCCGTAGTGTAACTCGTCAATGTACATTATTGGAAGAATGAACGTCAATGCCATTGCTTTTTCTCCCCCTCCTTTATCTCTGTCAATGATTCAAAGACATGATTTATGGTTCGTCTCCGTCTTTCAGGATCATCCATCAAGTGCCGACTCTGCCGCAGCGCCACCCGTTGTAAATCATTCTGAAAGCCTGTCACTCATTTCCATTAGCCGTTCCTCTGTCGCTCTGGTCTCCGCCTTCCTCCTCCCCCCCCTCACGTCCACCGTCTTCTTGCTCTCCTGTCTCCTCCCCCTCGGTGCACAACCTACAGCCGTGCGGGGTATCAGTTCCGTTCGGCTGCTTCCTCCGCCTACCTTCTTTTCAATAAATTAACCACTTTTTCCCATGCAATGAATAAAGGGGCTCTGCAGCTTACTCCTCCTCTATTAAAGCCGAACACCTCAGAAATGTCATGCTGTCGACTTGTGGGCTAAATGAGGATATAGCAAGAGGTGGAAAATATTTTCCCTTTCCACCAGCAACATTTGACCAGCTTTGGTATGTTTGTAGTGTTGCATTAATCCTACACATATAGCTCTCCTGATTTGGTTTTATTGCATTTCCTTTATTGTAGACTTGAGTTTAATTTGCCTTTCACGTGTTTTATTCTAAAAAGCACTGTGCTCAACTTTAACACGTAATGGAAACATTATAATAGCTGTGATTAGTTCATGTAGTAAAAGCACCGTTTAGGCAGCGCAAGTAGGCAGCGCTGCCATTAAATGCTGTTGGTTTTCTGTAAACTCCATCAGCCGCCTAATTCAGACACCCCAACAATGACTGGAGTCTTTAACCAGTTTTAATAGAAAAAGGTCTCATGAACACAAATAATTGGCTCAATGGAGCGACTGTCAATCTCTCGCAGTGCTTTATGTGCCTGCACTGGGGAGCCCAATTCACTGGCTGCTTTTTTCATTCTAATCAACATCGAGATATCAACGCGGCGGAATAACCACAAACAGCAGCAGGCCCGTTTTTGAGGGGAAACTTTCAACTATTGGGTGCCAACACATTTCACTGTTTGGGCAGCCATTGTTCTCCGAATAGCCTGTCAATGTGACAAGGCGCGGCAGGCAAATCCAGAAGTTTGCACTTTTCACAAAAACAGTGGGCCCTAATCATTTCACGGAGGACACTTGACAACAAATTTGCCATTAAAATGAATGTGAATAAGGGAGGGAACTGGCTGTTTTGAAGCTTTTCTGCCTCTCGCTGCTGCTTTTTTTCTTGTCCTGCCGAGCTCCAGGTTGGGCTGGCTCTCTTTCTATCCCTTTATGTTTGCCATGAAGCAGCCTTTGGTCCCTCCCTGCCCCCCATCGCCACCCCCTAGAAACTGACAGTACCACGCTTCAGCTGCAGACTCTCACTCAGGGAATGAAGGGAAACAGTTGCAATCTTGTATTAATGAACTTGAAATGTAAAACAAAAAACCAAATGCTTCCATTTTCTGAAAACGGCACAAACTGCATGTAAGAGAGAAGCTTCAGCTGGAGCTCCTCCAGAATCTAATGAAAGATTCGTACTAGGATAGAGCGGGTCGGAAGAGTTGGTGAAATGCAGATTGTTTTAATAGAATCCACACAGTCTCCTCCAGCTGCACTATCAGATTTATCAGGGCTTGACCTTGAAGGAGGGCCTGTGTTGTTTGGGAGGTCCCTGTGTTTAGGGTTCATGCAAAGTTTATGATGCAGGGCCTTTGAGCACTGTATATACATCTACAGCTCTCAGGGGGGAACTGAATGCAGCACAGCAGAAAGAGAAGGAGGCGGGCTGCTTCATTCGGTACTTTATAATGAAGTACTGAAAGCACAAACAAGGAAATAAACATTTGAAGGCAGTTCATCAGAATTGTGTAGTTCTGATACCAAAGTGTTTAAGTAGAAACTGAGAACCTCTTTATTTAGTTAGCATGAAAATCAAACAGTATGCTAGGGGGCTGCAGGCCATCATACCTTTCACTCATAAATAGAGAACAAAAGCATCATGTGTTCATGGCGGTGTTCCTTTAAATGATGGCCCACTTTCTACCTCGCTGTCACGCAAACATTCCTGACTGACATTCAATCAGGGAAATTTGAACCGAAGCAAGATGGTCTTTTATTAGTACCGCCCTGTTTGCTCGACTGGTCAGCTCCAATATGCGAGGCGCTCCTGAGTGGCGTGCAGCGAGATGATGGGTTCACTCTCTGATAAGGGTGAACGAGGGGTAAACTGCTATTCTGCAGAAAGGAACCATCAGACCTCATCATGTCGCTTGTGGAGAGCCGTGTCACAGGCTCTTCAGAAACCGAGTGACAGAGCGGCGCGACGCTGCTCCCCTCCCGCGACGGTGGAAGATGCACTGCAGCCGATGCTGTCCTGCTCCTGCTCCACCAGCTGGAACTTTATCTTCAGGATCATCCTTAAACTCCTCCTCAGATGTTACACTCTCCTACGCATTCATAGGATTGTTTAGAATCATCCCCGCATGTTACAAAAATGGGACAAATAGGAGATGGACAGGCTGTGTTCATATTATATTTATTACTGCTCATACAGAACTTCATACACAGCTTATTCAGCAGTCAGTAATTTAAATTATTGACAAGAAAGAATGGCAAAAACAACCATATTGCTGCCATTTTATGCAGATTGTTGGTGGATCTGAAGACATGTACCTCTTTGGATTCTACAGCTGCAGTGTGAAGTTTTCAATGTGGTGTATACAGACCTTCTTTTGAAAACTGAGAGAAAATTGAATATGAGCAGCAATCTTAAACAATAGAACACATGACCAAATATAAGAGGCGTAGTGAGATCTTGCGATATTGAAACATTCCAGTAATTCTCGTCTTGAGAAAATCTCCCTTGCACACCACTATCCTATTGCGGTTAGCATGAGGTTTTCCTGGCTACATTAGCTTCAAAGATGAATCCAAGTCAATGGGAGAAATCCCAGACTAAGCTGGAAGCAACATTTCAATCGAGTGGAATAGTGCAGGAAGGCAATGGCCAGGCTATCAAAGCAGCTATTAGTATCCCACAGTGGACAGCTCATTTTATACCTGGAAAACTTAAAAACTCTAAAAATACCACATTGAAATAGGACAATATGACCAGAATTGATTTTCAAAGTACATCACCAAAAATTTTAACTGCAGATTTAGATAAAGTTAAATAAAAAGAAATCTAAAGTTCACCCATCCTCTAAAGATGTATAGCGAAAGACCTCCCTCTCATAAGTCCAATCAAATAATGAAATAAGTCTATTTGACAGGGCGGGACTGTTGGATTTATATTTGCCTTTCTTCACTGAAAAGACTCATTTTGGTGCAAGGCAACACCAGGTAGCAGCATGCAATGTGTGCCAGCAGTCGCAAGTTTAAAATGATGACTTAGGTGGTGGAGTGCAGATCGCCGTGCTCTCCCACCGCTCACTTCCAATTAGACTGAGGGGCCGACTGATGGGAGCAGAAGCTTCTAGCAGGCATCAAAAGGAGCAGCGTCGCTCACTGACATCACGGAGAGAAGGAGCTCCTGAGTGTAGGTGCTGCAGCCTGTTGTGGCTCAGTTAATACCACCATTAGCTTCCTTTCAGCATACACAGGCAGGCTGTTAGAAACCACCAGAAAAATGCTCCACAGTAACCGAAAGTAAGCACGTCTAATGTTAATGTGTTAATTGTGTATTCCAGGGTTCTCTGTGTTTTTAGTTAACACAGTGCTGGTTGTGAAAACACTTTTGATTAATTGCCATAATTATTGTGATCATTTTTGCCCAAATGAACAGCCAGATGGCAGGATATGGTGTCATATTTGCGATCCTATCATATTAATCTGGCTCGGGGTCCATCTGAGCACATTGTGCCATTTGTTGTGTTCACAATCTGTCCTCAAGTTGTCCATTTCTTTTTCTGTTTTTTTTTTTTTGAGCTGCAACTTTTCATTTGATTATATTAGTCTATTAAATATTAAAGTTGAGGGTGGGTGAAAGTGAGGCATTTATCTGCATGAATAGCTTGTGTTTAGTGAAGTACGTAATGTGCTTTAAGTAACATCTCCTTCATGCATACAAAAATTAACTGAGAGAGTTGTTTCCATCTCGTGGTTTTGTACTCAGAGCTTTAAAAAGATCCAACAAAACCACTTTCTGGATGCTCGTGGCTGCTTTTAAACCCACTTCACATTATCTAATCTTTTTTGTTTTTAATTTTTCCCAGAATACATGCTAGTGTGCTGTTCGTAAGAATACAACAGGAGGTAGACTTTGTTACAGTTTGTCGACTCAATATTTAGGTTTATCACAAGAATCACTTAGCATAGAAGTGTTAGAAAATAATACTCATGTGAGATCTTATGACACACTCCTGTTTAAAAGCAAGTCAAAAACTCCCTTGCTCTGTGATATCAATTAACCCCCAGACAAATTTCGTCAAAGGGTGCAGTCTGAGTGTGATGGTTCTGTCGTCACACCCCGGTGTCCTTGGGCTCGGGGAGCCTGCTTCCTGACAGGGAACAATCAAGACAGAGGTGTTTACAGATCCTTAAAGATGGCTCCAGGGCTCCAAATTAGGTCTTCACCATTTCTCATGTGATTCGGTTCAGAATTAACTTCAGACGTGTCATCAAGGCAAGGCATCTGGATGTCTGACAATGCATCCATTTGATCGTGACACACGCTTCTCGCTGAGTTAGTCAGATATCACTGTCAAATATTTAAACCTGGTGGCATGTGATTCTCATTCTAATGATAGCTCATGGAAGAAATCACATCAGGATGACTTGTTTTTTTGTTGTTGTTGTTTGGGTCTTTTTTTTTTTTTTTTTTTTTTTTTTTTTTTTTGGGAAGCACGCCATCCTGTTTTCAGTTTTGCAAGCACAGAAAACTTTGTTAGGAATTATTTTTTGCACACTGAGTACTTTTTGACTGACATTTCACACCTATTTATAACAGCAGATGAGCGCTGTGACTAAGAGTTTCAGAACGTACAGGCTCAATTAGCTGGCTCTATAATTTACACATGAGAAAGAAGAAACACAATCTTAGATTTTCTGAGACAGCCTGGAGACTGACCTGCGTTGTTAGTGTGTGTTCTGCCCATCCAGCAGGCCTGCTTTTTCTTTCTCTCCCTCTCCTTTCTTTCTTTCTTTTTCTTTTTTTTTTCTTCTTCTCTCATGGCATAAATCCAGGAGATGAAAATGTCATGGAGCAGGTTCATTTTGCAAAGAGGTTTTGATTGCCATGCTCGTGTAATTGATTGTTCCAAGGACAGGGGGAAATCTAGAAATGTCATAACAGTCCTGCTTAGGTTGGTCCCACCGCTAGGCAATCAATGAGAAGTAAAAAGAGATATTGATTTGCGAGCAGCAAAAACTGTAGCTTGAGACAAGCGGAGAGCGGTGGGGAAAGTGGCACAGACGTGCAGACCTGTCACCGGCACCTATGAATTACCCAATCTTCTCTGAAGATAGTGTTACCTCGGATGCTTACGGAGTTCTGCGATGGGGATTGAAGCTGTCCGTTAGCCAAGCTCGTCAGAGTGCTAACTCTCTGAGGCTTGTCAGATTAATGAAGGAAATGTTGACCTTCTAGTGGCTGCATGTTGATGTTCTCACCATTACAAAAGTTTCTCCTGATGTTGGGAAGAGAACGCTCTTTCACAGCTGTCATCCATACTGATTGGCAGCCCTGGTAGAGACGTGTAAAAAGCCTTAAAATAGAATCACACAAACTGAAAATGTTAGAAAGATTCAACCGTTAATTTAAATACATTTGAAAAGGAAATGCAACTAGCGTATTCTTTTAGTTTATACTCGGTGAAAACACCTTAAAATAAATCCATAATGTATTGCAGTAGCATAATTTCACTCTTAATAAATAATTAACATTCAGTGTATTCACTGGTATTCGACTAACATAATAAAAATAAAAAAAACACCTCCTGCAATTCGAAGGAAGTAAGTGTAATTGGAGATTTTTTGAATTTATAGTTCACTGTTTTAAAGTCATCAAAGTGTTTATGGACTTTTTATATCTTTTGTGGTCTCTTCAAAACAGAAAACACAAGAGAACATGTCACACAAGTAAGGTTGCTGAGTGTTAATCTTTATAAGGAAATAGGTACAAAAAGAGCTATACACTTAAATAATTTCTGCATATTTTACAGATAGAGCCATTATTAAGAAGAATAAAAAACATGAAATTTTTGATAGGCTGAGTGAGATGATAGGCTTATCATCTCACCACCAAGTGAGCAGGATGGTAAATAAATCTCTAAATCTTGCTGTTATGGAGATGCAGCAATGAGTGGCATCACTAAGTCTTCATAACAACTATTAGACACTATCGAGCTGCCAAATGGTTGTTTGAGATGCATGCCAGGAAAAAGCCTTTTCTGTCCTACCATCACAAATGTAAATGTGTAGAGTTTGCCAAATGCAATTGGGACTTTAATTTCTTTAGTGTAGGGCGATGATTGAGCTTTAAAGGAACACAAACTCCAGGTAAAACTGGTATAAAGCAAAAACCCTTGTGTTCACGATTAAGCATGGTAGAGGGACTGTAATGTTGTGGGCCTGTTTCTATACCAACAGCTGTGAGAACCTTGGTAGCGTGGATGGCACTTTGAACTCTCTGAAAACTGACAATAGATCTTCTTTGGGTCTTTCAGCAGGATAATAATCAAAACCTTATGACCAAATCAATATAGAAATAGTGCACCAGACACAGATTCACAGATTTGGCCTTCCTTCATAGCTTTCCTTAGGTCAGACCTAAATCCAATAGAGAACCTGTGGGATGAGCTGAAAAGAAGTGAGCAAGAAAGGACCCACAACTCTTGGGAATAATAAGAGATTTTGCAAAGAATGGTCAAAGATCCATCTGTCTATTTGCTTCCACCTTTGAAATGTTATGTAGACAGGCCTATTGGCAAGGGGGTCATCCAAAGTATGAAATGTGGAGGTGCCAATAATTGTGTAAAAATAGATCCCCAATGAATAAATATACTCAAATCAAAGGTTTCATTTTGTTTTATTTTTCAGCATAATATTTTTTTTCTATAATTAAAGAATGCAAAATTTATTTAAGGCTTTTTATGCATCTCTACCATGGAGTACCAATACGTGTTGAGGGCGCTGTACACTAGAAACTCTTCAAAAACGATCAATGGAAGGTAGAGGAGGTTGTATTCTTTGAAGATACTAATGCTTTACACTTGAGGTATAAATATGTTGTCATGTAAGCCTTTTAGCACCAGTCCAGTTGGAAATGCAGCCATGAATCTCTAATTTTTATGTGGCTAGCTGGTCTCTCTGGATGTAGAGAAAAAGTCTTTTGGCCCAGTATCAGACCACTGCTTCTGTAAATCTAGGCCTCTCCATGCCAAGAGTCTGTTCTAACGGATAAAGGTTATAAACACTTCAGCCGCCTGATTTACGATCGACACCTCAGGTTTTTTGACCTTTGCATATCTCTGTCTGAAGATATAAATTTGTCGTGACACAGATTGGAGGCTTTACAGCAGTTTATGACATGCTAAATCTCAGGCAAGCATACCAGCCTCTTGTTTTCTATGGCTGGTCAGGCGAGGAGTTGTCTTACTTGGCTTCATTTTCAAAGCAGGCATTTCCTTTTCCTTTATTTTTGGCAGAAATATAAAAATACCGGCTGTTGACTTTTATTTTATCAGATTGTGCATGCATTCTTTGAACAATGCTGCTTTGTGAATCTCATTGGTTGTTTCCTCGCTATATTCAGCAATGATCTTAGGTAGGTGATCTTTGTCACTGTCTTTGAGTCTGCTCTCATGTTTGTGAGCAGTGCAACTGGGAGTTGCTGCAGCGCCGTAGTAGATCAAACGTTGGCAAAGCACTGTTAGAAACAGCGCGGGAAGCAGAGGCAGACATGCGGCTTTCTTGGGGCAATCCCTTCCAGAAGGTTAATTGGTGCCTCTGGATGTCTGCTGCTTAGGGCATCTGATAGAAAGGCACAGAAAAGCAAGAAGGGCAGCTGTTAATATCCGACAATTCCAACCTCACGTACCAAGAATAGGAAAACATACATATTAACATCAATAGAAGTTCATGTGACTGGCTATTTCCAGAAAAACAGTTCCTTTCCTTGTAAATTACAAATTTGCTTTGCTCACATGTGGAAAAGGCTTTTACAGTGCTTTGCGAAACTGTTTACATCCCTTTAACTTGTTCACATCTCGTTATAACTACAAGCTTGGAATTCTAGTGTAATCAACTGGTATTTTATATGAGGCATTTTATATCAGATAGTTGTTGGAGAACATTAGTGAAGAAACAGTTTCATGAAGACCAAGGAACCCAGCAGAGAGGACAATGATGTCTAAATCAGGGTAAGGATCTAAAAACATAACCAAGAGGCCCACTGAAACTCTGGAGGAACTGCAGAGAACCACAGCTCACGAAGGAGAATTTGTTGAGAGGACATCTAGTAGTTAAGCACTCCTCAAATCTGTTAGATTAGTGGCAAGAAGAAATCTGTTGTTAAACGAACGCAATAAGAAGTTGTGTTTGCAATTTGCCAACCAGTCATGTTGGGGACAGCAAACGTGGAGGAGGAGTTGGGAAAAACAAAGATTTTACTTTTTGGACTAAATTTAATTGAAAACGTGACATTAGGAAAACATGGCATTGCAATGTCATTATTTCATATTGTGATGATAATATTAATTATGAATTATCCAAATTTACTTCTCGGCTGTCTTTCTTTTCCATCGTCCGAATGTCCCTGTCATGCTCCCTGAGCTTTAGGATCTTGATCAGTAAAATACACATCAGGTGACAAAATTTATTATTGACAAGCAAAGATTTACAGTGAAGCCTAAAATTATTCATTCCTCTGGCAGATTTAGAAATACTGTTATTTTGAAATACCCAAAAAGATCTTTTATGATCAGTAATTATACACTAATTTAACTGATTTCATTGACATTTTATGAAATAGTTGCATATTTTTTTTTAATCAGTGGAGAAATCTTTATTGGCATTAGAGCAGTCAAACCCTTCCTATCATTTCTCACTAGCTTTTTGCATGTTTTCACTGGTATTTTGACCATTTACCTTTGGTGATGAGCTCCAAGTCTTCGGGGTTGGACAGCCTCCTTGCCATAACCTTAATCTTTACCTCCCTCCGCAGATTCTCTATGAGATTTAAGTTTAGATTTTTTTCCAGGCCACTGCAAAATGTCATTTTACTTCCAGTCATAAGGCATGTTGGTAAAATTAGATGATTACTTTCAACCTAAATCTGCAAAGGGTATGAATAATTTTGAGCCTACTTATATATGTCCTACATAGTTAAAATATTCAGTTTATGATTTAATTAAGACTACACATCAAACACTGCACATCTAATTAACACTCCACAACACCCTGAACACATCACCCACACCATGAAACAAGGTGGTGGCAGTATCATGCTATGGGGGTGCTTTTCTGCAGCAGGGACAGGAAAGCAGGCCAGAGTCGATGGGAAGATGGATGGAGCTGAATGCAGGGCAATTCTAGAAGAAAACCCGTTAAAAGCTGTAAAAAATTTCAAACACTTAATTTTAGATCATAGCATATTCATGTGTTACAATATCCTAATCAAAGTGCAGACTTATATCAAATTGAGACTCTCGGAAGAATCACAGATGCTCTCCATAGATCATCTCTGGATGTACCAACGTGGTAGAGACATGTCCCCCAGAGTGTTAATTCACTGGAGATAACTTAGCCCACAAACCATGTAGTATTTTTATTCCCTCTTAACAGTTATACATTTTGTGTGGGTCTGTCACACAAAAACCAATAAAATGCAATTATATTTGTAATTTTAACATGGCAACATGAAAAAAAAAAAACTTTTTGCAAGGCACTGTATTTATAAAGTCTTTTATCCTGAACCACCATACGGGATATCCTCCCCTCTTTGGTGAACATTCCCAGCAGTCCTTCACTTTTACAGCTAACTTTGAAGAGGGAGGACATCAACCTGGAGCTTGTCACAGTCATTTCTGTTCTCCTTCACTATGAATACTATATATAAGATTATAAATAAAACATTCCTCTGTGCTCTTGACAACTCTCTCCCTTAGCATCAAGGGTGTTTTGGGCCCCATCCCTGATCTCATCCAGCCAATCAAAACAACCCTGTGCAGCTGAGCAAGGTCACAGCGCATCTATGCTCATGAGTGTGTTTGTGTGTGCACCTGTGTGTGTGCGCTTACACACTCTCATTCACTGGGCCTCAGTTGGCCCATGTTTGTTTTTGAAAGTCCGAATCCCATCTCCATCTTCATCCATTAGCCGGCAACCAGTTCATCTCCAGGGTTTCTCTCGAGGCACTTGTGAAATATTGATACAGGGGGAAAAAAGTCTTATTTTCAGAGCGCGATGGAGGCGTTCTATGGGCTGCCCGGTGCGGGACGCCTGAGTGCTTGGCTCTAGCCATCCCCTTCGTGGACAGTCTTCTATTCAGCTGAGAAATATTAACCACATGAAATGCATAAGTGCCTGGACAGGGCTGTTATGTCCTATTCATATTTAACATGCAGCACATCTGCCATGCCTCTCCTAAAATGCCCATTTTTCCTGCATGGCTGTGAGGTGGAAAGTATCTCAAAAGACGTGTGACAGTCCTGACAAACTGCTTTTATTGGAGGATGTCATTAAAATTATTAATTATTTATTTTGCCTTTTTTGTCAAAACATAATTGTTTCAGAACATCAAACTAGTTTTACTATCATGTTTTTGTACTTTCTCTTTAAGAGCCTTTATCTTGCTCAGGTTATATTTGCAAATGACAACCGATTTTCAAAAAAAAAAAAAAAAAAAATGCAAAATTCTGTTTTCAAATAATGATTTCTCATCCAAACCAGCCAGTCTCTATTTGAAAAAGTAATTGCCCCTTTAATTAATGACAGGAAATTCATGATTTACCAAACTTTTGTTTGATTCATTTTTCCTACACACACCACAGCCTTGTTACTGCCAGACCTGTAGAATCAAGAAATCCCTTAAATAGCACTTGTCGAACAACATAAGGAAGGCTAACAAATTTCAAGAAGCACCGCATCATGCCCCAAACTAAAGATAATCAGCACAAAATGAAAAACAAAGTCATTGGGATCTCAGTCTAGAAAGAGTTACAAAACCATTCCTAAGGCTTTGGGACTCTAGTATACCAAAGTGAGTCATTATCCACAAAAGAAAACATGCAACAGTGGACATCTTTCAGAAAATTAAAATGCCAAAGTCTGCCTTTAAATACAGGTTAGATGCTCTGGCATGACCTCAAACAGGCCATTCATGCTTGAAAACCCTCCAGTTTGGCTGAATTAAAACAATTCTGCAAAGAAGTGCAACAAACTTTGTTTTTTTTTAGATAAGGCCAGTTTGGTTTGGATAGCCTTTTTCCATTAATAAATGCAATCATTGTTTCTCTGCCCTGTTTGGTCTATTTTTCATGTTTAGTCTGGGTATATCCATGTGATTTTAAAATTTATTTACTGATCTGAACTATTTAAAAGGCAAAAAAGAAAAAGAAGAAATCTCTGAGGGGGTACATAAATTTGTACAGAGCTGCAATATAGCGTTTGCAGGGATATCGTTGACATTATCTGTCAGCGGGTTATCTGTGGCTAAATTTCAAATAATCCAAACATGTAATGAGAAAAAATGTTTTTTTTATCCATATGAAGCCAACCCTGCAGCTGGAAGAAATTCCTGTAGTGCTGAGTCAGAGCCTCCATTAATTGGATGATGGGTAATGTGTCAATTAGAAATTCTGTTGTTTAATTATCTGTTAATTGAAGCAATAATGTTTATGCTCTAAGATTTGGGGGAACAAACATATGAATAATGAAAGAAGTAATTGCTTTTTATGAGACTGTCAGGGAAAAAATAATGACGTGACAGATTGCCAGTTATCTTCGGAAATTTTGTACAATACACTGATAACTGAATCAGCTTCTCAACAAGCTTTTCCGCATCAACAACATATTTAACTTTTCACTGTCAACAAAATATTAAGATCTTGTATTTGTAGCAGAACATGAAGGACTGTTTTCTCCTTTTGTTCATGCAGGCATATTAGGTTATTTCTGGACTGATGCTGAACATTAGAATAACTCGGCTCATGTAAATCCATTCCTCACACGTAGCTTCAGGGAGGATGAGATGTTTCCCAGAACAGAAGGCTCACATTTCCATTGCAGTTTTGAGGCATCCATAATCACAGTGGAATAGGTCATTTGCAATAACACTTAACAGGCCCCAGAAGAATCAATTTCCTTTTGTCACTCAGTAGCCAATGATTGTTGTAAACATCTCAACTTGAGGCCAGGAAACCCTTGGACACAGCATTAAGTCAATGGCGGGTCGTGAATCAAATGGTGCTGTTATAGCAGCAGCATTCTGTTAGGAAAAGCATTATGTTAAGCTATGCTCTCCAAGCTTCCCCAAGCACAAAAAAATCTAACATTGTAATTTCTTAATAGGCTATTTACATGATACTGTATAGAATGTTTAAATGTTCAGCAACCTTTACACTTATTGCCACCACTGATAAAGATGTGTAAAAAAATCAAAAACAATTTTTTTCTGCAGTAGCATAATTTTACACTAAAAATTTCAGAAAAATATTTAATTTGAGGTCATTCTTCTGAAAGAAAACCATCCCATGTTAAAAATATTTCTAACAAAATCACAGTGGCCACAACTCTTGGCAGCTTCCTTTCAATTACCATAAAGAAATACATAAATAAAACAGAACCATTTAATGTATACTTTACTCTTTTTTTTTTAATGGATCAGAGTGTTTGGGAACTACTAATTAGTAATCCACGACTTCCATTTAATGAGAACCTATGTTTACCCATGTTAATGTAACGAGGATAGTAAGGTCAGTAAAATGACATTTGTCAGAAAAAAGATGAACATCTGGAAAAGGACCACTGTTTGGTACAGCACAGGATGTTGATGCTATGGGCCTGTTGACCTCCCATTGCCCTTCAGAACCTAATTGCAATGCATGGCATCTTGGACTCAAGACATTTTAAGTAAAATCTAAGGGTATGTGCCTGAAAACTGAAAAAGGGTCACCACTGGGTCTTTTAGTAGTATAACGATTTACAAACATAAAACTTGTCAAAACCATAAAGGGCGCTGTTGCACACATTCAAAAATCTAAGCATAAATTAGATGTTGGGAGCTAAACATTGTATTTTAATGCACATTTTCTCATCCCTTTCTTTTTTTCAGTGTACGAACCAGATGAAGATGCTCCTCTCCAGGATTCCGTTCCAGAAGAGGATGGTGAGATTGAAACTCAAACCGAAGAAGAATGCTCAGAGAAGACCAGTCCCAAGGCGTGTGAGGACAGAGAGTTGGACAACAAGAGCACCAACACCTACAGCAACCAGAACTCCCCCATTAGCGTCCTTTCCAATCAAGAGTTGGAGTTGGAGTCTCGCCTCAGTGATAGCAGTGACAGACTCTCAGACTTTAAAACGTCTTCACCACCAGAGAGCCAGAGGGATGAAGAAAGTCGGAGTTCGAAACATAAAGAGGAGTCGGGCAGCAGCTTGGAGAAAATGAGGGCAGCCTATGCAAACTTTCTCTCAGATTCCTACTGGACGGGACTTGGTGTAGACTTAAAAGTGGGCAAAAATACCAGCAAGGCCAACTGTGACAGCACCAATGGGGGTAGCAAGAATGAGTTTGACTGGCATCAGGATGCGCTCTCAAAGACCTTGCAGCAGACGCTTTCGCCAAAACCCCCATCCAAGCCCAACCTGTTCAGCTCCGTCCATCTTTATAGGCAAACCACCAAACCTTGTGGCTCAGTGTTCACAGGAGCCAGCCGCTTCCGCTGTAAGGACTGCAGCGCTGCATATGACACACTGGTGGAGCTGACCGTCCACATGAACAAGACTGGACACTATCAAGACAATAACCACAACAAGCAGAGCAACTCCTCAGCCTCATCCTCTAAATCTCGAAAGCGAAATTTGCAAGACATGGAGGGGAAAGAGGACGCACAGAAAGTTTTAAAATGCATGTTTTGCGGTCATTCCTTTGACTCGCTGCAGGATCTAAGTGTGCATATGATTAAAACTAAGCATTATCAAAAAGTGCCTTTAAAAGAGCCTATCCCAGTAATTACACCCAAACTGCTACCACCAGCGAAGAAACGGGTGTTTGAAACAACAAGGCCCTGTTCTCCAGATTCAACTACTGGTGCATCTGGCTACTCTGAGGCACAGCGGACCGCCACCCTTTCAAACACCAACAACAATCGCTACGGATATCAGAATGGAGCCAGCTATACTTGGCAGTTTGAGACATGTAAGTCTCAAATTCTCAAATGTATGGAGTGTGGAAGCTCTCACGACACACTTCAGCAGCTCACTACACACATGATGATTACTGGGCACTTCATCAAAGTCACAAACTCTGCATCTAAAAAGGGCAAACAGCTAGCACTTGACTCCCTAGCCATGGAAAAGATCCAGGGGGTAGCCGAGCCTGCGGCCAGTGGCACTGAAGGAGAAAAGGTGTCACCGAAAAACCTCTCCCCAAGGAACAGTGAGAAGGATAGCCAGGGGGAAGGGACATCAGACAAAATGGAAGAAACTGAAACAAAAGATGACAAGCAGGAGAGTGAGGATCAAAAAGAGAGCAATGGAGTCTTTAAGTACCCCTATCTTCGTGAGGAAGACCTTGAACAAGAGTCAGGTGGAGGAGGGGACATCCTGAAATCTTTAGCCAATACAGTAGCCTCCGCTATCAATAAGGCTCAAACAGGGACACCAAGCTGGAGTGCCTACCCGAGCATTCATGCTGCCTATCAGCTCTCTGGTATCATGAAAAACACCCCTCTCTCTGCATCTCCTCCTGCACAGCTAAAGCAGACATTTAACCACAAGCTGAGGCCGATTGCCCCAAAGGGGAAGCTGTACCACAGCGCTTTGGGAGTTGAGCTTCCCCAGGGACTACATCAAAACATGGACATCAAAAAAGAAAAGGTTGGCATTAGCGATGGTAAAGAAAGTCAGAATATTAAGTTTGATCTGCTGGAGAATGATGACAGCGATTGTCAGGATGACTCCTCTTCCTCTTCAAAGCTCGATGCAGACTGCATGAATGAAGGAAGTGAAGCGATCAAAGGGAAGTTGAGCCCAGATTTCTCTGACAGAGGCAAGACACCGAGCCCTGCTGCCAGCAACGGACGCAGCACTACATCAGAGCCTCTCAGTGACACTCCAGATATGCTTGGCATAAACCCTCTTAGTGCGCTTCAGTCAGTTCTGAACAATCATCTGGGCAAAGCAAATAAGCCCAATAACTCAAGAGCAGATAAACTATCCGCACACGCCCAGTCAATTTTTGCTGAGTTTAACCGTGGCAGCGAGAAACCACCTTTAATGCTTAGAAGTCCTTTAAGAAACAGACCTGATAAGACTTTCCTCATGGTTAATGATGACCAGCCAATAGATCTGACTAAATCTAAGCACAGCAAGGCAAGCACCTTGTTGCTAGGGCCCTCTACACCAATGCCACAGAAATATGCTCTGTCTGACATTGCTGACATGGTTAAGGTTCTTCCAAAAGCGACCACACCAAAACCATCCTTACCATCAAGGATTCCGACCATGAAATTGGAGTCGGACGTCAGACGCTTTGAGGACGTGTCTGCTGAGGTGTACTCCGTCCACAAACGCAAGGGCAGGCAGTCAAACTGGAATCCTCGCCATCTTCTCATCCTGCAAGCTCAGTTTGCCTCCAGCCTCTTCCAAACGTCTGAGGGGAAGTATTTGCTCTCAGATCTTGGCCCTCAGGAACGGATGCACATCTCCAAGTTCACCGGGTTGTCGATGACCACCATCAGCCACTGGCTAGCGAATGTAAAGTATCAGCTGAGGAAAACAGGAGGAACCAAGTTCCTTAAAAACATGGACACTGGCCATCCGGTCTTCTACTGTAATGACTGTGCCTCCCAGTTTAGGTCACCAACCACATTCATTTCCCATCTAGAATCCCATCTGGGTTTCCAAATCAAAGACATGTGCAAAATGCCAGTAGAGCACCAGACAAAAGTGGAGGAACCAGAAATGCTGAAGGCCCTCAGCGTCAGAGCCACCGACTCTCTTGTGTCAGAGGAGGACATTGACTCAAAGTTTAAATGTAAGCTCTGCTGTCGGACATTTGCGAGCAATCATGCAGTCAAGCTCCATTTGAGTAAAACTCACAGCAAATCCCCTGATAACCATTCACAATATGTGGAAATGGACAAGGAGTAATGTTTTATATGGATATTCTAACTTTTATCCTTTTCTTCCTTTTTCATTTTATTACACGGGTCAGATATTGCAACCATTTTTCAATTAGTGTTGTATAGTGTGCATCATGACTTTCAGAAAAAACTCATGGAGTTCAGCAGAGACACACTGGTTAGAAATTGTGAGGAAACACTAAGAGATACTTTTGCACCCAGCTCAATGCACCACCAGTAATGAAATGTATTACTGCTTGAAGAAACATAATTGCTGATGTTTGCATGCAATAGCCCTGGCTATGACTACTATTTATTTGTATATGTCAAGTTTCAATTGTATTTTAAAGTAAAAAAAAAATGAGCTAATTGAACTACTTGTACAACCTCTGTGATACAGTACACCTGCACAGATGTGCAGCTTTTGAAGCAGGTAGCCTGAGAAATGATAACACACATCCAGAACTGTACAGTATATCGCTATGTAAAGATGTTTCGTGCTGCAGTGATAGAAGAAGATGATAAAAAGCACTTTAATAAATGTTTAATCACCAGTTTAGACACGGATTATGTACATTTCTCTAAAACAATTAGACTGTTTGGAAGCAAGGACATTTCACATGTAAATATATTTTAGGAAAACATAAAAAGTCAGTTTCATGCAACAATGAGAACAACATGACACCTGTGATTACCTGCACCTTTTTTTACTTATTCAAATAAAGAGTTAACATTTGATAATGGCTTGTATTTGTGTTTTGTGAATTGGATCTATTTTTTACACATTTGCAGCTGACATACAGGTTTCTGCAAAGATTTAATCAATGATAAAAACATATGTGTACACAATACAGAAAAATCCAAGTTTAGAACATTTTTGTAGTAGTTACTGTTAGAGTAACAAGCAAAAAATGTTTTTTTCAACAGTAAACAGAACAAACTCAGGTATATCTCAGTATATCAGAATTTCATTGAAGAGTTCACTTATTTCAGGTTAAAAAGTGAAAGTCATACATTTAAGCCCAAACATTAATTATTCTCCTTGTAGATTTAGTAATCATTTATTTTTATTAACATGTTTCTTTTGACTGGACGTTATATTAACGTTTCAGAGTGGTCCAATTGAATCCCAGAGAATATGTGGAAGGAGCTGAAGAAGAGGGTGATGGCAAGAGACCTTCCAACCTTAAGGACTTGGAGGTCAGTGGAAACATGGAAAAACCCACTCCACAATTACAAGAGGAGTTTGATTGTTGTAATGGCAATAAAGAGTTTATCTTTTGAGACATGTTTGTTTCATTTCCTATCAAAAACTAACATCTGAGTTGAGTTAAAGTAATTTTAAATGTTAATCTGCCAGGGATATGAATAATTTTGGGCTAAACTGTATCACCTAGCCTTATTACTCACACACTGATATGGTACTAGACACAGAAGGAAGGAAAGCCATCAAAGGTCATTGCTAAATAAGCTGGTTGTTCACAAAGTGCTGTGTCCAAGCAAATTAATGGAAAACTGAGTGGAAGGAAAAAGTGTGGGACAACAAGGTATAATCTTAAACCATACTTTGACAAAATAGGACATGTAAATTGTTTATCATTTCCTGGAATATATTTATTTATTTTAATCAATTAATTATTTTTTTTGGGGGGGTTATTAGTTGTATGCTGTCATAGAATTAATATATATATATATATATATATATATATATATATATATATATATATATATATATATATATATATATATGCTTAAAATATCTCATTCTGTGTAATGAATATATAAAAATGATTACTTTCACTTTACGAATTGCATTAATGAAACCAATTATCCTTTTGATTATAGTGAAATTTACTAAGCTATACCTGTGCTTTCTTTTTTATGTACCTGTGTTTTCAAAGGAAAATAAGAACATACAATCAATAAAGTGCATATTTAACTTGACCTGTACCTGATCAATACTGGTCTAGTGTTCAGGTTAGCATTAGGTTAGGTTAGGTTAACAGCAGAAGCTTTGGATAAGTCATGGGCACCTGTCGCTGAGAGGCTGACAAAAAACAACTCTCTCTCTCTTTTGTGTATATATATATATATATATATATATATATATATATATATATATATATATATATATATATATATATATATATATAACAAATTTTATTCATGTAATTAGTTATTTGTTTTCAGACTGGAAGGAAATAGCAAAAAGAAAATATAATACCTAATGGTAGTGATGGCAGTGATCACTGAAACCAACAAAAACAAATATAAAGCATCTCAAAATCCAGATGAAAAAATGATTCGCTATTGAGAAAGTATGATGCCTTAAGCATTAGTTTATATATGCAAAACCTTCTCATAAGCCATCATCTATATATCTCATAATGAATGGGAAATATTTAAAGTGAGCTTAAACCAAAAAGGGACACAACAGTCTAAATAAATGGCTATAAATAAGACAGTTTCAGATTCTGTCTACACAAACTCATTTAGTTATTTTTTACATTAAATTATTATCTATAACAACCATGAAATAAAAATGTGCTGCAGGTAGGCTGATGGGTTAGTAGTTTGAATTCAACTGAATAGTAAGGAATCACAAGAGCAGGTATCTCTAACTTTTCTCAGATTTATCCTAGAATCAAAGCAGATTAAAGAGCATTGTTTGTTGATGAGTTCTTGGATGAGAAATAGTGGAAATTCTAAATGTTTATAGATTTATTAAACAGGAAACTTTTTTTTTTTCATTATTTGACCTGCAGATCACTGGTCAGAGCTTGTTCCAATCACTTGCCAATTGTTCAGTGCATCACCAAATAAAAGCATTAACCTGAAGCATTAACTGCATATCTTCTTTAGCTCACAGTATCTGTCTCATCATGTTTTTATGTCCACAGAGAACTCACAGTATATAAGACAAAGAGCACCATCCTCTACAGCATAGCACAATCCTCTTTTCACCTTATGACTTTTAGATACACTTGAAAGATATATCCTCCTGTCAGACTTTATTGCTTCCCCGTGAAAGCTGCAGCCGTGGCCACTGCAAGATACTATCATAACAATTAAACATATTTCCTCCAGCTCTATTATTTCAAAGCTATTAAAAATAATTGCCTCCTAAATTCATAAACATTTTATGCAATTCATCTCTTTTCAAGCAATCAAGTCCTCAATTACCTCCACCCATCAAATCTCTGTTTTATAACAGGCAACTGACATTTGATGGTAAATGGGGAAAAGCACATGGGCTCTGTGGTGATTTGAATGCTGTGACACCGACTTGCCCCCTATTGTTGGAAATGAGGAGGCAATCACGTTGTTCATCAGATGACTCCTAATGCAGTTAAAGTATTCAGCTATAATTTCTCCCTGCATTTATAATTACTGTCAAAGACCACACACCTCAGTGAGCAGATTAAAGCTATAAATTATTTAGTGCCTTTCTTTGTCGATGGATCTCTGATTTGTCTGTAGGGCCATTATGTTTTAGAGGAGGAACTTATTTTATATTGAAGCAGGCATTGCTCTTAAGCTGCAGCAGAATGCTTGGTCGAGGAAAGGATCACAACTGGGGCTGTTAGTGTTTATTCATTTAGATTTGAAGTCGTGCTCAATTTTTCTTCGAATGCACCAGATACCTTGGAAATGAGATGCACACAACACATTAAAAATTAAATTTTAGCTTGATTGTATTAGAAAATATGAAAAACTTAAACATGCGTGGGGGATCAGATGAACATTCGTTTTCTCAAAATTTACCCTGTTTTGATGAAATTAATGAGAGATCTGATGTTAGTACACAAAACAGTGAGTAGGTGTAAAGCAATACCATTTATGTGAATTATTTAAGCAATTATTTCAAATATAGTAGTTTGATCTCCCCCTCAAATTAACACATTCCCTTTCAATCTTTTAAACAAATACTTCAGATTAAACATTGCATAAAATTGAGTGAAATAGGCTCATAATTCTCAGTGTGCTTTATATTAATTGATTTAGGATGTTTGGATATAAACGCTGTTAATTGCACCATTTATAAAGTATGTCATGGCTAATTACAAAGCACAGTCAGCCTCCTTTGGGCACACAAAGGCCCAAACACGAACCGATTGCCATCAATTACAGACATATGCCGTTCAGAAGAAACCAGGAAAATGGATCCTTTTTTTTCAGCCACAGCAGAGGATGGGACAAATGTATGGAAGACAAATACTGTCAAAATAAAAAAGGAAATATATAAATGCTTTAATAAACACATACATTTGCCAACATGTTACATAAAATACTATAATGTATGAGTAAACCATTGTATTTAGTTCTATTTGATTTCTTTTCTTTTATTCTCATTTTTTAAAGTAGACTCATTTTACATTGAAAATACACCCTCAAGCCATTCTAGGGTCATTAGGTTTCTGTAGTTTTATCAAAGGTGAAGGGGAAATGGAATAATTTCTAAAGACTGTGTCAGAAGATGGATGTTTTTTGGAGTGCACAACATTGTAGCAAAATTTGTTCAAAATATGTGAAATCCTAAACTTCAAAGAGGTTTACTGTGTTTTTACCATAATTTAGAATTTTCAATAAACCCTTGATATTTGTTTTTGATATTGTTTTGTGAGTTTTTGATCATCAGTTTTTTTCGAGTTTAATTCCAGTTTCTTTTAAAGAGCTCTAATTAACATTGACAATATTTTGCCTACTTTGTGGAGAACTCATAAATTTATAAAGATGTAAAAATAAAATTTGTCTTCACATAATGATTATATTATTCTAAAACAACTATTTTCTCCTAACAGCTCAATTTTACAGAGCTATTTGTGCAAATTAAACCTCTCCTTTACTATATGAAGACAGATGACAGCTTGCTAACCTTTTTTCCACACCATAAAACATTAAAATATCATCTTTTTAGATAGATATATATAGTAATATTTAGGAAAAAGCTAATTACAGATGTGTTATATAATTATGATATATAGGTTATGATATTATAATTTAATCAGTATACCTATTTAGAAGCCTTTAAGAGCTTTTCTACAGTTGAATGATCATATTATTTATATTAGAAGGAGAGGTGACACACTATGTATTTTTGAAAGGAGCTGCTGTATTTTTAAACAAAGATAGCATGAGGTGACATTTTAAGCTGTTTTTGACATCTTATATTTGCAGTTAAGGCGGTTAGCATTAGCAGCTCAAATCCCACTTCCTGTATGTATCCCCCAGAGAATATAGATCCTTACCTTAACCCTCAGATTTCCAAAAAGCTGTCAACATTTCTAAATCCACCAAGATCCACATCTCAGAAGTGCATAAAACATAGCTACTTTGCTACAATGTGTTCAGCCATCTTCTGCTAAATTCTTACTAGTTTTGTCTAGATGAACAGCAGACAGATATTTTTGAAGAACATAAAGTATTTTTCTATTAGGTTTTCACAACAGGTGTGCTTCCCTGGACTTCATTTTTGTGGTTGTGGTCCTAATTCACCGTACTTCTTTTTGAAATCCCTGTGTCTTCTTTTTTCTTAAATGTAAGAATTCCTACATCACTTTGCAAATGAGACAAGCAGAACAAAGAAGGCTTTAGCATTGTTAGTACTTTTAACTAGTGGTTATTTCTATTCAAAATCACAAGTCAGAATTTCTGCAAACCTGGTTGAAAAAAAATTCATTTCAATGTGAAAAGTTGATATTGCCTTAAAAAAGTAGCACTAGTTTCAACTTTGAAATGTTTATTTGTACTTCTGACAGTTGGTATCTCAAGAAGTTGATTTAACCCATGGTACTTCACAACCTCAATTTCCTAATTCTACTGTACTCTCCTACTACTCTCCAGTATGCAACATACTCGCCATGTAACTTATTGTTCTCTTTCTGTTTTTTCTTCCATTGGAAGTTATGCCAAGCCGGGTGTTTTTCTGCTTAAACACTGGCATTACCTGGACATAGTCACTGACATAGCTATTGCCGCAGTTACCTCGGTGCGGTCTTTGTTTTACTTTCTGTTAAAATATATATTACAAGTATTCTATTGTCATTTGGGATAAGTGGTTTGCCTTGCAGGTTCCTTAAGATGATGCCAGTTGTGAATTGGTGCTATATAAATAAAATTAACTGAGCAGAATTTAAATGTATGAAATGTAGTAATATGTATGATGTAAGATTTTATCACTAATAGTCTGTCTGCTGCATACATAGCTGAACAAACAGATTTTTTCAAACATGCAGCTGTAACATGGTCAAGGCACTGGCTAACTCGCTGTCTGAATAGTTCCAAACAAGCCAACTGTTTGTTGAAGCCTATTGTTAACATAATCAGAAATAACTTTGTACCAATCAATTAGTGACCAACAGTAAACACTATGTCACTGTCACTATGTGTTAAATTAAAAAGCAAAATGTATCACAGCAGTGCAACAAGAAGTGTCATTTGGCTAATTTTGGTACTTGGTATTAGTCTGAGAAATCGCATCACCATGATTAATAACTGGAAACCAGAAATAGTGGTAAACCCAAAAAAACAGGCTCCTTTGTGTCCATTATAAAGAAGCCATGCAATCAGTAATTAAAAAGAAAAGACAGAAATAAAAATGAAAAAAAGTATATAAATAAAAAATTGTATGTATATACATCAAAAACTATAAGTTGTTATGAAGTTTTACTTTCTCTGACTAAACTCATTTATATGTGCCCTCCGGTTAGATACATGGAACAGTGTTATATTGCTGTGTTGTCATATATAATGAGAAACTTTTCTCTTTTATTTTTATTTTTGATGTTATCTTTGTTACTTCACCACAGAATAGAGGTTTGACTAAAACGTGCATAATCAAATAAAATTAATATCAGAAACAGGTAGTCTGTAGTAGATATCAAATTTTCTCCCTAATGTAGAGAAGCACCAAACTGATGACTTTTCCCATTTGTCCTATTGACTGTATCAAGACCAACACACATTTCTCAGTCTGACTCAAAACAACAGAGTTCTAACATTAAACTTACTTTCCATTACTTTCCAAAATTGTTCCAACATTTCAAGGATGAATTTATGGCATTCCCTTAATTATATGTATTGAACTTTGCATTTGTATTTTTAAATGAATCTTGGTTTTGCCATTGTTAGATAATTGTATTAATGCTTAGACATGAAAAAACATTAATAAGTAAAATTAATACACAAAGTCTACAGTGGGTAGCATATTTTATGTTGATGATGTTGAAGTCTTGTGGGATACTTTTAAAACTTTTAAAATGTTCCATAGCCTAACTCAAAACATAAAGCTGTTTCCACTAAAGTTACTTTTCAAAACCATTTTAACTGCCTCGCTGAAAAATCAGATTATTCACGTGGGTTTTTCTTGCTCTGCAGACTGAGTAAAACCCAGCCTCACGAAAACTGACGGCAGCTCGCATCTGCAAATCCTTTGTCAGTCTGTCATTAAAAATACTATCAAATAATGATAAAGTGAACGCTCCGTGCTTGCACTAGCATGCATCTGGCTGACGCTGATGTGCTGTAATAGGCCAAATGTGCATCAGAATTTGTCTGCTTGGATACGCAGGAAACATTTACACTGAGCCTGACTTAGCTTTGCCCTGTGCCAGACAGGCATGGATTCACTGCATCATCTGGCATGTAAACCAGAGGTGGGCGGGAGACGGGTTCAAAATGTTCATCACACTGCAGCAGTGTAATGACTAGCTCATGTGTTTAATGAAGGGCTTTAAAACTTATAGCTATAATGACCCACATCTTAACTCCCCTTTCTCCCATTTATTCTCCCTAAAGTCCCCAGGTTATTACGCCCCTCTGAGAAATATCCCAGAAAGAGCATTAAATCTCTCTGTTCCTGTTCACAAAGTAGTTATCTAACATTTTATTGTCCTAAATTGAACTACTGAAGATGGAGTGACATAATTTTTAGTCACAAATGTGTCTGAACAAATACAGTGGAAAACCATATATTTTAATGCTGCTTTGGTTAATAAGAAAGTGTACAAATCTGCTTTATAATGTATTCTTCTGGCTGGAAACACGAGCGCCACGAGACAAAGAGTTCTGCATGTATGTCTGCTCTTTTACATACATCATATCTACCAAATAGCCCATAGTCCTCCCATGTTAATGGTGTTGCTCCAAATATGCTAATTAAGCAAAAGTAAGTGATGAATGGAATACATTTGATCAATCAAGTAGGCCTAAGCCCCTGGTGCTGCATATTCATTGTACATCATGAATATGAAACCCAAGTCATTTATCAAATATCAGTTGCACATTTGTATCTTATTAATCATACATGCTGAAACTTCTGTCTTGTCAGAAAAGCTGAAGGTTGATGAAGCACTTGCAAAAAGGATTAAACTAGGGGAACCAGGGGTGGGGCTTCAGTTATAATGCATGAGATATTTCCAAACTTCCAGAATCTTAAACAGTCCATCCATCCATCTGTCCTCGCTCCCGATCATGTTCAGATGACTCAAACCCTTCGCCTGATTGGCTTTTTAATTATTTCTCCTCACTTTTTTTCTGGCCTTTTGCTCTTCTTGTGTAATGATTGTTTAATAATTACAGATGCTCACTATTGCCACGCTTCGAACAGGGGTTATTGATTAATATTCTAAATTCTGATTCATTGCCAGTGAGCCAGATTCTGAGGACTGCATTTCAATTAGCAGGCTGTTTTATGTTCATTTACCTTTTTTAATTTGGATTTGAAATTCATAAACATTAAAAGAAATATTTTTATCACTTGAAATATGGATTCGTTGATATGCTTTTAACAACTGCATTGCTAGATGTCTACATTAGTAACATTAATGACAATCTAGTAAATCAACCAGACTCAGCTGTATCGGTAAAAGGAAACAACGGATGAATGCTTGACTTATATCATATTTTTTTTACAACTTTTATTATTCAGTTATCTTTAGGCTTGTTGCTCACTATAATTTTATTCTTTTCCATGACCGAAATTAAGGAAATTGTGAAGGAAAACGTACAAGACAGCTGAACTTTCCCCAAAGAGTGACAAGGTTTTGATGAACACCAAACTCAGGCATAGGTGCAAAACACACTGTCCACAAAAGATAAAAGTAGTGATAGCAAATTCTGCTGCTCAAATTTTAGCTCATACAAAGAAGGTTTATGACTCGCTTTATCCAGTGAAGAGGAGGAAGCCAGAAGAAATGTAGTCTGAGAATGGCAGCTTGGAGACAAAACAAACCGGCATCCTATAGAGGAATTTAAAAGTGCTTTGTCATTAGCCCAGTCTGTCTTTTATTCATCTGCAACAAAGGGCTGCTTTTGTCAAAAACTGCCATTCAAAACAGAAAATTTTGGCAGGATTCAGATAGGCTTAGTTATCACTGCTCTGGTTCTGAATAGCCTTGTTAAGGTGAAATGCACAGACATGTATTGCCATATTTTTTTTAGAAAGTTGTATGAATGGTGAGCCACATTGTGAGGGTTTTGCTATGGTTTAGTAATATAGCTGTCAAAATATCATTCAAAGACATCTGTCATGCCACTGGAACTCTATAAGTCTGTTTCAACACATGTTGTTTGGTCCCAAAAAGTCACTTCAAGCTAATGTCCCTCGTGTGGTGGATGGAGGGCAAGTTTAAATACTGCAGCTGCAGTCAAACACTCATTCATTTGGCTCCGGCACAGAGAAAAAAAATGTCACATCTGAAGTTAGTTAATGTGGCTTAACATATTGGAGGATAATTTTGAGAAACTTATTATTAATTTAATTTAATCTATATATATCAGCAGATTTTATGGGGTTTTTCCTTTCTGCTGTTGCTACATGTATGCTCAGTATGAGGAATTGCTGCCAAATAAACGACTCAATGTATTCAACTATCCACTGTTACTACAGGCTCATTCAGGGGAAGTGATTGCTGCAAGTCATAGTCATTTGCTTCATTCAGCTTAATTTTCTTAAACGTAAAACTTTTTTACCAATTTGATTATAACCAGTGCTAAGACATTCCTCCTGGTTCTGATTGGCTGTTTCTAACCCGGAGAGGCGTATTTCTGCAGATGGCAGTAGGAACACTGGAAGGAAGCAGAGAAGCTCGATTTATTTATTTATTTATTTATTTATTTATTTTTTTTTTTTTATTTTTTTTTTTTTATTTTTTTTTACAGATTATCTGTCTCATATTATACTGTCAGGAAATAATGACAGTTTTAACAAATATGTAAACAGCATATTTTTATAAAGGTAACCTACTGCAGCTTGAATTAACAGAGATAAAGGCTTGAAAATATGAGTCTATGTGTAAATAATCCCTTTAATGAGTTTTAGTCCTCTTCATTTGACTATCATTGGAAAACAGAGTCTCTTCAGTCAGAGCCTTCTATAGATTGTTTGTAAAATGGACTGCTAAAGGAGATCTTTCCTGCCCACAGCCATCACAACCCATAATAACTCCAACATTTCAACATTTAATTTCTCTTTGGGATAAATAAAGTATTTTTGAATTGAACTGAATTGAAGTAAAATAACTTTTCAACAATATTCTAATTTGTTGAATATGACTCTAAATAAACCGAACTGAATTGCATGTTTTATACAGATAACATCAACATAAAAAGTAAAAAATGGCTGTAAAAGAAAACATATTCTTATGTGATAAAGATTATGCTCACAAACAGCTGTGGCTGTGACTGTGGTCTGGCTGTTTACTATGTAGCCTGTTGAGTCCTCTTCCCTCAGGTTTGATCTTTTCCATCAATTCAAGATTCTAAGTGCTTTAAAATTATGGAGCCAAAAGTGTTTCTAACAAGGAGACTGATTACTGTGGGTGTGAAAAAAATCCATCCTTTTCACCTGTTTACATCCATGGAGCTCTTCCACATTTCCTTCATAGCTAATCTTTGTGGGAAAAGTAGTCATTACATAATTTATGTGTTGCCACAATACTGTGTCACACATCCATTCAACATATCTCCGTTGTCAAGAAAACAAATTGTTCTGTTGTTTTGCTTACCAGTTTTAGCGGGCATAAATCAAAAGACTCTTTGTTTCAGAAAAAAGTGTTTTAAAAAATTTTAGCCATTCAAAAGAACAATGGAAAGCTCAATGTGGTTTATTTCTGACTTATACTTTTAAGATTTGGAGGTTTTCTGGTTCTAAAATTTGCTGATACATGCATTTTAGAATGTCCTAAAATCCTTATAGGCATCTGAATGTCATATAAAGTGCATGAAATTCTTCCATACTGCATATAAATGCTAAACTGAGGGACTTTTACAATTTGTAATATAGAATAAAGATTGGAAAACCGCATGAAACTGCATGTTTTCCTTATGGAAGAATCCTTTGACAAAAGCAAAGAAATGGCTTCTGATTTACAGCAAAATAAATGAACAAAAGGTGACTAACTGAATTCAATTTCTTTGCATTTTAACTGATTTATTACATAAAATTCAAATAAAATGATGTCAAACCTCTGTTTAACAATGTGTGCAGGCTTTCACCACCGTCGTATAGTGGATGAGAGAACTAACAGTTGATTGCCAGCAGTTCATCAGTGCATCCTTCATGTTTGTCACCCAGCCTGCCTCGAGGCACTGTGCTAGCTCAAATTGAAGCTGACATCCTCCAAATATGAAAGCAACAAATCACACATTTTTATTGGGCTTAATCTCCAACCCGGCCCCTTGCAGACGTCAGCACAATCATGGACGCTGCTCTAATTCTTGCCGACTGGCTGCCTGTGCTTCTTGAGCATCTCAGGGCTAGCAGAGAAAAAGGCAAAATGGCCAGACACTAGAGACACGAGTGACACATTCCCTTAATAGAGGGCTTCGTTATGATATTACAAACACATGCAACTCATTTAACAGGCCTGTGCATTGAGTAGTCCATAAATGAGCTGCAAATAAGTGAAATATCTGGAAACATGTTTGATCATATTGGATCTTGTGACAGGAGCAGAGAGGATATTCAAATCTGACTCAGTGAGTCACTCACTTATTTAAACACTTTACACCAGGAGGTGGAACTGCTATGTTAAAGAAATAAAATCCCCAATGAAACAGCTACACCTGAAAACTGGATAAGAAAAGATAAATTAGTAGGTAGATTTTTGAGCACCTCGTGTTAATTAATATTCATTTATTTGTTAAATGTGTTTTTTTTTTTTCTTGCAAGATAATTCCTGAGCTCTTGGAGCATCAATGTCTTGATTGATTTAATTTAAAGAAGACTGAACAGTTTTGTTTTTTTTTTTAAATCCCTAAATATACCAGAAAATGTAAGACCATCCTTACAAAGCCCTTTGAATCACGACAGCTAGATCAGATCAAGATCTCATAAACTGACTTAGGTTGCAGATTTCAGTTAACTTACATTTTGTCTGAACTAACATATGAGTATGAAAAGATTGAAAGTGGAGATGTGAAAGGAAGTGATTTTCCTCATCTCTTCTTGAGGCTTATGTTTTGAGACATAAATCATAAATAATAGAGACATAAATAATCATAATAATAAAGAAAAAAAAACATATAGTTCAAAATCCAAAAATATCAATAAAACTGCATTGTTGGTGCTGTAAGTACCAAATAAAAATAACAAAAGGTTCTAACAAAAACTTGTCCAGAAAGACAAGAACCATATTTCACTTTTAAGGTAGGCTCAATTTGGACTTCAAAACATGATCACCTGACCTCCAAGTCAACTGTAATGCTGCTCAAAGCAGAATTCCAACTTTGAAAGTCAGAGTTTGCTTTTTTTTTTTTAACCAAAACATTCCTTCACACCCAATATGGCCATCATGCAAACTTGCTGCTAAATTGTTTCAGTTTAGAGTGTTTCACTTTATTTTAGGATTTGTCAGTTTTGCTTTTTGTATTCAGTTCATGGCTTAGTTTTAAGATTCTTTTGTTCTGTACTACAGTATTTGATGTTTTTTTTTTTTTTTTTTTACAGAGTTGCAGTCATTAGTCACATTTGCTTAATCTAAGTTCTTGATTTTCTGTTTCTTTGTTAGCTCTGTAGTATCTGAGTTTCTGTGTACTCGTTTGTAGGTTTGTGTCTCTGCTGTAGTTTACTTCTGTTAATGTCTGTGTTCCCAGAGCTACCCATTAGCTTCCTTCAATGTCTCAGCTGCCTGCGCTCCCAAGCTGTCTCCCATCTGCTTGTCAACTCACCTGCCTAGCATTCCAGTAATCAAGCTGCTCAGTATAAATACTTCTTGATTTTCCTCATTCAGAGTCAGATCATCCTGATATGCCACCACCCTGACTCCTTCTGGGCCGCTCTTATAGTAATTAATGATTTACAGCAAACAAACAAACAAAAAAAATTAAAAAACTAACTTTTAGTTTTGTATGGGGTGAAAAATAAGTTATTTGAATTTTACTGATTTGAAACATAAACGTAATGTTATTTGAACCAACACAATAATGCCAAGGACCCATTAACTTCCTTTTCTGGAAGGAAGTAGCTGTTAGTCCCTTACAGTCATGACAAAAGAGTTACCCCCTTTAAATCCAGGGCTTTGCATAGTTTGTATATATTTAGGGTTTTGAAGGGTGTATTCATTGTTACCCAAATGTTAAAAATTTGACTTCATCTTCAAACATGACAAAGTGAAATCTGATGTGCTTCACTTGAATTTAACTTTAATTAAGATAACACCCTGGGGCTGACAGAAAGTGTATCTTCTTTTCACTATGATGGTATGTGTTCATTTTTAATGCTCACTGAGGGTACTTACTACCATGACTGAAAAATACTTTTTTAGCAGGTGTTCCTAAATTTAGATTTAGTATGGTTTGGGATTAGATTACAGATTAAAAGATATGAGGTAAAATGTTAACTCAGCTTCTCAGATATGCCTAAAGATTTACTGCAGAATATAGAAACTCACTTTAATAAAGGGAGGCTTTATGGAAGACAAAAAGAATACCTCAGACTGCCAGTGCACTGGTGACAAAAAAGGCTTTCAATATTCTTTGAGGATAACTGTAGCTTCAGAGTTATTACCTGCTTGCTGTTTGGTGTAGTGGAAATTCACCTTTCTTCACCAATCATTATCACAGTGGTAACCCAACTGATAGTCTTGTTTCACAGAAATATGTGAAATGAAATGATGATGACCTCCTAACCCTTCACTGCTTGTCTTTCACTAATGTGGTTACAGTGATGAGTCCCACCCTGGGCGTCAGTAACTGCACAACGGCCTCTGTGCAAAGGTCACATTTTACATCCCATTTATGGACTAGACTGCAAACATCAAGTAATGTTATCGTTATTCTTGTAATTTTATTACAACTTAATGATTCTTTCCTACACCTGGACTAGTTCTTATATATACATCAAACAATGACTGGAAGCCAAAGTTAGAACTAACTTTTGAAGGGACTTTTCCTTCCAAACACAGAAAACCTGCAACCATGCTGTTTACTAGAATAATGACCTTAATATCTAAGGACATTATTAAAATCTACAAGTGGAAAGAAATGCAAAAGATTAAGAATAAAAAGCAACATTTCACAAGTTAATTGTTGGTTGCTGGTTTTAACCCCTGCTCCGTCCTTGGGCAAGACTTTCACCCACCGTTCCTGCTGGTGCAGGTCAGGGCAGCTGTGGGTGAGTGTGTGTATGATTGGGTGAATGAATTACAGACTAAAGTGATTTGGAGTCTTCTGACTTGATAAAGCACTACACAAACGCAGGCCATTTACCATTTAGCTGATTTCAACACAGAACAACTCGCAGAAATCAAATCTAGCTTAATTGAGAAAACTAAAAGGTTTGGCTTGGTTAAAAGTCATCTGATGATTAGATAAAAACCCTTTTTACAGCAAGGCCTCCTATTTGTCCAGCAGGAGTCAACTTTCCAAGATCTATTTCTCACATTTTTTTTTTTATTTATTTTTTTTTTAATTTGCATGTATTTGTTTTTATGTATGTATTGAATTACCAATTTTGATTAAGAATCTGTTTGCAAATTTAGGGACAGGACTGGATGAGCTACTGCGTCTTCCAGCTCCCTTTTTGAAAACCTTTTTATTTTGATTTACAGATCATATTGTTGGAATTTTTACAATGTTTTTTTACACGTTTTTTTTTTTTTCCTGTATTTGTTTTGTTGAAATTTGAATTGGAAGGAAAGAAAGAAGGAAAGAATCTACAAAGCTCCATGAGTTCCATGCTTTGTGTGAAAGAGCCTACTAATGCACTTCTTCAATGTCATAATTTCTCATTGCTAACTGTGAATACATTTAAAAAGAGACAGTGGTTTTTCCACTGTAATATAAGCATTTCACATAGAAACGGGTTAATGCTTGAAAACAATGGCTGATTTTTAAGATTTTGAGAATCACATGATTCACATTTCATATTTGTCAAGTTAGAACCTTAAAATTCAGTGTTGCACTGATTTTATGTGAAAGATCAGCACATAGTACCACAGTACTGTGGAGTGGAAAGATGATAATGATACATGGCTTCCAAATCTTTTTCTAAATAATAATCTACAAAGAGTGGCATGAATTTTATTCAGCCCTCTAAATACATATTTTGTAGAACCACCCTTTGTTGCAATCACAGCTGCAAGTCTTTTGAGCTTATCTCTCTCATCAGCTTTGCACGTCCTTTCTCCTTTCTTCTTTGTAAAATAGCTCAAGATTCTTCAGACTGGATGGAGATCATCTGTATACATCACCTTCCAAATTCTGGTTTAAAATTTGACAAATTTTCAGGTACAAGATTGTCCTGGTGAAGAAAAACATACCCACAGCATGATGCTGCCACTATCATGTTTAACAGTGAACATGTGTTTGTATTGTTAGTTTTCCACCACTTATGTTTTAAATATTGGCCAAAAACTTCTGCTTTGGCCACATTTGACTAGGTCATCATCTTCAACGTGTTTGCTGTGTCTTCAATGAGGTTTGTTGCAAACTGCAAGCAGAAATTCTTATGGTTTTCTCCGCTCTTTGATTAAAGTCTGGATTGTGGAGCACATGACAAATAATTGTCCTTTTCTAAATTCTTCCACCTGAGATGCGAATCGTTGTTTCCTCACCAATTAATGGGTTCTTTCCCCAGCTAGCCAGTTTAGGTGGATGGCCAGGACTTCATAGGTTTGAATAGGGTTCCATGTGATGCTCAAAGCTTTGGATGTTGTTTTAAAAGCTAACCTTGCTTTAAATCTCTCTATAACTTTCTCCCTGACCTGTCAGCTGTGTTCCTTGGTCTCCATGATGTTTGTTCACTAATGTTCTCCAGCAAACTTCTGAGGCCTTCACAGAACAGCTGGATTTATACTGAGAGGAAATTCCATGCAAATGGACTGTTTATTAATTAACTGTCTTTCAAAGGCAGTTGGGTGCACTGGATTTTATTTAGCAGTATGAAAATAAAGGATGCTGAATTGCAAATGCATGCCATACCTTTTTTTTTTTTTTTTTTTTTTTTTTTTTTTTTTGATTTGTCAGAAACATGTAACATTTTCACTATCCTTTACAATTGTGCACAACATTTTGTTTGCATGTCACATAAAATCCAAATAAAATACATGTAGCGGTTGTAACAAGACATAATGTGAAAGAGTTCAAGGGGTGTGAATAGTTTTGAAATGCACTGTATTTTATAGTTCTTGGAAAGAAAATCGGAACTGGATGTCAGGCCCAAAGAAAATCTGAAATCATTATTTTCAAGCAGCAACTGGATTGGAGCATCTCTACTAACTAGCAATTAGAATTACAGACTACTGGAAGGACCAATTAGATTTCCAAAGGGAAATGGGATATTGTAACACATCTAAAACATGTTTCAAACTGATTGTTGTTTTTCTGCAAATTGTTTGACAACATCACTGCACGCTGATGTAAAAGTAAAAAAATAAAATGGGGGGAAAAAAATTGCAGAAAACTAGCTGGGAGAATGGGTACATGAGTAAGGACCCCCTGACTGTGAAACTAACAACCGGAATTGGATAGGGTGAATTTGGTCCCCTCAGACACCGTCAGGAGAATTCTGGTTTGTTGGCTCTGTTGTTGCCAAGTGTCAACCAGAGAACATCCACCCTTTCTTCTTGCAGCAAAAAAATTTGTAGGCTGGCAGGTGCCCCCCTCTCATTTTGGTCTATATTTTTCTCCAGGAGTGTGTGCTATTCACACCTTCCTATTATTAGATTATTTCCTTGCAGCCTTGCTGGCCCTAAAGCCAGAAACACCTCACGACTTGGGTTTGAGCTGAAGTGTAATTCCCACAGCGCCCACCACTCAGGAAACAATAGACTTTTTGATTGACGAACAGTTCAGAAATCAGGTGCTTTGTGTATGAAATGCAAAAATATTGAGATCATTTCATCTTCTCCAAATGCAACACTGTGCAGTTGCAAAGTGAAGCAATGCATCTGCAACATGTGACCAGTGACTGACAGAGCTGTATTATTTTAACAAGTGAATGCTCTCATTTTCCCTCGTCTATCAGTCAGTGTGAGTGGATGGTGGCCAAGAGGGGGATGGGTTGATGGATAGATGGAGAGTTGGAAGGGGGGACTCCACCTTTTGCCCTCTTCTACAGTCATCTGTTGCCCCACAGCAGGCCAGAGGTTGTTGGCGTTTTGCTCACTTGTAATCCGTCTCGGTGTCTGGCTGCCGGCTCCTGGGTCACCTGCCACTCAGTTTGACATGAATCAGCGTTGACGCCAGCAGATTTAAGCTATTTCTCCCAGCCTGTAAACAGAGGCTTGGTCTGTGGGCCCCAAGCAAAGGAAAAGCTAAAATACCCCCCCATCTCTTACCCAAAGACTACTGGATGTTGTCAAATGACCCATAAGAGCGTGAGAGAGCCAGCATTAGAATACGGTTAGGCATGGGGATTTTTGCTTTTTTTTTTTTTTGGTGTGATATAACTAATTAAATGCAGAATGACAATCATGTATGGTAATGTGACATGACATCCTGCCGCTGCTCACTTTTCCAGACCCAGATTCACAGACAGCCTGGCTTTAGACAGGGAAAATGCATCACATCTATCTGACAAAGCATGCAGTTTCTATCAGAGTCATCCAAAATAGAAATATTGCTAATTGTGAGGTCTTGGTGAGTTTTGATGAAAATTAAAAAGAAAGATCATATTTCTCCTATTTTAGCTTCCCTTCATTAGCTCCCTGTTAAATCCAGAATAGAATTTAAGATTGTCCTTCTCACATATAAAGCCCTTAATAATCAAGCTCCATCATACATCAGAGATCTGATTGTTCCATATGTTCTTAAGAGAGCACTTCGCTCTCAGACTGCAGGTTTACTGCTGGTTCCTAGAATTTCAAAAAGTAGAGAGGAAGGCAGATCCTTTAGTTATCAGGCTCCTCTCCTGTGGAACCAGCTCCCAGTTTTAGGCAGACACCCAGTCTACTTTTAAGACTAGGCTTAAAACTTTCCTTTATGATAAAGCTTATACTTAGAATGGCTTAGGTTATCCTGAGCTATTTCTGTAGTTATGCTGCCTAAGTTAGGCTTAGGCTACTGGAGGACAAACTGACCACTTTTTTTTTTATCACTTTCTTTTTCTACTACTCTTCAGTTTGCATTATTTGCTGTTTTTCAACTGTCAACTTTTTGTTTTCTCTGTTATTTTTCTGTCCATAAAAGCTACACCTGGTCTGGCATTCTGTTTGGCTGTGATACCTTCCTGGAGGAGGGCTTCAGCTGAGATAATGCTGCCAACAACTAATCGTTCTCCTTCTCCTGCTATGAACTTTTTTACTTTCATGAACATCGAAAATAATCCTCCATCTGTTTTTCTTCTGCATTCTGCTCTGTCTTCTCAAACCCCAGGTCAGTTGTGGCAGATGGCAGCTTGTACTTCGCCAGTTTCTTCTGGAGGTTTCATCCTGTTAAAGTGGAGTTTTTCCTCTCCACTGTCGCTACATGCATGCTCGGTATGAGGGATTGCTGTAAAGTCAATGACACAACACCATGCGGTCGCCACATGCTCGGCCAGGAGGAGTGAATGCTGCAAGTCAATGACTCAATGCAATCTGCTGGGTTTCCTTAGAAATTTTTTGAACTACTTTTGAATAATTAATTGAGCTTACTGTACTGTTTGATAACTAGGTTCAGTTGGAATATATGTATGATTGAATTGATTTCTTTTTCTTGTAAAGTGCCTCAAGACGACATTTGTTGTGAAATGGTGCTATATAAATAAACTGAATTGAATTGTTTTCCAGGTGATGTAGAAACTAATTTATGTATATTAATGGATGATAGACAGCATGAAACCTGAGTGTTTTTGTTATTAATCTTGTGATTCTGGTTCTCATGACAGTAGGAAACTTTATTTGATTTGTGCCTCATTAATTCATGTAAATAATAATTTTATCATTTCAAAAAACAATCAAAGTAAAAAGCTCACTCTTCATCTGATAATTTCAAGACAGTGTCCGGCTGAATGTGTCTAGTCCTCTTTCCACAAAGCCATTTACATTTATGGTAAAGCCTGATTACATCACGGATTGCTGATGGAGAAACACAGCCTCTCGTCTCCCAAAATATGAACTTCATCAGAAAGGATCAAAGAGACTCCTTTTTAATTTTTTAGAACCTGTTGTTATTTTTCTTTGTTTTCATTATCATTCATTAATTAATCAGCTGAATTTTTTATCTTTACTCTTTATTTGTCCCCTGCTGGAAGAAACACTGGATTGTAGAGCTTTATGCTTGTATTCACTGTGATCCTGAAATGTTGTTATGTACTACTTCTTCTTGACGTTATTTGCAGTGTATCAGTGGGTACAGAGGCTGTTTAAGTGCGTTCCTCATTGTTTTCATGGGAAAAACTCTACATGCTATACAGTAAACAGGTTATGATACACTATTTTTTTCAAAATGCAAAGGATCCTCAGATATATATATATATATATATATATATATATATATATATATATATATATATATATTTATATATATATATATATATATATATATTTTTTTTTTTTTTTTTACAGATTTTTCCTTTTTATAAGGGTCACTTGAAAGCTTGACAACATTACAGTATAGTACATTATACTTTACATTATAGTACAGATAGTGTCTCGTCGAGGGAAGCAAAAGGACAAAAAGCTATCCATCAGTTGCAACCTGGATAACTTTTAAATGGCCTATTTCCATGTCCAGTCAATGTGTTACTCATGATGTAGCTAAGCATTGTAACATGGCCATGGACTGTGCTGGCTGATGACACTGTAGACACAGGCATATTTTACTGTAATTTAAACACTTTGGGGCACATGTTAACATCTCAAAGTAAAAATACCTAGACTAGTCAAACCTGAACTGAAAATTTCTATACTGTACATAGATTCTTTAGAGCACAGATGAATTTTCATTGTAAAATGAAAATTCAGTTTACAAAAACACAACAAACAGGTGTTTTATTTGGGACATCCAAAGAGTTTGTTTTAGCCTCAGCTGACAAAAATAGATCCTCCCAGTATCTTACTGGTTTGTCTGAATCTGCTACAGCAAATTCTAAGCAAGCTTCAACATATATATATATATATATATATATCTATCTATCTATCTATCTATCTATCTATCTATCTATCTATCTATCTATCTATCTATATATATATATATATATATATATATATATATATATATATATATATATATATATATATATATATATATATATATATATATATATAATTTTTTCCGCAGTGGAGTCTTGTGTAGTGAATCTCTTTCTGAATTTCTCGGCAACTGGTTGTTAACTCTTGGACAACTCTTATGATTATTCTGTTGACTCTGTCAGAAATCTTACAAAGGGACGTGGTCGCATTTATGGTGAAATGTTCATTCCACCTTTAAATTATGGCTCCAGTGGTGCTCACTGGAAGATTCAGAAGTCTAGAAATGCAGCTGTATCCACTGTCATTAGGATGTTTTGCCAAAAGAGAATATTTTATAAAAGTTGCTTTGCTTTTACCTAGCGTACCATTCTGCACAGTACTTTGGTAATGAGAAACCTTTTTATAGGCCATCAATCAAAATTAAACCAGCCTATGCTGGTTGGCAGCAGGACGAATTTCTAAATATCAACAAATTTCAGGTTATTTCAGCTTGTTCCAGAAATGAACATGTTATGGTCAAAATGTGCACATCAACCTTACAAAACAAAAGCAGAAACCCTTGAGGAAGTTGAGTGAAGCTAATATATATAGTATCATTATTGATAGTTGAAAGTGTTTATTACACCCTGGCTAAAAGGCCACTCAGAGGAAGAAGCCATTAATTCAAATGTAACATACAATGCCAGGTTACAGTTGGAAAATGTACTCACTTTTGTTTCAGACATGCCCTGTGGTGTGATCAAACTAGAATTAAAATTGAAATGACCATTGTAACTTTCTGAAGAAATAAAGGGAAGTTTGCAAGTGAACACCATCTAAACTGTGAAGTTCAGAGGTGGCAACATCATGTTGAGGGTTGTCTTGTTGAAGAAGAGACTAATGTGCTCTAAAAAATAGATGGCATCATAAAAAGAGAACATTGTGTGAATATATTAAAAGCAATTTCTCATGATATCTGTCAGGAAATTAATGCAATGGCTCATATGTAGTTACCAAACAAACAATAGTCTTTAGGATGCATACATTAGTTACAAAGTGGCTTTTTGTGAGTTGGCAGTTTCAAAGACCTGAACTAAGTGCCATAAATTCTAGCTTTTAAAGTGTTTTAAAAACATCCAAATCATATTGCAGACATATATGGATGTTTTTAAATCTGTCTGTTTTATATGCTCACAAATTTTGATATTCCCTAATTATCTTTTTGTTTATGCTATGTAGGCATTTGTATTTCTTCTCCAAATGCGTTATTGCTACCTCATTTTGGAGATATGAACAAACTAGACCTTGTACTTTAAAAAGTAGCATGTAAAAAAAGAAATATGCATTTAATTGCACCTTCCAAATCAGTAAGTCTACATCTGATGTGATTGTTCACCTATATATATTTATTTAATCAGTTGTCAACCAAAACATAATTTAAAAAATTAAAATAAAAAGACTGTAGTTTATTAGATTATATTTTCATAATTGCATCCCACAACAAGAGCAAACATATCTATTGTACATATTATTGTGAGATTGAGGCAGCTTCTCTAATCTTAAATGGCATCCCTGGTGACACATATGTTTTGCACATTGACTACTTTCTATCTGCAGCCTTCTAAAGTTAAATAGATTGGAATTAATTTCACTTTTACTCGGACATAAAATGTTATTAAATCAAACTTATCTAATGCTGAAAATATAAACATCAACTAAAGTATGAAGTGCAGAAGAAGTAATCACTGTAGTCAAGACTCAGAGCAACATATGTGCAGTCCTAAAAAGCCAGCTACCGTGCAGACAGGGAAATCAATACAGCATTTTGTTATCTATCTTTATCTTACAACTTAAAAGAGAAGGATTGTATGTCATAGAGTGAGCCCAGGCAGACTTCAGCATAGATCTATCATGGTAGAGTCACAGGCCTTTTCCTGTGTAAATCATGTGTCACATGGCCTGTGAGTTCATTCTCCGGCCATGGAATACATTTAAGGCTTTGGACAGAGTCACCCATTTTTCACTTTTGATTGAGCACTCCCCTGCAGTACTAGACCTGTAGGTAGATTATTTTCTAACATGACGCTTTCATTGTTCGTTTCGTTATTGACGCCTCTATCAGATCAAACGCAGAAAAATTGACTCCACGCTTGAAAAAAGACCCAAAACAAATGATTGATATGTTTTAATTAGTCCACTTCTCTTAGGAGAGTGGCTGTCGGAGCTGCAGAGGTTTTAATGTGACAAGCGTTTGACAGAAAGACAAGAAAGGCACATGGCACACCTGTGGAAAAGTTGTGAACAAACTGAATTTCTCCCACCTGAGATGTAAGCTGTGCTCCTGCCAGAGCCTTCGATGCCCTGGCTGGATCCTAATAAACCAGAAACTTGAACTGAGCTCAGACAGTGAATGATCTGATTTCATCATTTACAGGACCCTAACCATGGCGGGTGTCTCTAAACCATCTCTCATGTGGAAAGTAATGCTGACTGTGCGAGGTGGTTGAAGTGAACAGTAGCTACAGAAAATATGAACTGCCAAATGTTGTAATACATCGTCATAGGAACACCTACGAGGCTCTGCAGAGCACTTTCTGTGGTTAAACTGATAAGAAAAGCAACTCTTGATATTCATCTAAAATATTCTAGTGGTGAATGATTTTACATTAATGACTGGTATACAACAACCCATAAAGACATGAAGAATTGAATCCCCAGCTCCCTCACCCGCTAATATAGCTCCTGATGTCGGAGCACTATTCCACAGGTGCTGTATATTCACAGTTATGAGTACAGAGATAGACCAGCAGGTAGTCATTCATTCAAGACATCTATATTACATCTGTGAGATGGGGTCTTCCAGAAACAATCATTTCTACAATAAAGTTCCAGCATGCAAGAATCGTCTTATGCCATCAAAGTATGTGGGCGCTGAGATTGTGAGACAGCTTTCATCATTTCTTCCTGAAGCATGTCGATTTCATTTAAGTGCAAGGGGAAATGCTTTCATTTTGCTTTAATGAAGTTTTCAAAGTTGGCTGATCTGTAATGTAAGCTGCAGCGACGAGCCAACTTTCACTTACCTATTATAGGTTCTCTGTTTGATTGCCACAAAATGCAGCCTGATGACCTGTCAACTGTCTCAATTTGTGGTATAGTTTTGAAGTTCACTTGGAAGTTAATGATAAACACAAAAACATTATCTTCAGGTTGAGTCACAGAAAAAAGGTCCAGTGTTTTGCATTAGGATGAAACAAAAATAATCTTTGGGTTTTTACACTTTAAACTAAGATCATTTTTATCCTGGATAAACAACAACATATTCAATGATGGGTCATTGTTTAACTGTATCAGTAATAATGTGGAGGAATTATGTTCTATATTCAGCCTTCAGCTCTGTTTAGTTTATTTATATATTCACAAGCCCCTTTGTTAGGAAAACCTGGTTATCTAACACAAAATGAAGAATCAGAATCACATCACAGTAACTAATGAATTTAGGCAGAAAAGGAGTTTAAGTGACTATTCAGAGGCCACTGATCGACTTTCAATGTTTCTTTTGTAGTCTCCTACAGGAGACTAAAAGGGTGGTGAAACACAGTGCTCATATACCAAACAGGTTATGCAGACTACCATCTCTTGATGCACAAGATGTCTAACTTTAAAATACATCAGCTGCAGCTGTAGAAGACAACACAGGGAGCCACTTGTCTAACAGTAGTAAACTGAGGCTGAAAGTCGCACAGACTCACCAAAGCACCAGTGTCTTTGAAACAGAGGAGATCATTAATACATTGGCTCTAATAGTGGATGTATGTTAGTTTTAACATGAACTTATTTAGGCCCAATTAACAGACAAAAAACATCTTAGGGTAAGTTGTATGGCCCAACAGCCAAACTAGAAATTGTAATAGGACAAAAAGAAGTAGTAGAAAAAAAGAATGCCAAGGTCATCATGTGATGGTGGCTCCATCTTTGACCGTAACAGACACTGAGCAGAGCCAGAATCAGTGGGGTCAGACAGTAAAGAAGACACCAACACAATATAACATAGAGTTCATTGCAGTTGTGTCTAATGTCAGTTTTCTTCACATGTAACAGAAAAAAGGACTTTGTGAAGCTAAGTAGAAAAAATTTCACTCAGGATGTTATGAATGGTACTGAACCACAGCATTTTGTCACCTCTATGCTGCCCCCAACCTCAAGATCCAACTACCTTTAATCAACTGGAAGACAACTGGCCTTTGAAACTTTGCACTGGCGAATGGCACCAAGGTACTCCATTCAGGGAGCTTCACCTTTTGAAAAATATAAGAAAACTTAGCCACGAAAAGGGTAAATAAGTAACCAAATAAGTAAAACAAGGAAAGAAAGAAACTGTAGCAGAACCAGTAGTCATTCTAAAACAGAGCTTAGATATTTTATTTTTTTAAAAAGTTTTTATGGCACTATTGGCCTTTTTACAACAGTAGCTGGACAGGAAGAACGCCAGAGAGAGAGGGAAGACATGCACCAAATAGTCCGGGGCTGGGAATCGAACCATGGACAACTGCATAGAGGCCTATAGCCTCTAGATATGTTGCACCTGCTCTACCACTGAGCCATGTGATGCACCCTGGATATTTGATGTATATTTAAGGAAACATCACATTTTCACCTTGTTTCATTTCCAATCCTAGGCCCATATGGAGTAACTGTGGAAAGGAAGAAAAACTGTTAAAAAAAATCCCTTTAATAGGATAATAATTTCACTGATTTCCTTATTACACCAGTGACAATAAGTATTAAAGTTCTGCTGAAGAGTGCATACTACTGATTCTAGTCAGTCATAGTTTAAAACATAACCAGTGTTTATTCTTTCATGGAAACAACAATTTGAAATAGCAAAGGTAAAAACCCCAACAATACCATATTTTTTTGGAAACATGATCAATCGTAATATTTTTTGCAGACTGACCAATTGTTTTTCTGATCATTTTTACCCCCTGAACATAGAGTAAACAATAAGATTTGCCCATTCCTAATCGCCTGAATAAATACTTGGATTGGCACCCTGACTGGAAGCTCGAGATTAAATCAGGAAAGCAATACTCAGAACAAATGCAACAGGTTTTAACTGCTGGACCGATATATATCAGATAGTTTGATAAGTAGAAGTGTTCTTGGTCAGTTCCACAATTCCTGGGTCTTGTTACTACAAAAAACAAAATCCAGGTGAGGTTTGTGCTGATATGTCATTTTGGAAAATAAGGCATTTTTATTTGGACTGACAAAGACAGATTGTTCAATGAGGCTTGTAGTCTTGTCTGTTTAGATGCAACTGTGCAAGGATAAACCACAGTGATATTTCTTTTTGGAGAGGAGAATTCTTATTTTCAGTTTGTCTCAGCAATGTATAGTCTTGTGATAAACTTGCTGGAATTTCCACTTCAGGGGATAATTGGCAATCATCTTGAACGATCTTCACTACTGATTTTTCTAGCTGAATTATGGACCCTGAATTTTTGTTAGAAATAGCCTTTGACTCTTCAGGACTTAAAAAATACATTTATGTACCTTCCTGGCTCCCTCGCTGCTTACCTACTGTTCTTCTTATTAATATTGGGTCACATTCTACAATAAATATCCATGGTATTTTACCACAGAATCCTGATACTCAATACACAGTGCAAGAATTCTCAAACTCCCACATTCCTGAAAGTGACCCAAGATTACGAGAAACAAAGACAGGCTAAATGCCGTCATCTATCCGAAGACAATGAGATGTTTTGTCCGGTGTCATGGCATTATGTTTGAGATTTTAAACAAAGAACTGAACCACAGACAATATCTGCTTGGAAACAGAGAAGGATCTTAGCTGCCACATCAAAAAGGAGAAAAAAGGCATAACATTTGAAAGCCTAAAGGCTTAAACTAATACAAAAAGTCTAATCAGACTAGCAATCCCTGATGTTAATGAAGGTGTCACACATTGCACAAAGAAAGTTGTGCCTGGCAATCTTCCATTTTTCGGCTGCCTACACCAGTGACATTTCATCTCACATTCAAAGAGCACTGAGGCCCCTTAATGAAATGCATAATTAACATATTCTAATTGTGCTGAGCACAGTGATGGTTTTGACAGAGCTCACTTTCCATGTCTAATTCAATGCTAATTTAATCTGTTCTTTTCCCGCCGACATGACCTTTCTTGATTGAGTTTCACCGCAAAGAGTTTTTTGATGGATTGATTTATCAACCTCTTGGAATGCAACAAAAGTGCCTGTTTTAGACAGACGATGGAGAGGGGGAACCGGCGATGACGACTGCAGATGAAATCAAGAGAGTGTGGAGGAAAACAATTTGATATTTTAAAATTAAACGAAGCTAGGTGAGCTGTATAGAATTATAGCCCATGATGCATTGTGGTATTAAAAGAGTACTGCACAGAGCATAGCATTTTGAATCCTCCAGGTCTAATGACAACATTTGTCAGTCACTACCAGAACATTGCTTAAGCCACTCAGCTGGCACACCTTTAACATGAGGATTAGGAGGAATTTAAAGGCGTCTTTATGACAGAAAGAGCAGAAGATACCAGCACTATTCATGGACCTTCTTAATCTGAATATTTACCAAAGGTTGATGCTGGGTAGGCCGCTAAGACTGTCTCTGCCCACTCAGCTGTTGCAATTCCTGTTGTTCTCTAAAATGAAAAAGGAAAATTATATTCTGGAAACAAAAGGACACTGACCTGGCATAAGGTGTATATCAATAAATTAGATCATCAAAAAAGTTCATTTATTCTATTTAAAAACTGAAGCTCAAATATTATATAGATTGTTTACACAGAGATTTATATGCCTTGAGCATAGATTCATCCATCCATTCTCTATAACCTCTTAAATTTGCAAGGTCATGGGGGAGCTGGTGCATATCTCCAGCGGTCACTGGGTGAGAGGTGTTGTACACTCTGGACAGGTTGCCAGTCCATCACAGGGCAACATGGAGACACAGAGGACTACTTAAAACAAATTAAAATGATTTTTGATACAAAAATGTGATATTATGACTATGGTATAGCCTAGAGACAGTAGTTGCCACTCTCCAGTAGAAAGGTAAACAACAAAAGGTCATTCCTAAAGAAGCTGCTTGTTTAAAGAGAGCTGTATCCAAGCATATTAAACTTTAGTGGAAGGAGAAAGTTTTATTAAAAAAAAGAGATCTATAAGCTACAGAGACAACTGCATACTTGAGGATTGTCAAGCAGAGGTTTTGTGGAAACTCAAGGCATGGACTATGGCTGGAGTCAAACTGATGGCCAGATATTCAAAGTCATCTTGTGTACTAGAAAAATCTAGCACATAGACTACGATTGTCACATTCCCTATATCAAGCTCCTAAACCAAAGACAATGTCAAAAGCCTCTTACCTGGGCAAAGAAGAAAATGACTGGGCTGCTCGCTTCCCCAAAGTCTTCTCTTCAAATTAAAGAAAAATTTGCATTTCATTTGTAAATCAAGGTCCCAAGGTCTGGCCAAAGAGCGGAGAAGCACTGAATCTAAGTTGCCTGAGGTCCAGTATGAAGTTTTCACAGCCAGTGAGGATTTGGGGAGCCATATCGTCTGCTGCTGTTGGTCCACTGGGTTTCCAGGAAGCCAAAAGTACCAATAACTGTTTTTAGTAACCACGGTACCATGGTGCTCGATTGACCAAAAACCACGTGAAGAACTTATGGGGCATTGACAAGAAGAAGATCAGAGAAACTAGATCCAACAATGCAGATGAGCTAAATGGAGCAATTGGTAATTGTCCATTTAAGTCGTACTGCAATGCATTCTGGGATTGTTTGCTAACTTTCAGCTAAGCTAAAGGGAATAAAGGGAGCAGTTGGCAATAATGATGAGGACAAAAAGAGAAACAGGAAAAAAAATATAGGAAGAAAATGCTAAGAGGGTGTCATGATCCCTTCTTTTGGACTTTTGCTTCAGTCAGTTCTTTGTATTGACTCTTTATTTTCCCTCTGTTAGTTTAGTTATTATGTTTAATGGTTCCTGTCCTGTGTCTTATTTTGATTAGCTCAGTCAGGTTTTTGTTTTACTTTAGTTCAGTCTTTTCTTAGTTATTCTAGTTATTATTCCTTGTGCTTAGTTATCCTGTTACTGTTAGATTCTTTCTCCTTTCTCCCCTGTTTACTCTCCCTCGCCCCCTGTTGCCATTCTCTATCTCGCTCTCTCCTCAGTCTCCCTTTAGCTCTTTCCCCACACCTGCCATCTGTTAGCCCATCAGCCCAAGTCCATTGTTTCAGCATTCACACTCCCAGCATTCAAGCTCCATTCTTGCTCCCACTTCTCGCTGGTTCCTCCTGTTACTTACCCATTTTCTTCCCCGTTGTGCTCCACTGTTTTTGGCTCCTGATTTTGTTCTGCTCTGGCTTCCTGCATTCCCAAGGGCTTTGTAAGTTTTTGTTCATCTTTTCCATTAAATCTTTAAGAACTACTCGTTTCTTCTGCCTCACTGCATTTGGGTCCTCAACAACCTACTACCAAACATGACAGAGGGATAGTTGAATTTATCGTGAGAGAAGTTCCAGCCTGTTTCCACAGTGGAACAAAGCTTTTAAATGGGTTGGATCAGAATAAGATCCCAGACAAGGAATGAACCTTTGATTGCGATTTGCTCCTAGATGTTTTACAGTTTTACTGAAATTCTTGCATCTCTCCACAAACACATTGCAAAAAATAAAGCTAGTTCCTTTTCCTTGTCAGATGTTTATTTTTGTGACAGAGCTCATGTTTATCTTCATAGAAGTGAAGTAATTCTAATAAACTTTTGGTAGATTTTTACATGCATTAGCTTAGCTCCTAAAGTTTCAGAACTCCCCTAGATCCTATATACAGTGGACCCCTGGTATTCACGGTGGTTAGGGACCAAAACTGGCTGCGAATAGCTGAAATTCACAAATACATATACCTTACGCATTAACACGCACAGTGGAAACCGCCTTGGCTCTACTGCAGAAGCTAAGATCCATGGTCTTCTGTATTTCAGCTCTTGGGAGTACAGCCAATCAGCACCAAGGAAGATGAATGGCACTCCAAGTTTTGCTGCTTTACAAACACCAGCCAATAGAGTGTCAGGTAGCATTGTGCCTAGGTATTTCAGCTTCACAAGCTGCATTTTCTTTCGAACATTTTAGATATGCTTTACCAAAAAAAAAAAAAAAAAAAAAAAAAAAAAAAAAAAAAAAAAAAAAAAAAAAAAAAAAAAAAAAATCAGTGAATAGGGATGAATAAGATTTTCCATGAATAATTTGGAGTTACGTTCCACAGAAAGATCTGTGAGTTGGTGAATCTGTGAATATTGAACCACAAATAGGTCAGGGTCCACTGTATAACTGGAATGAATTACCTCAATGACAAAATTTTAATTCATTGACATGCATAGGTCTTTAGCTTACACCTCACAGCTTGTGGGATATTTGTTGTTGGCAATGCTCTTCCTTTCTCTCCATTATTATCCCTCAGGTTTCAGATAATACATTTTTTATGCGGGATTGTGAATAAAAACAGAAATGACAGTATTCCCTTCTACGTCTGATTCCGTGTCCCAATGTGAGGCCAAACATAGGTGGAGAAATTAGGGGAGAAAACTGGGGATGAGGAGGAATGTGGAGCTGTCAGTCAGTCAGTCAGTAGGAAGGGGGATTATGCAGAGCTCAGAGCAGTAATTGAACACCGTCGGGCCCGCCCTCATTTACATCTCAGCCTTCTGCTGCCTTTGATTGGCAGCTGTACATGAAATGCCACATCAGTTGAAAGTATGTTGTGAGCTGGCACTAACAATCCCGTGGCTCCGGGGAGACCTGCCATATTGTAATTTGGTTATCAGGCATGAAGGAAATAATTCTAAGTGCCAGGAAATGTGAAGCAGAATAAATGCTTCATTGCTGCAAGTTGCCCAGGGTGACAGTTCTTATTTAATGTACAAGAGCGTCCTGATGCCTGTAGATTTAAGCAGCAAAGGAGGTGAAGAGAGATGTAAACTAGAAGGTGAGGAATTTTAAGAAGAAATAAAAAGCCATACGGACAAAAAATACAGATAATCAATAACAAATTTGCAATTTTTCTAGTCACTCTTTGTCTGAATGAACAGTAGCAGCAGACACATATTAGGATATTTATTTTCAAACCCCATTTTCAGGCTCATACAGGGAATTTGCAGACAAAGGGAATGAGCACAGAAGTAATGCAGATTTGCGCGTGCCGTTGCATCATTTGCTTGACATGTAGTGAAAATGGGTCCTGAGCCAGCCACTTCTCTTAAGTGGCTCGGGCCTTATTTGTTTTGATGCACTGTTTTTGCACAGGGAGTCTTTTCTCTTGAGATGGAGCTGTCACATTGTAAAAAGAAGCCCCCGATGCTGGCAGCAGCCCCCGGGCAAAATGAAAACAAGTAAGTGGCATAGATAAATCATGCCAGCCAGCGTCTTGTTGATGAATCAGATAAGACCAGAGCATCTCAGGAACGCAGGGCTTAATGGAGGTCCCTCTGGCAGCTGTGGGTGGGTTTATAATGGCTGCTGAGTGTTTCTTTTGTTTACTTGCAATTATAACAGATCCAGCTTTAGACAGACAGACAAGAGACATACCTACATACATACATACATATATACATACATACATAGATTGATTACGTTTGTACTTTACAAGATAAAAAGCTCTGGTTCAAAACCAGTTATAGTGCTGGAAAAAATATTTGCCCTCTTTCAGATTTCCACTGTGTTTGCTTTTTTTGATCCTTCTTGAATTTTTCAAACCATCAAACAAATTTTAGGATCAGTCAGTGATTTCCCTGTGAAAATATGACAATGCACTTTGAAAAATAGGATTTTATTTAGTAAGTCTGGCCCTATTTAAAGAGTGAAAGGGAACAATCGGAAACAATTCCATTTGCTATCACCAACTATCACTGACTTTATCTCTGTCTTTTTTTTTTTTTGCTATGGAATAATTTTGGCTCACTCTTCTTTGCAGAATTATTTTTTTAAATCAGCCACATTGGAGAGTTTTTGAGTATGAATTGCCTGTTTAAGGTCAATGTAAAGCTTGCTTTACAATCAGGTTTAAGTCCATATTTTTACTAGGTCACTCTAAAATGTTCATTTTATTTTTGTTGACATTCAGAGGCAAATTTAATGTTGTGCTTTGGATCATTTTCCACCTGCATAACCCAAGTGCACTTATGCTTAAGGTCACAAACTGATGGCCAGATATTCTATTTCACAATTTTCTAGTAGAGGACAGAAATCATGGTTGCATCAATTATGGCAAGTTGTCAAGGTTCCTAAAAAGCTAGGCAAGCCCGACCATCATACTACCACCACCATGTTTGGCTGTTAGTGTGTTTTTCTTTTTCTTAAATACTGTTAGATTTCGCAAGCTGTAACGAGACACCCATCTTTTATTTTTCTCTCCTCAGTCCACAGAATACCTTCTCAAAAGTCTTGGGGATCATGAAGAAGTTTTTGGGAAAATAAGATGGGTATTTGTGTTCTTGTTAGGCAACAGTGGTTGTGGTCTTGGAACTCTCCTGTGGGTACTATTTTTGCTCAGTCTCTTACTTACTACTGAATCATGAACACTGACATTAAGTAAGTGAGGCCTGCAGTGCTTTAGATGTTGTTCGAGGTTCTGGTGCGACCTCCCGGATGACTCCTTGATGCCCCCTTGGAGAAATTCTGGTAGAGCCAGCCACTCCCAGAAAGGCAAACTACTCTTCGATGTATTCTCCATTTGTGGATAATGAGTCTTACTGCTGTTCACTGGAGTCACAAAATCTTAGAAATTGCTTTATATCTCTTTACAGACCGATAGAGGTCAATGTCTTTGTTACTTATCTGTTCTTGAATTTCTTTATATGGGCCCATGATGTGTTGATTTATGAGATATTTAAGCTTACTTCATGTTGTCAGACAAGATCTATTTAACTGATTTCCTGGTTCTTTAGGTCTAACAAGAATAAGGTACTGGTATGGCCAGTGAAACTGATTGATTTGCTTGATGATCTAAAATGTTTAAATGTGACAAAACGCAAAAACAGAAGAAATCTGTAAGGGGCAAATTTTTTTTTTTTTTTTTTTTTTACAAATTCAGTTCAGAATAATTCCATTTATTCCAATATATCCCAACCATATAATCACATTCAGATTCAAGTACATACAGTCCAGTATGATTTGCTGATTTGAATTCCTTAGTCTTTTTCAAATTGATTTTAAATATCTGTATGTTTAAATATGTATGTGCCAGTTTTTTGTTTTGGAGAACATGTGTGTTCTAATCCAATGCTAAGGCACAAAGATATCAGAAATGACCAAGATAAGGAACTGTTCCTGACCATCAATCATGAGAGGTTTATGAGGCTATTTGTAGACTATTTGGAGTTTCTTGCTCTTTCGTATAAAAGATTGTTAGCAAACATTTAGAATGGATGTTATGTCCCAGTAAATTAATTTTTTGTTCTGAGTGTGCAAAGAATCTAATATTGTATCTCTTACAATACAAACCTCAGTGTGATAAATGTTAAAATACAGACAGGAAAATTTAAGAAAAGACTCAATCAGTGCATAGTGGACCCCCGTTATTCGCAAAGGGTTAGGGACCACAGCTGTTTGTGAATAGTTGAAATCTGCGAATACTTGAGATCCCCTTTAAAAACTGCTTATAGTTACCCATTTTAATAGTTCAAGCACCAAATATATCTAAATATGCATTAATACTCACAGTGGTAACCGTCTTGGCACTACCACAGAAGCTAATTTCTACATTCTTTCTTATCTCCGCCCTTCGAGATACAGCCAATCAGTACCAAAGAAAATGAATGGTGCTGCTGGATTGGCTGCTTTGCAAACACCAGCCAATAGCATTTTAAGTAGCATATGCTCTCTGAAAAAAATATGTGAACAGGCAGCTTTTCTGCAGACAATTTGGAGTTACTTTCCACAGAAAATTCTGCGAATACTATACAGCAAATAGGTGGGGATCCACTGTAGTTTGTTCAGAATGCTTATCAGTACAATGTATTTTCTCTATCAAAATATGTAGCATATGGCTTCAGTTTCTTCCTAAACACACAGCAAGTTCAATGTGGAGATGCTCAGATATGATGCAAAATGCCATGTTTGTTAAAAATCAAACAAAGCATACCAGCACTAACATTTTGTACTAACTTTAAGGCACAGTGGAGGAAGTTTCAGGATTTGGCTTATTTTTCAGCCAACAGAAGTAAGTACCTTGGAGTCACTAATTGGACCATCAAATCCTCTGTATAAGAAATATTTGAATCCTAGACTCAAATGTGAGGCCTTCTGCCAAACTTCTAGAGATTAATTCAATCATGCAACTGGACAACGAACCCAAACACAGCAGAATGACTGACAACCTTATTCATTGCTACAGTAGAGAAAGTGATGATTGTGAATGAATTGTTCTGTGTATTTTTGAGGTTCCCCAAGATTTTGGCTGAGTAGAAATGACTGATAGATGGATGGATGGATGTTTGGTTCTACAGTGGTATTTATTCATAAACTAGCAGGGTTAAGGAAAGTGGCCTCTGCCATCATTCCTCATGTGAACAGACTGACGGAGAGTCCTGATGGCTGACATCCCCTGGCAGAGTGCGGATCATTTGTCCACAGGAACAGGGGCTGCTCGGTTCCAAATGCCTTGGTGTGTGGTTTCCAGACAATGGGCTCAATGCTGGGCTATTATCCCCTGTGTCAGCAGGGATTGGCCTTCCATTTGAAGAGGTCCACTCGTCTGCATCCATGCCACTTTGAGGAGCATCATTAGGGGGGGCTGTCAATTTCCAAACCATGTGTTATCTGGATGCTATAAATAACGTGCATCATTCCCCTGTATATTTGTCTTCATACTGTCCATCCAGCTGTGTACAGGCCTGAGCAGATCTCAGCTCTGTGCCAAATGATCTCTGCTGTTCCTTTTTATTTAAACTGATGATATAATTTGTTGTCAGCAAATTACACTTTCTAAAATATCTATGTGCTGTTTTTATAGGCATATTTGACTCTTTGTTCCTGTTTCTTAAGCTTTTAATCTCAGCATTCACTATACTGCAGAATACATTGACTGACAGATGACAGGTGTTGTTCTGCAAAGCTGATGTACATCACATTTAATAACATCTGTGTTGATCATCTACCACAGGTAACGTGCATGAATGTAAACTGAATTACACGTCACGCCGGATTCATACTTTTGCTGATCAAAAAAGGCCTCTGAAGGGCCAAGACAGGCCTAGGCCATCATTATTTCACTGTGAGATAGCACTCTACTAGTAGCTTTTCTCAGCTCATGGCCAAATTGGCTGGATGTCAATCCGTCTGTATGTTGCGAGGTGTTAAGAAGCCTAATGATGTCTGCTGTTGGCTCCTCCATTGTTTGGATGTTGATTGTCCTCTGCAGGTGAGGCTGGATGAGCTGAATGTCCTCAATAACATCACTGATAAAATTCTTTCTTTCTTTTTTTTTTTTTATTCATGTTAAATGAAATGGTTTATGTGTATTACTGGCTAAATAATAACAGGAAAAACTGCAGTTTTGGGTTTTAGAGCAACACCTAAAAAATTCATATTAATGCCTGAATTTTGTAAATTGTAGAGATGAGTCATTGCAGGAAGGTGAAAGAGGATTTCATGTTGTAGCGTTCTGTTTGCAGAGATTTATATGTGATGTGCACTTCTGACACATCTCTTAGTCACTGTTTTGGCTTGTGTGTAAGTCTCCCTTTGGCATTGCCACTCTGGGTTATGTGGATTGCCTGTGAAGATGTGATATCTTGGAAGCACTTAGAGTTCCCCCCTGGAGAATTGGCCTGTAAACCATCATTAGGAATCGAAGGAAGTGTTAAGTCTTTAAAATGTTTGATCCGTTTGACATACCGTATAACTCTTTTTATTCCAGTGACAAACCAAACCATCGAAGCTGATGTAAAATCATGCTGAGGAAAATCCAATTTGCCCTCTTTGAATTTATTTTTTCCACTAAATTGGTAAATTAAAGATAACAATAAAGCCAAAGCTCTAAATTTTGTATTGCTAATTTGCATGCCCAATGAATGAGGAGTGGGCACCCCCTTGACTGTGGGTGGTAAATTGTGTACGGTTTGTTGGATTTCTATGTTTCTTCTCTCACACAATATGTCTGATTTTCTCCTCCTCATTGGATAGATCACTAAATGAAGCCAAACTTTAAGACCTCAGATTTGTGCTTCAGATTTTTCTGTGACTACATTTGGACGCAGGTGGGACTAGCCCAGAGAACAACTAATCTAACTGCCACCACTGCCTGAAGCTTTAACAGTTCCTAGTTCTAACTGTATATGCGCTGTGCAAAGAAAAAAAATGCTATGGATCTGGCAAAATAAGAGATTTTCCCCTCATCTTTTATGTTATGGACTCTGTGAGAAAGAACTGCTCTGACTTTTGATGCAGTCAGGGCAAGACAGAGTTTCACATTTAAGTTTGACATCTTTGACAATTGGGGAGAAAGGCAACCTTCACAAGTTTCAAGCACACATGAAACTTCAGATCAGCTGTATGTTTAAAAGTGCAAAGGGAAGTCACCACTCTCGACTGAATCAACATTTCAAAGTCTTCATGGAGCCCTTGACTTCTGTGGCAGATCACAGAGGAGTGGATTGGCAAGGCTCATTTACATTGTTCAGAAAACTTGGTGGCTGGTCTGTCTCACAAAGGAAAACACCCTTTACAGGGCTTTAAGCACAACTTTCTGTCACCCCTTCAGGAAGGAAAAAGAGGCAGTCAAGTAATTAAATAAATAGTTAATAAAATGCAATAACTGAAGTAAAAATTACACAAATGGAGATGTTAATTTGCTTAATTTCCCTGCATGATAATGTTTCTTAAAAAGAAAAGAAGTTTGAGTGACTCCTTGAGCAAGCCAGATCTGTGGATCTGTCAGTTGATTAGTCCTCTTGATTACCATTTATAAGAGGCCCCAGCGCTCTATTATTTGCATTCCTATTTAGCCCTGATTTTGTGGAGGGCACACCGTGATTAAACTTGTCACGAGTCTTGATTGACAGGGTCATATCTTCACATTCCACTCTGCTGAAATAAGAAAAAAGGAAAGTAAAATAGACACAAGATGTGTCAGTTTCCTTTCGCTTTTCCTTCTTCCCTTCCCTCTGCCAAACTCAGCATACTCCCCCTTTTTTTTCTCCCTCCCACTCTTCCCCTCTTACAATCTCGGTCAGGAATGTTTTAATTTTAGGGATAGATTCTGCCTGTCAAGCGAGACTGGATGGCTTGTAGTTCAGACGATGAGATGTGATGGGTGTAAAACAATAAAAGAAGGAGAAGGAGATGTGAGAGAACAAAGAGGAAAAGAGCTCCCTTTTATTGGACAGATTTAATTACACTGAATAGAGATTAAGGCAGGCAATCCACTGAGGTGTGAAATTAACCCTTGATTACTGATGAAGCTCTGAATGAGAGGCTGAAAACAACAGTTAGAGAAGATTGACCACTTGGTAGCAGTAATTATTTCAGATATCACTTTTTCCCCTAACATCTGGATAGGTAATGCTGGCTTGCATAAATGAATGAGGGGAATGGGAAGCTACATTATTAACCAGGCTGAAAACGCTAACAGAGAAAGACTTGACATGATCTGAAATCTAGCAGCTTGCTTGCATCAGAGATTACTAACCTTTCTGTTAGACTCGGCTCCATCCCTGGAGGGAAGTGGAGCCATGGAAGAAAAAAAACAATTAAAAATGCAGAAATGAGTTGATGCAATCTGCTCACTCCAAATGATGTTGTGGTCTTACTGTTTGGATGTTTGATACGCATCAATGTATCTGTATTAACTGTGTTAAGACGGTGGACAGTTGTGCCTTGGACGTTTATTCTACATATGCATTCACACACTGATTTATAATGCATTCCATACAGTGGATCTCAAAAGTGCACACACCCCTGGCAAATTACTTTGAAATAGAAAACTGTTCCAACCTTTTGTATTTATCCTCTGTAATACAACTGAAAAACAAATGTAAGAGTAAGAGCACAAAAGACCAAAATGATGAGATTTTACAAAAGTAGCAGTCAGGGGAAGAGTTCAAATTTCCTCAAGGCTAACAGCAGCACTGAAAAAACAGCAGGCACTTCAGGCAATTATATGTCTAAAGAATGGACTACGGTTGCAAACAGATGTTTCCCTATAAAGAAAACCAGGCTTAACTAAAATTCCCCAACATTTCATGAGAGAGTGGGTTGTAGTCTGATGACACCGAGATGGATGTTTTTGTTGCACAACTCTAAAAGTTTGTTGTTGTTTTTTACACACAAATAAAACAACACTGCACATCACAAAAACCCCCACTATACACACACAGTGGTGGTGGCATCTTGACCATAGTTGTCTGTATGCAGACTCGTCACCATCCCGGATCAAACCAATGACAGTGGTTTTATCTGCGAACTTCAGGAGTTTCACAGATGGGTCTGCTGAGGTGCAGTCATTTGTATACGGGAAGAGGAGCCATCAGCACCTGGGAACAAAGTATTGGTTTGAACCCAGGTTATTGCAGCTTTTTATTGCAGTGATTTAAACCTTCTAGGTTGCTTTGTGACCTCCTGAGTGAATCGTTGGTAAGCTTTTCCAGTAATCTTGATGGGCCAGCCACTCCTGGGAAGGTTCATCACTGTTCCATGTTTTCTCCACTTGTGGTTCACTGTTGTCCTGAAGACTAAGAAGTGGTGTTTTACCCCTACCAAACTAACAGAGTGGTGGATTTCAGCGACTTTGTTTCTCATATGTTCTTGACTTTCTTTAGATCGAGGCATGACACATTGTTTTTCGAGATCTCTTAGTCTGCCACCTTCAGTTCTTTACAGTTTATTTATATAGCGCCAATTCACAACAAGTGTCGTCTTGAGGCACTTTACAAAAAACCTTATTTCATTTCAGTCACACATAGATTCTATTTGATCTTAGTTATCAAACAGTGCATTAAGCTCTGTGCAGTATTCCAAGACAAATTTCCCCTATGGGGACAATAAAGTATACATCAATCTATCTATCTATCTATCGTTGAAATTAGTTGAAAAAGTTTTTGATCTAAGGAAACCCAGCAGATTGCATCAAGTCACTGACTTGCAGCATTTACTCCTCCTGGATGAGCATGTAGCGACAGTAGACAATCATTTGCTTTGTGTCATTGACTTTACAGCAATTCCTCATACCAAGCAAGCATGAAGCGACAGTGGAGATGAGAAACTGCCCTTTAACCGGAAGAAATCTCCAGCAGAACCGGAACCTTGCTCTGTACGAGCGGCCATCTGCCATAACTGACTGGGGTTTTGAGAAGACAGAGCAGAGACACAAAAAAGAAACAGAAGAACTGATGTAGGAGTACTTTCTATGTTAATGGAAAGTAAAAAGTTAATAGCAGGTGAGGGAGGACATGTTGTCAAGCAGGTTTAATTAGGTGATTTTTTTTTTTTTTTTTTTTTTTTTTTTTTTTTTTTGGGGATTTTGGGAGTAATCAGACCTGGATGTAAAGGTTGTGAAATTGTGGTTAATCACATTTATTCCATTATTTAACATGGAGGTCGTTATATTTTTCACAGAAAGCCAGGCTGGTTTGAAATGCTGCTTCCCCTTATAAATGAAATCATTTTTGAAAACTGCATATTGTATTAATTTTTTTATTATGTCTAACATTTAAAACATTTGTCTTATCCTATTAACACTTACAGGCACATAATAAAAAAAGCAACTTCATGATGTCCTTTTGAGGTTTTCCTGTTGGTTTGTGTTACTTTATTCTTTAACTGTCTGCTTCTCAGCTTAAACAGACATTTCCTTTGCTCTGTGAAACTTTCCACTCTCCCTTTAAAAAAAAGAAACTGTTCAGAAAAATGTGTTATAATGGGTTGCTAGGCCAAAACGCCTCCTCCTACTTCTTATCCTTAACCGTGCGTGCATGACAGCATGCATACAATAAAATATGTACGCTGTCTTGTACATTTCATTCCCCGTGCTGAACGGACAAGGAAGGAGGACAGAGAGGAGAAATAAAGTGCCATAATGAATCTAAAAGGCATAATTCATTCTGATCAAACGCGCTCAGGGATGAGTCATGCTCCGGTGAACCCTTCTGACCACTGATGGCTCTTCTACAGCAGGAAAGAGGATGAGGCGGGATTGACGAGCACACATAAGTTCTAATTATTTCCAACGTATGCAATCCTGCAAATGGCCGTTCTCACAGTGGTGGCTCATGACGGCTTTCTCTAACAAAACCCCCACTCCATTCTCTAAATGTCCCCTCAGACTTTTTTTTTTTCTTATGAAGAGCTCTCACTGGAAACCTGGGAGAGGGGCTGCAGAGCAGAAAGGAGAAAAACACAGCAGCTCCAACGCTGTTGCTAGGAAAAAGAAAGGTACGATGATCAATTAATCCAGGCAGTAATTGGATGAGTGTGTATGTAAAGCGGTAATGCTGTAATGAAAGTCATCCATTGTGCACATTCTCTCTCTGGCCGGTGAACCATCCCCCTCATCATCCTTTGGATCTCAGGTGCTTAGCCATGCAAATCTGTCTGACAGCCCAGTACATCTCTGTCTGCCTAATTGGACAGTATAGAGTTGTTTATGGATATTGCAGACATTTAGGACTCGGTTGGGGGCTGCTCAAAAATCATTAGCAAACGGCCCCTGTTACTGGACTGTCAGCCTCACTTCACCAACGTCAAAGCCCTGCACAAAAAAATGTTTTTCTCTGTCAACAACAGGGAGCTCCTTATTTTAAAAGGAGCAGTATACTTGCTGAACATTCAAATATCATCTCTAGAAATGGTCGCGTGTGGATCTTACAGCTTGTTTTATCACCAATCATTTGTTGTGCAAGAAAGGTGGTGGCTTAATTAGAAAAAAAATACTTCAACTGTGGTAATTGCTGCAGATATTTACATATAGTACCCTGCAAAAATATTCATGCAGACTGAACTTTTTCACATTTTATGTTACAATCACCAACATCAATGTTTTAATTAAGATTTTATGTGACAGACCATTTCAGCAATTTCCATTTTTATTTCCAAATGAAAAACTGATGGTCATGTGCATTTGTATTCAGACCTCTTAGTTAACTCTGACACCCCTAAATAAATCTAATGCAGACATGGCTTTGGCTGCATCGTCCCGTAAAAATGCTTCTCTTCAGAGGGAGCAGGAAAGCTGGTGGGAGTAACTAGCAAAATGGATGGACTTAAACACCTGAAGGTCCTGGAAGAAATCCTGTTAGAAGCTTCAAAAGACTTGAGACCATGTAACAGTTTAACAAAATTAAATTGAAACAAAGAACTAAGAAGATAAGTTATGTTTGTTTCTCAAGATTGTGCTCACTTTGAATTTAGAGTCTCGAAACAGATGGAATAGGGCAATTCTTGCTGTTGCAGTTGTGCTAACAGATGTGCAAAATGTTGGGTGATGGTGGCGACAGTGGTGGGAGTTTGTCCCATAATTGCTGTTTGTTGCTGGTTTGGGCCCCGCTCTGTCCGTCTCCGTTGTTGTGTCCTTGGGCAGGACACTTCACCCACCTTGCCTAAAAGGCAGCACCTCCCAAGCTGGCTTCACCCTCAGACACTTGTCTACCTTGGATGGGCTGTACTGAAAATGTAATTTCCCCCTGGGGGACTAATAAAGGTATTTTAAAAAAATGCAGTTTCTTATTGTCCAGCTGACTTTAACAAAACTGTCCTTAAAAAAACCATACCAATTATTGGACCACATGTGGCTTAAAATCATGTCTACACTATATATACTAAGTACATCCACTCCTCTTAAAATTTCTAATGTAAAGAACATAGATCATGAAAAATCATTTCACATTTTTTTTTTTTACTGTTAAGATGATATGTTTGCTGTGTAGTTTAAATAAAACAATACTGTTGGAAGGGAATAATTAAGGTGCTGTTGCAAAGGTGTGCAAAACTTCACACTAATCATTTGTCAAGATACCTTTTGTTTCACTTACAGCGTATAGTCTTGGTGGGAGTCCATAATAAAGTTCTTCAACTCAGATTATGAAGATGCTTGTTGTCCACAGCCCTCTTCAAGTTGCTTTATGGATTTTCTGTCAGATTTAGCTGTGGTTTTGGTATTGGCTACTCCAAATCCTTAATTTTCTTTTTTTTTTAACTCATTTGTTTTTATTGATTTGGATGTATGTGTTCTCCCATGAGATTTTGGGCGATTGTAGCTAGGCTTGGATGTTTAATTTTCTTCAAAAAAGCTTTTGTCTTGCAGCCCTGCTCCTTGGTCCAGAAATATGGAGAAACCAGAAGATTGTTTACAACTGGCAACACAGCCAGTACTTCCCAGAAAGTCCTGGAACACCTCAGTAGTGCTGTTTGCTCCTTGGCAGCTTTCATGACCAGTTTTTATCTCATCTTTTTATTAGCGTTCAAGAAATTTCTAGTCCCAACACTGATTTTCTTCAAAACTTAATTCCAAATTATTCACGAAAAATCTGCCTATTAGCAAATTTTTCAGTAGAACATATGTAAAATATTCAAAAGAAAATGCAGCTTTGGAAGCTGAAATACCTAAGCATAACTTGACATGCTATTGGCTGGCATTTGCAAAGGAGCCAATCCAGGAGCGCCATTTATTTTCTTTGACACTGATTGGATGTATCCCCAAGAGTGCAAATAAAGGAAGGCTGTAGATTCTAGCTTCTACTGTGGTGCCAAGATGGTTTTCTGTGTGTACTAATGCATTTATACTTTGTGTTTAAACTGTTAATATTAGCAGTTTAAAGTGTTTTTAGAAGGGGGCTCAAGTATTCACATATTTTAGTAGTTTGCAGGCGACTGAGGTTCCTAACACCTGCAAAGACTGGGGGTCCACTGTATATTGATGACAGTTTTTTTGCAACAGAATGAGGGTGTACACACTTATATGACCAGGTAACTGCACTTTTCTGTGTATGTTCTCCTCTAACAGATTAGTTTTTAGTTAAATTGTGAAGCACATGGGTCACATTACAGGTGGAAAATTGGAATGATTTCTCATAGCGTCAAATTTTTGCATCCTAAACACTACTGGAGTTTACTGATGTTTACAGTTTTTATATCTATTGTATGTTGTTCAGCATGGTCCTGGCTTTGCAGACATAAAAGTCTTACAAATCTAACTATGTCCTCTCATCCTGCAGAGAACTCATTTCAAACTATCCTCTGATAATGGACTGAATGTTCTCTCTCCTGTTTGGCATGAAGGACACAGACCCACCACCACAGAAAGAGTTGCTACTTTACGTTTCTTTGAACCACAGCTGTGTGTCATGACAGCGTTTCTCAGCCAGTCGCTCTCTGACTAGGGGCCAGGGCAGAGTTTTGAATGCCTGAACTTTATGCATAATCATGATCTTTTCATGAGCCTAAGTTTTTTTTTTTTTTTTTTTTTTTTTTTTTTTTTGCTTTTGCTTAACCAAGCAGTTTTATTTCTGAACTCTGGATAACTTTTGCCACTAAAGTACTTTGTCAATCAGTTGCAGTTTTTCCATCTGTTTAAATTGAGAGGTTTACTTTTTAAGTTGTTCATTTCTTTAAGCCTTTTTGTGACTCAGAATTAAAACATTTGTAATAATTTTGTAAGTCTATATACGACACTAGTTTTCGGTCTACTAAAAAATAAAAGAGAGAAGAAAGACAATTGAGATTTTCTTCAAGAAATTTTTAACTGGGACCTTAAGTGAAAAATTGTAAAAATGTTGAAAACAGCGAGTCTGCTCACAGGATTTTTGGAAAACACGGATTCTTGTTTTGACTTCATCTGCTTTTTATTTGATTTATGCCATTAGTTGTTGATTGTGTCTTTGGCGCCACCTTTTGAACAGCAGTTGTGTTGCTTTGGTGCAGCTGCTGGTCGTTTTTCCTGTTCGCATTTCCTAATTTTCTGGTTTTAGTTTGTTCTCTAATCGACTTTTACCAGGTATGAAAAGAAATCATCTACCAAAGGATGTTACCGACTGGTCAATCTGTCCCTGTTATGGGCACCTTTTGTCTATATTAGGAAAGCTAATGATCTAAAATAATTTCCTCTAATCTACTCATAGTCTTGCAATGTGGTTATGTCACTGATAAATATTCATTTCCAGCAGGAAACATTTCAGAGCCATTTTGGTTTGATCAGGGGTTGTAATCTCACAATAATAATCACAATAATCAACAGGGGATAAAAGTTTGGAATAAAATTTTTAGAAAATAACGCACACAACATTTGAACTTGTTTATTTCATCATTCACTAAAAATACTTGATTTTTTTTTCTCTTAGAGTATTATATTTCTCTAAGAAAAATAAAATTCTATGTATCTGTTGCACAAGAGTACAAAATAGTTTCTATGTACAAAGAGGAAGTATAGAGGGATGAATCAGTAACATATAGATGTGAAATTGTTGTAGAAATTGGCAAATGGGCAAATTCATCCACCAGATATGATATTTTCACAGCTTCACGAAAACAAAAAGGAGAATGAACCAAGATGACGAAGCAAAGATGGAACCCTGTGGGACTGACCCACTCATACACGGTATTGTTAAACGTATTGGGTAACTTTGCATTTACACACACATGAATTTGAGTGGCATCCCATTCTTAACCTGAAGTGTTTATTATGATGTTGGCCCACCCTTTGTCGCTATAACGTCTTCAGTTCTTCAGGAAAGGGTTTCCATTAGGTTTAAGAGTGGGTTTATAAGAAGTTTTGAGTTCAGAAACTGATGTTGGTTGAGAAGTGTTTGTTAGCAATTCTCCACTTTAATTCAACCTAAAGGCTCTTCCCCACCAAACTTGCTCAATAGGTTGAGGTCAGGGTTATTTCTGTATCAAAGTATCAAAAAATAAAGCTCAGTATCATTTGCATATAGGTTATATATCCCTATGTTGTATATTGAGGAAAAACTAGGTAGACTGAGGTAGGTAGGTTGTTTTCTGAGCTTTCTATGAGATTTTCCATTATACAGGCTCTGTGGCAATGATGCAAGTTATATTGTAGAGAAAGGATTAAACCAGGCATAGACAGAAACACCAACTTTGCTAAGAGGTGCAACAAAAATTAAGAATGAAAAGAAAGGAAAGAGTGACCATATTCAAGTAATGTGAGCATTCCATCAAACATTTAAAGGAAAAATGCTAATTTTATGCAGGCCAAATAGAAGCATTAACATTTGCCAATAAGCATTTAGTCACAATTTGCAACAAGGGATTTGGTAACAAAATGTGGCCCTAAAATAATATATTTAGCAAAACTGGCAAATCTTTTTTTTTTTTTTTTTTTTTTTGGCAGAGAAAATATTGGCTACAACAGAAGTGCATATGATTTCATCTAATATTGTATAGGCCTTTCAAGAATACATCATAAATACTAGCAACACCATTTTAAAAAACATTTTAAAAAAAATTGTATTCAGTAAATTATTCTATGTCAGAATCAATTTTTTACATAAACCTGGCCTCACTTGATGCCCTTTCCCTAAAACTCCAAATTCTCCTGTCATATTTTAAGCAACCGCTCTGAACCCCCAGTGGCTCCAGACATGAGCTGCAGGTTCATCTTATAAATGTTCAAACTGAAGCCACTCTGATTTGCATGGCTGAACATGGCGAGCAAGGGGAATGGGTCAGAGGGAGTCCAAACACAAGCTTTTAGAAGGATGAGGCTATGCCAAGCTGCACAGGGGTGATGTGCTCATTGCACTGATGTGCCCTTACACACGGTGAACAAAAGAGGAGCCAGAGGGCTCCAGTAAGCCAAATGTTCTGCACACTAAACAGTACAGAATGTCCTGGTCTGGCTATGATCTTCTATCAAAGTTACTTAAGAGGGTTCATTAATGTTGAGCCATATTTAAGACTGGCGTACCACTAATGGCAATAGCTATGTCATGAAGTGGCCTGCTGTTTTTCCACACTTTTCATTGTACTTACATTGTGTGGAAAGGTATTTGCTGCCTTACTTATTTGTCTTATTAAGGGGAAAAAAGTTTCCAGAATGAACCTGGCACAATATGAAAAAAGTAACCCCCCCACCCCCTGCATCTAATAAATGGTTGTGCCAAGCTCTTAATAACCGCTGCCCTTTGCACTAACTCTCAACAATCTTTTGCATTGCAGCAGAGGAATTTTGACCCACTCTTCTTTGCAGAATTGTTTTAATCCAGCCAGATTGGAGAGCTTTTAAACATGAAAGGCCTATTTAACATAATGTCACATCTCCTGTCTCAGACTCCTTATGCTTCTGGGGCTATATTTGACTGATATCAAAGTACTATGTCACACATACTAGTAACCAGTTTGTGTTGGGACCTTTCAGTTAATGGTTAGGTGTAAAAAAGTAGACCATTTAATGAAAGGATGATCTGAAAGGAGCTAATAAATTATAGTTTTTCTTATCTGTTCAACCTGAGTCTGACACAATGTTTGCTTTTTGAGATCCCTTAGCCTACTTTGTATTGTCATACAGTTTCTATTTAAGGGATTTCTTTATTCAACAGGTCTGACAGTAGTCAGGCACTGGTGTGGCAAGTGAAACTGAAACCAAAGAATTTAAGTTAATCCCTGATTTAACAAATGTGGAGGTGGGGGTTAGAAGCATAGGGCCAGGCTGATTTGTATCGCTTTTTTTCTTAATAATCACATTTGAGAACTGCATTTTGTTTTTTCTGAGGTTATGTTTGTCTGACATTAAAGTTTGTTTGGTTATCTGAAACCTTTGAGCGTGACAAACAGCCAAAACAGAACAACTCTTTGAGAGGGTAAATACTTTTTTTTTTTTATTGCACTGCATCTCTGGCTGGTTGATGACATAACAGAAGATTCTGCAAACTGCATAAAAGCTGGGAAGAAGGTTAAACTCAGAAGGTGGTACTGAGTCACATTCTATTTTTTCCTTCTCATTCTGTCTTCCTCTTTTTCTCAGTTTTGCTCTTTAAACCATTTTATCTTTATAGTTGAGCCAATCAATGGCAAACTAGTGTCTATTGTCTGTTCTGTGCTCAGGCCACTGCCCTCCTGCTGCAGCCCCCATTACAGAAATGTTTCTTCCCATCAGTGCCTTTACTTATCACTTCCCGGGTGACATTGAACTTCCTATGCCCCGGCCGCCGAGACACATCTCTGAACTCACACAATTACTCTTCATCCCCACTAACAATTTAGTAATGAAGTATTGATTTCCAGATTCTTCTCTTATGGATGATATTAGATTTTGTTTGATAAACTGTGCCTAGGCCTCTAATCTGCACTGTTCCTTTTCCCTCTGTCTGTAAAACAAAGTGCCACTGGAGAGATAATGACCAGGGAACATCGATGAACTCATTTCATCAATTTGTAACACTTGACAATGAAAAAGGGCAGGCATTTTTCAAGCACCAATGTCAAAGTTTATTGCTCTGGGTACGGTCTTATTGGAATCCAGACGTCTTGAGCAGCGCTCACTTCTAATTTATGGGCCCCAATGTGCCAGTTATTTTTAAAGGAAATGTTTGGATACTGGGAGGATATTAGTGTTGCACCTGGGTTGTCTGATTTCCAGGGCCACCAGGGATTCATGTGTCATGTTAGAAAATACAAAAACAGCAGAAGAGAAGCTGAAAGTCTTGCTATTTGCGATGCAGGGAAATGCTGTTCGGGACATAAATCATGCTGAGGTGTTAACACCCAAGTCACACACGGATGGATTCGAGTGCCACATAAATGCTTGAATTCTGGTGCTCTTGCTTAAACTGCTTTCGCTGGATAATAAATGCATCCTAATAGAGAAAATAACTCAACAAATAAGCTGTGCATTTTTAAGTGTCTCTTCTCCTCAAAAAGGTCACATCTAGAACACATGCAGTGGGATGCTTGTAAAGATAGAAGCTGTAAATCTCTTTTGTGGTTGTGGTCCTTAGTAACTGAAAATCAATAGGTTGAGGTCAGGGTTATTTCCAATCAATTCTCTTTAAAAAGCAGGCCTAAATAGGTCTGAACAAAGTTGCCATAGAAACTCAGATACAAACTGGCAAAGGTCTACTCAATAATTTTTTAATTCTCTTTTTAGTTGTTCTTTTTCAATAATATGATTTACCTTCATAAAAATTCCTCTTTAGAATTTCATTTTACAGCGTACCTTTTGTTGATGTAAAAATCAGACCTTTTAATCTGTTTTGGTCTGAAAAACTGCTTGTTCTTATAGCAGAGCCTTTTTTTCATAAATCCTCATCTTAAACATAACTTAAATGTACATGTTGCTTTGCTGCATATTTGATGCTCCGAGCATACTAAACTTTCAGTAATCTCTAAATTATATCATTTGATTCAGAAGAGATTTCTTTTGTGTTTGGGGGTGTCAATATGATGTTTTCAAACCAAAACAAATTTGCACCAACTGTCAAGCATGGTAGTAGCAGCATCATGTTGTGGGGTGTTTTTGCTACCAGTGGTAAGGAATAATAAAAACAGACGACTACCTCCAAATTCTTGATCACTTCAGATGAACAACTGCATGGTTGCCACTTGGACACAGTTTGGTGTTCCAGCAGAACAATGATCCCAAACACACTCTATCACAGATTTGGAATGGATAAACCAGACGAACATTAAGCTTTTATAATCTCAACTCTGTTGAACATTTCTAGAAAAAAGCTTAAAAGCTAGATTAGTCAGAGGCTTGTTGATCGCTACCAACAGCATTTAATTGAGTTATAACTTGTTTGTTTGATTCTTAGTGTATGTTTATATTTTAAACTGTATGTATAGCATCCCCTGGAAAAAAAAGAAAAAAAAAACTTACTGATTTTAATCTCCGAATTCTGACATTTTTTCTTAAACATCTGAGAAAAAAAAGTCAGAACTCTATTTTTTTCAGTAGTTTTTTTCACAGTCCTGAAAAGTATTCTCAGTATTTTGACTTTAATCTCTGAATTCAAAGAAAAAAGTTAGAATTCTGACTTTTTAAAAGAAAAAAAAAAAACTAAATCTCAGAATTCTGACTTAAAAAACGGTCAGAATTCTGGAAAAAAAATTCTCAGAATTGCAAGATTAAAGTCAGGATTTTTTTTTCTCAGTAGGCCTAATCCTCTTCCATATAGTGAAGTTTAGAGAAGTTCACAATATATTTAAACTTAATCATCAAATTTTCAATTTTAAAACTCAGTGAAGTTGTATCTTGTTAAATAATTTCACTTTGGAAAATTAAAAGAGCAAAATTAACATGACACGCCCATGACGAGTGTGTATATTCTTCCCAGTGGGTTTTTAGAGTGTTGGAAGAAATGTGTGTAGAGACAAAAGGATGTCATTTCATGAATCAATCTGTTTCTTACAGCAGGCTGGAAGCGTACATAGTTTTATACCTTCTTACTTACATCTTGGACTATGGTCAGACTGAACACTTCAGTGACTCACTGAACAACTCCGTTTGATCAAAAACAATAGATTCAGTTTGTTAATGTAAATTAAAAACATATTTACAGAGATCATCTCACTGTTAGGGACTGTCTCTGTGGTAAGGTGTTCAACTCCTGACTGAAACTGGTTCTTTTACACAACTTCTTGATTTATTGCAACACTTTGTTGTCATTACTTAAGCTAATGTGGATAAAGGCTCCGTTACAGGTTTGTACTAGCTGAAGCAATATTATTTTTTTTACACTGGAAAATGTATTACTGTCTATCCGTATTTATGAGAAAAAGACAAGTTGTGGTATGTAACCTTACTGCTTCTTAAGTTTAGAGTTGTAAATATCTTAATAGGTAATTCAGGTTTCAATATTCTTCATAAAAGGGGGGGGGGGGCGTATGTTCAGGGTGCAGTCCTCCTCTTACAAACTGAACACTGGAGATCAGAACCAACTACATGGATAAATCTGGTATAAAAAATGAACAGGTGGTATATATCTTATCAAAATATTATACTTGTTTGGTAATCCAGGTTCTGGGTTTTTTTTTTGTTGTTGTTTTTTTTACCTACTTTAAGGTCGCTTGGTGTCAGAATGTGGGTGCACACCCTAGGCAAGATGGCTGTTCAGAGTGAGATTCTATTTATTCATTTGTTTATTTTTGCAAGCAATTTTGAACTGATGACTAACACGAGCAGGGAAGTTATTTTAAAAAACAGCCTCAGTGAAGAATGAAGCACTGAGCCACCAAACTGTGAAAAAATCAGCACCTCACTAATGAAGGATATTTTTGCCAAAGGACAGCACTGAAGCTTCCTCTTTTTCTTTTTAATACATACAGTGAAATGGATTCACTGCAGCTGATCAAACTGTATTACATGATTTTATGAATAAAATTTGAAAGATTAGTTTTTTTTATTTTACTTTTGTTTTAAGAAAACAAAAAAAATGATGCAATATAATTTTAATTTGAAAATCACAGTTCCTTCTTCATTATTTCTACATTTTAAAAAAAACTCCATTCAAAAACCAAAATGACACAAAAACATTTTGGAATAAAAACAACAAAAACAAAGGAGTCTTCTAAGTTTTTTTTTTTTTTTGTTTTTTTTTCTGTAACTAAAACTTGACAAACATTTCTTGGTTGTGTTGGCATGAAGGCCTAGAAGGCTTTTTTCTCTAATGGGTGACTTAATTTGAAAAATTTGAGAATCGTTGGTAGGCATTAGCCACTTTAGTCTGGGGCTGTGCAGTTAATTGAATGTATCGCCTTTACATTATCAAATGTGCATATCTCCAGCAATCACTGAGCGAAAGGCGGGGTATCCCCTGGACAGGTCACCAGTTCATCACATGGCCACACAGAGACACACAGGACAAACAACCATGCACACACACTCATACCTAAGGGAAATTTTGAGAGCCCAATTAACCTAACAGTCTGTGTTTGGACTGTGGGAGGAAACCAGAGTACCCAGAGAGAACACACTCATTCACAAGGAGAACATATAAACTCCATGCAAAAAGACCCCAATCCGGAGTCTGACCCCAGGACCATCTTGCTGCAAGACAATGCTGCAAACAACTGCTCCACTGTGCAGTCTCATGGCTGAATTCAATTGTGTTTCTAGATCTGAATAAATGAAACAGGCCAAATTGGGTTGATTTTATCCAAGCATTTTTCAGAATGAAAGTAATTCCCATAGAGCAGTCAACTGACAAGTGGATTTTTAGTTAGAGGCAGTCTGACAGAAGCGAGACTGCCACACACCGGTGCCATCAGCCCTTCTGACCTCCTGCAGCAGGCAAGGAAGGGAAGTGTCTTTTCCGAGGACAGGTGTGGTTTAAAACTTTTACACAACTATATGTCAACAAATTACGCTGAAATGACAGCATCACATTAAAGCACTAAAAACATTTGCTTTACAAGCTCACAAACTCTCCAATGTGGCTTCAGAGTTGTTTTAAGCCATTGTGAAGAAATAATGAAACAGATCTAAGGTTTTCTGAAGCGCCTTTATGAAACCATCAAACATGTTTGTCATCTATGGCAGGAAATCAGGTTTACTTTTCCCAAATGTTCACAGTTACAGTTTTCAGTTGCTGTGCAGCTTCTTTTGTTTTGCACAAATTTCTTTCAAACATCGATCTTAAACCCTCAAATCTTTTAACACTTTGTAGATGTGATAGTTTTTCTCCTAAATGTATCTACACATTGAATATCTGTATGCTCAGTAAGCCTGCATTGCTTGCCATTGCTCAGAGCTCCTCTACAGACTATTTATCTGTGCAAAGTCAAGTCATTTATTTCCCCTCATTCATCCTGTTAGAACGAGGGGGCCCTTGGAAGAACAGCCAATTTAGACTGAAAATCCCAGTTCAGCTCTGAGTAATCTGATTTCTCTGCTCCTCAGAAATCTACATGTATAGTGCTTATCAACTGGATTACTGGCAGGTAGGAGGAATAACCCAATTTGAGGTTACTTGTTTCTCTGTGTGTACTATTCAGTGTCACGTTGAATTAGACAAGAAGGGCCATTGCTTTGTGACTTCTTGGCTCCTCTTCTCACAGACCCAGCAGCTTATTTTTGCGCATGTTGTGTTTTTCTTTTCTTTATTTTAAGAAGATAATACCTTAAAGGGGAGGATTTAACCAACCAGGTTATGCTTACCACTTGAACTTTTTCACATTTTGTCACATTACAACCACAAACATCAGAGTATTTTATTGGGATTTCTTGTGATGCACCGACACAATGTACTGCAAAGTTGTGACGTGGAGGAAAATTACATGCAAAAGAGTATTCTAATAAAATCTAATGTGGAGCATGCTCTTGTGTTCAGCCACCCTCTGTCAGTACTCTGTTGAACCACCTCCAGTCACACCTGCACGTTTTTGCGGTATGTTTCTACCTTGCACATGCTGAGACTTAAATGTTTGCTCATTTGTCTTTGCTCAGCCTCAGTTAGACTGGATGGAGAGTATCTGTCAGCATCAGTTTTCAGTTTTTTGTCACAGATTCTCAGCTGGATTTAGATCTTGACTAGGCCATTCTAACACATGAATATGCTTTGATCTAAACCATTCCATTGTAGCTCTGGCTGTATGTTCAGGGTCTCTGCCTTGATGAAAGCTAAACCTTGACCTCAGTATCTGGTGTTTCGCAGCCTCTAACAGGTTTTCCTCCAGGATGGTCCTATCTTTAACTCCATCCATCTTCATGTCAACTGTACCCAGTTTCTGTGTCCCTGTTGAAGAGAAGTTTCCCCACAGCATTATACTGCAACCACCATCTTGGGGAGATTTGCAGTGTTAGCTTTCTACCACACAGCATTGCACATGTGCTAAAAGTTTAATTTTGCTCTCATCTGACCAGAGCACCTCCTTCGTTCACCCGCCTTTCTACATTCAAACTGGATTTCTTACAACCTTTTTTAAGTAATAGCCTTCTTTTTGACATGGTTCCCTAAAGGTCAGATTGGCGGTGTGAATAACTTCTAGTTGTCCTGTTGACAGACTCTCACACCTGGCCTGTTTTTTTTTTATTACATTTCATTACATTTTTTTAAATTTTACTTTTAATTCAGTTCAAAAATACTTTATTTATCCCAAAGGGAAATTAAACGTCATTACTAAAATCATCTAAGTTCTTGAAAGAGTCATTGTGGATGGTGATGCTGTGGGCAGGAAGGATCTCTGGTAGCAGTCAGTCTTACAACAAATCTAAAGAAGCCTCTGACTGAGGACTGTTACTGTGTGACAGTCTCATGACTGTCATGACATACTAACAGCTCAATTTCCAGGCAGCAGAGATGATATTCCACAGTAACATGTCCTGGATGACACCATCAGTTGTTAGCAAGTACTGCTAATCCACCTCATTAGTTTTTGCTGCTCCTCTTTAAATCTCTGCCTGGCCGTATAGTTAGAAAGCCAGGCAGAGAGATGCTGGGATCAGGAATATGATCCTTGCCCTTTACAATTTAATTTCAGTTCAATTTATTTATATAGCGCCAATTCACAACAAATGTCGTCCCGAGGCACTTTACAACAAAAAAAAAAAAAAAAAAAAAAAAAAAATCATACATACATTCCAATTGATCCAAGTTATCAAACAGCACATTAAGCTTAATTAATTATTCAAAGTAGTTCAAAAAGTTTCTAAGGAAACCCAGCAGATTGCATTGAATCATTGATTTGCAGCTTTCACTCCTCCTGGACGAGCATGTAGCGACCGCATGGCATACAACTGATGGTTTAAACTTCCTCCTTCTCTCTTTGCTCTTTGGTCCTGCACTGCATGAACAAAAGTTTACAAAAAGAACAACTCAGAGCTAACGTAACAAGCTACACCAACATGTTGCAATTCTATTTTACCAGCAGAATCCAGTCGGGGTGACGCAGAGTATCAGTAGAGCAGATACCTCATATACAAAGGCTGTTACTTCAGAACGCAACCATCCAGAGTTTGATTCCTGACCTTGTGACCCTTGCTGTATGTCTTCCCCTTCTCACTCTGACCATTTCCTGTCTACTTACTAAGAGCAAAGGCTATTGTGAAATATAACAATATGCACAGTTAGTTTTGAAAAAAACAGACATTATACAACAATAAAATTTCATAGCAGTGATATAAAATCAACATGGTTAAAAAGAAAATAAATGTCCATGACTGATCAGCAGTATATCAGTGACGTAAAACACCCAGTACCCTGTGCTTCAAAATTCTCTAGATCCCTGCAGCTCCTCCAGAGTTATTGTGGGCTTCTCTAATTATTCCTCTCCTTATCCTTGAAGTTGTGCAATAGTCCAGGGGTTTCCAAACTTTGCCATGCTATGGCCCCCCAAGCAGCATTAGCTTCTGGGTGGGGACCCCCCTCTGCAAACCCACAGACAATGCTACAAAAAAACATGTAAAGAAACATCCACTTTTAGAATGTTTTGTTTTTATTCTCTATTCAATAATTATTACATACATTTAGCATAAATACTGCTGATTTTAGTTGGCCATGCTATGCTAGCTTAAGGAGCAAAGCAGCTAGATAAATTTGACCGGCAGCCAATCAAAAAGATGAGCATGGCAAATAACATTTCAATAAACTATTTTAACTTAGCTTGTATAATAATGATTAAAAAACATATTTGATTTTATGATAAAAATTTGACTAAAATTTTCGGATTAAAAAAATTATTTATTTATTTATTTATTTATTTATTTATTTTTGCTTTTTTTTACTCATCTTGTCTTGTTTTCTGAGGCGCCCCCTGGTGGCACCCCCATGGTGCTGTTTGTTCTCTAACATTCTATAACAGCTGTATTTATGATTGACTGTATTCATCATACACATCCAGGCAATTATATGCACTGGATTTTATTTAGGCATATCAGAGCAAAGGGGTCTAAATACAAATGTCCGCCACTCTTTTCTTTTCTAAAAGCAAAGACGTTTTTAAATATTGGATCCTGTTCCTTCCACATCCTCAATTATGCACTATTTAATGTTGGTCTATCACTTAAGATCACAATAATTTTTTTTTTTTTTTATTATAGTGTGACAAAATGTAAAAAAAAAAGCAAAAGTTGAATGAACATGTTTCACTGTAAATCTAAGATTAATTTACTAAAATGGTGATATACTGTAGTGAGTGTGGTCCAGGGACAGTCAATAAGAGACCTGCTCCCACTGCCATCACCCTGTTTTCTGTGTTGTGGTGAGGGATCGCCACTGGTAATGTACCCTCATCACCACAGAGGTCAATATGTGTTCACCAAGAGCGGCTCTCCCTTTAAGGTGATTATTGATAAAGGATGACACACTCATGTAGAAAATATTACATTCTTGTTTCTGCAGGGAAAGACATTGCTTAATATATAAATACTGTGGCGGGACACTATTCCCTCACCTACTGAAGGACTATAAAAGAAACGGAGTGGAAACCATCAGGGATGCAGGGAGCCATGTCAGTTTCCTTCAGACGTTTTCCTCCTAATATCTTTTAAAGGAAACAATCATCTTTCCTGATGAACCAAAGTGTCCTATAGCAGCCAAGGTCAGGTACACTGACTACACACATGCACACAGACCCACACAGAGCTTTGGTAAATGCATCATGTGGTAAACTGTGCATTGTGTCCTCCTATTTTCCCTGCAGTCTACTACAGGGTACATTTTGATCTCAAGGTGCTGAAAGGCAGATGCTTCACATGCTCTTTCACACTAAAGTGATGGCAAGAAACAACACATTAAGATCCCAAGATGGCCTAAGGGCAGCTCCTTTACTGTTTTCCACACAATGATATCTAGCAAGCTGACTTTTAGACATTTAGTCGCAATGCCAGAATGCATTGTAGCTGATAACTAATGAAATATTTGTTACCTTTGAAGACCTTGGAGGGCTTCATGAAAGCAACAAGCCAGAACTGAGCAGTATGAAACATTACAGCTAAAAAGCACAAGTCCCATACAGGGATGTCTCAAAATTCATCTCTGAGATTAACGGTTGCGCTCCTCATAATTTCCATGATAACTTTGTAGAACAACTTGACAGAGTGATCTTGCATATAACATACTCTGCAAATAATTTCAGAGAACTATTTGTGCATGTCAGAAAGCTTTCAAATGTTTCCAAGTAAAGTAAAATTCATATCTATTAAACTCTTATTTATGCATAATTCAGCAATGTGCAAATAAAATCCAGATATAGGTTTTAGTGTTTTGTTCTCATGATGTATTATCAATAATTTATTTAATATATCCAGTTATATTGAACCAGGGTTAGCAGTGTTCTCAGATTCATTCAAAATTATGGTAGATAACTGTAGCTGATTACATGGTTTTGCTTTGTTTAGTTCATTGTAACAATGAAAGTATTATAGACCTACTAATACTTTATTCATTTCAAGAAACATAATTAAGGATGTCCCAATTAGCTTTTTTTTGGTTCCCAATAGCAATCCAAATCATTTTAAAATAGGCAGATACTAATATTGAGTCCCAGTCTAAAACCTCAATAAAATGAATGTCCTGTACTATATATATAGTAAAATAGACATGTAATCAGTTTTACACAGTCTATATTAATATTATAATTGAGTTCCACTTACCTTATTTAGCAACAGTGTTCTGGATGCTGCACTGTTTGTTTCCCTCATAAAACAATGTTTTGTCCCAAAAGGAGGTTCTGTGGTTCAGACTTTGGTTTCTATGATTAACACATACTGCTACCATCTTCAGTAAACTCACATCTTACTCCTGTTGATGTTTTCATACACAGCAGTTTGTAATATTGATAAACTAATGCTACCATGTTTAGGCTCTGTTGATATGACTTGATTATTAGGCTTATAACATATTTCAGGGCAGTTACAGTTAATCATGTGCAAGCTAAACTGAACGGAAAAGTTGCTCTGCTGCCTCAATAAGAAAGCAGTTTACTTTAAAAACAACGAGTATTTCCACTGCGTTCTGGTCACATGACAAACAAAGACAAGATGCTGCAGCAGGCATCCAGTTTTTCTTTTACAGTGGATAGTTATAAAAGATGAAAAAATACTAAAAAAAAACAGATTGGTTAGATATACAGAAGAATCTGTGTTGCTGAAAATTGTATTTTTAAAACTTCACACACTAAAATAGGTGGTGATTTTCAACAATTTGGCTTCAAAAATTGTAGTCATCCTGTTTACTGGTGGGTGTGTTTGATACTGATGTACAAAAAGATCAAAAATAGGTATTGGGAGTTGAGTTTAGTCAGGGACTCCCATCTCGGTCATTCAAAAATACTTTAAGCTGAGATTCCAAGACAATACTTGGAATCAGTTCAAGACATCCCTATTCATAACTACTGGCTATGATTACAAACAAAGATATACCTGACCTATATTTATTACATTTTTGACCTTCCTAACAAAATATTCACTATTTTCAATATTTTTTTGGTCCACACTTGAAGACAAGGTTGCATTAGAGAGTTGATAATACTGTCAAGTGGTGGGCAACAGTGGAGAAATACAACATTTTATACCTTCATTCAGAAAAAAAGCAAAGGGGTTGTGTTAATTTTGCCAGAATTATCAAGATTAACAGCAAAAACAAAATTACAAACAAAAGTAACATGACTATTTATTTATTGTTTTAATATAACATTGTAGAGTGGTGTGGAAAACTATTTGCTTCTTTACTGGAATATTTCAGATCATCAAATAATTTTTAACGTAAGACAACCGGAGTGAATTCAAAAATGGAGTTTTAAAAATGTTTTCATTTCCTAAGGGAAGCTCCCCAAAGCAACCTGCCCCAATGTGAAAATATAACTGCTCCACTGTGTGTAAACAGATTTTGTGGTTTCACTAGCCACACCCAGGGCAAATTACTCAAACTCCTAGACCGAGGATCAAGAAATCCTTTTCTATAGTGGGCTGAAAGTTCAAGAAAGTTCTGGAAAAGCAACTCATCATGCCTCAATCTGAAGAACTTCAAGAAGGTTATTGATATCTATTCATCTTAAAAAATGATAAAAATCATGATTCCACAATAAGAAAGAAATGGAACCAACCTTAAGGGGAAATCCAGGAATGAACTTGTGAATTTAAGCTCAAGCACACTTGCAGTAGTCATAAGGACACTGATCTAAACCCCACCAGCAGGTCTACCTCTGAACCTTTTCATCAAAGTCTTCAATCCCACTGAGAGGCTTTAGCCTCACCTTAAGCAAGCCATTCATCATCAAAAATCAGAAACTGCATCTGATATTTACTCGGGTTCTCTTTGCATGATATTAAAACTGAATTAATGATCTGTATAAGTACTTTCTAACAACATCACAGATATCATAAAATTACCACCTCTTAAACGAATGCAAGAATCAAATTATTTAATAAATCTTTGTCTTGAAATAAAACCAAGGGTTACATTTAAAACATGTATGTAGCCCAGTTCATGTTGTACATGTTGTACACAATGGGTTTTTGTTTAAAACTATAAAAAAAAACCAGGGAATGTTCAGGGAAAAAAAGTCTTTGCTTAGGGGTGCCATGTCCTACCAATCACTCTCTTCCTCTAAAGGGGATCCAATGGCACCTGAGGGGGAAATCTCATGGCCGTCATCCCAGAAAGCCTGCCGCACTGATGCCTGCTTACCATCTGCTACCCATATGAGCAAAAACAGGCAATTGTCTCAAAAAAGGCATCTCAATCACACTGTCATCGAACTAATACACTTTACCATGTTTTTCAGGCTGATGTGGACAGGCTCTCAGCCGAATCTGCAATGCTGGAGGCCACTGTATGCTTTGAGGAGATATCAGTAAATGATTGTGTGTGTGTGTGTGTGTGTATGCAGTGTAGGTGTGTTTGATATGTATATCACAGCTCTGCTCCTCCTCAGCATGGACTTGGCTTCTGACAGTGAAAAAGCAGAACAGTGGGACTCTGTCAGTGTTACGCATGCTGTAAATAACCCCTCCACGCCTTTGGTTTTATCATTTCGTGCGAATGATTCCAGGCCCCTCCAGTGTCAACAAGAAACGGCATTATTTTATGGCATAGAAAAGGAAAGAGATAAAAAGAGAAGCCAGGCAGAGGGGAAAAAAGAAAGGAAGATGGGGCTCAAAAAGGTCCTTCAGGGAACATGGTGTAAATGAAGTTCCAGGAATGACACAGGCGAGCAATGAGGCGTGGATGGAAAATATACGCTGCACATCATCGGATAGAGATGCCAGTGGAAATGGCTTCATTGAAGTGTCAGCCCTCATCCATCAATCAATCATCCGCAAGAAACAATAACGCTGCGGCGATGGGGCGGCTTTTATGGGGCTTACTCATGGGTATCGGAAACAGCACTTAAACGTAGTTCTGACACTGGGAGAAAAACAGAGAGGAGGTGCTCGGCTTATTTCACATTCAGGTAGAGCTTATAAAAAGGAAGGGGGAGGGACTCTGTATACACGGCCCCTGTGGCAACTGGGCTCGGACTGAGGAGGTTTTATCTCCACTGCAGTGGTGGCATATGCTCCTCTTTCCTGTGTCCACTCTGCCCATTGCGGGGCTGTTATTTAAGGGATGAACTTGCTGTCTTACAATGTGAATACTGCGTATTACAAGTTCTTGAAGGGGATAGATAGATAGATAGATAGACAGATAGACAGATAGATAGATAGATAGATAGATAGATAGATAGATAGATAGATAGATAGATAGATAGATAGATAGATAATTTTTACTTTAATCTTCAAAATACCACACTTTACATTTTTGTCTGATTACATGTTTTTTTTTGATAGCAAATCAAATGTTCGTTATCTCAGTTGCCTTTTTACCAAATACTTTCTTACTTTTACTTGAGTATGTTGAAGTAGTGCCATTCTTACTTAAGTACAATTTTGGAGTACTCTAGCTGTGTTTTGTGTGGCTGCCATCTTGGCCAGTTCTCTCCCATAGATTCCCCCCCAAAATTATTTTTTTACATTAACAGATTTGATTATTGTCACATTGTTTAAATGAGTATCCGGTATTTACTCAGTTCTACAAGGTGATGTTTTATTGTTGTCTTTTTATAATTTTCTTTACTTGTGTTTGCTTTTTCTGGTGTAACTGACGGTTTGTGTTAGCATGTTTCTTACTGAGTTTAGAACCTGAGTATAACAACTTGTGCTACAGTTGACTGTATTAAAATGCACAATCTGATTGATGTTTCAGATAACAGTGCCCTTCTATTTATAGTTTCTCTTGGGTTTGTGGCCCACTTGAGCACTTTTTACATTCAGTACACAGGTGGTTGGTTCATCAGGCTGGTAAAATCATCATTTCAATAGTCCAACATATAATAGCTATTCTGAATCCTGACTGTATTCACTCATAAATAACCTACACAGACCACAGGTATTGAAAACAGAAGACCTCATCTATCAGGCCTATATGTTCAGTGCTCTCCCAGCATGAAAATAATCAAAAAATGCTAAATGGTCCAACAGTCGCTTGTGCTGTGTGTGAGCCTTTTGATTTCCCCCAACCCAAGTCTCCTGATGGCTTTTCTGCAACATGAAACATGACACATCATCCATTATTCTGTACATGCGCCTTGCTATCTCAGCCCAGCTCCATATGGCCTCTGTTGTCTCCAGACACCCAAATCCCTCTCCTTAGGCCACGGGCTGTTTTTGTGGGAACCGTTACATCGCTCCCTCTTCCTCAGAGGGAATGGGGTGACGATGATGAGCGATCGCAGACAGAGCAGACTTTTAGCCTCAAAGTCTGACAGAATGTTCAACAATTGACCATATATCTGCTCCGCTGGCCCAATTGCTAATTCAAGCAATTTGACGTTCTGGAGGCAACAATTATGAGTGATAAAAGGACAAAGAGGACAGGAGGAGAGAGACGATGAAAGGGGAAGAAGAAAAACATAAAGCCATATATGGAATAAATAAAAAATCCCATGTCATATGCATATATCTACAAGCCTTAAACATTCTATAAAATCAAACAGGGAAATCCCAGCGTGAAATGTTTCCAAAATACAGAATCTCTTAATTGAAATTTAAACTTTAGGTATTTGAGTCAAAGACCCAGAATTTCGAGAGAAAGTAGTCCGACATGGCCTTATTTTTTTCTTGTGTTTCTCTGTACATTGGTCACACTCAAAGCTGCCCTAAGATGGTTTAGGGCTTTAAGCAGAATTTTATTGGAATGGTTTATGTTAAAAGTTTTTTTTAAGAAACTTTTACCACACAGTTTTATTTTAGCAATCATTTAAAACAAGCACAACAAACTTCCTTCTCGAGGCCCCTAATCATTAAATAGAGTCCGCCTGTGTGCAATTTAATGTCAGTACAGTGATCAATATCCTCAGATCATCCCCACTGTGATATGCGGTGATGGCAGCATCATGCTGTGGGGATGCTTTTCATCCACAGGGACAGGAAAGCTGCACAGAGCTGATAGGAAGGTGGATGGAGCTAAATACAGGACAATTCCAGAGGAAACCTTTTAGAGAATGTAAAACATAAAAGAGACCCTTTCAGGGGGGGGGTCAGGTACCCTTAGCACACAGCCAGAGATGCGATGGAATGGTTTCATAGATCAATAACCTAAGTAATATGCACTAGGAAAACTTGAAAATTGCTTTTTACAGACACTCTCTGTCCAATTGGAGATTAAAATGTCAGTCTCTGTTTTTACTATTTTGAATAAACCTTTATCTAACCAGATAAAAACCCCACTGAGATCCAGAGCTGTTTACTAAGGGTGACCTGGCCAAGGAAGGCAGCAGCACACGTCATGGTGGACAGGACAAATGGACAATACCAAAAACAAACATTAACATATCAAGTCCAAAAACTTTGACAAATAAAGTGCAGTAGTTATTGCACTTTATCTGCAAATCTGGTAGATGCATAAGCCAAAAGATCTGGCCTTGCAGCAAAATGTGGTTCTGCAAACTATTCACTCAGGGGGGGACTGAATACATGAGCAAGCCACAGCTTACATAACAAACCTGTTATGAAAGTTGTATTCATACTTAAACTAAATTTGACAGAATCGAACTTTTGTTACTGAGTAGATGATTTCTAAAAGAAAGACTGATGAATACAACTTTACCCAACACTTTTTAGAATGTTTTGGTTTATCACATAAAATTGCAATAAAATATATTGAAGTTTTTAGTTGGAATGTGACAAAAAGTGAATAAGTTCAAGATGTATAAATATGGAAAGGCAAAGATTGATTAATTTACCACTACAGTGTGCACGAAATGTGGCTCAAGCTCAGACACAAGCAGAACAAGTTGTTAAAAATATAAACTATAAGCAATAAATCATGAACTATAAACAATAAATTATAAGTATTCTTTAATAAGTTTGAAATATTTTTGCCATTTTTTTAGCCATGTTAATCACATATAGATTTTTTATGAAGTTGAAATTCTTTCACTTTTATTGATCTTCAAAAACATTTTTAAGTTAGGCTTTTAAATCTCAAATTTAAATCAAACATGAACTTTCATATTCAATTTGCAAGTTAATATATCAAAAAAAAAGTATGAAGTTGACCAGTACACCTAATAATGTTTTTGCAGTAAAAGGAATAATGAAATGGTGCTCAGTGCCTGACAAATGAATATTCAGGTCAAAATTGTGGCAGGAATATAACTTTTTCTAGAGGTTTTATTGTAGAATAAAAAAATCCAGAAAAGAGAGCAAGCAAAACAAGTCTTCCCTATTTTGGCCTTCTGAGGGCTTACTTTTGATATATATCATATATTTTAAAGGTAATGTAAAAGTGGGCCTATGCTTAAAAAAATATTACAGATTTTTGATGAAAATTTTGATTTTGAGTTGTAAGCTTTTCTGGGGGCCCCCTACTGGTCTGGATGCCCGTAGCAGCAGCATAATTTGTGTTATGCCTTGGGCTTGTTTTGCCTGCACAGACCCAGATTTAAAACAAAGTTTTTATTCAAACATATGAAGTTAATTTTCTTAATGTATTTTTTTTTAACTGCATCAGAAACATAATAAAGGCCTGCTTCCTGTACAATGATTTAACAGCAAAGCAAAGCATATGGGAGTCACAATGTCTAAAAATGATTGAAGTCAGAGCAAAACTCGGGGAGAAATGTTACCTCTCCTCAAGCGTCTCATGTTACAGAGAAAGACTCAGAACAGGAAGTAAGCAGAGAACGGAAAACGAAGTGTTCCCTATTTTGGCCTATTAACGAGGCTTTACATGAAAACCGTCACACTCTTTTGACGTGGGGATCGGGTGTAACAGGATGGATGTCATAAGTTGTTGTCGACTTGCGTCCTCAAGAACGCCTTTGCTCTAGGTCTGCCACAGTGTGAGGGAACATGAGGGTGATGCTAAGTGAAATGCTCATTTTGCGTTTGTGATTACCGAGGCCCATGGGCGATATGCACTAATGTGAGCTAATGCAATAGATTACACAGTGCAGGCCCAGGGGAACAGACAGCAAACAGATGTGGTCTCCTCAAAAAGGGAGGAGTGGGTTGATGAGGGGGAGGGAGGGAGAATCAAAGTTTAAAATGTTCAGTGCGCTGAAGATTGTCTCTTGCAGTTTGCTGTTTACAGAAAACACAGCAGGGATAAGTTTCGTCAGTCGTCTCCTTTTATAGATATGGGAAAAGTCAACAATAGTGTACTGATGTCTCCATTGATGTAGAGGCTATTTCCAGAGTTATCACAGAAGGTTATTTTTCTTCTCTTTTTCTTTAAAAAGTAGCTATTCATTAAATAAAAATAACATATTCCTGCTGGGTAACACATATGAGACACCAGCACTTTGGGCGTAGGCGTAGCCATAATCTCTGTGAAGTTTTTCCATTCTCTTGCAATAAGATTTACTTTTCAGAATGAAGGCAGACATATGTATGTAAATGTATATTCAGTATTATTCATTTTTGCTCCATTGCTCTTTAACTCTAAGCTTATTCACTCTGTAGGATTCTACAAAATACAATTGTACTGCAACTGTCTTTTTACTCTGCTCAAAAAACAGAAATCATCCAAGGCAACAATCTAGACTGAATAAATACTGCCCTCTGGTGGTTAAACCTAGAAAGTTAAGGTTAAAGTAAATTGGAGACAAAAAAAACAAAAAAAAAAACCCACGAAAAACCACAATTCAACTAGTTAAACCAACTTTTACAGTGAAGAAATAAAGTCAGAACTTTAGGCACGCTCTGTTTCCAGTTAAGTTGTAATAAAAGGGTGAGACCAAAACAATGGAGTTGATTGTTATTTCACAGTAAATATTTAAATGATCAAACTGCACGAGTGCTCCATGGATTACTCTAGGATGATTGTTCTTCAAAGGTTCACTTTGTGTTATTTTATAAAAAGGAACAATTTGTTTTACAAACTTAGCAAAAATGCAAAAAACTGCACTGTTGCCTTGCAGAAAGAAGGTCTTGGGTTCGACTCCTGGCCTGGGGTCTTTCTGCATGGAATTTGAATGCTCTCCCTGTGCATGTGTGAGGTCTCTCTGGGTACTCCAGCTTCCTCCCACAATCCAAACACATGACTGTTATTTGGTCTCTCTAAATTGTACTTAGGTGTGAGAGTGTGGGGATGGTTGTTTGTCCCTGTGATAGACTGCTGACCTGTCCAGGGTGCTCCCCCCCTCGCCCAATGACCACTGGAGACAGACACAAGCCCCTCGCGACCCTGCACGGACAAGCGGGTATAGACAATGGATAGATGCTGACTAAAACCTATCGATCAATTTATCATCTTCCACTTTGGATGTCCGGTTCTGTAAAGTAACCAAGACATCTATGTGCCAGCTCTTCTTAGGGAGTCAAAAAGGATATTTGTTTATTTTAGTCATCCAGGTGAGACATATAGTTCCTACAGTCAGTTCTGGTTCTGTTTCAAATGAGAGATGAAACTCATTTATGTAATTATAGCTTGCAGAGTAATGCATTTCAAATACTGATTTCTATACTGCTAACGAAAAAAAAAAAAAAAAGATTTTGAATGCAGAATTGTGGACCTACGGAAAAGTATGTTCATGTACTGGACAGTATAGATTTTCAACACTTGGCTGGGGCTCTTATTGCATAAATTACAGTTAAAGTGATCACGCAGCAGCTCTGCTGAGATGTTAAGCAAACCCATGTTGCTTTAACACTGACGTTCAGTTTGTCGGCATTGTTAGTCTTGGTTTCTCATCTTAATACTACTGCATAGATTTTCTGTTGTGTTTAGCGCAGGCGAGTTGACTGGCCAACAAATGATGATACCATGGTAATTAAACCAGGATCTGGTAATTTTGGCAGTGTGAATAGGAGCCAGATCCTACTGGAAAATTTAATCAGGATCTCTATAAAGCTTATGAGCAGAGGGAAGTATGAAATGCTCTAAAATTTCCTGGTAGATGCCACACTGACTTTGGATTTGAGAAAACACACTGCACCAACACCAGTAGATGACATGGATCACTGACTGGAAACCTCACACAGGAGCTCAAGCAACATGGATTCACTTTTACTCTATAGTTTGAGACCATAATTTTTATAGAAAATGTGAGTTTTACTCATCTGGAAAGAGGATTTTGGACCACTGAGCAGCAATCCAGTCCTTTTTCCCCTTCTGCCCAAGTAAGAAGCTTCTGGTTCAGGGTTAACCTAAGCATTTTGATACTTGTAACCCATGTCCTGGACACGTCTGTGTGCTCTTTGCTTCAAAATCCTCTTATGGCTGCAAATCGCCCTGTTGCTTGATCACCTTTTTCTATCACTGTTTTTCCTTCCACCATATTTTCCATCAATATGCTAGGATACAACTTACTGAACAGCTAGCTTCTTCAGCTATTACATTTTCCAGGTAACAAAAGGCCAAAACATTTCTGTATTAAACATCCTTTTTATTGGCCTCATAATTACTTAGAATTAGTAAAATAAATTAACATTTCAATTATATTCTATTTTACTGATTTCCATTTAGGAAAAACACATAAAACTAGTGACTTGTTGGAAAAAACTTTGCTGCAAGAATCTCCTATAACTGAATGCAAAGCTTAAAAACTGCTGCTCAATGTATCCTAGGAGGAAAATGAAAGGCCAGACAGGAGCAAAACCTTGACAAGTTCTTTGCCTCTCATTTTTATTACTGAAATGTCATACAAATTTCAAAACAATAGTATCAATTTTACATCAAGTTTACATGCGAGCCGAAGACAAAAACCCACAACTATCTCAGGTAGTTCAATGCAACAGAAACAAGAATTACACATGCGATGCCTGAGCATCGTGTAAATGAGCTAACCTGAGACTCTTTTCTTCACAGTTCACATTTAATTGAATCATTAATCAAAACAGCTGCTTTTAGGTTGTTGTTTTTCCCAGGAACACCTAAAAGGTCACTTGAAACAACACACTTTCAAGATTCTGTTTACTCCAGACTGAATGTGCACCAATCAAATGCCAAGAAGCGATCATTTCATCCACAAACCAAACCTTGGTTTGTAGCTGATGGATCGCAGGCACCAGCAGTTAATGATTAAATGTACCATTTTAAAAGAATATTGAAACTAAAGTATTTTCTGTTTGAAGCATATGAAGTTAATCCACAACCAAAATGTAGATGTAGTTGTGTGTCACAGTGTGTGATGTTTGACAATTTCTGCAATACTCCATTTATTAAGGTACATAGGCTCAGTTGACATTATGGCTGCAGCAGCTTTAAAAATAACTAAGTGTACAGAGGGCAGCATGAGGTAGAGCATCCAGAGGAAACCGTTGCTGTGGCCTGCTTGTAAACTAATGGGCCAAGGCCATCAAACTTCTCACTCTCCGGTGCTTTGGAAAAGACAAAAACAAAATTGTTTAACTGCCGCCTGAAGGCAAATGGAGCAGCCATTTTCACATAAACCCCATTTCATGTACAGGCAGATTTTATCTAATTTTACACACTGCTGTTGTTCTTACATAACCTGATACTTGAAGATTAGTGTGGGTAGAATATGACTTTAGATGAATGCTTAAACTGATAGCAATATCCCAGTGTACACCAAGTGGAGAGATATCTGTGCGCTTATCCCATTTGGATAAGAAAATAACTAATGAAATTCTCAACCCCTGAAATATCCATACAAACACAAATTTTCTTCTATTGAATCTACATTAAATTAAAGGCAACAAAGGCACAGTCTGAGAACAGTCTCTTTTTATAAATGCAGAAATTAAATACTTTTTCCATAAAGTTCTCCGAAATAAGGTAGCAGCTCTGTTTACATCTAGAAAAGGGGAAACAAAATTAAATCGGGGATAACAAGTTTCAATCCAGTGAAAGACAACAACAAAAAAAAACAAAAAAACAAAAAAAAAAACAAAAAAAAAAACAAAAAAAAAAAAAAAAAAAAAAGGGTTTAAAGTTCAAATGAAATCTGTTGAATGTTTCTCCACATACTTTCCAGTGGTTTACCTTGGTGTTTTTACTTTAGGAGTTATTGTCAGTGGTCCCGTAGCGCTGATGTGGGAAAGGGGATGAGGGGTCTCTCCTCTGCAGGTTGGGTAGGTTCGGTAATGGCTGGTACAGTAGAGCTCTGGCCCCTGAGCAAGAATATTTAGCATTAATTCTTCAAATTATCAAAAAAAAAAAAAAAAAAAGTTACCCTATTAATGTGCAAACTTAACACATACCAGCTCTGGGGTTGACCAGTCCTCCATGACTGGGGTTTGTTGGTGTGCTGTGGTAGAGGGATGCCAGCTCACTTGGTCTGTAGTGCAGAAAGTTCATCATGTTCCACTCCGACTCCAAACTTCCTCCCAGAGGTGCAGACCCGGTTTTTATTGGACACAGCACCTCGGAAGCCGAGGATGGACCTGGCTTCTGGGATGCAGGTTTTCTTCCTTGAAGTAGCAGCCTGTTGGGTCCGTCTAGAGGTGGTGGTCTAAAAGACGCTTTCTCACCAGTCTCAATCTCTCCGTTTGTTGGTGCAGAGAGCTTCAATCTCTTGCCAGGAGGGTCACCAAAATCCACTTGGGGGAGGCTCCCAAATCTGCTCGACAGACACAGGCGAGCAGCATCTGCATGCCAAAGGGCCCCGCTCCTTGCTGGGTAGCTCCTCTCACCGATCCCCACTCTGTCCAGAGAAGCTGTCCTGTCCATAATGTACTTGCTGCCTGCATTGGTTTTCCTCGTAACATCTGTGTACCTGGAGGATTCCTGGTTGGGTTGAGATTCAGTGTTTTGTCTGTAAGGCTGCAACCCCGGCGAGACGTCTTGGCCTGCTGCATTGACAGGTGAGCGCTTTTGGCCGTGAGGCTGGTTAACAGGAAGACTTTCAGGAGGTTTGGAGGGCTGCGGAAGCGGGGATTTGGTTCGGCGAGGGTGGCGTCTGTCAGTCATCTGGAGAGGAGTGACATCTTTCCCATCCAGAGCAGGGGGGCAACCTGTGTAACGTCTCTGTTTCACATTGCCTCCATATTCATTCTTTTTGATACTATCTGATTTGTCTTTATGCATCAGCTTTTTGTGCATTATCAGAACCTCAGGGTAAAGGGTTTTATATGCACAAAATGAGCATGAATTTGGAGTTAATGCACATCTGGCTTCGGCACCAGCAGCTATAGAAACGGACACTTTCAAGGACAGATTTAACGGGGCCTCAGAGTTCTCATTCCTCTCCTCCTTTTCCTTCTTCAGGTTAACCACCACTGGGCACTCTACCTGTACATCCCTGTGTTCTGTGTTTAATTGCACAATCTGCTTGTCTGGTTTGTTTTCCAAGCCGTCAAATCTAACCTCAGGTGTTCCATTTTCTTTTGAATCCCAGAGTTTAGGTCTGTTAGGGGCAGGACTACCATCAGGAGAAGGCAGCGAAGGCACAGATCTGCTGGAGATTTCCACATAAGGTTTGTCCTTGTGGCGACGATCATAGTGATATTTTAGTGAGGTCTTCTGAGCGGCTGCATAGGTGCAATAAACGCATTTATAGGGTTTCTCACCTGGAAAACATGCAAATTAAATCATTTTAGCTTGGATGCAGGAAACCCAAATGAATTGTAAAATCAGGCCTTTTTGCATGCAACATAAGGGAATGATTTTGCCACAAACTTATATACACTTGATTGGGATTTTAGGTGAGATGCCAACACAAAGTAGAACATAATTGTCAAGTGGCAGAAAAATTATTTGTTTTGTTTTTTTTACTGAGTTTTTCAAAAGACCTTTCCTACATTTATATTCAGTTCCCTTTTACGGTACATGGCCTGCATTTGTATAGCGCTTTATCAAGTGTGACAACTTCAAAGCAGTTTACACTACAATCAGACAAACGTTCACACAGTGGTAAGCTACAATGTAGCCACAGCTGCTTTGGGGCAGACTGAAAAAAGCGAGGATGGCATTCAGTCAGGGCCACCAGGTCCTCTGAACACCGGCAGGCAAGGTGGGTGAAGTGTCTTGAGTCAGAAGGAGCGGGGGTTCAAACTGGCAATGAACCCCTACCTCCTGAGCCCGTCCTAACTCTGCCACCCCTAAATTAAATCCTGTGCAAAAAAATTACCTTTGAGTTGCCAAATTAGAAACTAAAGTCTGTGTTAATTGATTGTCAGTACAAATCCAGCTGTTCTGTGAAGGCCTCAGACGTTTAATAGAGAGCAAACAGCATCATGAAGGAACACGGCAGACAGTTTGGGGTATATATGCAGACGTTTAAAGCGGGGTTAGGTTATAAACAATATCCCAAGTTCTGAATATTTAATAAAGCACTGTTCAATCAATCAATCAACTAAAACCGGAAAGACTATTGCACAACCTCAAACCTACCAAGACGAGCCGTCTATCTAAACTGACTGGGAAAGGAGAGCACTTATCAGAGAAGAGATGCCAAGAGTCCTATGAAAACTGAAGAAGCTGCAGAGACCCACAACTCAGGTGGTAAAAGCTGTCAACAGGACAACAATTTGTTGTGCACTCTACAAATCTGGCCATCGTGAAAGAGCAGCAAGAAGAAATTCTCAAGGACTATAGGACACAAATGTGAAAGGATGTGCTCAAGACCAATGTAAAAATTTAAAACACCATGTTCTGTAGCAGCATCATTCAGTGGAGATACTGTTCTTCAGCAAGGACAGAAAAGCTGCTCAAAGTTAATGGAAAGATGCACTGGCCTACATACAGGTCAATCCTTGCAGAAAGCCAGTTAGAGGCTGCAAAAGACTTCAGACTGTGGCAGAGGTTCACTTTCTAGCAGGACAACCATAAACTGCTGTTCATCAATTCTGACTGAGGCTGAGCTATTGTGCAAAGTAGAATGGGCAAAATATTTCTGTATGTGCAAAGCTGGTAGAGACATACATCAAAGACTCTCACAGATGTAACTGCACCAAAGTATCGCCTCAGAGATGCTGAAAGCTAGTACATGCTACACTCTTCAGATTCTAATTTCTAAAAAAGTTCAAAAACCAGGTTTCAATTTCATCTTTTTCATTATCATGCACTGCTTTTCGTCAGTCTGCTACATACAGTCTCAATAAAAAAAAAAAATCTTTTTATACTTTTACAAGCTTGTGGTTGTGACATGACAAAATGTGGAAAAGTTTAAGGTGTATGAATACTACTGGAAGGTAAATAAAGTTGCACATTAAAGCAAATGTGACATATATAAATACCTGTGTGAGTCCTCATGTGAACTGTGAGGTAATAACTTGATCGGAATGATTTGCCACAATAGCTGCATTCTTTGGATCTGAATTTCGAGCGATCAAGACCATTCTCACCTGGGGGAAAAACAAACAAAAAAAAAAAACAAACAAACAAAAAAAAAAAAAAAAACAACAGTGAAGGAATAAGTATGACCAAAGGAATTAGGTGTAATTATCCATCTTGTCAGCAGATGGAGCACTTCGTAGCAGCCTGAACACAGCTCTGGTTTTACCTGAAATCAAGTTTTCCTCCAAAGCCTCCTCGTGTGCTTCCTCTGCTGGGTCCTGTGAGGCTGTTCTCTGTGTTTTCACATCAGCAGAAGAAGTCGGACTGTCTTCACCACCTCTCTCACGCTTGTGGATCCTGGAGTGGAGAACTAACTGATGATAGGTCCTGAATGTTTTCTGACACTCCTCACAAGTGGTTGGCCTCTCTTTGTCCTTATGTTTTTGCATGAGCGACCTCCGTTGTGGGGTTGATGTTTCTGGAACAGACTGCTGCTGAGACCGTAGCTCTTTCCCAACCACCTCTTTCACAGTTTTGTCTCCTTGACCTTCTGACCATATAATACTCATCTCCTCTTTATCAGAGCCGCAGTCTTCGTTGTCTGTGCTGAGTTCCTGACCGATATCTTTAGTAGTATTAGGACCAACTGCTATCTTGCCCTTTGTAGCAAGCTGCCAGGCCTGATATGTAGTAAAGGGATCCAGCTGGGGAATCCACTTAGATGATCTTGCATTGTTTAAACTCTTCTTTTCAGAGGCAGACTGCAGGTTGAGACTACCTAAAAATGCTTTCTGTTTAAGGGATTCAGTAGCACCATCCATCTTCTCTTTGACTTCATCTTTACCTAGCTCTGCCTCTCGGTTGTGAACCTTACTGTGTTCTGCCAAACTGTCATGGTCAGGAAAGAAAAACCCACAAACCATGCACATTTTGTAAACAGATACGATGGGCTCCAAGGGAGGCTCCTGGATGACCCCATTAATGGTGAAAGGGGCCTCCTGGTCCAGTACAGCCCTGCTCTTTGGTCCTGGTTTCACATGCATCTTCATGTGATTCTTCAGAAACCAAGACTCCCTGAACCGCCGTCCACAGATGTTGCAACAGTACGTAAAGTAGTCCTTGTGCTTCCTCATGTGGGTCTCCAGTTCGCTGGCATCTTGTGCGACCTGGCCACAAACGATGCAGCTGGGAGCCTCCTCCTCCTGCGCTGGGACGGCGCTGGGTTTGAGCCGGGATCTCTCTCCGGGGACTCTGAATTCCGCGTCGACTCGCAGCACCGTGGGCTCATAGAATGTAGTGGGGTGATGTGTGAGCACGTGCGGGCCGAGATCATCCTGATGTGTAAAAATCTGGTCGCAGAACATGCAGGATAGCTGCACGCTGTCCTCAGACTGTAACACGGCCTTCACAGAGCAAGTGCTCTGCGGTGTCATGCTGCAACCGGGCCCTGGGATTCCTGCATTGTTACTAATCAGGATATCTTGGAGAAGGCCATCTGGGCTGTCCACAAATGGCAGTAAAGAGTGAGTTGGCATTTTCCTCTGAGGCTCAGCACACAGTCCAGAGGAGGAACCTAAACAAATTTAAGATTTACTTAATACTGAAACAAGATTGGCCCATTCATTGTCCTATGATGAGATTTAAACACAAGAGCAACCTCCTAATACTGAAAACAGGAAATGTATCTGTTTTAAGCAATCAACTACACAGACAACTCATTTCCTCTGTGTACAGACCACTGATAAAAACTAAATGTTTCTGTCACAGCAGGCATACCTTCAACCAGACAGACTAACCTTATTGTCTGAAAACTACATCAGGCACCACACTAAGCTGTGAAAGACTCAATATTTATCATCAGTTTATTCCCTTTTTTTCCATTACCCTGACATAATTTGGTTCCGGTTTTAATCACCTTTAGTATGGCTTTTTTGATTTTAAATGCCTAAATGATGAAAACAATAAATACAAACAGCCTTTTTCTGACTCATACAGGATGCTCTGCTGGTGTATAACATCAAAAACATGTGTCATTCACAGCATGTATAATGGAGGGCTAGTGTATGAAAAAGTTTCTATTATTACTCTGGCTGATTTGTGGAGTAACTGTATCAACCAGGTAAAAAAAAAAATAAATAAAACAACAGTCAAATCTGACCATATTTCTTATGGGCTTTCCAATAACCTGATATATATATATATATATATATATATATATATATATATATATATATATATATATATATATATATATATATATATTTTTTTTTTTTTTTTTTTTTAAATAACTCAAACATTTCAATACTAGTAGGTGCTCAAATACTAAGTGCAACTGCTGTACAGAATAATCTCTTACTGCTTTGTTTTTATGATGAAGAGGATAGATAAGAGACAAAGCTCATCTCAGCAATCTAATTGACAAACTGTAAATCTGAAACCTAAAAAAGGAGACTGAGTACTTCTATAGGAGTTGAAATCTGAAACTTTTTTTTACAGAATGTTTCCACTACAAATTTTTGACAGGTTATGATGAATGCTCTTTTAGGAGTTTATTATTTATTTCTTCAGTTTAAATCCCTAATGAAAGGAACTCAACAAAAGGAATTCAATATTTTTGAAAAGTTACTTTAATTGCTGAAAAAACATTTCAGTTTTACATTTAATAGCAGAGCAATCTTAATGGCACTTATTTTTGATCTGATAACTTTTGCGAGAACAAATGCTTCAGTGTTAGATTGGTTAACATTTTCTTAGCTTATCAATGAATATACAGTACACTTTAAAAAAAGCAAATCCAAATAAAGTTGTTTCCAATTTTAAAAAGTTAATCTTTTTTAAATTGGATTAAACTGGTTCTTAGTAATAAAACATAACTTAAATCTAAGTTTGTGTATGACTACATTTTACTCAACTAAAAAGTATGATTTAATGGGCTACAATTTGATTGCCATCATAATTAAACATTAGAAGGAAAATGAGATTTAAGTGTTTTATTGTTTCTGCCAGCATAACCTAAGGTAGGAACTTGCATAAAAATGAATCACGATTTTCAAAGGAAATGGGGTTAACAGGAAAATCCCGACTCTGCTTAAGATCAATCGAAACAATATTTGATAGCTTTTGACATTAAGTTTATAACTTGATGTTATGCCACTTTATCCAGTTGACCTCTGGCTATACTTTCGATAACAAGCAGGACCTTGAGCGTTTTTGTCAGTTTCTTCTGCTTTTTTTTTTTTTTAAAGTACACGCAGGCTTTGTGTTCCTGTTAGTCACCTTGTTATTCAAGAAAGCACAGATGTGGTCAAAGAGGGACCCTCAACGTTTATTGAGTGGTGAGGGGGGGGTCGGGGGGATGCTAGAAGTAGCAGTTAACTTTTACACAGCTGAAACAAAAATAAATGTTTTATTTTAACAGCCTGGCTATTACGCTTCTATATGTGCATTATAAGCCGAACACGAGGAGCTCATTTGGGCTTTTTAAAAGACACAGCTTTATATCACGCTTTAAATTGAATAAAAACAACAACAAAAGCGACGACAACGCTTATGTCATGGCAACATTAAACCGTTTGTTCTAAAACTTGAACCACAACAACACGCTAAGGTCACCGACATAATTTATGAACCCGTCGTGTTAAGTAATTTTGAGCATACCAGAAACAGTTAGGAAACATTCCCCCCCCCCCAACACACACACACTTTCTTGTCTGCTGTTCACGACTGCGAGCAAACTGTAGAAACTCACCAAACAATACCTACCAAGTCCGAATTTCCGGATTAGTATTAACTATAGTGATATACTACAAGCGAAAAGGAAGGAGTGAGCCGCCACGCTGCTTTTTTTTTTTTTTGCTGCTGCTGTTTGTGTCGGGTAGCTTCTTCATTTCACTCACCTCTCTCTCTCTCTCTCTCTCTCTCTCTCGCTCCCTCTCTGTATGTGTGAGTGTGCTGGTGGACGGCTCACCTAATCAATTGTTTGAATGTGAATCATATTTGTTCTACTTGGCGAGTCCTCCTCACTGCGTGCAGCTGTTGAGTTCTGAGGCGCGTGCGCTGTGCCACTTTCTGTCTAGAGGTGGGGGGGGCAAGCGCGTGCACGTGCACGGTGTCTACCCCCCCTTCCCCATGAAAGAAAAAAAAAAAAAAAAAAAACGCCATACGATAGTCACGTGGTCATGAATGACAGAAAAATGACACATTGTTAAAAACACTTAAAAACTGGGTGATAATTATCTCTTTGTTTTAATATTAATCCTTATAAAACATTTCTCTAATAATGACGCATATAAGATTTATTATTTTATTTACACTTATATCAGATTGTTTTACAAAACTCACTATAACAGTTACACCTCTATACAGTGACGTCTATATGCGCTGCATTGTTTACTGGTTGACCTTGTATGCTGTTAAAGCGTCCCGTTTTGTTTTGTTTTTGTTTTTTTTTTTTTAAGAAAAGGGACAACTTGTCATGATAAAGTGAATTAGTGTGCTGACATGAGACTACGTGACACTTTGGGGTGTAACTCACCTAAACTGTAGTCTTTTCCTCCATTTTCACGTCATGCATCAGCAACCATGTGGAGGTGGGGGAGGGGTTCCTTAAACCTTTCACTGTTACATGAGGTTTCTTTTTTCTTTCCTTCTTTTTTTTTATAATGCAGATGCAAAAGCAGGTTGGCCGAGTCTGGGAAATTTCACATTCTTCCTATTTCATCAGTCAAACCCACCCAAAAGAGAGCAGTTACAAATCCACTTTAATGTGATTCCACACAAAGAAATATACTTCCCTATATGATGGACATGATAAAGGATGATTTTGTTTTGAAAGAGAAAAAACATATAACATTGTCATATACATTAAAAGCACAGTGAAATCATTATTGCAACACAGATGTTCTGAGATAAAGAGGATCACATGCAGCCTAAAACTCGCCCCTCCTCCACCTCTAAAAAAAAAAAAAAAAAACTTTCCAAAGAAGACATTGATGCAAACTCAACATCTTTCAGTCAATGGAGATATTCAGTAGACTTTAGTGTAAACTCATTATGGAGACACCCTCTCCCTCCCCCGAAAGCAGAAAAAAAGAGAGAAAAACTTTTATCTGTAACCACTCCCCAGTGGAACATGGAACAAAGACTCCATTTGGCAAAACTATCTGAGGATTGTAGCTCTTAAACTCCCTGCTGTTTTGCCGAGATATATTAAAAGATGTTTGGTGTTTCTCTGCTGCTACCTTACAGGTTGGACTGTTGCTGTGTCAACTATGTAGTGAAAACACGGGTAGGTGTGCAGGTCTGGGTAAACGGTGTCATCAAGATGTGTAACTGAAAAATATTCATGCAAAAAAAAATTAACAAAACATAAAATAAAAATAAAGAGAGAAAGAAAAGGGACAGTTTTGTAAAAACAGTAATTCATCCACTTACAGACTTCTTCAGTTTAAGCTTTTTTGTCACACTTAAATGTTTAGGATCATCAAATAAATTTTAATACCAGAGAACAATAACTAATTTTTTAAAAAAAATCTTTTCAGGCGATTTTTTTTTAATTAAAAAGAAAAAAACATTTTAAACCTACTTGAACTGGTGTGAAAATCCAATTGTGCCCCACTGTTAAATCATTAATTAACTTTGACTAACTACATTTTTTGAAAAGCTGAATTAAATTTCACTAGCCCCACCCAGGGGCTAGTGAAATTTAGAATGGGGTACAAAAGTAATTTCTGAACCTTTGTGGCTCCAGCAAATCACAATCAATATCAACAAATGGAGAAAACATTGTGGTAAACTTTTGGCAGGAGTGGGATCCATCCATCCAAAATGACTCCAGGTACACAGCAGTGAGTTCAAACTTAAAACCATTTCATTAATTGGGCTATTCATGCTCAAAATCCTCCAATATGGCTGAATTTAAAAAAATTCTGCAAAGATGAATGGATCAAAATTCCTCCACAGTGAAGCAAAACATTCTTCTTGCAAAGGCTTGATGGTGGTTTTTGCTACAAAGGCTGGCAAAATTAACTATTAGGTTTGGCAAGCAATTAATTTTCCACATATCACCGGGTTTGTTTAGTTTTTTTTCTTTTTCTTTTTTTTTTAATAAACGAAATTGTTATATGAAAACTGCTCTTTGTATTTATTTGGGTTATCTTTAAAAACCTAAATTTTCAAAATTGTTTGATCTGAAACATTTATTTTATAAAGAAAATGTAAGTGAACAAATACTTTTTCACTTTACATTCCAACGCATCGACAATCCTTTGGAGTTTTTTTTTTTTTTTTTTTTTTTTTTTTTTTTTTTTTTTTTTTTTTTTGAGTGTGATGCTTTTCAATCTCACCATCAAAATCAGTCTAAAGTAAAAGCTGGGCTTTAAAATAATAGTTTGTAAGACTGACTCACTCTCAGTCAGTGAGTCAGATTAAAATATCTTCCTACCCCCTGCAATGCTGTGATTCAGTTTTTAGTATTTTTTTACCTCACTCTAAGATCCTGTTCCACAAACAAGTCTAGTATGTTAATCAAAGGCACCACATGTGACATGTCGAGGCCTCCCGCTCATTTCCTATTGTTCTGTGACCACAAAGGCTTTGAGAAAACCTATCAATCTAAACCAGCAGTGTGATCCCAAAGGACTGCAAAACTGCCAAAAGATTTGCTTTGCAAATCATTTAAAGACACTTTAGTTGCAATTTATTATAGTTTGTTTTTAACTGTAAAGGAATGGGAATTTATTGATTTCCTACAGTTGTTTAGTTAAAATTCACCCCCATGTGTTGGTAATGACATCAACAAGTGGCAAACAGTATTTACTTTTAATTGATTGGATTACCTGCGGGACATTTCACCAAAGCCTTGCAGCTCTCCTGTGTTTCTACACAAAATTACACATGTGCATTGAACATCATGTTGCTGTCTGCAACATTTTAGCTTGAGATAAATAGACTACTCAAATGAATGATTATGCATTCAATGGACACCCACCCTGATAGGGATTGAATCCACGAATGGGGAATGGCTTGTTTTTGTCTCGGCGTGTCAGGAGCAGCTGACTTCATTGTTCTCCTCCAGTTTCGCAGCCTGGCTTCTTTCATAATCCTGGTGCCGCTTCTGAAGGACACTGATAATATGTAATCTCCTTTCTCACCCCTGGCCCAGTCATCTTGATTCAGAGCTACCAGGCTGTGGAGTTATTAGTCAGAAAAAGAAAATAAATTTAAGCAGACACCAAAAGCTCTCCTTCATGTTGAAGATTACATTTCAAACATTTCCTTTCTTTCATACAGTGAAATTGTATAAAGGGGTTTGGATGGGAGGGGTATCTTTATTGTGCTGAAAGAGCCCTGCTATCTATATCTCTTTTGGCATTTAGATTTTTTTTTTACTTACTCTGTGCCACCGTGACCCTGCAGGAAGCTGATGTGGAAGCTACACAAAACAAACAATACAGAGAAAGCAAAGATCTACTTTGATGCTACTTAAATTGCAAGCAGTGTATTATACAAAAAATAAGAAATAACACAAATAACAGATTCAAAATATTATTTTATTCACACAGGTAACTTTTTTTCCAAAAAAAAAAAAACCAACAAAAAACTGTATCTTAAAGGTAAAATAATACTCGTAAATAAGGTACAGTGATGTTATTTGAATATTTCTTTGAATATGTCAGAGTACAACCACCACACCTGATTTTAGACATGCCAGACAGACCCAGCTAAACAAGTTAAACCTGTAATCCTCAGGCAGAGTACTAGAGCTCTGCATAATTATATGAACAACAGGCCAGATCAGAATGTGAAGTATCAGCAAAGCAACATTTATTATTGGCATACAGCACTTTGTAAAAATGTTGATCAAGCCCATCCATATCTCTCAAAAAATGTGCATCTAAGATGTGTGGATGGGTGTATACACACACACACACACATATATATATATATATATATATATATATATATATATATATATATATATATATATATATATATATATATCTGGAAAGTATTCACAGAGCTTCATTTTTGCCACATTTTGGTATGTTCCAGCCTTATTCCAAATGATATTAAAGTATTCTCTTTCTTCAAAATTGTACACACCCCACTATGACAATGTGGAATAAAGTTTTTAAGTGATTTGAAAATTTTTTAAAAACAGAAAAAAAACCATGAAATCATATGTATTGTAAGTATTCACAGTCTTTGCCATGGAACTCAAAACTAAGCTGTTTCTACTGACCATACTTGAGATGTTTCTCCAGCTTAAATGAATTTGCCACCTGTGGCAAATTCAGTTGATTTGACTTGATTTGGAAAGTCACACACCTGTCTATAAAGTCTCACAATTGACAGCAAATGTCAGAGTGCACACACCAAGCAAGAAATCAAAGGCAGTATCTGTAGGTTTCTAAGAAAGGGGTTGTATTGAAGCACAAATATGGGGAGGGATACAAAAACATTTCTGCTGCTTTGAAGGTCCCAATGAGCTCAGTGGCCTCCATCATTAGTAAATGGAAGAAGTTTGAAACCACTAGGACTCTGCCTATAGCTGGCTGGCCATCTAAACTGAGTGATTGGGGGAGAAGGACCTTAGTCAGGGAGGTGACCAAGAACCTGATGGTTACTCTGTCAGAGCTGTGGTGTTCCTCTGTGGAGCGAGAAGAACCTTCCAGAAAGAAAATCATCTCTGCAGCAATCCACCAATCAGCCCTATATGGTAGAGGGGCCAAACGAAACCCACAGACAAAGATTTAACTCTTTGTTTTGAATGCCAGCTGTCATGTTTGGAGGAAACCAGGCACGGCTCATCACCAGCCCCATGTCATCCCTACAGTGAAGTGTGGTGGTGGCAGCATCATGCTATGGGAATGTTTTGCAGCAGCAGGAACTGGCAGGTTAGTCAGGATAGAGGGAAAGATGAATGCAGCAATATACACAGACATCCTGGATGAAAACCTGCTCCAGAATGCTCTTGACCTCAGACTGGGGCGACGGTTCATTGTTCAGCAGGACAACGACCCACAGCACATGGCCAGGATTCCAAAGGATTGGCTTCAGAACCACTCTGTGAATGTCCTGCAGTGGCCAAACCAGAGTCCTAACTGTAATCTGATTGAACATATCTGGAGAGATCTGAAAATGGCTGACAGATGTCTCCCATCCAACCTGATGGAGCTGGAGAAGAACTGCCAAGAAGAAGGGGCCAAACTGCCTAAAGATAGGTGAGATAAGCTTGTGCCCTCATGTTCAAAAATACCTCAGGCTGTAATTGTTGCCAAAGGTGGTTCAACAAAATGTTCAATCAAGACTGTAAATACTTACATAAAAGTGATTTCTTGGTTTTCCATTTTTAATAACTTTGCAAAGCACTCATTTTGTGTGTAGAATTTTGAGGAAACAGATTAATTTAATACAATCTGCAATAAGGTTGTAGAGTGAATTTTTTCCAGATGCACTGTATACATATATACACACATACATACATATGTGTTTGTCTCAAAAACAGCAACATTTCAGTAGTTCTGACAGGATCAAAATAGCAATCATTCAAAGATTCTAACCACAGACAGTTCCTGTTCCTCCAGCAGCTTGTAGCAACAACTGAAAGATATTATCAGAGTGAGAATATTATGTTTCCTTAACACACTCTAAATGGAGCTACAGCTTCTCCCCAGTTAAAGTGGATAGAGCTGTGTTTGAAAATGCTTGCAGTACTTTGCAATAATATTCACACTCAAACATTTTTCACATTTTGTCAAATAAGATGCAAAAATGTACAATTTACAGTATTTTGTTAGGATTTTGATGTGATTGACAAACACAAGGGAATGCATAGTTATGAAGTGAAAAGGAAAAAAAGGATATATGGTGAAATATAAATGCATTTGTCTTATGGCCCATAAGGTAATGCTTTGTAGAAGCACCTTTCTCTGCAGTTACAGCTGCAGGTCTGTGGAGTATCAGCTTTGCACATCTAGAGACTGGAAATGTTGCCTATTCTCATTAAATCTCATTCACCATGGGTTTGGTGTCTTCATATTGATGTGTAGTGTTGCTGTTCCACCTCACATAATATTTTTGTACATAGACCAAAAAGTCTCATCTGACCTGAGCATTCTTTTCCACATTTCAGCCATCTTCCTTTCCTTGGTGTGTGGCAAAAGTCTTGTGATATTTTTCTAAAAATGCAAAAAATATTGCTGTGGACCTCATGGTTGCTTTTGTAATTAATGGTTTGCTTACTATTTGTTTAGAAGGACCAAGGCTCGGTTTGCACCTCTGCCATACTGTTTCCATTTTTACATGACATTCAGAGCTTGCAATGCTGTGTTAGAACCAAAACCTGACTTTGACTTCTCCACAACTTTATCCCTGACCTGTCTGCTGTGTTCCTTGGTCTCCATGATGATAATTGTTCACCAATGTTCTTCAACAAACTTCTGGGGCTTCACAGCTTAACTAAGGCTAAATTACACACAGGTGTTTACTAATTAGGTGACTACTGAAAGGAATTGGTTGCACAGTATACTCTTTTGTGTGGGTATGGATCAGTGGAAGAAAAGTGTCTTAAATTTGGAAAGTTGTGAGACTGACTCCAGCTTCCCTCATGTTAATCTGCCCTTGGGTAAGGCACTTAACCCCAAATTAACCCCAGTCCATTTACCATTTAGGGCTTAAAGTGCCACACACAGTTTTTTTTTTTAAATGTTGAAATCATGCAGTTTTTCAACTTCACCATTATGCACTGCAGTATGCCACAAAAATAATTCATAAATAATTGTGGTGGTAATATGAAAAACTGTGGAACAGTTGAAATAGTATTCACACTTTCTGCTATTAGAATCGTTGCTCAGTCCTCAGATTGTTTTTGCAGCCAACACAGCCAGCGTTGCATGTTACAGCTCACAGTTTACCTCCTGTCAGACCTCCCAGACCTGTACCTCTGCAATACACAGTTACCAACACATGCCCTGAGAGCACTGCATTTACATAGTTTCATTCTTTGTCCTGGGACAAAATTAAATGACGTGGTGCAGGACAGATCAGCTGCAGTGTCAACAGTGTGTGCTGTGCTTAATCTACATACCATCACAGCACACAGTACAAAAACAATCAAAATCCCTGAAATGTGAGAAATTCTGTAATTCAGTAGCTTGTAGAACCTTGAAGGGATCATCTGCATGCCCTTATTCACATTGTAAATGAGGCATTGTTACACTTTTTACAACGTATCACTGAGGTCTGTGTTCACTACACATGTCTGATGTTCCTACCACATTTCAGTCTGATAGCTTGGGCTAGGAAAGGGACCTTTTCTCACCTATTGTGTTGTAGATTTGCTGCTTTGATTATGATGATTGTTGCGTCACATTACCATGCTGTGCTCTTTCTCCACTTGAAAGTCTGGTTTTCCAAGTCCTCCATCAAAAATACAAGAATACCCCCTGATGTCCTAATAGTTGGAAGTTTTTAAGCAACCAAGACTTTGATATAAAACATGGCTGTTACAAATATAAAGCATTGTCAAAATTGCAGGTTTAAACTAAACTAGTAGAAGTTATGACAGTTTGTATTGCATTAAATTTGTTCAGAAATCTATTTGTCAATATTTCTTTTACGTTCAAATGGATTAAAATAAAAGTATTTCATAGATAATAATTCATTGATGGCAGAGAATTTCCTTTTGTTTAGTCAGAGCAAAGCAAAGTTTTAGTACTGCGAAGAACCCTCAAGATCCCAGACCTCTGGTAGAGGATATGAAAACCTGGATTTTGCTTTTTAATTAAGACAACACAGATTGTTTGCTTGATGGTGTGCTCTAGTTGGAGAATATGAATTACGTAGAAAGATAAAGATAAACTGTTCTCTGATTTGAGCAAAGAAACAGATCTGACCGTCTGTGAGCAGGGCTTTTGATACCAATTCTTAACATTCACACTGCCACATCAGTGCACAACAGATCATATTATACCCCCAAAACCACAGAAAAATGAAATTTGTTGTCATGACCCCTTTAACCCAGTCTTTCTCCTGGACGAAGCAACTGATGGAGCGGCGGCTGTGACTAAAAGTTAAGTACTTTGTATGGCATAGATTTTATTACAGGCTCAGAGCTCATTTAGTTAGCGGTGTTTGACCACTAGATGAAGCCACGAAATGAGTTACTGTTGCCATTAAGTTTTTACTTTTTAACACAAAGTACTCCTGGATCAGTTCTTCTGTGGTCTGATTCTACTCTGTTTTCTCAACCCCCCCCCCCCCAGTTGATTGTGGTGGAGTCAGATTCTTCTGGAAGTTTGTTCCTGTTAAAGGCAAGTTATCCTCTTCACTGTCATCACATGCATTCTTATTATGAGGGATTGCTGCTGTCCACTCTTTCAACATGGTGATCAAAAAGAAATGTAATTGGCACGTTTTTCTTAGAACTTTTTACAAGTTGGAATAAGTCTAACTTGAATGCTATATGGTAGAACTAGCACTGAATTGGAATATATTCAAATGACTTTAAATCTGTATTTGATTGAATTAACTATAAAAATCTATGTATGAATGGATTTTTGTTGTGAAGTACCTTAAAGTCAAGTTTATCTGAAAAGCATATTTCAGAAACAAGGCAGTTCGAAGTGCTTTACATCATAAAAACATTATACGGTCACCAATTATGAAACAAGCAATAAACATTCCATTTTGTTAAATGCCATCATCAAAATCATCAAGCAAATGCACATCCAATATGTTTGTCAATGTCCCACTCACTACTAATCAAAGGCAACTCCAACAGGTGGGGTTTTAGCCTTGTATGTTCCGGCTGTTTTGCAGTTTTCTGAAAGTTTGGTTCAGATTTATGGTGCATATAAGCTGAATGCTGCTTCTCCATGTTTGGGACTGGGGATGGAGAGCAGACCAGAACCAGAAGACCTGAGTGGTCTGGAAGGCTGATACAATGACAACAGGTCTTTATGTACTTTGGTGCTAAGTCGTTCAGTGATTTTTAAACTAACACAAGTATTTTAAAGTTTAAAAGATAATAACTTTAGTTTTGTTTCTGTTCAGATGAAGAAAGTTATGGCACACCCATGCATTGATCTGTTTTAAGCATCTGTTCAGACTCACCTGTTGACAATGTAATGTAGAGCAGTGTATCATCTGTGTTGTTATAGCTAATCTTATCTCTTGTTATAATCTGAGCTAGTGGGAGCATGTAAAAATGTAATCGGAGGGGTCCCAGGATAGAACCGTAGAGTACCCCACACGTGACTTCTGTCCACTCCAATGAGAAGTTGCCTATTGACACAAAGAAATGTACAACGTAAGATTTGTTGTAAATTTGCTCTATATAAATAAACTAAATTTAAGTAAGTTTAATATTTTTGCTGACTGTTGACGCTTGTTTCTTGTTTTAACTTCTGTAAAAAGGTTTAGATTTGACTACATAAAATAGGGACCTTTAACTGCAGCTAAAACTCTCAAATTGACTGATGTAATCCTTAGACCCAAATGCAACTTTCCAAGGTAAATTAAGCAAAGCATATTTTCATTCTTATGAACTTCTTCTCTGTTTAGAGGACAAAGTTGCAAAAATCTTGTGGTTTGTTCAGCTTTGACTTTATTTTAAAACCTAATCTGTGCTGTGACATGTTCTTTTCGGAGAGAAGAGGGTTTCCCTGGCAGATCTTTAAAACAAGACTTTCAGGTTTGTTTGTTTTTCTGATTTTCACCTTTAACATTTGACACACTTGATGAGGTCTTAGAATCTAATATGTAGCTTCCCTTTTTTATTATCTCTTGTTGCTGGGTGATCTCTTCTGGGTACTGTCTTGAATGCTATGTATATGCATGGTTCAATCATTTATGATGGCTAAATGGGAGGCAATAGTTACTTGTATACTGAGAGCAATGAAATGGTGAAACTTTTACTTTATAGAGGTTATACTATATTATACTGTCACATAATAGCAAGACATGGTGTATTATGTGCTTCGGTTATGTTTGTGTTTAGTTGCATTCATCTGATTATGAGATGTAAAGCAAATCATTAAAAAAATTTTCTGATATGTAAAGTATATGAATAAGTCAGTTTCTTAGCTTAATCAGGATTAGGCAACAAGTGACATTTGTCTTCCTAATTGTCTCAAATCTTTCCTCTCTCTCAAACTCTGCATGCAAGAACACGCATTTGTCCTCTCTGCCAACACACCAAATACATAAAAAGAAACTTCTCGGTAACTGCACAAGGAAGTGAAGAGTTCAGGAACTGATGGCACCACATATTACTGAGGCATGTATCAGCTTTTTCACATCAAGCTAGGGCAGCACTGTTTCTGCTCATACTATTTATTTCAGAATACTTTGAAACCTCCCAGAAGTTTCACCCTTTCCTCTCCTTCTGTCTAATTAAAATTTCCATCTAATTCTTTGCCAGTGAAAATGAGTTCTTCACACATAAGACAAACTTCTAGGAATAAAAGGCCATACTGTGTGTTAATTAAAACAATTCTCAGAGGGGAAAAACAACAGAACTTGTGTCTAAAACACAAAGTACTTCACTTTTCTTTTCCTTCACCACCATATGAGTTAGTTTGCAGCTCTGTTTAAAACGATCTCCTGTTACAAACAGCAGTTCAAGAAAAGAGTGCCTCCTTCATAACAAAGGAGCAGTGAGTGTTATGCCTGAAGGCACTGTGACTCATCAGTTAATGGTGGGTGAATGGTGGGTCTTGGACATTTTTATCCAGCACACACATGGCTGGACACCATTTCAAACTAATTTTTTTTTTTTTTTTTTTTTTTTTTTTTACAACAAAGAGTAAGGCTAGAGGTTTTCCTTAAAGTGTAACATCCAGCAACTCTGACATCTTTTATTTTTGTCTTTAATCTATATGAGTCACTCCAAATTGTGAACACAGTTCCTTGCAAAAGTATTAGTTTCCTACTTTTATCATACAATTAGAAACATCAATATGTTTTCAGGATTTCTTTTGATAGAGTAACGCAAAGTGTTACATGATTGTGAAGTGGAAGGTCAGCATAGCAAGCTTAGCATGCATTTGTCTTCAGTGATAAAACCCAGTGAAGCAATCTACTTTCAGAAGTCACCTAATCAAGAATAGAGTCCACCTGTGTGTAATTTAATATTACTATAACAACAATATTATTTTCACACTGAAACATTGCAGTAGCACAGAGTTTCTCAATTCCTGTCCTCAGGGACCACTGCCCTGCATTTTTTTTTTTTTTTAGATGTTTCTCTTCTAGAACACATGATGCAAATGATTGCATGACCTCTGCATCAAGAGCTGCAGAAGCCTGTTAATCACCCACTTATTACAGTCAGGTGTGTGGCAGAAGGGGAAACACCTAAAAGACGCAGGGCAGTGGTCTTTGAGGACCAGAATTGAGAAACACTGAGCAATAGCTCCAGGGGAACAGTTTAGACCAGGAGTGTCTAGCTCCAGTCCCTAAAGGCTAGATGCTTCCTTGTTCCAAGACGGCTGATTCAAATGGCAGAATTACCTCCTCAGCACCAAGCTCTGGAGAGGCCTGTGTTTGAACCATTCTTTGATTCAGGTGTGATGAATCAGGGAAAGCTCTAAAACAGGGGTGTCACACTGCAGTCCTCAAGAGCCAGTGCCCTCTAACATTCCTGTGTTCTGCATCCCACACTCCTGAATCAAATTGTTGAACTGTCTGCTCAGCAGGCAGTCAGGTTCTACAGAGTCCTTGCTGATGACTTAATGATTTGATTCCGATGAGTTGAAACAGAGACACATCTAAAAGTTGCTTTAGACCACTATGTTCATTCATGCTGGTCTTTTCAAACTTTCAGTTATAAGAAGAATCCAAAAATATATTTCATTTTTACATTTATGCACTTTCTATGTTTTCAGTTTCTAATCTTAATGTGACAGATTGTGAAAAAGTATGAATACTTTTGCAAAGCACTATAAGTACTGAGTGGGCTATTATCAGTTACACTGATACATTGCTGTGTTTCCATATTACTCACAATATTTTCATATGACCAAACATTGTTTGTCAAGCATTTTAAATGACATAGATAATACACATAGATAGTAGCTTCCAGTCACAAATAGAAGTAACTGGTTCCTCAGTTTTTATTTGCATCTATAGAAAAATGTTTGTTTTACACACAGAAATATTTTTGCACCAACAATGTGAATGAATACAGAGGAACTTTTAGCTGGAAATCTGGCATATCTCTGCATTGTGTGCAATATATCTTTACATAAAATTAGAAAACTGGACAATGTATTAATTATAAAAAAAAGGTCTACAACAGATGTTTTTAAAGTGATATGAGCAATTTAGCAATAGACCGATGAGATGCAATATCTTTCTGTTGATCTATCTGACTAAGTTTTAGTTCTTTACAAATTACTTTTCTTTTGCAAGAACAGTATTTCAGGCTTGCCAATTTAATTTTTTGTATAATTTGTAGATTTAAATAATTTTATGCCACAAAAGTGACAATAACAAATAGTATGTTGTTGCATGAAGTTCCCAGAACAAAACATCCATTAAAAGTTTCAGATCTGTTCTTTTATAAGTTATCTGCCATAGGTTGACACAAAAAAGAGCTACATCTGTCTTGAGCCTTTTTATGCTTGATTGAAATATGTTGTGCTAAAATTATGGGCCCTTCTGAATATTTATAACCTAAGCATATGTGTGTTTTTGTTTTTTGTTTTTTGTTTTTTACTGCAGTGTCACGTTGAAAAATTGAGAAAATCCAATTTTGAATATGAGTTTATTTATTCAGTGGGAAAATTTCCACCATAGCAAATAGTTATTAAACCAAATTTCAGAAGCTTCTGTTTTTCCTTTTGATATGTGACAGTGGCCCATTTCTTTTTGGCAGTTTAAAATAGGAAGGACAAGAGAACATGGTGTTTGATCAGAGTGGTAATCTTAAATCAGAAAATGGCTTCAAGAAAATTGCTCCTTCACATATAGATTTAAAGCAGCAACTACAAAGTTTGAAAAAGTAAAAAGACAAGGGTGGACAAGCACTTCAGTTTTTGTTTTTTTTTCATACCTCCACAAGTAAGGAGGATGGTAATGGAAGTAAAAAATAATGTCCAACTCTTACTGTTGCAGAACTACAGTAAAAAGTGACATGCTGGAATCAAGAAGTCTCCATGACAATAGTCTACATGCCAACCAGTTGCTTTGGGCTTGTGACGTCCAACCAGCCCAAGTGTAAACATGTGGAGCTTGCTAAATGCTGCAGGGACTTTGACTAAAACTGTGTGACTTGCTCGGATTAGTCAAAAACTGGGCTTTTGAACAACACACACTCCAGCTGAGTCTGGCATTAAGCAAAGGAAGGATATGTGGAAATTCATGTCATGTATATTGTAAGGCATGGTGGTGGATCTGTGATGCTGTGGGGCTGTTTCGCTTCCAAAGGCCATAGGAATCTTGTTGGCTTGCATGGCATAATGAACATTTTAAATAGAAATCTGGTGGCTTTTGCCAGAAAATGAAAAGCGGTCATCTTTGCTTCTTTCAGCAGGATAATGATCCAAATCAACACAAAAAAGGATTCCCCAGACACAAAATCTTGCTGTCATATTGGCTGGTTGTATAAAGCAATAGAATAAAGAAACAGAACTTCCTGTAGCTGTCGCATTTTTTTTTTTTAATACAATTTCTTTTGTGTGTAAGAATTATGCTGCTGTTCTAGCCTTGATTTATTTTTAAGCATTTTGCACATGATGCACATGATTGCCAGAGATGCCAGTGTGGGACACTGTTTGCACAGATCAACATTAAGCAGCTTAAGAAAAAAGGGGGGGAAAGCAATCAATATGTAAAATGACAGAATACAGGCTTATAATATCCAAAGAAAAACTTTATAAAGGCCTGGAGATCATGATTAAGATTTAAGACAGTACAAGACAGTATTGCTCTATTGGAAATATAAAGATATTGGGGATTACTCAGGACCTTGGCACAATATTGCAATACTTTCAGTGTTTCCTCTGTGTTCTTTGACGTTTGTGCTACACCTTGTTTACTTTTTTTTTTTTTTTTTTTTCTCCAAACCTGCTGACTCACAGCTGCTGACTTTCATGCAACGCCCTGTAATTCTTTTGAAAGTTTCCCAATAATTTTATAGTAAAAGCTGACCGAGAACAGTGAAAGAGTGAACATGTTTATTGTTTCCGAGATAATAGAAGTTACACATGCACGCACATGTACGCAATCAGAAGCGTGTTAATTGCACATGTGACAAACACAAATGACGAACGCCATAATAAGGCTTTGACTAAATGACAGGATGCAAAAGGACAGATGTTGACGAGACTTTGCCATCCCCAGTGTATTTGTTAACATTAGCATTTACAATCAGATGCCCAGGGAAAAACGAAGATTGTGATTTCATGTATGACCCAGTATTTCAATGGTATGATATATTTATGTTTGTGCTTTATTTCATACAAGTCCAACCTGTGTAAGCTACATTAACATGCTACTTATTCAAGCTGTTGATTTATTTTTCTCTCTTTCTAAAGACCTTAAATTATAGTTTTGTTTCAACCACTTCAGTACCAGAAGTGCCTGAATTTCCTTACAAGAACAGTCATAATATAACCTACATGGTATTACCACTTTTATTTTAGCAGACGAATTAAATACTAAAAGCAAAACAGATGACTATATATTGCAAAAGCCCAGTATGTTAAAATATAAACAGTAAAAAGTCAGATTAGGCCTAAATGTTTGTAGAAAACATTTCACACACACTGCTAAATGACTCAAGGTATTTATCTGATCAAAAATATAAATTTCAGTGAGGTTGCCATTAACTCTCCATTTCACATTGCCATACGGTGAACATAAAAAGCCTGCAAACCATATTAAAATGTTAGGGTTGGGTGATGTAAAAAACTGAGACTCCAATAATTAATCTCAGAGCTTTTTCCACCTTTAGTGAAACCTATGACCTGTACAAATCAAATGGAAAAATAAACAGACATTTTATAGGTCTAAATGCAGATAAAAAAAACCTACAATATTGCATAAATATGCTCACTTTCACTCTTTTTTTTTTGTTCCAGCACTGTTGAGTTGAGTATTTTGGAAAAGTTCCTCTTCATCTTTATTACCAGAAGCCTGAAAGTTTTGTTCCATCATTAACTGGCATATGGAACCGTTATAAATCCTTCCATCTTGACTAAGACCCCAGTTCCAATTGAAGAAAAACAATCCTAAAGCATGATGCTGTCACTACCATGCATCACTGTGGGTGTGGTGTTCTTTCTGGTGATGTGGTGTTTTATGAATATTTTCAGTCTTAACAGACCATTATGCATTTTCCTGCATGCTTTCAGAAGACTTGAAAAGTTTTTTTTTGAGCATTCAGCCAAGCTTGGATGTTTTTCTTAATAAAAAAGCCTTCCATCTTTTCACACTGCCCCCAAACCCAGTCATATGAGGAACAGGGGAGATTGCTGTTTTGGGTATGGCAAAGCTAGTGCTAGCAGAAATTCCTACAACTTCATTATTGTTGCCATAAACCTTTTGGTCAGTTGTCCTCTTTTCTTTTCATCAATCTTGGAGGGATGTCCAATTCTTGGTAATATGTGTTACACGACATTTTCTCAAACTGATGATGGACTGACTGTCTTCAGATACACCACAGAACACAGTTCTTCATTTCATGGTACATCAAATGCCCCAGAAATTATTTTGCGCTCTTCTCCCAACTGATACCTTTTGGTAATGAGATCCCTCTGAGGTATTGGAACCTCCCAGCAGAGCGTGGCTTTTACTGTAAGCTGTGACTAAATAAATGTCAGGTAAAGAACAGACTCAGTGCAAGTCAGGCATGTACTGACTTACACTGAGTCTGTGGAAGTTACACAAACCAAGTTAGAAAGAAGCTGTACAACCCAAGTATGTTATTTATTTATTTATTTATTTTGCTTCTGTTTGTCTTTTTCAGATAACTAGTATTAACGGTGGAAAAAGTTCTGAAATGTTTTGTCTTGGTTTGATGTCTTTTTTTTTTTTTTTTTTTTTTTTTTTTTTTTTTTTTTTTTTTACATCTCAATAAACCTGCCATTTTAGCAGGGTTGTGTAGACTTTCTATAGCCACTGTTTCTCCACTTCTTTATCTACCCACATGCAACTCTCTCCTGAATCCTTCTAAAAACACTCCTTTTTATATTGCAACATCTAAAATAGTAGTTAAGGTGATGATGAAATACGACAGACACGAAGACAGAGTAAGAGCTGGAGGGTAAGGGGATGGGGGGGGGGGTCTGTACAGGGAAACTTAAAGGGTTCATTTGGTTTTCTCAGATGCTGTAGCAGCAGTCGCTGGTTCTGTCTGGACCTCAGCATCTGTAGAGTGGCGTTTCTGACCCTACAAACAAAAGGGAGAAAACAGTAAATTGTTGTTCACTGTAAAATTGTCTGCATGACTATATTTAACCACAGGAAATGACCTCTTTTACCACTATTTCCTTAAACTGCATTGCCAGTAGCATCTCTATTAAAGGGAAAAAACTTTGCTGACAACAAAATGAAGTGTGTTGACTTTAAGTTAGCATAACTGTACTAAACCACTGCTGGGTGTAAAAAAATGAAAGTTGTGAAACATGAAGTGGCATGCTGATCTGCTTTGTTCTCAGCAAAGCATGGCCTGTACCTCAAATTATTTAACAATTGGCTGCTGCCATCTAGTGGGGAGTAAAGAAAGTTAAACTGAAGAATGTCAATCAGATGACATGCAAATGAAGCCATGGTAAAAAAGAAAGTATGCCATTTGATAAACCTAAGCCTTTATGTTTTAGGAAACAATAATATGCATCTGATCTTTACCACATACAACAGATTCACAAGTTCATTGTTTTTTTTAAACAAAGATGAAGCAAAAATGGAAAATCTGCAAAACCCCAAAAGTATGTGATTAAACAGCTTGCAGAACCAATTTTAGCAGAAATAAGTCTAGTTGGTTTCTACCTGACTTTATTTCTCTCGTATTGTTGCAGAGAAATGTTGGCCTATTATTGATGCTGTTGCTTCAGTTCTTTGAGGTTTGCAGATAACTCTATACAATATAATATTTCTATATAACGCTTGTGAAAAGCCTATTGGACCAGCTGTGGGACACCGGAGCAGTCATGGCAGCTGATTAGACACCTGCACCTTCAAAGGCTCTGAGGAAGACTCATTTAGCTTTGGACTGGATGTGCAGCTCACCCATTGATGCTCCTGAGGTTCTGTGTTTAGCTAAGCTTTTTGAGACTTTGGTTGTGCTAAAGCCCGACTAGCCTGTGAGGCTAAGAAAACCCTTTTTTTTTTTTTTTTTTGTTTTTGTTTGAATCCTGTAATGAGTACAAATTTAGTGGAGGTTCTTCTCTGCGTATTTTTTATTTGAGTTAGTTACTTTAGAGAGGTTTTTTGGTTATATTATTTTTCAGTAGTAATCTAGGTCCCCTTTTACTAAGAGAGGTTTGTTTTTGACTGATTATTGGTTTGAGCTGCACCGCCTGTCCTAAGTTTTTTGCAGTTTTTTTTTAATATGGTCTGATCATGAGCTCTAACATTTAACATGCTTAGTCTGTGGAGGCTGAGATTAAACTCTTGGGCTTTGTCTTACTATGAGCATTGAATGGCTTGGATTGAATTTGGTGGGACATTCACATGAACTAATTGGAAATGGTCTTATAGCCCTTCCCAAATTAATGTGGAGCAGCAATTGTATTTCTGATCTCATCCCTCTCCTTCCTCTCTGGCATTGTGCCTGACACACCTGTAAGTTCGAGACCTGCAAAATGATTGCTTGTATCAAGGCTGTGACACATTTATAAAAAAAAGTCAATTAATCGAGTACATTGGTTATAGTCCATGGCTGTTGTTTTTACATTTAAATTCAATCTTAGCAGTAAGGTTGTGTTGTTCCAATGCTTGTGTGAAATTTGTTACATGGTTTTCCACACTTGAGGTTAGATCTCAGTCATTTTATAATGCAGTAGAGATTATCATTTCAATCAGGATTATGTCCTGATTAAAAATGGGTGTACTTTCTTTTAACTATAACGACAAAAACAGAACTTAATGAGTGAATGCTGCAAGTCAATGACTCAGTGCAATTTGCTGGGCTTCCTTTGGTACAAAATGTTTTTTAACCATTTCAATAATAAACTGAACTTGATTACTAGGATCATGTACCTATTAATGTATGTATTAACTTTTTTTTCTGTGAAGTGCCTTGAGATGACGTGTTGTGAATTGACACTAAAACAAACTGAATTGAATTGTATAGAAGTAAGTTGCACATAACTTAAATACGTCACTCGAGCTAAGCTGCTGCTTTAATAACATCTGGGGGAAATTGAAGCTCCACTCACCAGATTTTTGAAGAACAGCTGGATGGAGTTCCTCTTCTCCAGTTTTTTGGGTGCACTTGCTGCATCATCTCCAGCTGGAGAGGCAGCTGACGCTGGTTTGCTATCTACTACTGCCTCAGATGACTTGGCAGCAGCTTTAGGTTCCTCCTTAGCTTTAACTGGCTGAGGTGACTCTGCTGCTGCGGCGGGCGGGGTCGGAGTCGTCTTTTTGGGATCAGCAACCTAAAAGAGTTGCAGAAGGTTAAACTGTGCTAGTCCAGTGTCAGTTTAGGGTGATGTGGCTGTTATTGCTGTATGGACTCTGAGCTGACATTCGAAGTGACATTAAAATGCACACCTGCTGTTAGGACACAGCTTGCATTATGAAAGACGAGCACACACGCTCTGACAAATTGTTATGATTTTTGAATATGACAGCAAACAGAGAGACACTCTGGGCAAATAAGCTGTTTAGAGGACGTTTTAATCTCAGATGGCATTATTCTGGTTAATAATGCATCTATTCACACAAGAGATCATTTTATTTACCAGGCCAGTTGATTTCTTGAGGAGCCGAACTCCACTTGTGGAGGCTGCTTGGACTTTTGTGGTCATGGTATCTAACAATACCTCAAGTTCACATCAATCTGTTACTCGCTGACAAGTGATTTTATCACAGTGCATATCTACACATATTCAAAGGTTTTAAGGGGGAAATCTGAAGTGAATCAGTTCTTACTTTGGGCTTGAAGAGAGACATGAAAGAGGATTTGGAGGCTTGTTTCTTTTCCTCCTGAATAGGTGGAGGCGGTTCTGGTTTCGCTGCTGCCTCCAGAGTGCCAGCTTTGGAAGGATCCACCTTCTTTTTGTCAAAAAAACACAGAGGAAAAATACAAATCATAAGACATACACAAACCAAAGGGCGTGGCCATCAATGTGGCTGACAGAGTGAAAGGCAGAGCTGCCACCTGTGACAGGAGAGAGGAGGAATTCCAATCAGAAAAGATGGAAAAGGAAAAGAACAGGTTCCTGACGGAAGAAAGAAGCCCAAACAATCAGTCATAACAACAACAGGGGTTGATGCTTTTTAAAGCCTATGGAAGAAAGAATCCCAGAAAATAGAATATGTCAGTCTCAGGGGACACAGAGATTCCCCACCTCCAAAGAATTACTGAGAAAGTTGAAGATTTTTGGGAAACAAATGTGTTTTTATAGAAAGTAAGACGTCTGTGTAACTTTTAATAAAACACAAGATTAATTTACAATGAAACAATAGTTAACCTAAGTATTCTTTAGTTTAGATCTGATAATAAAAAAGAAAAATATGAAATATGTTTTTACGTCAAACAATACAAAAACTGCTGAGCTTTGAAACTGCTGCAGCAGATAAACATGTTTTAAGACCAGATGTTGTGCAGCCAGTTCCAACCTGTGGCTTAAATTATAATGACTCAAAGTGACACTAGAAAATAAATCATTTTTATCATGTAGCTTTTGGAAAAAAATCTAATCAAACAACTTATTTTCCATAATCTTAAACTCTCCAACGGTTTCCTTTAGCTTTCTCCCCTGGCTGTGGTACATCTTCCACCAATTTTGCAGTTGAGGAAAAAAAATCAGTTTTTTTGCCATGGTGGAACAGATTCAGAGTGAAAGAGAGATTCTTAATTACCCCAAACCAAGAAAATATGACCACATGCAACCCTGTTTCTGGAAAAATTCTGAAAGATACTACAAATACTGTAGAGCTTTGTCTTTATTTAGCCCAAAAAAATGTTAGAAAATTTGAATTTATTTTAGCCTAAACCAAGATGTTGAAATGTTAGGCTTGGTGAGCCAATGTGTTCAACTCAGAACATCTTTCAACCAGATTTAGATGGGGATTTATTTTATCGTTTATTGTGAAAATGTTCTCATTATAATAGTTTTGATTTATCGTAACAGCACATTTCAATAATCATGTCTGAAACCCCAAAACTGGCAGTATTGCCGGAATTATATATATTTTTTTTTACCATTTTTTTTTTTTCCACTGCTGGTTCTATGAGAGCATTAAATAATAAATTCAGAAATATGATTAAATACATTTACTGTGGTCAGTTTAGTGATAAGAATCCAACTTTTGTATGTCACTGGTGTCCTGAACAAGTCTGTTTCAAAATGGGTGTGTTTTTAAGAGCAATATTTGTGCTTGTGCAGCTTTGACTGAGGTTACATGCAGTCATAGCCATGCTGTTACCTAAAAGATTCTGAAAAGAAGTAGTCAATACTTTTTCATCATCACTTTTATTGTTATCAAAATAAATATCACAAAGGATGATGACAAAATTCTAAGTTTATATAAAAAAACCCACAAAACATTGACAACTAAACTCACTCCATGAATCCGTAACATGTAGAACGACATTCAGGTAAAAAAAAAAAAAAAATTAAAGTAGGTAGTTTTTATGTGTATGTCTGGTCTTTTAAATCTTTCTGGAGCAATATCCATTAATTTGTATACCCCCCAAGTAGGAGTTAATCTATTATCCGAGCTAAATTGCATTAGAACTTTCTAAGGTGCAGAAATTCTTAGAACAGATTCTGAATTTTTGAATTCAGTTCTCTGTAAAGGTTAAGGCTAGTGTTTTGAATTTTCTGTGTGGCTGTTTTTCATGCATTTCATCTCTAGACTGGATTACTGTCTAAAATGGATGTGAGAACGTGCAAAACATAGTCTTGCTGAAATAAACAAGAACCTAGCTGAAAATGGAATCATCTTAGGTCAGCTTGAGTCATTTACCTCCTGTGTCACTGAAAACTGCTGAAAAGTTCCTCAAGTGTTTTAAAACCTTCTGGGGGCGATGACTGGTAAAATTTTAAGAAGATTTTGTGGCTTGACAGAGTTTTCATTTGATCCCTGGATGCACCAACAAACTGTGCTCACCTTTGCTAACTTGTCAAGCATTTCTGTGCTCATGGAGTGCTCATCAACATGGAATTGTGTTCAGGTTTGGATTTTTAGCCTTTTACAGAGAGTTTTCTTATTTTTCTTCATGTATTTTTGCCGTTATTTTCTCACACTCATCCCCAGTGTGGTAGAAAACAAGTGTGGGTGTTTTTGTTTCATTTTTACTCCAATCAGGTTTTCTAATCATTACATTCAGTTTCATTGACATTTCTTAAAACCATTGCAGCTTTCTGGAAACAGGGTTGTCAGTGACGAAACATTAATGTTATCCATTTACCAAAACCATTTCTAAAGGTTTCTGCAGAGTGAAAATAACTAATATTCTGGCAGCCATCTTGCATATTTACCTCATCTTCTCCAACTTGTTTGGCCACTTCCACAGCAGCTTCCTGGGCTTCAACCTTATATTCAGTCTTATGAGCAAATGCAAATAACATATGTTTTGGGGATTTAAAGAAAATTTCATTCAACTTTTAAAAAGGGAATGAAAAGCCAAGATTGAGAGCTTCTTTTTATGTTTACCTGCACTTCTACAACAGGTTCTGGTACATCCACTGCTGTTTCCTGCAGAGTAAAACTGTTTTTATATTCTGAACCCATGTACATTAGGATAAAATTGAAAATGCTTTTAAATAAAGGATGATTTCACTCAGAATGAGGCATTCATTCTTATATGCAAACAGATTTTTCTGAATAAATACCGGACAGTCTCTTAAGTTATCTGTACTTCTGCAACTGGCTGTACCTCTACTTCAATAGCTTGTGCTGCCTCCTTGATAGTCTGCAGGACAGCACAGGAATTATTGTGTTTAGTGAAATCTGCTACAATAAAAACCTTATGTAAGTGTGGCTTGCTGATTTATTTAAACAAGTTAAATCAAGTGTATACATACATGAGGCAGATAGAATAGAGATAAATATAGCTAATCTGTCATATCTGGATTCAGTCTTGTAGCTACACTCAAACAGCATTAACATACAATAACATGCCACTTTTCCCAATGGCATCGGAATTTAAGTGCTAGGGGAGATATATATATATATATATATATATATATATATATATATATATATATATATATATATATATATATATATATATATATATATATATATATAGATAGATAGATAGATAGATAGATAGATAGATAGATAGATAGATAGATAGATAGATTGATTTACATCCAATCCTGTATCAGATCACTCTCCAGTATTTGTCAACATTTTTCACCTTTGGTACCGACGCCAATTAATAGGATTATAGCACCTGGTGCAAATGCTAATTTTCAATCAGGCTGCTACTTTTGGGACCTCAAGATTTGCACGGTTCCTTATCACTTTACAGAAAACACATTTATTATTAGAACTTCATACAATTTATTAGTCTAAGCAAGTGATGCTTTTTCTCATACTTTTCCGCACGTTGTAAATATAAGTATTTCTGCATTTCTCAAAGCACTGTGGGTAAACAGGCTACTGTTGGAGACAAAAAAAAAAATTAAGCTGGCTTTTAGCAGCATCTACATCAATATTTATATTTTAAAAAATATTAAAAATTGTTTGGCATAGGGAAGACTGGGGTAAGTTGAGCCAAAGGGTAAGTTGAGCCACCCCTTGTTGTTAAAAAAAAAAATGGTAAAAATCACAGATCATGGGACCAAATAGTTAAGAGGAATGCACCATTTCATGAAGTGAACCACAAGGGTAGAGTGGTCAGACTTTTATTTCTTAAACATTTTTCCCTCTTGAAAGTCAATTTAGTTCATTATTAGTTTGAAAAGAATTGTATTTAGACATATTAGATATTTTTTAAATTTTGTTTTATATTTAAATTGTGGTATGTATGAGCTACAAGATGAGGTCATAAACTGAACATAAATGTGTAGTATTTTAGCTGTGGGCACAAAAAAGTAGTAATGGTAGCTTTGGGGTAAGTTGAGCCATGAGACAACTTTTTTTTTTGGACATGTTGTATTATCAAAACAGTTATGTTTTCACTCATTGTGATTTGTGATTTTTTTTTTTTTTTTTTTTTTTTTTTTTTAGGGATGCACAATGTCCTGAAACATATGCAGATATACAAGTTAGCGACCAAACTATGTTTGCTTTGTTGTAATAATCCTAAATATGAAAAATGGCTCATCTTTCCCCAATCTCCCCTAAGGAATTACATTCACCAACCATTACCCATGGCTCCAGAATATTATCTGGGAACTCCTCAATTCCTTTTGCAAAACAGTCATAGCTGGGACTTGGGCAGCTTCTGGCTGTTTCTGTTTCTGTGAGTTTTAAAACAACCAAGGTGACATGAAGCTTTTTGTAAACATGTTGCTCTTGGGACTACTTGTGAAACAAAGTAGTGACAGACCCATAACATTTTATGATTTATGAAAGGGTCAGCAAGTGCTGTGGCTGGAGGATGTGATGAAGTGCAGACCAAGACAATATGGGATCAGTTGGTCATAGGATTTACTGTGAAAAACCACTTTTATTCTAGCCATTCACACACATTAGAAGGACCAGATGAATTCCACTGTGGGACCTTCAGTTGGGGTGATGTTTAAATTTAAAACAAAACCAAGAAGGATCTCTAGGTGCTTCATTGTGGCGCAGCAGTCAGTGGACAGACTGTGCCGTTGAGTGGGTTGCTATATAAAAAAGTTGTATTTTTTGGAATGCTGGCTAAATTTTTCAAAGCTGACATCTGCGTGGGATTTGATGATTGGTGATTTATGAACAGCCAGAAGCAGTGTGAAGAGCTGTATTTTGACATTAAAGTTTAACTAAAATCCATTTTTTAGCCCTTAGAATTAATATGTGACTTGGAATGGTCCTTTAATCAGCCATGTCATAGGGTGTCCTGCTTCTTTCACATAGGTAATTCTAATATAAAGTAAGCTAATAAAAACCTTATGCAAGGAATAAAAAGACTGCACAACAGGTTAGACATGCAATATTTGCATTGCTCCAAGAGAGGTGCAGAATCACTGGTTGACTCTGGAGTTGCTGAAATTAAAATCTTGTGGAATAGCTTATCATGATTCTTTAAGTTGTAAGTCATTTATGTTTTATGCCACATTAACCCTAAACTTCTTCAAAAGTTTTGTAGCTGACAGAAACTAGAAGTGCATAGAGTTTATGCATTTGCGTATTAAAGCTAGGCTTGGGCCTAAAGCTAACTTGCTAGCTTGTTGTATTTTATTTGCTTAACTAGATAAAAATCTGAACATGACTATTCATAGTTATTCAGCATACTACTCAAGGAGTTCACAGTAATAACACATTTTATGTGGAAAAAAAAATTATTGCAGGAGATGCTGAGATGGAGCCAGATAAGCATTTTTATGCTTACAACTTGCAGTTTCTCTAAAAACATTTCATTACAGGAAAGAGGCAACTTTAAACAACTGCTGCATCAGCTAAGAAATGACACTTGGCATCTTTCTGCCACTCCCAGACAAACCAGCTTCTATCCAGTTAGGAGCCAGATGAGTCATGGCCAGTGTGAGGATATAATGATCTACTGTACCACTGCTGTACGCATGGCTCCACTAGTTGAAACACTTGCCCTTGACTTTTCTCACTTTATATCAGTAACTTAAATTGACATCTTTTACACTATAGAGTGCTGTGTAACTGAACCTTGTCATGTTTTTTCTTACCTTTGATCGGAAGAATTTACTCAGAGAATCTTTTGTCAATTTTTTTTTTGTGGACTCGGGTTCTTTTGCAGAAGCTTTTGGTTCTTCTTTCTGTGTTGGCTTTACAGCTTTGGCAGCTGGTTCTCCTTTGGTTTCCAGTTTAGGGGGCTCTGGGGGCGGTGGGGGTGGAGCAGGCATTCCTTTGGGTGATCCAGGCTGTTCTGATGTTTGTGCAACCTATTCAAAACAGAAAAATCATATATCGATACAGAGCTAAGAAAACAGTAATGTTTATCAGCAAGCATAGGTTAGATTTTTATCTACTTTAAACAATTAAATGGTCCTATTTTGTAAAATTGGCACACAGGGTTATTTCTGAATGTGGTTTCTTTTGAACTGCAAGATACTGCATTGGATTATATGCTTACAGTGGTGGTTGCTGCAGGTGTGGTCTCCTTCTGGGACTATTTTGCAACAAAAAAGGGAAGCAGTTAGAAATATATGGTTAACAAGAAGCAAATAAAGATCAGCAAAAAAGCTCATTATGCGCCACTAAAAGTAACAAATATGCCCCCTTTTTAGGAAACAACATATCATTATTTCAAATCTGAAAAAGAAGCCAAAGATAGAAATATACTGTATCTATCCACAATTTGCAGCTGAAATTCCCAGACTGGCAGAAAGCTGCTTGCTAATTATCCCTCTGCATTTTGCAATCACTTTTAACAGCTTTGGGAATTGAAATATGGTGTGATAATCAGCACTCGTAGGAAAAAGAAACAGGGCTGATAATAAATTCAGCACTGAACATCTGTTCACCTGATCTTTTGTGGCATCGGGAGCAGCTGTTTCCTTTTTAGGTGATTTTGTGGGAGTAACCTGTGATACAACAGAATGAAAATAAATTAACCAGAAAAAGTCGAGATTTCAAGTGTAAATGTGTCCTGAAGCGCTATAAAAACCTCAAAGTCAGAGGATCTGGTTGATGTTGCACCAGCAGCAAAAATAACTATTATTTCTATAAAACAGAAGCCTTTTTAATGAATTCAGCCTTTATGGGAAGCTAACTGAGGCAGACAGAGTGCACACTGAGGTCCCTGACAGAGCACGTACAGTACATGTGCTGTCATTGTGACGGCCATTGTGTTCCGGAGATGGCGTAGGCCTGCCCGTGCACTATCTGCACAAATCTCAACTTCCAGCGGCACAGGCCTCCCTTGTGAGCTCACCCTATGGGACGAACAATAGGCCACCACATTCCCGCATGTTCAAAGACTTGATTAGCATGGGGCTGAGGCAGTGGTAACTCTTTAAAACAGCATGCATCCAAAAGACAGCATGATGAAGAGGAAATACAATGGCTGCTTGTTGTTGGATTTCCATTAGGCACTGTCATCATAATTCCATTTACAATGAAACGTTGATTTAGACACTCGGATTATAATGACAATATCAAATAAAATTGATTTTTATTATTTTTTTTTTTTTTAGCAGCTCTCCAACACTTCGTCTTCAGTAAGGCATTATATTTGTTAAAACAAATATTCGTATAATTTTAATTTCACAGTTTCATATTTTAAGATGAAATTCCTAATTTTAATTTAATATAACATCTTTCTTCCACAATACAATCAATTAGAGATTTCAACAGTGTTTAAACATGACCTAAATTCTCACACAGTGTCACTTACTAGTGTTTTAAAGAAGTTCATAACTGGATTCTCCTCCGGGTTGCTCTCCTCTTGGTTTTTTTCAGGCTGATCGTTTCTGTTCTCGCTTTCAGGAACCTTCTGTTGCTCTGGACTCGACTCTATAGTCTCTCTGATCTCTGGCTCTGTCACAGGTTCCAACTCTTCCTTTACGTTTGCTGTCTCCTATATGCCGCCAGAGAGAATGGGCCTTTGAGGAGGATGTTAGAGCAGCAGAGCTGATATGCAAGCAGTGAGTGTCTTAATCGCAGCATTGAGATGGGAGCACAATTCCAACCATGCCTCTGCCTACTCGGGGCATTGTCAACAATCGGGCCTTTTATTAACGTGTGTGTCCCACCCCTCACTCATTGATATTCAACAATGCGTGAGAGTTATGCCCTGTGAGATGTCAGGAAAGTCAACTATCTTGCAATGTCCTTCTGGTTGGTGTCTTTTGAATATCTGGGGTTAATTTAAAATGACTTCAATTTTGCAATTGTTTGAAAATATTATTTTAAGTAGCTTTCACATCTTAAATTATTGCAACCACATTCATAAAATGTTTAAGTAGTAAAATTCTTTACTTAACATAGTTTGATTATTTTTTTGTATATTTTATTGGAAATATTTCTAAAATGTGTGAATAAAAGTATTATAAAATGCAAATGATGATGCAATATAGTCTATGGCATTATGACCAATGATGTGTGAAGTAAACATGGATTATCTCATCCTGAAATAGTGGTAGACCGGCTCATTGATGCACACAGAAAGCAAAGGCTGTCCCGTGTGCTAATAATAAGAACTTTTATGCTGGTTCTGATAAGGAAGTGCCAGAATATATAGCTTTCAGCATAGTTTAATACATATGGGGCTTCAAAGGAAATATCTTAATGAGGTACTTTAGTTTTTGCAAGTTGAGATATAGCATTCAGAAACCTAAAATTTTGTTTTTGAGTGCTCCATAGGTTTGTCTATTGTTACTTGGTTGAACTTTTTGCTTATTTATTTTTTGTAAGTCCATGATGGCTGTGGGAATATCACCAATGAGTAAATCATGGACTCCTTCCATTTTACCAAGAATTTCTGTGCCTAAAACTATGTGGTGGTTATACTGACCACTTCCTCAGTTACAAGCGCTGCTGGTTAACAAATGCTATAGCAGATTTGATCAGGAACTGATCAGCTTGATTCCTGCTTGAATCCTTTGTTGTGAAAGTCATGATTAAGATTTAGATACAGCACATATATTTTTTATGCCAGAATTGATAGCTCCATGGTATAAAATACCAAGTCATTACAAAAGCAGTAGTGTGCTACAATATCTGTTCATTTCCTGTAACTACAGTTGTGAGCTGGCACTTTTCACAACAGTCTACACCCTGAACAGGTCACCAGTTCATCATAAAGCGAGCACTGAGGCAATAAAACACACCTTAGGGCAATTTAGAAATATTAATTAAAGTTGCATTCATTCTTTAGCACTGTAACAAGAAGCCAACATAACTGAAGACTGTAAGCCACTGGAGCCACCTTGCAGTCTGGACTGCAAGAGCTTTGTAAAACATAAAGTCTTACATAACGTTAGGATTGTGTCCCAGTTCCAGAGATGACGTTTCAGCTATGTAGATGGTGATGTTGGTGTATTGTATTGTTGTTTTGTTTATTAGCAGTTGACCAAATGCAGTCTGATTTCACAATCTGGAAACATTTTATTTGCTTCATAGATCAGTCCATAGTTAAAAACTGCTCTTTTACTTGTGTATTTTTACATTATCTGTAATCTTTTGCAGTATACAGATGATCTGTTCATATTGTTTGCAATTTTGTTTCTATTATAGCACAAAAGTGGTTGGTTTGCATTCAAATATTTTTTCAACCAGATATTGAATCATACACTCTATTTAAAATAAAATAAAATACAGATATGTTTTGCAGGTTTCATTCCAAGTTTAAGTGCTGTGTACTATTGTAGATATTGCATATTTTGACATTATAATTTAATCATAAATACACATTGCTAGAACTTGCACTGTGCTAAATACATAAAATTATATCCAACCATAATAGTAAATCTCTTAATGCTTTCAGAAATGCAAATTGTTTAACTTTACATTATAAAATGATCAAAACTAGAAATAATATCCATTGTAATATAATGTACATGTTAAACAGTTTAAAAGAGATTTACCATTTATTGTAGACAGCAATTTTGCTGTTTTGTTTTTTAGATTTTAAATTTTAGTTTTTCTTTTACTGAAGTGTACTTTGTACTGGAATAAAGCTAATTTTGCAGACTTTATTTATTTATTTATTTATTTTTTTGCAGATTAAAACAAATGCTTGTACCTGTTCATGTTATTGTGCAACTTATATAGCACGTGTTGATGATGATTAAGACCCATTGTAATTAATACAAAATAAAGAGGACTCTTGAGCTCACCTGCTGAGGAGGATCAATGAGAAGCTGACTTGAATCCATTTGATCTTCGCTGGAGATCTCCTCTTCTTTCTCTTGAACCTCAACATTTTCGCTGTCATCTTTACGATCTTTCTTTTTGAAGAGTTTGCCAAAACCAAGACTTTTCTCTTTGCGTTTCTTGACTGGTTCCTTGCTGGTTGTGGTGTCAACAGGAGCTGAAGCTGTTTCTTCAGCAGGAGCTGAAAAAACAGCTTCTGCTGGAGCCGAATCAGGTTCTGATTCAACTATGACATTATTCGGTTCGGCTTCTGTCCCAAGTTTTGGAGACGGTGACTTGCCATTCTCATGGACTGTGATGTCACTCTTAACTGTGAAAAACAGAATACCAGACAAAATAATTGCTATTTTATTGTTGAAAATATTACTAAAACAAACTTTAGGAAACTCCTGTTTAGTGTAAAGGTGGAGTCGGTGCTGCTGTATTTAATAATTACACAGCTGTTTCTGCTAGGCATCAATGCACATTAGGATTTTAATCCACTTGCATGCAACATTTAATTGATATCCTAATGTCTAATTCTTCATGAAGCAAACATGGGCTAGTCGGTACAAGAAAGTGGCATCTTTATCTCCAGGGTCAACATTACAGCTCTTAGACAAACTCAAGAGGCAGTGGGAATAGCTCAGCACTGCGGTCGCTGCAGGGACACGAACCTCACTGTGACAGATCAAATAATCACTCCTTGTCAGCGTCTCTGAGACTACGCCTAGAGTTTACATTAGGAGATCCGACACAGAGCCCAGCTGGGAGTCACTGTATTTGCAGAGACTTATGAGCCTGAATGGTAAGTCAAACAGGGACATTTAAAAGGTCGGCTGATTTAGCCTGTGATATTTTCCCAGAAAGTGGGATTTGGTAAAAGGTGAAAACAAGCATGACAAATATTTTCAGTGCATAACTTGCTCATTTTGGCAGTAAACCAAAGTGTATTTTGAGTCTGCTTAGTAATACATGAAAAGGAGGGAGAAAAGTCACCATCTGTCTCCAATCCACTGAATGTGATGCTTGCAGAGATGCCATTCACTGATCCATTTTCATGTTTTTCTGGAATTGTCCCATTCTATGGACAAATAAGGAAAACAAAGCATCTCTATCATCTTCAAAAAGGATATGTGACTACATGACAACCACCAGTTTTAAAGCATGCACGTCTCCCATGTGCATTCTGCTACTGATGTGGAGTCATTTGCAAAGTTTAATTTGCAACAGGATTCAGTGGTTACTGTGTAGAATTTTTACCTTGGTTACTTCTTCAGCTGTTGACTGTTCGTTTCCCATGATGGTCCCAGTCTGGGCTTGCCACCCTTTCTTCTAAAACACATCCAACACAATAAGAAAACTTCTGGATATGACATTTTGCATGGACTAGTAAAACAAAATACCACAACCCAATGTTCAAATCTTTAAGAGGAAAATTAATGAGTATTATGAATATGTTTAGTGAGATATCTTACCTTGTGACACTCCTGTGGGTCAAGTGACTCCTCAAGAAAAAAGAATAAATGCCTGTCAGGGAGATGGATGCACTCCTCCTGTCTTGCTGTGTATAAAGGCTGTTATTGACAGACTGTTTTATGTGTGCTTTAGAATGGGTGTGACTGTTTTGAAGCGGTCAGCTGGATTTCCTATAGTAAAAAAAAAAAATCATCTTAATCCACCTCAAAGTTTGGTGATTTCTAAGATGTATTGGAAATGTTGTAGTAAATTTACTGGGGAAAAATAAAACAAACACATGTTCTCAAGTTTCTGGGTCTGCAGCACAATAATGAGGAGGCGCAGGACAGGTTGTTAATTGTCACCCAGAGTAACAGGATATGTGTGAAGGATGTTGTTCTGGCATGCATCCACAAGTAACCTTTTTGAAAATATGGATATTTCCACTAATCTTGCTTTTTTTTTTTTCACTTTAAAGGGAGACTCTTAAATTTTTGTTACTATGGGCTTTTTTTTCTTTTTTTCTTTTTTTTTTTTGCATTTTTACTCTTAATTTTATAGCATGAACCAATCCTTTAAATTTGACTTTTTCATTTCAAGAGATTCTGCTCTCCTGCCCACTTCAAATGGTCTGCTATGTTTTTAATCAGACAACTGATCCCGTAATCTAGACTGAGATTCTGCAACCTTTACGATTCGTTTAGAGCAGCTAATGTTACATGGCCCTTTGAAAAAAAGACAACTTGTAATTTCTGATATCTATTCCAGGATATTTGTTTACATTTTGAAGAACTGACATTTTTTCTATTTTTAGGTTAAAGAAAAAAAAAAAAAAAACTTTTGTAAAAATAAATAAATAAAATAAAAAGGATGAATAACTTTTCTTCTATAAGACAAAAGAAACAGATCAAACAAAAAGAAACACAGCTTCCAACCTAGTGACAGAAAAATAGATCTGAAAAAAAATGTACTGATACTTTTAGTGTCATTCTGTTCAAATTTAGCACAATTATTCCATTAAGAAACTGAAAACTACTAAACACCTGCATTTATTAATATGTCTGTACATCAGCAGTGCTGTTAAACTGTTCTATGAGCTGAACTGACTTTTTTTTATAAATTGTAAAGTACCTTGAGACACATGTTGTGAATTTTATCTATAATAAGCTGAATTGCTTTAAATCAATATTTAAAAATTCAGTTGGTCCTTTATTATTTTAAGCCAAAGTTATTAAGAGTCATTATGAAAGCTCCAAAGAGACACTTGTAGCTCTGGAGCCACAGGTTGCAGATGACTCTTCTAGAAAAAGTCTATGATCTTTCTCAAAGCGTAAAGCCAGTTTCACAACATAAAAATGTTTTCCAGACATCCCGAACTGTAATTGTATCATTCTGCACTGCAGCTCTTTGAATGTTTCTGTTTTTTTTAAATGTATCTATTTATTTTGTGGAATAATCCACAATTAATCACAATCAAAAATGTTCATATTTTGGATAAATTCTCACATGTGTGAGGCTTTCTGATGTCACAGAGGAGGAACTCTTGTGACTGGCTAATTTCAGGGTCCCTTTAACTCATTGGTGTGGCATGTCTGATGCAACACATGTTTGATTTGGTGAGACATTGCGGTCATTGAGTCGACCACAAGCAAGTATTCTGGAATGAAGTGTGAGGCCATCTGTCCAACAGCTGAAACTTGGCTGAAACTGGGTCATACAAGGAATGAAGGATGGTTCTGAAAGAAAACTGAGCCAAAAGTTTTCCACAACCATGTCAGAGCTGAATACAGTGAGACAGACCATGAGTACTGGTAGCTTTTCCACTTTGACTTCTTTCTTTGTTCAGTAAATAACAGTATTGAATCTGTTGTGTGTTTTTGCTCACTTGTGGCAATACTTAAATGATTTTAAAGACAGGTGAAGACCAGATCATTTATTTCTGTAAGTCCAGACACACAGAGGTCTTGAACTGAACTCTATGCTTCAGTAAGTCTGAATAAACTTAGCCTTACACCAACTAATTATTTACATTTTCTTTTAAAGATACATTATTTATTGAAATTCTTATAACCCTTGGAATCCATGAACACAATGCCCCAATTGTAAGCTATAGTCTGCACACTAAGGTGGGAGTTGGATTCCCCTGTTTGGCCTATGCACTTCATGCAAAAGCTTCATGACATACCAACGCATAGCAGCCTACTGGTTTTATTGGAGGCAGAGACCTTCACAAACAGGCCATTGATTTTCAGATGGAACTGAAATTTACAACAGTTCTCATGACTGTCCCGAAGCTATCAGTGTGTAATAGCTTATTGTGGTGTTGCAACAAATTAGATTAATAGTGTTCTTACCTTGCAGATGTGTTCAGCAAATATTTGACCTTGGGTGCAGTACTGTTTGCTATCCAAATATAAGCAAAGCAGCAGTTCCGGTTGATGTTGGATCTGCTTTGGAAGGTTTGCAGATTCCAGTGTTGTGATAATTATAATATGCTAATGTGCAAAATTAAATGCTTAAGCAATGCAGGTAAGTGTAATGCGTGTTCAATGTGAAGATGTAAATTGGGATCTAGACAGTACTGCCAATAAAAAAGGCATAAAGGAAGCTAAAAGTTTTCTTTACCAGTTTGCTGTTTTTGTTTAAATCCTTGGACATTCTCAGAGGAATCTTATTTTGTTCGTTTATGACAGTTAAATATTCTTAAATAACTGGTTGCTTGAACTGAAAATGCAGGAGAATTGTTTTTTCTTGAAAAAAGTAAAAAAAAAAACAAAAAACAAAAACAAAAACAAATAAAAAAAAAAAACAAACAGAGAATCTTCGCAAATTCTGCATATTTCAGGCCTGTGTGCACAGAAGCCGGACAAATGACGGAAAAAAAGAGCTGGCTTGCAGCATATCAACAGTACCTTGACTGAGTGTCATCAAACAGCAGGAAAAACTATTGCAGTGTGCAATGTTGTGGTGAATTTCTATGAGAAGAGTTAAGAGGTAGACATGAAAATAAATATTGATTATTACAGTTAGAAAGTAGCAGCTTTTGCTCATCTTCAGCTGAAGGAAGAAGTGAGGCACAACAGATAAAGATTTCAGTGCACGACAAAAATAATTACTTTCTGTTGTTTTTTTTTTTTATTAGAATAGAAATAGTTTGTTTTGCAAGAGGGATTCTGGGTATCCATATATGATGCCATTTGTATTTAGGTGAAGGAAATGTAAAGCTTTAGATAAAACAAAATAGCAGACAATGTTTTAATTTTCTTTTATTCAAATGCCGGCTTAACAATTTTTATGGTGAACAATTACTCTGGACATAACATGTTAAATTAAAAAGCACACATCCCACAAAAAAAAAATATAATCGCAATATTACTGATTAACAAAAAATTATTTATGAACAAAGAGAAGATAACATAGGACATGTTTGGATAAGTGATTAACTTGTTTGCTCTGTCCTTCAGAACCTGATAAGTTAGTATGGATGGCATGCATCCTTTAATTTGATTGCAAAAATCCTTACAAAGACGGTGCTCATTTTATTCTAGTTCTCAGTCCAATTTAAAAACATAGAAAAACAACACAGAGAGGGTTTTTTTTTTTTTTTTTTTTTTTTTTTTTTTTTAATCAGTAGGAAACTTGGCTGCTGCTTAGATATGTTTGTCGGTAAGCGCGGGGTGAGGAGACTGGGAAGTTGGGAAGTCAACAACTTTGTATACATAACTCAAAAGTAAAAAAGACGATTTAGTAAAACTTCTCCTGTGTGTGCGGGCCAAGTAGTTGTCCCCCGCTAGGTGGCGGTGTAACTGTCGTATTCTTCTGAGCACCGGTCTTCAAAAATAGAAGAAGTCAAGATGGCAGCTGCCACCATGAAGGGACCTGTAGTAAGTGATATTTTAAATTAATATTTTTGTTACTTATACCTTTTATGTGCTGTTTTTATCCGCGGATCACGTATAATAGCAGGGGTGTTGGAAAGAAAGAAGTTAGAATTATTAATGTCAGGGAAAATTTTAAATCCATGTTACATCCTCGTGTGTTGAGCTAGCTAGGGAGCTAGCTCCTGTTCTTCAGCTGCTAACTGTTATTCTTGTAGTTCAGGTCTTCAAATATAATGAACCTTATCACAAACCAAACAAGGGCAGTGAAAGCCAACAGGACAGAGATTGGTAGTTCTGTCTGACATATTTTACGTATATTTTTGGAGAACCTGCTAACGGAAGCTTGTTTACAGGCGGTTGAAGACGTGGTCGTCACTTTTGAAGACCAACAGAAGATCAATAAATTCGCCAGAAACACAAGTAGGATGGCGGAACTCAAAAACGAAATAGAGTCGAAGAAAGTAAGTAGCACAAACGATGTAAAGACTACAGTACTATGAACATAAAGACTGAACTACAGTCATGATGCATACCAGAGTTTTGTGGTGTTTAGTTTTAATTAAAATAATAGAAATGTTCTTTACTGTCCCATAATGGGGTAATTAAGTTCACAGCAGAAGTGGAAGGATGCAGATTCACACAAAAGTAAAACAAACAAAAATATAAAAAGATATATAATATATATCTTTATATAAATATAAAGATATATTTTATATATATACACACACAAAGGGGCAGTATTATGTAAAATCGACTTTTTTGAGCTTTACATCATGGTATAATGTTATTCCCTCATCAAAAACATATCTGGAGTGTTGCCTTGATTCTTTCATGCATGTTTGAGAAATCCTTTAATCTCCCATAGCAACCATTCAGCTGTGCAAAACATCTGGATGGAGCTAGCGCCGTCTTTGAGACCCAGCTCCTCCTTAGATGTGCAGTTTCTAAGCTTCCGACCTTCCACACAGAGCACCCCTCCCCTGCAATTTCCTCACTCAGCCCCTTCAGACTAGCCAGCAGCAATTAGCAAACACCTGGTGAAACTGCGCACCTATTGAGCTCATTATACTAGCTACTTGTCAGTGCAACGCTGGTAAAAACGTTGTTAAAGGGTTAGCTGTTGCGGTGACTTCCTGGGGGCAAAGTTTCAGAAAAAAAGCAGGACTTTCTTAAAGAGACAGAGGTCCAATTTCAAGACTTTAAATTACAAAGTCAAATTTCTTTTAAGTCATATTTTATATATATATATATATATTTTATATATATATATATATATATATATATATATATATATATGTTTTTATATATATATAAAAACAAAAGATAACATACATAGTTACTTGATTGTGCTATAAAAAGATTCTATGTGACTGGAAAACACATAATACTGCCCTTTAAAAAGGACTGTGCAGTAGGGGCACATATAACATAAGAAAATTTTAAAATAGCATACTCAGATTAAAAGAAATGTGCGGCAAAGTAGGATAATTGAAAGAAAGAAAAATGTACAAACTGTGCATGTATATATGTGCATAAAATAACAGATTATTTACAAGACGTTAAAAAAAAAATCGTGCAAACAGCAACGATGTGCAACAGTAGGAATGTTATTTGAAATGAGAAAACTGCAAATAACAGCAGGGATGTAAACACTTATTCAGCTTGAGTCTGTTGGGAGCAGTGATGGTTATAAAGTCTAACAGCTTCTGGGAGGAAGGATCTCCTATAACGCTCCTTTGTGCACCTAGGATGCAGCAGTCTGTCATTGAAGGTGCCTTTAGGTTATAATTAATATTGTATTACAATCTTGATTCAAATGCTTTTTTTTAGTCTGTAAGCCAAAATGCATTAATAATGATTATGATTATAATATAATTTTCTAAGTATGAATATGTATGGAATTGAAAAAAAAAAATCCTTTGAATTTTCAGAATTTTGCAGAAGTTCGAAAGAATGCAGAAAAAAAATATTTTTAATTTTTTTTTTTTTTTTACATTCATATTTCATTTATGACCAATTTTTTGTTTGTAATATGAACAGATAAAAGCTGGCACAGTTGATTTTCATAGCATTGTGTTTTGTGGTGCTTTTTTTTACCATATCAAACCCCTCTAATGTACATATTACTATATTATATATTATGTTGTATTTATACAATAATAAAAGTCTCATGTAATTCACTTCAGTAGATTTAAAAGTGGTAGTTTTTACATCTTCCTAAAAGCTGGTGAGCTACTAAATTGATATCAACAGTCAAATAGCCCTCAGTGTAATAGCCTGCTAACATCTCTGTGCAGAAAACACTGCAGAACCTACAGGATGCCAGCGACGAGCTCATGATGTTGGATGATGACTCCTTGTTGGTCCCTTACCAGATTGGTGGTGTCTTTATTGGTCACTCCCAGGAAGAAACACAGGAAATGCTAGAAGCTGCAAAGGTAAGCGTTTGTTACGCAGCAGCTCTTCTCATTCTTTCCTCTCTGAAAGCCTAATGAAATGCACTGTTCTGTTGGAGTTGCATCCAAGAAGCTGAGCATTATAATGCAACAAGGATTGCTGAATGAAATTGACATTTTGGTTTGCCTTCTCTGTTTGATCAATTTTTATTTTTGTAAGCTTGTAATCTTAGTCACATGTTGCTGCTGCTTCATCTTCATTCTGTCACTCACTGAGAAGACTGTTGCTAATTTGGATTACACCTGTAAAATGATGATTTCCCTCATGCACAGATGGAGTTGCTCTCTGTTCTGTGCCTTAAGTGTTTGAGAGGGAGAGAGCAGACGTACTACATAAAAGTAACATGGATAATAATGTCACCTGTAACATTTCTTCAGTAAGTGATGCAGTTGGAGGTGACACACTGAGGTAGTGTCTGTGTGTGCAGAGTAAACAAGCAAACACAAAATGTAATGTGGTTCCCACACATATTTGGTCTACTATAACTGTATAGAGTCATAATAAGGGGAGCAAATAGTTGGCATTACATAACCAGAGATCCTCTGAATATGTGAAAGCATGGAATTTTCCAAGTGTGTATGGGAATGTTTGGAAAATTATTGGTATTTCCTGGGTTTATTTTCTACCTCACTGTCTGCAAGATCCATCTGTTCATTCATCCATACCTTTGTTAATCCGTCTGTCTGATTATCAGTTTCTTATAAATATGTTGGAACCACGAGTAACACATTTTTAGCTTTAAATTGAAATGTGTTATTTCATTTATTGTTTGGTAAGGCTGAATAAAAAATCCAAACATATTATGTGTGACCTCTTCCTATTTTCTTGTACTATGGGTGTTACTGTGTCACTTAGACCTTTGCCTGTTAGACAGGTCAAATTTATTTATTTATTTATTTAACATTTATTTATTTTTATCTTTGGGTTAATCCTTCTTTTAAAAAAAACAAAACAAAAAAAAAAAACAAAAAACCCTGACCTTTTTATTTTCTCTCAACTTACATTTTAAGGGACACTGTTGGACTAAATGTTAAAGATAATCATAATCATTTAATTAATTAATTTAATAATCATTTGTATCTGGACCATTAAATGTAGAACGTCATTGTCTTTTACTGAGGGTTTTATGCTGGACTTTTGTTTGCAGTAATAATGCAGAATCACTGATGGTTGCTTGGCAACCTACTGCAGACAACTATTAGTGGCACTGATGATTGACAGCGGGGACGGGTTTACTCCATGCTGTTCACATGGGCAGCAGAGGGCAGCATGAGCAGGGAACACCAGCCGAGGTTCCAGGGTCGGATGGATTTGTTTGGTTACTTCTGGTTCATTTTCTACAAGGAAATTCTCGATAACTTTGGAAAGAAAAGACGTGTTTAAGAAAGATATTCAGGTTTCCAGACTTAATTCTTTATTCCAATATCCAAAACAGTGGTGTTGGGTGTTTGTCTTCAAGGTCTGTTGTCCTGCATGTTTTAGATGTTTTCCTGGTTTAACATCTATAATCAAATCAGTCTGCATAATTAACATGCTGGAGAGATAATTCAGCCATTTAAATCCTCTGTGTTGGAGCAAGAACACATCTAAAACATGCAGGACACCGAGCCCTGAGGGCTGAATTCCACACCACTAATGTAAAACATGACAATCAGAACTTAATGTCTTATTACATTCATTCATAGTTGGAGGAGCTGCTTGATAATTTATTTAGGATTTATCAAACTCATTGTTTTTATTTTTAAATTTATTGTCAGAGAGCCCACAGTTTGATGCTTACTTATTTCCCTCCTTTTTGACTGTGATTCAACAATAGTGCCTTTAGTCAGAGGTTTCTTCATATCTGCAGTAATACAGACCTCTACATGTGATCATCCCTGCCCACAGCCATAAGTATCTACAACAAATTTTAGAAAAAACTTGGATAATATGAGTTATAGCCACATTTAATGTCCTTCAGTAATTAATAAAGTGTTTTTGAATTGAATTGGTGTCTAGAAATCCTAGAATAGACTCTTAAACTTGTTCTGGTTTAGATATCAAGAGTCAAAACCCCTTTTAGAAAAAAACAAACAAACATGCATAACAAAGATAAACTGTGATAAAAAGAACGTTATTTCGTTTTTGATAATCCAGTCCATATTTTAGAGATCCTAGGTTTGGAATCGGTGCTGATCTACTGTATGTTGGATTAGATGCTAAAAATGCAGGTAAATAATCCTTTACTACACTGAGGAATTGGAAGATGATTTGTTTTACAGACTATAGAACGAAGACAGTATAACTGGGTAAATGTTTTCTATTCAAAATTAGCAGAAAGCCTGCTGTTTACAGTAGGATTCTTTGCATAAGAGGTTCTAAGGGCACAATGGCTGCAAGACATGATGCATGAAGTACTCTGAAAAATCCAGTTCACAGAGAGAATGTTAACAAGGGCTCCCTGCCTTTCTATAATGGCTGTTTGTTTTTATGTTGACCTCTTCACATCCAAGACTTTGAGTTATAGGAAGCAATAAAAAAAGTTTTTGGAAAAGAAAAAGAAACACCAACAAAACTTTGTAAAGTTTCTCTCACTTACAGCCCCTTCTCAGCATTAGAAAACTGCAGGTCATAAGTGAAAAGTAATGTTCGCTAATGGTTGATCTTTTAGGAACTGCATGCTGGCTTCACTCATTGAAAAACATACATTTGTAAGACAGAGTCAAAGAGGTTGTACATCTGATGTTTTAGGGATCCTGTTTGTCTTCTAATTGGAGTTTCCACATCTTCTGTTAACAGGAAGCCCTGGAGCAGGAGGTCAAAGGCCTGGAAGAACGAGTATCAGAGATCCAGCAGGTGCTGGGCGATTTGAAGGTCCAGCTTTATGCTAAGTTTGGTAACAACATTAACCTGGAGGCAGATGAAAGCTAAGCAGCTAAATGGAATCTTGAAGACTTTTACTTTTCCTTCCAGCTCATGCTTCAGATCCATGATGATGCCAACAAAACATGAACTTGAATGTTGATCGTTTGTAGGTTCTGGCCTGTGTTTACTCCGATGCATAAGTCCGTGCTTTGATATTGGAAAGCAAATTAACAAGGGCGATGACTGTAAAGATTTGGTAATTAAATGAAATAATGCAGGTAATCTCACATGCATGTACTCCTTAGTACTTCTTTTTGTGTTTTTGTTACTGTTGATCAAACAGAAGTAAAAAGGTGAAACATAATTTAAACTTGTTGGAAGTTTTACTGTCTATTAACAAGAACTGGATTAATCTAAAAACTCTGCTTTTCTGTCAAATGTAGGGCAAAATCAATAGACTTCCCTGATCTGTTTGGTTGAAACAACCAAACTATAGTAAATTAAAGAAAGGTGATGCATAGAGTTGAAGAAAAAGCTAATTTATCAAGTGTCTTGGCTGATCTTTGCCTATGTTTTAATTAGACACAGTTTATAAGTTGTCAGTCATGGAAAAATGCTCTCCACTCATTCATTACTAAAATGCATCAGGCTGCAATGAGTGTTTTTTATGATTAGATTCATATCTCAGATGAACACATTACATATTACTCCATGTCTTCATTCATACAAACTAAGCTGAAACAGAAGCAGTGTATATAAAAGCACCCTTTGTAAACCACTATAAGCAGCAATCCCTTGAAGTAATCCTTATCAATGTCTCGCCTTATTGATTAGCTTGCTGTCGTTACAGTTTTTAGGGCATTTATTATATATCCTCTGCCGTGGAATTTTTAAAAATCGGTTTAAGCCAAACTGTTAAGGTGAGTAGCAATCAGTTAGGTTTATTAGGAATCTTGTGCAAGATCAGAGCAAATGGTGTCAGCTCTGCCTGACAGAATTCAAAACAGAGATGAGACAAACTGAGAACTAGTTTCTGACTGACTTCTGTTTATCTAAAACTTGCAGCTGCAGACATCAAATCCAATAGGCGGCCTTCAAGCAGGCACCCCAGAGAACCCTATAATACACACAGAGCTCAAAAGCATAACTGAAATAAAGATGTATTATAAACGCTAAGTTCCCACAGTCATGAGACTTCAGCACAAGAAATAAAATCTTTCACATCCTCCTATGCTCCACATGCTCCATTTACTATAGAAGAACTTTATTCATCTCAAATCTAATGCCGTTGAATGACCCGATTTGAACGTCGGCTTTCACTGTAGCATAGGTTGGTTGCTGATCAACTCAAATACTTCTAGATATCCCTGTCCAAACACAAAACAGCCCCACATAATTATCCCTTCACCTTCGTGCCTCGCCTTTGTGGTATTTGTGTTATGCTTGAACTAAAGGCTGGTTCCTCTTAGTGGAAAGCTGCAGTTAAAGTCGAGGTTTTCACAGAAAAGAGCCTTTATCCTGTCAACCCTTGCAACAAGCAGTACTTGTTTGGTCTATTTTGCTGTCCTGCAGTGAACTTTAATGTTTAGCATATAAGGCCTATATAGACTGAGAGGTAATTCTTTGTTTGTTAGTTTTTCTGTAACTGCTTCAAGCATTGCATAATCTGACCTCAGATTGAACGTTGTGGGGCAGATCAGCAGCTGTCTTGAACCTGTAAGTGATCTCAGTATTGATTGTTGGACTCCTAAAACCTTACGAAAGACTTCTCAGCTGGATTGATTGTGGGCAGCAAGTCTTTTTTTCTGACATTATTTCTGTCTTCCCACTTGGGAATCTGTAAACACAGGTACTAATTATCAGTTGTTTGCTGTATTTAATTAGCAGCTCCTGACTGCTGCCTAACCTTTTATTTCGTATGGATGCTGTCTTCAGAGAGCAGTTTACTCATTCATGTTTTTGTGTTTTGCCTGTAATACAGTATATGTGTTGTGGTTCAGCTACAGTTGTATTTAACCCACTTTAACTCCTGGCTTTGTAAAATCTAAAAACTGAGAGAGATTGCTGACTTATCTGGAGTTGGAGTTGAGTACTTGTGCACTGGAGACCAGTACGTGGGGGTGGATAATCAGGGATCATTTGGCAAAATGACTTTGGATCCATCTTCATGTGGAGCTACTGGATACCAAAGCAGCGGTTTTGATTTACCTATTTATCTAAACAATATATCAAATCTCTAGTTCAGATTCAGTTTAATTTACGGGAATAGATTGATTTTCAGTGCTTGTCTAATGCTATAGAGAGTCAGAGGGGCCCATGGAGAATTCCAGGAATCAACAGGTGAGGTGGGGTGCGCTGTGGACAGGTAACCAGAGAAAAACCTGCCCTCACATTCAAACTGCTGACCTCTTAATGCAGTCTCCCACCCTGCAGACTGCGTTCAGGTGTTCCTACATTGAAATTAGTTCTGCTTGTTACCTTATTTAATGCAATATCAATGATGAATTCTTCAGCCCTCCCCTTCATGGTAAGTAAACAAGCCAAAAATAAAATGTTCTGTATCAGTGTCCCAGCTGGCAGTGTCTCCCTGATGTTTGGACCCTTTGAGTATCTATAAAGAATATTTTTATTCTGCTGCAGCAGGATGTGAGTATGCACTCAGCTGTTGGGAAAATATTGCACCTCTTTTTGCTTTCATGGCATGTTTCAAGTCATCTTCCTTCTGGAATGAAAACCACCACCGATAAGACTGGCTTGATTCGGCCTAATCTGAGCAGATTGTCGATCCGTCTGCTCCTGTCTCCTGTTTTCATCTCGTCGTCTTGATGGTTATGGACGATGTGTGCTCTCCCAGGCCCCGTCATGTAGAGATGGGATGGCTGTAGGTATTGCAATAGATTGATTTTAGTTTGATTTGTCGGAATAATACTGTTCCTAAAATGGTCCTGAGCAGATCTGAGGCTGCCATTGCTCTTGTTAAGGCATTTATTTTCTGTGTTGGCTTTTTGTCCTTCAGTTATTTTTTCTTGAATATCGTCAAATTCAAAGGTTGACGTACATCTCTAATCTCTAATATTTGGTCGACGAGTTTTTGTTTTAGGTATCCTTCTCTGTATAGCTCAGTAGCTTCTCAGTATAATTTGCTGAAATTTTGGCCCATTTCACCAGACAGAACATGTGTAACTGAGTCAGGTTTGTGGGCTGCCTTGCTCCTGTCTTATTTTTTTTCTGAAAGGTCCGATGGCTCCACATTCCCTTGATGTTTATATTTGCTTCGAATTAATCGAATACATGAACGTGGCTCCTTCAGGTATCAGGAAATTGTATGAACCAGACCTATGGAGGTGCACAGTTCTCTTCCTGATGTCTTGGATGATTTCTTTTGATTTGTTTCCCTGCAGTGTCACACAAGAAAGTAGGATATTTGAAATATTTTCTTAAAACGTCCACAAGTGTGCCACCTTCTACCTCAAATGTTGAGAATTCATCCTTCAAAAGCTTACAAAGCCATGACATCAGCACTGGCATTTTCCCAAATTGTTTAAAGGTGTGGTAATCTTAGTGTATGTTACTTCTGGGTTTGTTAAATGATATAGTTAAACAAAACAAACCTCCTAATTCTGGTATTTAACAAATACAAATAATTTTGGTAACTCTAACTGACCTAAAACAGAAAAGGTTTGGTATCAGATCGTGAAGGAAAACATTTTAGATGCCGTTTTATAGAAAGCATAAAATTATCTGGTTTCATGTTATAATTTTCTGTTTTAAATCAATTTGCAAATTAGTTTAAAAACATATGAGTAAATTATGCGATAACGAGAAACGTGGCATTTCATATTAAGGTTAACATAACGTCAGAATATCATACCAGCCCATGCTTAAAGGCCTGTCTTTGGTAGCAAACCCATTTGGATTTTAAGTGTTTTTTTTATTTGGTCCTTGATGACTCCAACTGTTCCTTTAGTCATAAAACAAATGCATTTCAGGTGAAAAAGTTGTTCCTTGTATTGCATTTAGCATACATTCCTTCCTGCATTTTGCTGGATGGTTGGTGGTCTTCTCAAATATCAACAATGCACAAACCTCATTAAACTGCATCCTGGAGTGTGGCCTGCGTCAGCTAATAAACCATCTAAAAGAAGAACCGGAGAGCTTGAAATCATAGCAGACACCACTGGAGGATCAAGATCTCAATTAACAAGTCTCTCCTCCCGGTAGGTTTTTCTGCTGCAATGATTAAGAGGAGCTGCACCCACACAGGCTTGTCTTTATGAACAGCTTGTTAAACCTCCGGCTCAGAGGAACACACATGGAAATGACTGGACTTATTTCCCCGATGGCCTTGTTTACTCTCTGTCTCTGTCCCCGCTCTTATTCTCTTTAGCTGCTTATTTCCTATCTGTTCTTTTACTTCCCTGCCTCCGTTTTCACTACAAGCGCTGAATGTCGATATATTTGAGCGATCCAGCTGAACAGCAAAGTTCTCTTTGACAGATTTAGAACAACCTTGTACTAGTTTATTGTCAAATATTCTTCCATAGTCTGCAAAAATTGAAATAATAATAATTGAGCTAATATATTATCAAAGTCTGCTGGAGGGCTGTTAAGGCACTTCGCTTTTTCAAGCTATACACATAGATTACCGTGAAGAAGCACAATCTGAAGTTTTGCCACAAACCAAGGTGTAAATTTGATATTCCCTGAATATTTTTCAGGCTTCAAGTAACAGCTGAAGCATGCCAGTGGGTGTCTCTGTCTCTCCAGTAATTTTACTGTGACTTTGACTTTAGCTTTAGGGAAAACCTTTTAAACATGTCTGCACATTGCAGATATTTAAGAATATGCCTGTAAAGTTTACGTCACAGTTCTGGGAGAAGAATCCTGGATGAGCGATGGAGAAAAGTACATAAATATTTTCATGTAGCAGAATGAATGCATGTTTTGGACTCGATTCTCAGAGTTTTCTATGCATCAAACAGAGCTTGATTATATCTTCTATTCTTAATGAAGTGATTTGTATTCTTTGCAGGTTTGGAAAGTCAGTGCAGCGTCTCCTGCTTTTAGTCCAGAGTTTGTGAACGCTTCATGGTTTTTCGCTGTGGTGCTACAGTGAAAAATTGTTTGCTCACTGTCTCCACGTGTTAGACTAAATGTCAGGAGAGTCAGCCCAGACGGCTTGAGAAATCCAAGGGAACCACAGCCATTCTTCATCACTTCCAGCTGTTGTGTCTCAGCTAGCCCCTATTCATTACAAACCATCCTCTGCCTCTCAAAAGTGCAATGAATCAGCTGTCAAACGGCAAGCTGAGCCCATCACGGACAGTAATGCATGTATTTGTAAAACTGAGAGCCCAGCTGAATGGAGCAGACTGTACATTTTGCTTATTGTTTGTTTAGCTCTGTTAGATGGCGAGAATGTTGTACCTATTAATGTCTTGTTTGAAGACTTACAGTTGAAGAGAACAAAGAAACAAGTTAACAAAAATGAAAGGCTACTAGGTTAGGCTTGAATTAAATATTACCTAAACACTGTAGTCCCACTAATAATGGATAGTTCTGAGAAATCAGGCAGTTTACTTTCATGTTAGAAAGTCTGAGAGGTACATTTCACAGAACCGTTTTTGGAAATGCATCACTTTATCTGCTTTACTTTTACTCACATATAATTAGGGTTATGAGTTTTAATACTGGCATGATTTAGATTAGACCGGATCAGATCTTACAAAGCTTTGCTTCTTCAATGCTACTCTGAACCTTTTTTCCTAGAAATAAAACAGTTTGGTGCCCTATAGACACCACAGGCCATCCTTATCTTGTTCATCTGTTAGCTTGAAGTTGTACTACAGAACCACTTGTTGCTTCCAAGCACATTTGTCAAATTTAGTTATTCATATACCTTCAGTCAAGTGAATAGAGAGTGTAACTGCCAGAACCTGGCCCTGATCCAAAATGGGGCAAACTACAGTGAAATCAGACAAATCAAACAATCTCAGATGGGTTTACAGTGAGTACAGTATGAAACATTAGTAAAATCACAAACTTTTGTAGCTTAAGTCAGGTTGATCCTAATGTCATGCTTAGACACAGAGAGTTGGGGAGCTCTACCTACTTTGTCTCTGACAGCGATGAACAGCAACTCCAGTCAGTATTAAAAGTTTGTGTTTTACAAGGATAACTTCTGATTCTTCTGCACTACTACTGTGATACAGCAAAATTAAAATCACTTAAAAGTCAGAGTAAACATGTAACATTAACACAAGTTTAAAATACAGCCTATGCACCATTTTACTAAAAGGGAACTTAAATGTTGCCGTAACTCATATCACCTAAGTATCTTCAAAGGGTTGTTTTGGACGTGATTCTGTGGGCAGGAAGGATTTGCGGTAGCAGTCAGGCTTGCAAAGAATCTGAAAAGGCCTCTGACTGAGGATCGTTGCTGTATAACAGTATCATGACTGTCAATTCATGCTAACAGATCAATTTTCAGAGAAGATATTTCATAGTAACGTCCTGGATGACACCATCCGTTGTTAGCACGGACTGCTCATCCACCTCATTTGCTTTTGCCACTCCTCTTTAAATCTCTGTCTGGCCAGAGAGACAAAGAGATGTGTTGGAGTAGGGCAGATGGTTTGAACTTCATCCTTTTCTCTCTGCTTTTTGGTCTTGCTCTGCATCTATGAAGCTTTCCTGTTAACTCCTCTGAGATTTGGGGTCATAGTTCAGGTATTACTTGAGCTTTTGAGATGGTAATCAGCTGCTCCCAGTTGTAAAAACAATACCTTATTGCCATCTTTACGTATCATAAGAACTATCCAAAAGTTAAAAGGTAAGGCAAAAATCCCTCCAGCTGCACACCATCCAAAACCAGAGAGAATAGTGGTCCAAATATTCAATGTCTCAACCAAAATAAACTTTAAAAAGTAGTAGTAGTAGTAATAATGATAATGGCAGCTAAAACCGAGCATGATTCCTGGTAAAGGTTTCAAAAATGGAAACTCTTGAATTGCTTTGGCTTAATTTTTCTTATTCCTGTTTCACAGTTCTTATCTTGCTGTCTCGCACAAATCAATAACCTTGGAATAGATTAGTAAACAGGTGTACGGGTAGCATTCTTTCTCGTGAGACTGGCCTTGTTTTTCACTTCTGAAAATTGCTTATAAATAAACAAAAAAAAAAATCTAAATGTGTGGAGATTGTGATTAGTGAAAGAATAGTGTATTTACATCAAGATGATTTGACATTCCAAGTTTTTTAGGAGGTCATGAAACATAAAAAGATACAAATCTACTTACCTTTAATATAACAGGGAAGATGTACTGACAGTATTAAGACAAGCCTTGAAACTTCAACTAAAATTGAGTGTTGTGAAGAGACAGTCTGCCAGAGGCCATGAAGGACACCACAACAGAACTCAGAACGCAAATGATTAGAGCTGCTAAGCTTTGTATAATATACAACAGGTAAAAAGTACTGAAGACGTCAATACTTATTTTTTCCACACAAATGTATTTATAGCATTTCTTCTGAGATGAAATTCACACCAGATGTCAGTAACAACGAAAGTAATCCACACATTCAAAGAAATCACAGCAAATTAGTCTACAAATGAAATGATGCATAAAAAAAAAATGGAATGACACAAGGAATAGGTATGGAACTCACTCAGAAATGTTTTAAATACTTTTTGAAGACACCTTTTTTTTCATGACATCTCCTGTATTCAAAACTTAGTTACATGCAAAGTTCAGGTTTGGTTTGACCAATTCTTCCATACAAACTGTCTTAAAAATGTAAGTTCTGATCTTCAGTTATTCCCATAGGTTTCCTATTGAACAGGTGATTGACTGGACCCTTCTAGCTTCTAGCTTTACCTTGTTTCTCTAAAACCAGTAAAGGGTTCTCTGGGTTGAGTTTGGGATTTTATGTTGATGGTTATAATGGATGTTCCGACTCATTTCTCTGTGTGTCCTCCTTTAATTATATGAAATCTGCCAGTAACATATGCTGTAAGACGGCCCACACCATGATGTTGCCACCAGTTCAAATTTGGAATGTTGTTTTTGGGTGACGTGCATAAACATTTAACCAAACATGGCCAGACTGTATTCTCCCATTATTTCCCAGCTTTTCTAAATCTGCTCTAGCAAATTTTAAGCAAGCTTCAACATGCTTTTTTGTTTAGCAGTGGAGTATTGATTAGTGAGAGTGCATTACTTATTGTTGTCATGGGGAAATTAAACTCTACCTGCTGTTTCCAGGTCTTTCTGAAGAATGTTCCTTAGCTCTTGGATAGCTCTTTTGATTATTCTTTTGACCCCTCTGTTAAAAATCCTATGAGAGGCAGCTGGCTGTGGGTAGTTTAGGATGAAATTATGTTCTTTTTACTACCAGATGATGGCTCTAATGGTGCATCAAAAAGGTGTCCAATGCCTCAAGTTGGACGCTTGTGCACTTTAAAGTCAGACGCTTGAATCGCTCTTGGCGCGCGTTGGGAGGAGCCCCTATACTTAAGTCCTTCGCATGGACTCTTCCACCATCTTCTGCACATTTCTTCTGAATAAATACATTAATTCCTCAGCGTGAAACTAGTAGTGGCTCAGCGTTGTGCTGGATGGATTTGGCTAGCTCAAATTGGGGGAAATGTTTACCGTGGTAACAATGTTTTGACCTGAGATCCTGACTCCTTACTAATCCTCCTTTCTATTCCTGTCTCTGTAGGATGTGGGTCTGTTTTGCTGTGACTGGTACTGGTACATTGCACAAAGTGGATGAAATGATGAACTGGCAAGACTACCTCCAAATTCTTCAACTTTGCGTTAAATCAACCTTATTATAAATTCATGAATTACAGTTTAATGTTGGTTCATCTACCAATTTCAATGAGCTATATCATTTTAGACAAAAAGAGTGGTCAGATTTCTATCCAGAATTATTCCGGAAGCTTGTTGATGGCTGCAAGATGTGTGTGATTTCTCTGCAACTTGCTAAAGGAACATGTATCAAAAATATTTGTGTGTGTGTATATATTTGAGCCAGTAAGCATTGTTGTGACCTTGTGCAGACTAAAAGTAATCCAAAACACCACACCCAGATCTTGTTTTTAGAAACCATTGAAGATGTGTTTTGAATAATTGTTCCACCCTCCTAAAAAGCATCAATGCAAGGATAAAATCTATGTCAGTGATGTAACCTCTGATTGGTTCAATCCAGTTCGATTGTAAGATTCAGTAAATTCTAACACGGCTCTCGAAGAATTTCTTTCCTCCACTTTCTGCAGTTGGGGACTCTGCGGTTCTGTGTGTGGAGGCACAGCCCTGTGCAGGAATGTATTCTGTCATTCATTTCATTACTGTCCATCAAGTTGATCAGCTCAGACAATAATGGCCCAATTCCACCGTGACAACCGATGAATCATCTGAATGATGAAGACAAGTTTGTATGTGAACTGATCCCTCGATGAGCATCTGGGAAGCAATCAGGCAGGACTTAGAAGTGCTCTGAAAACAAATTAAGCGTTCCAGAACCAGCATCCAGTGGTTTAGTTAAACATTTGTTTGTCTTTCATTTATGATTTGCCAAATTGAAAATGGAAATATTTAGCCATGCACTGTTGAGTCTAAATGTGTGGGAGTCTGAGCTTGTAAGTTTCCATCTATTATTTGTGTTAACCAGAGGTCCCAGAAATATATTTCCATCATACATTTCTAGATCCATCATTGAATTGTGGCGTTACAATGTGATTAGTGACAGGAACTATTAGAGGACAGAAACTAAAATTTTCCAACAAATTTGCTTATTGAAAGACAGTAAATGGAACTGTCATATTATAATGTATTTATTTAAATTAATTTGGTCACTTGTGGTGATGTTACTGGGAGGGAAGCAGTCTTGATCGTACTTTAGCCCTGAATGAGATACTTAAACTAGTCAGTTAGTATGATGTGTTCTAAAGGTTTTGTGGTTGTCACCCTTTAAAACTTTCAGCAAAATTATTTGTCTGAAATTGTTTCTTCTCTAATTGTGTTTATACACAACCTTTCTAAAAGGAATTTACATCTAGAGAATTAATTAATTCTCTTTAACATTCAGTACAGCCATTGGTCAAAACCTCTGTCTTCACTGTGAAACAGTTCCTTGCAGGAATTGAATTCCCTTAAACTGTTCCACATTTTGTCCAATTACAACCACAAATGTCTGTTTATTTTATTGTGATATTTTGTAACAAACCAACACAAAGAAACACCTAAAATATGAAGTGGAAGGGAAATATTTTTACAAATTAAATCTGAAATGTGTGGTGTGCATTAGTATTTAGCCCTCTTTACTCTAATAATACTAAATAGTTGCTTTCAAAAGTCACTAAACTAGTAAATATGGTCCAACTGTGTATAATTTATCAATGTCTGTGGAAATGTCACACATAACCTCAAGCAGGTTGGATTCTGGGCTTTTCCACTCCTCTTCCAGGCTTTAGAACACTGATTTCCAAATGAAATGCAAAATTTACCCCCTCCCCCCAAATTAAAAAGAGCACATTAGACCATTAAGCAACAGTCCATTGTATTTTCTCCTTATTCCTAATATGATGCTTCTGATACTGACTCTGTTTCAGAAATGGCCTAACACTAGAAGTTTGACACAAATGCATCTGTGTGGTAGCTCTTGAAGCTCTGACTCAAGCTGCAGTCAAGACTTAGTGAACCCTTCAATAGGTGTTTTTTTTTTTTTTTTTGTTTTGTTGCATAGAGAGAACATGGAAGCTCCACACAGAAAATACCCAGCTGGGATTTCAAAATCAGGAATAATGGGATGCTGACTTACACATTTTTATCAGCGGTGCAGGATTTGAGCTAAGGAAATTGAGATAACGGTCCATGACCGTAATTCCAAGGTGGATGGTTCCATCTTCACCAAGAATCTTAGGTGGCAGTCATGTGATTGTGTAGGTGAATGGATGAATGTGAAATTCATGGTAAGTCACATTAAGGAACCTAGCTGGTGTTAAAAGTTACATGTGCAACAGGGAATCTCAGGGCTAGGTCCATTATCCAGCTGTGTGTGTGTGCATGTGTGTGTGCGTACCATTGCTCTAATGGCATTCACTCAGGAAGAATGACTTTTTCCCATTTACTCTGGCAGGATGTTCCCAAAGTAGAGATTTCAACCAACGACCCTTCAGTCATATTAGAGTTGTACCGACTCAGCTCCGCTGTCACCTAATTAGTTTCAATTTATGGGATAACAGCAGCACTGAGAGTGTTTCTTGTAGTCGTCTCCATGGCCATAACTCCTCCAGCGTACATGTTTTCCCTTCTTCAGTGAAACATATCCTAATTAATGGGCTGAAATAAAAGTGGGAAAACAAGGATGTATTATAATGTGTCCTTTTTTTTTATCCGCCTTCCAATTAAATGTAATTGATGAACAGTGGGTCAAATTTCAGCAAGAACATGTGCTTTTGAGTCCGAGCAGAAAAAGACTCAGCGTTATTGTTTAAGTCCAATAAAAACCCTGATTCATGTGCTCAGTGAATTCCGTTCAGGTCCAGGTGCTGTTCACCTTGCTCTCAGTCCTTCTGTTAACATCTCAGCATGGTGCCGTGGTGTGTTTTCACTTCAACTCTGATTTCCGCGCTTCATTCAGCTCCAACTGGCGGGTGTAACTTTGATGTGTGCCAAGAAGCTCATCTCATCCTGCCAGCAAATTGTCTGTTGAATGCTTTCAATTAGGCCACTCGACCAGCTCAGGAGAGAATACCATGAAAAAGGGAGGCAGAAGGGTGCGAAACATTGCAGCACAATTAAGATTTGCTTTAATCTAGTTGGCCAGAGCTGAGAGGCTTGTTCGCTTTAACCACTCACCACGCATGTAGGCCACGTCCAGATGAGGAACTTTTGGGTTTTCCACAAGCATATCCAAAACCCAGATTAGAATATGTTTATAGTACAAAAAAGTGCAAGAGGCACAGAAACTACTTTATATTTTCTTTTATCAACTTCTGCATCCATTTCTGGTTTTTTGTGCTTTACACCTCACCTCCCCCCAAAAAAAAGATTTGGGGTATTAGATTCCAGTTATTGGGTAAAATGACACAAAGCATGACTGAACTATGTCAACAACTGATTGCAATCATGAATTGATGCAAAGGAAACATGTCTGAGGAGTCAAAGATAGACAGAGGCTTTCAATTTTGTCAGCAAATGCATCACAAAAAAGTTTGGCTGATTGAAGAAAACAGTGTTTGTGGAAGAAAAAATGGAAAGGATTAGCCTATTTCTTATTATTCAGTGCACATTACTATAAAAAAGTAATACTGAAGTTCCTCTGAATCTGGAAGAAAATCAACCTGTAAGGATAGCACGTAACCATATGTCATTGTTTATTATTCAGAACAACAGGAAATTTATTATTAGTCGATCTCATAAAGGATTACTCCAGCCCCTGTCACACTGTTTTCTATCTCACCTTATTTGCTGGCGTACTGAAAGCTGCATGTTACACTGATCTAAACATCTGAGGAACAGCAAGTCCGGTCAAGTTTTTTTGGGGGTATGTTTGTTACTTTTGATGAACTCCTGTTTTGAATAATGCATGTGTTTTGGGATCAAGGATGTGGAATTCAGAGTGTTCTGCAGTATCAGGAAAGGGGACATAATTTTCTCATGTTTGAGGATCAACTCAGTGTCTGGGGATGAGATTGCAATATTCTGAGTGCCCCAATGTGATCAGATACTAATTAGCTGAACAGATCAGAAAGTATGGCAAGCTTTCAGTTTCAGGCATCTGGGATGCCAACGTGAAAATACCGTGCAGACAGCTTACCGTAGAATTGAAGAGAAATGGGAAAACTTTTTAACAAAGATATTTCCACCACATTAAGGAATGATGTGATCTTTGAGTTGCAGTTGCATTAGTTCAGAAGCACATTCCGTATCCTATGGGTTGAATATTTAGAAACACACAAATCTGAAATGTTATTTCCCTTAAGTCAGGTGTCTTCGTATGTTCTCAAACACAAGGCAGATTAGCAAAAGTGTGCAGGGCATCACTTTTAGAGCCATCCTGAATGGAAGCTGGAAAGTAAGGCTTTGAAGAATGATGTCGGATCAATTGTTCACAGATCTGATATTTACATGATTGCATGCTTGTTTGGAAATAATTAGGTTTGTAAATGTTAATATTTCAGGATATTTGCTTCTTTCTTTCTTTGCAAAAATAAAAATAAATATTTATAAGTTTGAACATTAGAATAAAACATGTATATTCTTTAGAATGTTGTTGTTATGAAGATTGCAGCTAACAGAAAATGTTTTGTCTGGGTTCGGTTTACATATTGAATGTTATGTTACTGAAGGAAACATACAGGCCACTAAATCAGCTACGGTCAGCTCAGTTCTTCCAGCCCTCGTCCTTGGATGTGAGTCAGGGAAGCTGCACATGTTTTATAAAGATATGCTGATTGAGAGTCATCACTCGCTGGAGTTCATGCTGATTTTCCCTCACCCACCACTTAGTATTTCAAATTTGGCTTTCACTTATGACAGCTGTAGAAGCCCCACTGGGCTGCGTTATTTCCATTCTAACTAATAATGCAGAGGCTGCTTCGGATGCATCACCTCGGCTTTTAGAGCTGCAGCTTCCAGCAATGCCACAGCTGGAACTGAGGGCCTGAAGTGATACTATAGAATCACTGTGATTCCCCAGCTCACTAATACCTGCTTCAGGTGATGCTGGAGGGGTGAATCTCTACCCCAAAGGAGCATTTTGTAGCAGATGTCTTTTGATTCCGAGTCCCTCATTTTTACCTTGGTCAGGCACACTAAGTAACTACTGCTTCAAATATCTGGTCCCCATTCATTCTGCCCCTATCTCAGCCAACTTTTGACCCATTTAACAAAATAACCCTGTGGTTGCAGACAGGAAGTCTGTTCTGTGTTTCCCCACATTAAAGGTGATGGAGAGCATATCAAAGTAACAAATTTGTGCTTTCACATAAAGGATTATTGTACAAGACAAAGGCAATTTAACTTTTTCAAGCTTTTTCATATTAGGACACAAAGTTTAATATATTTTAATTAGGATCTTATGCAAAAATCAACATAAAGTAACACATAATTGTAAATTTCTTCTTTTTTTTTTTTACAGCTTAATAAATACAAATTGTATCATTCGTTTGTTTCCAGCCCCCTTTATTTTGATACTTCTGAATAAAATCTAGTGCAACCAACTGGTTTAGTAAGGTCCATCGGTGTCGGACTTAATTTAGGTTTTAATGCAACTGTTCTGTGAAGGCCTCAGAGGTTTGTTAGACAACATTAGTGAACAAACAGCATTAGGAAGACCAAGGAACACAACAGGCAGGTCAGGGATGTAGTTAATAAGCAGTTTAAAGAATGATTAGGTTGAAAAACAATATCCCTGCCTTTGGACATAGCACTATTCAATCCACCATTCAAAAATAAAAGGCGTACACATCTATGAACCAATCAACACATATCCACCTACCAAAACATTAAACAAGGCAATCAGACAAGTACGCAGAGAAGCAGCCAAGAAACCCATGGTAACTCTGGAGAACCTGTGGAGATTCACAGGATAGGAGGGTAAATCTGTTGACAAAATAATTCAAAGTCATGCACTTTTCAAATCTTGCCTTTATGGAAGAGTGGCAAAGATAATTGTTGAGATAAAGCCACATGGAGCCTCTTTAGCAGCGTCCCAAAAGTTGTGTGGGGGATGCAGCAAACATGATAGTCCTCTGGTCAGATGACACCAAAAACCTTTTGACCTATATGCAAAATGCCATGGGTGGTGGAAAGTTAACAGTGCACATCATCTCTACACAATATCCAAACTGTGAAACATGGTGGTAGTAGTGTCATGGCGTGGGGATACTTTTGTTTTACAGGAACAGGGAAAGTGGTTAGAGATGATGGAATGAGAAATGGGGCTAAATGCAGGTTAATCCTGACATAAAACCTGCAGGAGCCTGGAAAAGGCTTCGGACTGGGTAAGAGGTTCAGTTTCTGGCAGAGTAATGGCCATACACATACTGGGAGAGCTATAAGGTTCAACGCATATTCATTTATAATAATGATTCAGTTCAAAATATATATCCTTGTCCTTCTGCTTCACAGTTATGCACTACTCTGTGTTGGTCTATCACAGGGGTCTGCAACTCCAGTCGTCGAGTGCCTCTGTCTTTTCGATGCATCCCTGCTCCATCACATCTGAATCAAAAGGCTGAAATACCTCTTTGGTATGTCAACAACTTTTGTGAAGGCCTGGTCATTAACCATTCATTGAATTTGGGTGTGTTGGAGCAGGGATGCATCCAAAAGTTGTAAGACTCTGGCACTCAAGGACTGGAGTGGCAGACACCTGGTCTATCACATAGTATTTTTATTTTTATAAAATACATTGAAGTTGTATTGTGAGAAAAGGTGAAAAAGTTGAGAGGGTATGAATACGTTTGTTTGGCATTCTGCATTTTCTTTACATCACTTTCACCTGCCTGTCAGATCAACACAGATTTCAGAGCATACGACCACAGAAAAAAGTTTCTGTCCTCATTCATAAGCTGAAAGCATCAGAGACGAGAGGGCCAGTCCAAGACTGTGGAGTGCTTTTCCTATAATAGAATATGTGCTCAGATGAGATATTTGCTGTCTCTCAAACTTCTTGTATCGGTGTAGAATGTGTTGTATACACCTGAAAAGACACAAAGGGAAGATGAATGGAGCTGAGGTGCTTTTGTTCTTTCTTTTCTTCTATTTTTGTGCTACATTGCTGCTATTAAAAAGAAGCTGATTCTATGTGGACAATTTTTCAGTCTGTTTTTGTTCCTTTTTGTATTTTGGTCACTTTCTGTTGACATTTAGGTTTATATAGAATATTAAAGGTGCTCTTCTCAGAAAAAAGTACTGTATTAGAAAAAAATGACAGCTGTAATTAAGGATAGAAGAAGTGTATTATATTGTATATAGGTGCTGGTGAGACAACACCTATTTTTATCCTTTGAAAATGAGGAAAATGAGGAAACTAGAAGGTCTGTGCTACTTTGCCCTGAAGAGACTTCTTGTGGACTCTACAGAGATATGAAAATGGAAGACAACTCTACTTTTATTCTGTTAAGAATCATCTGGTTGGTAATCCCATTCCTGAATTTTAAAGCAAATTATGTTATATTAATGTTCAGTGGAATGAAAAACACAAGAGACTTTTGTGATGTGAGTGGAGGTTGGAAAAGGGCCCTGCTCTTATCTTTGATTTATTACTGCATTAGAATTGTGTGACGGCTGATTTGCTTGGACCAAAAAAAGTAAAAACATTCAGAAAAGTAATGGGCACTGATTGTTCTGATTTCACTTGAGTCATAATAGCAAGGTTTGAAGGGTCCGGTTATCAAAAAACACTTTGCCAGCTCACAGTAGAAGGCATTTTAGTTCATGTTATTCTCCCTGTCTCCATGTGGTTTTCATGTTTTTTGTCAGGACAATGTTAGGCATAATTGCTTCTCCATTCTTGTTTTGTTTTTCAAATCATTCTTTTTTTCAATAATTCTGAATCAAGTTCCATTTTTGGTTGGGCTTGACTTTTTTTTAGATAAAAAAAGAAAACTGAAGCTGTATAAGCTTTTGAATATATTGCATGATTCAGCATTAAACATCCCATTGATGTAGATCACACAAATCACATGCAGTCCAATCATTTAGAGCATACGCACCTCCAAATAAATCCACTACTCAGGTATGATCTACAAACTATTTATGGGCAAAATTTCCAGAAAAAAATATTATGAGCAGGAGCAGCTCTACACATCATTCCACATCCAGAAATTGATAAGAATATGGTAAAGAGAAAGCCACAAGTGGCTCTTTGGATCCTCCAAAGTGGCTCTTTATAATTTTGAACATAAGAAAATAAACTGACCTTTTTTAACAAACAAAAGTAGCTATAGTTCCTCCCTTGTTGTACAAGTTTAATCTGTTTTTTGTTCTAAAATAAAAAAACATCTGAATTCAATTTCTTTCTTCAGTTTCACAATTTAATTCAGTACTTATTTATAGCTTCCAATTTGCAGATACTCTTTGCATTGAAAAAGTCCAGACCCCTCCTCTAAAATTCAAAATTATTATTATTACTAGTAGTAGTGGTATTACAACAGATCTTTCACTGTTGCTAGTCCCTACACAGTCAGAAGCTTCTGTTGTGTATCTGCTTACACAAAAATACTTAAATATAAACTGAATAACACAAAACAAAAAAATACAATAAAAGATGGACTCAGATACAAATGTGGACCTGTCCATATGTATCTATTGATAATTCATCTTTTTGTCATCTTTTTTCTTCCTTTTTCTAACTGCCGTTAAGTTCCCACAAACTTTGCACGTTCGTTTATTGTGAGGAAGAGATCAGGTCACAAAACGACTTCTCTCCGTTATCAGTTTATTAGGGGGTTTTTTTAAATTTTTTTTGCTCACACAACCTCCCTCTCTCTATTTCACACAGCTCAAGGGCAGAGAAGTAGGGAATCGATCACACAATGAAAACATGCTTGATACAATACAATGACGTCAAAAACAAAATTATACTGACTGGCTGGAAAACATCTCACTTTGCCCATGTCAGACAGTTGTTGATGGATTTTCGTCATCAATTAGGATAGTTCCTGACATATGAAGTGACAACTTCAAATTCAGAGTGTCAGAGATTTCAGAGTCAGAGATGTCATTATCAGACTGCCGCTGCACTGAGGGTCAAAAACGCTGTCTCACACTCTGACTCTGTTACTTTCACAGTCTCTTAAACAGTACTCAGATAGCTTGGTAACTTGGTATAAGTACCAGAACCCCCTTTTTAAAACACATGTTCCCTCCCTAAAACTGCAATAATAAAAACACCTATACAAATGTTCATAAATCTCTCTTCAAAAAGTCCAGGAATAAGTGTTACAATTGTGAGTGTAATAAGGCAGTTATCTCCATTTTCAGTGTCTACAGAATGGAGAAGGACCCTTGTGTTGGACTGAGAACACACAAGCTGACTTTGACCCTCCACCACATTCAGCATCTTCCCTGTTCTTGCTAGCTGTGACATTCAGCTAATGAAAAGTCTACAGCTGAAGTTTTGTATATTCCATACAAATGAAAACCTAAATATCAAATCAATAGGGCTAATCTCTTGCAGTTATTACTCTCACTGCTTAATAGTAAAGAAAAATCAAAAGTTGGGCAAAAATACTATGCTTTTAATCATTGCTCTGACTCAGTAAGTACTTTTAAGGCCACAAGTAGAAAAGAAAGTTGCAACATTTGTAAATTTCCACATTTAGCTGATATTTTTAAAGCATGATTCATGGTTGAATCACTTGATGCATGATTAAATTTATAAATACATGAATGGTAAATGGAGTTGTATTAATACTGCTTGAAGTTTTCTTTTCAATTTTGTGTTCTTACATCTTCAGACATTGTTATTTATACATATTTCATGTAACAGACCAAAACAAAGTTGTGCATAATTGTGAAGTTGAAGAAAAATGACACGTTTTTCAGTAAAGTCAGATTTCATAAAGACGGTGTGTTCATGGTAGTGTGTAGTGTTAGTATTTGTCCACACATAGTGCTTTGCATGTAGATAAAAAGCTTTTGGTCTCATCTGACCTCCTCTGAACATCTTCTTCCACATGCTTGCTTTGTCCCCTAAATAGTTTGAAATGCAATGTAAACAGGACTTTCTGGCTTTCTCTTTAACGATGATTTTCTTCTTGCTACTCTTGGTGCAAAAGTAATAGTTGTCAAATCAACAGATTCTCCCACATTAGCAGTGGATGCAGTTCCTCCAGAGTAATTGGGGATTCTTGGCTCTTTCTCTAAATAATACTCACATCACCCAGCTTGTCAGTTTTGGTAGCGTTCCAATTGAATCATATGTTTTTTGTTTTTGGATGGCTTGAGTAGAGCTCTGTGAGACCCTACTCTAAACATCTTCACAACTTTCTCCCTGAACTGTCTGCTGTGTTCCTTGGTCTTCATTATGCTATATGTTCACCAATATTTTCTAACAGACCTCTGAGCCCTCTCCTCAGTAGTTGTATTTAAGGTGAAGTTATGGCTTGTTCCTGGAGTTATGTTCTGCAAACCTCTCAAGTAAGGTCACGATAAAAAGAATTCACACCCTCTGTTTAAATTCTGGGTTTTATTGTCTTGGAGATCTAGCTTTAACCACAAAAGTGAAGGCAAAATAGAAAAGCTTGTAAAAAGGCTAAGTCCGTCTCAAAAAAAATCACACGTATATGAAAAATACATGGAACTCCATCACTGTAAGTATAAAGATATTCATGTTATTCAAATTACAGACACTGATGCTGCAACTTTTCCAAGTTTTATAATGCAAGTAATTAATTACCATAAATATTCTCTAACTGTGACTGTGAAATCTGACTCATATGTTTAATGGATTCTTATTGTTGAGCTGCATGACTACTGTTGACTAATTTTACACTTTATGTTATTTAATATGGACTGAATGTAATAAAAAAAAAAAAATTAAAAAAAAAAACACTTAAAAAACCCTTTTGAAAAAGACAGTATTCTCTTATAGGAATCAACTGGGGCCTAATCATGCTTCTCTTCTAAAAAAAAAGTTTTCCCCATGTGTTTGAGAAGATAGTGAACTTAGAGCAACTTATTGTCACCACATGCAATTTATATTTTGATATATCTGCTGACTCTAAGAAAGAGCAAAATCAGCATTGAGCACAGCAATATTAGATGCTTATCACAGAGCCCAAAAGTAGCTCAAAGCATATTTTCTTCATAACAAGCAAAGAAATGTGTTTTAAGGAGCAGGGAAAAAGTTCTGAGACTTTGTACTGTTAGACCTCAATGTTGTATAAATGTAAATCAAAATAGCTACAATATTTTTCAAAGTATTGTTATCATAACAGTTAAATGACTTCAAAATATACAAAAACAGAACAGTAATATCTTTAATACACCTGTTTCCAAATATTTTACATGAAAAAAAACAGCATACTAGAACTGATTAGAAACTCTGTGTAATCTAAATATATGTAGATTTGGAGGAGCTTAGTCTTAAAATGAGCCCCTTCTGAGTCTACAGATCTAAAGATATTAGTGATGCTCTGCAACAGTCACACTATATTAGCAGGGTGACCCAATTAAAAATATGAGGAGGACCATTTTCTACCTTAGCTTTGTAAGAGGATTATACATGATGTGAGCCCTGGAATCCTGCCATCCTTCAATGTGACATATATCTCTATCTTTTAACAGTGCCTGTCTGAACCACACTGTATTTTTGAACTGACAGTCCTGAATGATTCTGCAGGGCAGATGGCGTGATGCACAAACGTGTTGTACCATGCCAACCACTGCATATTTTAAAGTGTTGTCATCCATTTGTGGAAAAATGAAAGCAGCAATTTCTCTCTTAACTGCTCAGAAGATGAACGTCAGAACATGAACATAATGTCAGAAGTGAATGACACAGACTGAGCAGATGTTGAAACAAAGCTGGCAGGAACACTGTTCGCTCTGACCACAGGTGTGGGGAGTAGCTGCTAACCTCATTTATTTTCAGAGCGATCATTTCTCTCTGGCTGTTTATTTGTTTCATATTTTCATAGTTTTTCAAACAAAGGCAACCTGGTGTTTGTCCACGAAAAGAGGAAAAATTACAATTACCGGATAACTAGTGTTGAAATATAAAGAAGGTAAATGAAAGCTGAATTATTATGAAAATATTTCAGCACTTCAAGCCTGCCACTGTTGGGACCATTAATAAGGCATTTTAAACCTGCTCTGCTTGGCTGCTCAGTCACTTTGTCATAACTCTGAAACCAAACACAATGGAATATTATCTACCCACTGTTTTGATAACTCTCAGACAGTACATGAATAACCCAGATGACATTTTCATTGCAGAGCAATGCTGCTGTTTCCTGTGTGGAGCTACAGCCATCTGTCTTTTTGCTCTAAAGTACAATGCCATTAGTTATAGATTAGTCTTTCTCTGTCTGAGTAAATGGTTGAGGACATGTGATAGGTAAATGGGAAAGGAGCAGTTTAAACCCTTTAGTTCAGTGAATGGAAAGCTACAAGCCGCTAATTCATCAGACAGGTAACTCACTCCAGAGAGGGCTAAAATTTCTCCACAAAGACATAAGAACCGTTTTCTTATGTCTTTATGTTCTGATCAGTTTTTGGGTTTTCTTTATTGTTTGTTCTTGCCATATTCAGTTCTTTCCTTTGTGCTTAATTTTTCATATATTTCTTTTGTTCCTTTTTCTGTGCATTTTGTTTTATTCTCTCATCCTATGTTCATCTTTTCCCCTTTTATCTGTGATCTGTGTTAATTAGTCTCCTCTCCTCAGTCTCCCTCATTCGCACTCTTCTTCTTCTTCTTGATTTTTATTGGCGGTTTGCAAGAAACATTTAGTAAGCAATACCATCACCTACTATCACCTACTGATATGGAGTGTGGTTTATGATGATTTTATCTATCTATCTATCTATCTATCTATCTATCTATCTATCTATCTATCTATCTATCTATCAATCACACTTTCTCTTACAGCTGTTCTAAATCCCGCTGATTGGGAGCAACTGATTTCAGTATCACTCTGCATTCTTACCTGTGTGTTTAAGCTTCTTGGTTTCCCTTGTTTAGTGCTGGAGTTTTACATGACTTTCTCTCCAGTCTGATGCCACATGCCTTTCGTGCCATAACTGTAAGTTCCTGTGGTTTTTTCCATCATTAAATCCTTTTTTCACCCCATGCTGGTTCTGGTCTGCCTGCATTTGGGTCCATTACATACAAACCATGATAAACTCTATTTCATTCACTATATGTCTTAGCTAAACATAGCTAATATACTTTAAATAATATGTTTACCAAATTAAAATGAAGATGTTCCATTTTTACACTTTGGGAACATCTGTTATTTAGGTTCTTGATATTTCAAAACTTTAAACAGTTGAGTTAATGATTCCAACATGAAAGTAAACTGAACTTTTTGTGGATACCTTTTCTGTAGAATCCTAATTTTCTATCCATTAGATATTTTGGTAAGTCATGTTTTTATTAAAATTCAAAATATGATAAATTACCTTTTTACTAAAGATTCTTTTGGAGATTTAAGAAGAATTCTTAAAGGAAAGATCTTAAAACCTTGTTGATGACCTATCGAGCACTAAATGAGCGGTGTCAAGTCAGTCCTGGAGGGCCGGTACCCTGCATATTTTAGTTCTTTCCCCAGATTCATAAACCTGAATTAAATTAGCAGAATCTCTGCAAAGCTTAATAACATGCTGACCTGTATATTCAGAGTTCCTTGGATCAGAACTAAACATGGAGAGGAACTATTTACTTTTATTCCACTTAGCTCTAGAAGAAACTGTCTGAAATTGCTGGCCTGTTTTTTTTTTTTTTTTGTTTTTGTTTTGTTTTGTTTTTTTGGGTTCCCAGGGTGAAAAATGTTACTTTATGTCTATTTCTGCAGCTTTCTAATGAAGGTCAGCAATGGTCTTAGCAGATATTTTTTCATGTCTTTGCTACTTCTGTTTTAAATTAGCATGTTACACTTTCTTTTTTATATGTGTGCATATTTTTGATATTCTTTGAATATATTTAATGTTTTTCATATTTGATAGTTTGAAATACGTTGTGCATGAATAATGCTAGAAAGAAAACTTGCCTTATTTTTACGAATTAGGTCTGTATCTGCAGCATCATGTTGTTGCAGATGTCTGCTTCATTGTTTCATATCCAAAAATCAAACTCACATTCCAAACACAAATTTCTTTTTCAGGTCCAATCTCCATGAAATGAAATACGACCAGTAATCTTGGATGTGTGAAACCATCTGACAGCTTGATGTAGCAGTTGCTGTTGCATTAGTTTCACTAATTATACCTCCACTCTGAGGTGGAGATGTTGAAATTGGCTGGAGCAGAGGTCAGATGGGGAATTGTTAGTGTACAACATAGATGAGCAGCAGCTGTTGATCATGACTCATTTTTGTTTGTTTACTATTCAATCGTCTTGTTACTGCACAGTGAACATTACAAATATTATTATTTAAAATATTTTTTCTTTGTTTATCCTTTAAACTTCACAGTTCAATTTGCATTTTCAAACAGAGCTACTGCCTTATCAACAAAATGCCAGGTTTTTATTCATTGTGCGTTATGGGATGTGCATTGTAATATGCTAGAACAGATAAAATGATTTGTTGCATAGATAGATTTTCACACTTGAATACTTCCTTTATCCAATCCAGTTTAAGAATATAGCTCAGCAGAATCCATTAAAAAAATTGTATTCTCAAACAAGAGGCTGTTTTGCTTTTAAATGAACACCAAGCACAACCAGGTAATTGAAATATAAATAACTGAAAGTGCCAGTAATGGAGAGTGCCCCTTTGTTGGAACAGAGATGTAAAATTTGCAGCTGCATTAAATAGGTTTTTAAACACTATTGTTGAACAAAAGATGTAAGAAGACGATACACTTCCTAAAAAATGTTTGCTCACACTTTCCATAGGAGAGAAAGTCATTATTTTGGGGTTTTAATGATTCAGTTGAACTGTTCATTTTTTATTTATTTATTTATTTTTTTTTTTATTTTTTTTAATTTATTTTTTAATGTGAATAATACACAGTACAATGTCAATGACTTTTCTTTTGAGATACAGCACTGCTTTTCCCTGTTAATGGGACTCCAAGTAGAATCACGTATTCCATTCCTACTTCCGTTCCAAATGTCTGTTCTGAGGTTTATGGCTCAACTTTAAGCTTACACCATAATCAACACTGAAATAAAGAGGTGCTGCTTTGATGTCAGGATATGGGACTGCTTGATTTGTACCAACACAATCCTTCAGCCTTTATTGTGCTTCCACAGGTTTTAGCAACACATGTATGCAAGAAAACAAATACCCCTCTTTTTGTTTTGTTTTGTCTTGCACTATGTCTCATACATAGTATGAATGTGTGTTTTCACCATCTGGCTGAAAAGGTGATTAAAAATTTTTATATTTTTAATGAATATTTTTGTTTATCCCTATGATAGACTTTTTTTTATTAAGATTGAAAAATGTGAATAAGTTTACCGTGATTTGTTTATGAAGTCCATCCAACCTTTCTTTCTTCACGAATATCTCCGTCACTACGTTGTAAAAATTGTCCATGTTTGTCTTTATTTTCAAGTCTGGCAGCTTCAGTGGAGATGATCACCAAGAAGGAGAGTCGTCCTGGAACGGTTCACTTCCAACTGTATTTTTGTTGTTGTTGTATTTTTCCAATTGTTTTCAGACTTTTCAATGTATAGAAGAAGAGCACCTGTTGACCATTGTGCCTTTGGAGCTCAGCACTGCCCCCGATCAGTGTGGCATGATACTTTCTGCCCTCCCCTGAGCATTTTTACTCCCTATTTATGGCCGAACAAAACGACCAAATATCTCACACACACTCATTATATTAGCCAGACTGTGTAACGTCAGCATGCATGCATCAAAATTAGTTTTGGAATGAAAAAAGCAGGCCAGTATTAAGCCTCGGGAGTTGCCCCAACATTTTATTTCTCTAGAAAATTGATGTGCTTTGCCTAGACCTGTGTGAGGAACCTAATCAGTTTAAATGAACTCTACCAGTTCTGCCAAGAAGAGTGGTCAAATATAGTCAGACTTAAACTGATGTGTGCAATATGCATGTGAATTAAATGACATTTATCCAGACGCATATTATTGATCCAACCAGGAAAGAAAATGGTTCAAATAAATCATTTAAAGTCCAAAATTGTTACAAGATTCATAACTATGCTGACAGTATGTATGCTTTTAACAATACGTTTTTGACAGGGTGTAGTATAAAAATGAGCATTATACTGAAACAGATTTGTTAGTTAATTAGGTCATTGAACATTATTGTATTAAGAATCCTCATTACAGTATTCAGAATCTAGGATTTAAAATAAAACCAGGGAGACTGAAGTTAAATAATTTTTTTTCTGCAACATTTACAGAAATAGGTGAAGTCTTCTGTTCCGAGTTCTACTGTCTGTCTCTATTTCTAAATTCAGTTTTCATCCATACAGAACCTTATATGTACTGAACAAAAGAATAAGTAGAAAAGAGTGGAATGAATGAAAATATTTACTTTGATCAGTTTTTCATTTTAATCACTTTCAAGGAATTCCTGCATTTAGAATCTGCTTGATTAAAATCAGTGAGCAATAACATAGCAGTTACTTTTCGTCAGTTTGTACTGTATGGCCATGCGACTCTGGATGAAATAAAGCATTTTTTCCCTATTCACCTGATTATTTACATGTCTTCATCCTCAAAGTAATGCCTCTTGTCTTTAATCAAGGATTCAGTAAGATGTTACACTTCAAAATGTTCCTTGCTCGAGACGAATCACTTGTTTAATTTGGCCTACAGCTATGTCCCTGAGAACATAATTAACCTTAAACAATATCAGTTTCTCCTCATGGAAGAAACAAGCCACTGGTTATTCACAGCTTTATCTGTCTGCCAAATCTCTCCCTAATCCCCCGACGTCTCCTGGCGTATTGGTTGGCTAGGTGGAGGTGGGAAGCTTTTTAAGTGAGATGGATGGAGTTTAGTTTGAGGCTGCTGCAGTTTCTTTTTCTGACCCAACCACCCCTCCGGGACACTGGGATGAATCCGAGTCTCAGTGCAGTTCTGTTCTGGAGCCTTGTTGTTAAATCTGTTTTTAAAAGATTATTCAGCAAACTGGACTTCCCTGATCGTTATTTGGTCCATTTGTTCTCCACTAGGCCAATTTATATGAACATGGATTTAAGTACACACTTTACAAACTGAGTGTGTTTATTTGACTGTTACACCCAAAGCAATATGTAACATGGAGGGGGTTGGGACTTCAGGACAAAAGGGATGAAAAAAATATTGCTATACTGCAAGTTACTCAGTAGGACTAAATAGACCTTCAGGATAAAATGCAAGAAATGGCAAATATAGGATAAAAATATCAAAATACCTCCCTAAACTGAAACATTTGGTCAACAAATTAAAAAAAGGAAAAATATAATAAAAAAGTCATGCACTGAAAAAAAGATGCCTAATTAATTCATTAAAAGACGCCTAATCAAACAAAAAATACTAATAAAATAAGAAAGGCAGGTTTTTACAAGGTAATTAAAACTGCTATACAGGAAAATAAAGGAAAAGAGGTAAAGAAAATACAGTGAAGGTACGACATGCATTAAATGAATAAATAAAATATATGCATTAAAATATGCTTGATCTATGTAGCACTGATTCACAACAATGTCACTTGATTAATTGTTTTTCAGTCAATTCAGTCCAGTCTTACAGATTTAAAGTCAGTTATATATAGTCCAGTTGGATTCTAGTTATAAAACCCTACTGTCAAAGTTCAGTTTATTATGCAAATTGGTAACATGTTTTCTGTGTAGCAAACCCACCCAATATCATCAAGTCTCTGTCTTTTCAGCAATCCCTCCTGAATCCTCTGTTGAAATGCAAATTTGAAACTGGCAAGCCTGAGCAACATAAAAACTAAATGCTGCCTCCTCTTGTTTAACTCACATCCTGGAAGCACAGAGTTGACAGGTCTCTGATAACTTGTTGGATCAACATGGTTTCATATCTGACCAGATTTTCTGCACACAGCATTCTGAGGTTAAAAGCCTGAGGGAAAAACTTTTGAGTTTTTCTTCAATTTGAGATTTATACCTTTTCAATGTTAATTTTAAAATGCTTTCAAATTGTTATTTTCAATTGATCAGTTAGCCATTTATGCTCCTAATTGCACTTTTTTGGATTAAAATTGTAAATTAAGTGAATAAAGGAAATGCAAAAACTTTTGTTGTTAATACTATTTTAATTTTCGAATAGCTGAAGGAGTACCTTGACAATCTCTTGAATCCAGTCATCATGCCATGAAGGAGGCAGAGCCTGAGAACCCAGGGGAGTCCATCATCTAGGTAGAAGTTGCTGAGATAAGTAAAAAGTAACCAGGTAGCTGGGCACCAGGAGTGGAGAAATCTGCACTTAGAAGCTAAAAGTGATGTTTAAAAAGAAATAAAGAAGTTTCTGGCACAAGTTTACCTACATCCAAGGTGCATAGAGAGACAAAATCTGTGGAGTTCATGAAGCTACTCGGTTTGTGGCCTTCATCAGGATCAGTTTAAATTTAAAGAGAAGAAAAAAAAAAATCAAGTTAACCAATCACACAGTCCCAAATAGGGTGACTAATAAGCACTTTAGGGGTTGTGTTTTATTAAATGCTTAGCTGTGGGATGGACCATTTTAATGTACATTAGAATTCACTGTGATTCATACCACCCTATGTCAAATGTCTACCAATCAATGACTTTCAATTGTTAGTTTCCCCTTGCTTTTATAAGATTTCCAATTAATTTTATTCTGATTTTGGATGTTAGTCACTGGCATTTAGTTTAAATACAATCAATTATATGCTTTTATGTTTGTTTTACTTTGTTTTAAACTGGATGGAGTTTATAATCTAATCATGCACTCATTCAGATCCAATTGCACACAGTCTAATTGAGTCTTATTTAAGACACAACACACTTAAATTTAATTGATCATTTTCTGACATAAAAGGTCATTTATCTAAGGAATCTTAGCCAATGCATTGTGAGACTAACTTTCCAGCATTCCCTCCTCCTGAGCAAGCATATGGGAACAGTGCACAGTACAGCAATGTACCCTCCTTAAAAAAGAAGGTGATTATCCTTAGGAGGTTGGCTCCTTGTTTAATTCATAGTTGCATACTTTGAAACGGAACACTAGGAAATTTGAGAGAAAATGGTGCTCTAGAGGAGTCCTACTTAACTTGTAAAAATAGTCTACAGCTGTACAAAAAGACCCTTCGCCAAGCTTGAACATTGTATTTTATATCATTAATATAGGAGAATAGGAATAATCCTAGGTTTCTTTTTAGTACAACTGCCAAACTTACACAGAGTCATAGCTCTATGGAGCCATCAATTCCCCCAGCTCTCAGCAATAATGACTTATGGAATTCTTCTTAAATAAAACTGATTCTATTAGAAATAAAATTGTTGGCATCCTCCCGAACGTGATTACGTCATCCTCAGTAAGTGAGGCAGCACTGAAAGTAACTCTAGAAACTGATATGTGTTTGGACTGTTTTGAGTCAGTTGAGCTTTCAAAATATTAGCTTCTTCCAAAACTTCAACTTGCTTGAGCTCTATCTAATCTTCCTTTCTTATCTAAAATAGTTGCTAATCAAGTGTGTGAGCATCTAAAAAGTAATGACCTGTTTGAAGAGTTTCAGTCAGGTTTCAGAGCTCATCCTAGCATTGAAACAGCGCTTGTGAAAGTTAGTGGCATTCTCTTAGCCTCAGACAATGGACTTGTGTCTGTTCTGGTTCTGCTTGATCTCAGTGCTGCTTTTGATACAGTGGACCACAATATTCTCTTAGAAAGGCTTGAACATGTGGGTATCAAAGGAACAGCACAAGGCTGGTTTAAATCTTTTCTGTCAGACAGTTTCCAGTTTGTTCATGTGAATGATAAATCATCTTCTCACTCTAGGGTTACTTGTGGAGTACCACAGGACTCTGTGCTTGGACCAATTCTTTTTTACTATATATATGCTTCCAGTTGGAAAAATCATCAGCCAGTATGGGATAAATTTCCACTGTTATGCTGATTATACTCAGCTATATCGATCCATAAATCCTAATTAATCCAATATGTTAGGAAGATTACAGGCATGTCTTGAGGACATTAAAACTTGGATGAAACTAAATTTTCTTCTTCTAAATTCTGACAAGACAGACGTGGTTGTTTTTGGACCAGAACCTCTGAAAGAGACACTGCTTAGTCAGTCACTTGATCTGGATTTACTTTATGATCTGAGGCATTAAATTGGCCTCAGATAACAAAGTAAAGGACCTTGGTGTTATTTTTGACCAGGATATGTCATTTATGTCCTATATTAAACATGTTTCTAGAATTTCCTTCTTTCATCTCCGGAATATTGCCAAAATTAGAAATATTCTGTCCAGGAATGATGCTGAAAAAGTAGTCCATGCATTTGTTACCTCAAGGCTGGACTACTATAATTTTTTACTATCAGGAAGTCCACAGAATGTAGTTAAAAGCCTTCAGCTGATCCAAAATGCTGCAGCAAGAGTTCTAATGAAAATTAAAAAGAGAGATCGTATCTCTCCTATTTTAGCTTCCCTTCATTAGCTCCCTGTTAAATTCAGAATAGAATTTAAGATTCTCCTTCTTACATATAAAGCCCTTAATAATCAAGCTCCATCATACATCAGAGATCTGATTGTTCCATATGTTCTTAAGAAAGCACTTCGCTCTCAAACTGCAGGTTTACTGCTGGTTCCTAGAATTTCAAAAAGTAGAGAGGAAGGCAGATCCTTTAGTTATCAGGCTCCTCTCCTGCAGAACCAGCTCCCAGTTTTAGTCTGTGAGGCAGACACCCTGTCTACTTTTAAGACTAGGCTTTAAACTTTCCTTTTTTTGATAAAGCTTATCTGTCTTAGGTTATTCTGAGCTATTTCTGTAGTTATGTTGCCATAGGCTTAGGCTACTGGAGGACAAACTGACCACTTTTTCTCACTTTCTTCTTCTACTACTCTCCAATTTGCATTATTTGCTGTTATTTCAACTGTTAACTTTTTGTTTTCTCTCAGTTATTTTCTCTCCATAGAAGCTACACCTGGTGTGGTGTTCTGTTTGGCTGTGATGCCTTCTTGGAGGAAGACTTAAGCTGAGATAATGCTGCCATTAACTAATCGTTCTCCTTCTCCTGCAATTAACTTTACTTTCATGAACATCGAAAATAATCTTGCATCAGTTCATCTGATTTTCTTGTGCATTCTGCTCTGTCTTCTCAAACCCCTAGTTGGTCAAGGCAGATGGCCGCTTGTACTGAGCCAGGTTCTGCTGGAGATTTTTTCCAGTAAAAGGGGAGTTTTTCCTCTCCACTGTCGCTATATGCATGCTCGGTATGAGGGATTGCTGTAAAGTCAATGACACAATGCCATGTGGTCACTACATGCTTGTCCAGGAGGAGTGAATGCTGCAAGTCAATGACTTGATGCAATCTGCTGGGTTTCCTTAGAAACCTTTTGAACTACTTTGAATAATTAATTGAGCTTACTGTACTGTTTGATAACTAGGATCAATTGAAATGAATGTATGTATGATTTATTTATTTATTTATTTTGTTAAGTGCCTCGGGATAACATCTGCTGGGAATTTATAATATATAAATAAACTGAATTGAATTGAACTCCCTTTCAGCAGATCATGGCTCAGTGTGAGCAGGCATCATAGTTTCCCATGGTTCAGCAGCCAGAGAGCGGACACGAAACAACATAGAACACAGTCAGAACCAGAAATAGACAGGCAAGACTTGTTTTTCCCTTGGGAAAGGACACCGTTATTTTAGAGAAAATTATTTATTTAAATGGGTAATAATGGTACTTATTACGTCTAACCAGATGGTCACCATTTTACTGATGCTATAAATCCCATTATAAGAAAAAAAATATTTGGAAGTAAAACAAATCTAATACATGTGCTTTTGGAAAGTAGTAAAACTTTGATGTGGCCTTCCTCTTGCAAAGCCCTGAGGCTATTTTTCTCCTCTTTTTTAGCTGCATTGACGGTTCAGACAAGATGTAACCATCAATTCATCTATCCACCTCCGTTGTTTGTAAAGTGAATATCCTCTTGAGGGACAATTGATCTTAAGACTATTCAGTGTGGAATCCAGATTTTCCACATGCAGCCAAGTGAGCTGATTATGACCTGTAATGATCATAACTTGTTCAGCTACTGTTTGCTGATCCCATCAAACCTCTTTACATCTGAATTTAAAAATACTGGGGACTGTAGCACCTTCACTGAGTACTTTCTCTCAAACGGAATGAAAATTACCCGGAATCCTCACTTAAGGTGAAACAGACGCTTTTGTCTGAGCACTGTGAAGTGTTTTTGCACTTACAAAAAACGAAGCATGACTTGCTTTGTGATAAAGCAAGATAATGAAGCAAGATTTGAAAGAAGACATCTCTCAACCCCTTGCGGGCTTGTTGCGATTTCTGACTTTCATTATTCTTCTTATCTTTTACAATCAGAATGAGAGTCCTAAGACTACCAAAGCATAACAAGCTCCCATGATTTTTTGGTTCATTTACTCCACAGTCTGTCATTAGAAACAAAATATAAACTGAGAGAATCACATTTAGACCAAGGTGTAGAACTGATTGTTATTCATTAATTCTTTGATCATGACCAGTTTAGGATCATTGGGAGTAATACTAATTTTTACAAGGTGAGCAACTTTGATATTGATGTTCTCATACTATTTTGTATGTATGTTATTCTCCAGCACCTTCCACCCTTAATGGCACCTTTGGTCAGGATAACACTTTTTAAGATAAATGAATCTTTTACTGCAGCAGCATAATCTCACAAATGCTCAAAAATCCCCATCAAGCTTTATTTGAAATCACCAAATCAGTGATTAACTCAAAAACTAAAAGTTTTTAAATAAATTCTCCGGCTTCATACACATGTTGCCAACTCTAATAATTCTAGAGAACTTTTTTAAATTTATATTTTACTATTTAAGGTTATTGAAATACTAGTATATCTCAAAAAATTTAAATATTGTGTAAAAGTGCAATATTTTTTGCCAGTCATCTCAGAAAGTGAAACTCCTATATTATCTAGAATCATCGCACATAGAGTGATATATTCCAAGCCTCTGTTTCTTGTAATTTTGATGATTCCGCTTAATGAAAACCCAAAGTCCAGTGTCCCAGAAAATTGGAATACTCTGAAAAAGGTAATTAATGGAAACTCATGGTGTCACACCCTAATCAGCTAATTAACTCAAAACCGATGCAAAGGTTTCCTGAGCCAATAAATAGTTCAGGACCTTCTTACTGCGTGCCAACTGTACCACCATGCAGCTGGACTTCCCCAGTAAACTGTCTTTGAGGAGCATAATGATGAAAAGAGTAAGGCAAAATCAACACAGTCTCTATTATTAATTAGATTAACATGGAACTGTTCCCCTATAACATGAATTTTATCCAATTAAAGTTTAGATTTTCTACATATAAGAGTGAGTGTAAGTGATTAAACCAAATGAAAGTTTTCATGCCATATCATATATCAGCTTGAATCTAAATGATACCAATGATGACTTATTAAGTCATGTTTTTTCCAATAGTCTCTTGTGATTCCAATACATTTCTAACATACATTCAAAGAAAAACTCAGTGGGGGTGCTTTTATAATCTCTGAATTGGAATGGCATTTAAACAGTGCTTTGGCTTTTGATGTGTAAAAATACAAATACATAATAGATAATATCCAAAAGAAATCACATTCTATATTTGCTTGAAGCTGTGCATCAACTGATACACAGAGAACTCCGTAACAACAGATTGCTTGCAGACAGTCTGGTGCTTTTACCACAGGATGCAAACATATCACAACAAAGTCCTTTGATTGCATATTCCTTTTTCTTTTCCCAATTCTTTCTTTTGTCTGCAGTTAACCTTCCAGATTTTGCTTGCTGAAAACTTATGTCAAGTACTGTATTGTTGCTCTGACAAGCTTACAACATGTCTTTGGTAGTGAGGCTCAAACAGACTTTTATAGTGTAAAGATGCTTTGAATAAGCTTAGAAACTCAGGAATGCTCTAAGGAATGCAGTCTTTGGATTAGCAAGGGAGGTTAGACTTAGAGGTTGACCTTCTTGCAACTTCACACACTTTAGTCATGTTACTGCATTCTGAATTAGGATTTATCATAACCCGAAGTTGGAAATCTACAAGCGTGTGTAGAATAAAGGGAACAAAACCATATTTGGAGACAAAGTAACAAAGCTAGTACATTGCAGAACATACCAGAATGCAATCATTCATGGATATAATGAGCATTGTGTTTTTGTTTGACTGTATCCAAGTTAAAAGTTATCTGTCAAACATTTACACAGACACAATCTCCTCTCAAAATGCACAATTTTATTGCAGCATGAAACCTCAATCAGCTGTTTTCTGCCTAGATGGTTAGATCCAATGAATGCTGAATGAATTTGATCACTAAGTAGCTATTGGTACTGCAATACTTAAAAAAAATAAAGCTATTGTGGCTTGTCAAGCCACTTATAAAGTTGGTAAACAGGTGTGACAGTGAAAGGCAGCTGTATTAACTCTATAATTTTACTTTGACAATAATTTACCAAATTTAAGAAGACTGTTTTGAGCATTCACAAATCTTCAGTGGTTTTTTGTTGTGGTGGATCATGTATATTGCATGAATGAGTATCACCATTGGTAGCTGATTCATGATGTGTGGTCAGTATGTACTATTTTTACTCAGTCATCTGTGAATTTGAAGGAGGGTTGGCCATGCATTGTTTAATGCCAACCAAACTTTCACTACATTGTCTGGCAGTGCTTCAGGTGTGCTACAGTACCATGAGAGCAGGCAGGTAAGGAGGGTGTATTTGCAATGCTGTTTTATGGAAGCACAAGCATGGATTACAAGTTTTGGATTAAATCTTCACAAAGCTGCAGCGCGACTCAAGCATTTCAGGTTTCAGAACCTCAGCGTGGTTCAAAAAAGGTTTTGATTTTGTGTGACTCCTTCTAATTACATTCACAGACATGAGCATGCTAAAAACTACACCCGGTCATTCCAAAGGATGGGATGTGCTCTTGTCCACAGCACTAAATTGAAAATAAACCCTTCTTACATGCATCCTGACATGCTACCTACAAGCTGATTAAAATCCTGATTGTGTGTATTCTCCTAGTATCTTTGAGGAAGCCTAAACTGATAGTGGAGGTGAAGAAACTTCATACAGGGAAATGACTGTGAGGAAACATGCTATTGTAGATATGATACCCAAACTGAAAGCCTTACTGAAAGTTAAAGGAAAGCTGGGAAAGATGCAGGCAAACCCCTGTGTGCCCAGTATCAGTGTGCAGTAGACTCATGATTGCCTTTACACTAAACTGTGGTTTGCAAAGATGCCTTTATCCAGTGACATAAGAGCTGTCATGGATCTCCTGGAGACCATAGGTTAGTCCTAATCCAGTATGAAGGGGACTTAAATGAAAACTTGCAATTTACTGATGGACATCCTAAATTGATATAAGGCATTCGATGTTATTTTAACAGAGCCAGATTAGATGTTTGTGCTAGCTTCACTGCAATACTTAAAAAAATATATGGTATCCAGGTTAAACATATCCAGGTATATAGGTATCTAATGTATTTCATCTGATGTTCAATATCAGATTAAATACATTAGTCTAACTAACAAACAGAAAGCAAGATAAAGTATGCGTTTCCAGTTACCCAAGGGTGCCACATACTAGATTTGTTTCTGAGTTTCTGGACAGGTAGTAAGATGAGAAAAAAGTCTTCTTAGGGTTTGATTAAATGACGTCTTGCCACTGGATATGAAGGGGAAATCTCAATAATTTCATGGTTTAATCCCTTAATGTCAAACCTTAATGACAAGCATACTAAACAGGCTCTCTCCCTTTCTGTCTTTGTGCAGGAACACAAACGTGAATAAAAATGGTACCCACGTCTCCACAGTACTTTTACAGCAGCAGTTTAGTTTTCAGTTGGTTTCCAAGGCAACTCAGATGTTGCTGATGACTTTTCACTTCAAGACAATGGGCAATCAGCTCAGAAGAAATCTTAACTAATTTTATGACGAGAGATCAATATTGCTCTTAATGATGTACTGAAAGGACTCGTGGCATATTTCTTATGTTCAAGAGTCACTTGATTATTTCTTCAGCTTTAATTTTTCCTTTAGAGATGACAAGTTCTTTCACAGCTTTTTCATGTAAGTTATTTTTTAAATAAACTTGAGTTAATCTTTGCTCACCAGATCATTAAGTTGAAGACCATTTGTAACTGTCTTATCGATGGACCTAGATCCACGTGTAGGAGTTTGATTGTGAATTATGGCAATGTGTTTTCTTGTTATAATACAATAAACCACCACAAAAAGAGGCTAATCACTGCCTGCCATTTCCTGTCTCACAAAGTTAAGGAGAAAAATGGATTGTGTGTCTGTGTGAGTCTGTATGAGACAGAAAGATGATGATGATAAGCTAAACAGAGCTAAGAGGCTTTTATTTTACAAGCAGTTCTGCAATCAATATAATGTGGTGACCCAACTTGAAATAGAAACTTAAAAGCATCTTAGAGAAAAGTGAAGCAAAGTATTAATGTCTCCATTTACATTTCCTCTGATAAAGGCTGAGGCCTTTAATTACTTCAAGTGTTATGGACACTCTGCCTTTAATAGGAGGCAAGTTTTTATTTGAAATAGTGTCTGCATTCACATTCTCATTATTAATATGCTTGTCATTTATTACCTGACAAACATCCAACCTGAAAAACTCAAAACTAAACTTGGAAAGGTGACCACAAGCACTACCTTCTGCAGATAAACCGAGTGTTTAAATGAGACATGAAAGGGAAATAGTATGTATAAAATGTATTTTTTAATAGTTTCTTTTTTCAAAGCTTTTTTTGCTAGACTTAGATTTGAGGGAGGAAACAAGATGGCAAGACATAATACTTGCTACAGTGTTGACAAAAGTCTTGTAAAGACAGCAGTCAGATCAAGGCAACTGCAGAAGTTTGCGAGCACAAAGTTCCCGAGCAAAGAAAATAGGTTGTTTTTCCAGCCATTTTTACATGTTGTGTCCTCTCTCTGTACAAAATGTTTGCTGTTCAACGATTAAGTCAAGAAATAACTCAATTACTTCTCTAAATACATACCCTGTATTTTTATCCAAATCATTAGCAAGAGTCAAATGACTACAAAGAATTTGACTTTAGCTGCCATTTGATTGTATGTTACCACTTTAACTTTTTCCACATACCACATTTGTACTAAAAGCTTAAAGGGACTTTTTAGAGCCAATTTCTTATCACATTTTTAGGCTGTTCAGTATTGGGCCAAGGATGTATTCACTGTATAATTATCTTCAGAGCTCATAAGTTAAATTATGTAGGGTCATAAAAGGCATGACACCGCAGAAGAGTACTCATATTTTTGCAACTATATTCAATACAGACACCCACAAACAGCCCTGTTATGGTCAAAATATTTCTCGATCATATTTTCAAGGCTATCTTAGTCTTTCTTTTGTCTCGTACTGTTTGTTGACCTCAGCTGATTTGTTCCCTCCAGGCAAAATGGTCTTATTTTCCCAAATCCTGCACATCAATGTTGTGAAGTGGTTTCCAATCATTGTTTTGCTACTGTTCATCATTTCAAAATCTGCAACAGTCAAACCTCACATTAGTAAAATTGCAGTAGCCTGTAAACTACAGGGTAGTGTAAATGGTTCAGACTTGTGTTACTATACTATATTTCTCTGTCAGAATGGTTTTCAGGAGATGATTATAAGTAATCCTGTCAAAACAGTCAAATCTATTTTATTTTAAAATTCATCATCCAGCATTATTAGTGATACCTGTCAGTTGTATCTGTTGCCATGGAAACATCCAAATGGTAACAGGGTGGTGGTGCATTTAGCATTTTCTATTATATTTTATATTACTCCCCATGGTTGTTCTATGTATACATAGTCTTTATTAAGTGTTGTCAATATGTGGCACCCTTGCTCTCTGTATTGTATTTTCCTCATGTACTCATGAATAAGTTGTGTGATGAGATAAGAAGAAGCTATAAAGAAGGTCACATGTGACAAAGGTTTAAGCTTAGCTTCATTAGACCATAACACATTTTTCCACTAACATTTGGTTTTTTCAGCCAGGTCTGGATCTCAGTTTGGAAGAAAACACTTTTGTCTGGAAACCCTGTTCCTTGGTCCACAGATATGGAGAATACAGCAGCCTGTTGCATGTAGAACACAACCAGTAATACCCAGAACCTCCTGCATCTGATTAAGTGTTACTGCCAGGCTCTTGACAGCCTCCTTGACTAGATTTTCATTTTTATCAGTTATAGAGAAACTTCCAGTTTACTGTTTAATTCTTTCTCCAGTTATTTATGACTCTTTAATTCAATTCAGTTTATTTATATAGCACCATTTCACAACAGATGTCATCTTGAGGCACTTTACAAAATAAGTCATTTCAGTTCAATCACACATACATTCTAGTTAATTCTATTTATCAAACTGTGCATTAAGTTCAGTTTATTATTCAAATTAGTTTAAAAAGTTTTTTATCAAATGAAACCCAGCAGATTGCATCAAGTCATTGACTTGCAGCATTCATTCCTCATGACCAAACATGCTGCGACAGTAGACAATTGCTTGCATTGTGTTGTTGACTTTACAGCAATCTCTCCTACCGAGCATACATGCAGCGATAGCAGAGAGGAAAAACTCCCCTTTAACAGAAAGAAACCTCCTGGCTCAGAACTGATATCGGAGTACTTTCTATGTTAATGAAAATTTGGAGAAGGAGAACGTGTTGTTGGCACCATCATCGAGCTGATACCCTCCTCCAGCAAAGCACCACAGGCAAACAGAGCGCCAGACCAGGTGTAGATCTATGGAAAGAAAAAAACTGTGAGAAAACAAAGTTCACAGTTAAAATAACAGAAACTAATGCAAATTGGAGGGTAGTAGATGGAGAAAGTGAGAAAAAGTGGTCAGTATGTCCTCCAGCAACCTAAGCGCATTGCAGCATAACTACAGAGATAGCTCAGAATAACGTAACCCCTTGGAACGAGGCTTGAGAGAGGCAGAGCCAGGTAGAACAGTTTTTTTGGACTGTATTCTCCAAACATTCCACATTCCATGTCTCCTAGCTTAGTCAACTAGCCACCTCCTCAGCAGTTGGTCATGCAACCTCTTGTTTATAACAAGCAGTCGATTGTCTTTTTTAAAATCAATGACTAGATCACAGCACAAGGACCAAATTTGTTTTTCCAGGAAAAGAAGAGTGGCCTCTATGAATTTGTGCACTGATATGCTACAATTATCCATCCATTTACTGTGTATACCTGCTTATCATTGGAGGGTCAAAAGGAGACTATCTCCAGCAGTCATTGGGCGAGAGGCAGTATACACTCTAGACAGGTCACCACTCCATCACATGGCAACACAGAGACACACAGGACAACCATGCATGTACACATTCAGATCCAAGGGCAATTTAGAGAGATAAATAACCCAAACAGTCATGTTTTGGACTTGTGGGAGAAAGCTGGAGTACCTGGGGAGAACCAACGCATGCACAGAGAGAAAATGCAAACTTCATTGTTTTTGCTGCAAGGCAACAGTGCTACCAAAAGCCACCATGCTCTGATTATTCCAGTTCAAGAATTTGTATTTCCTTAGTAGTCTTTTTTTAGCAGATCATACAATAAGGTCAACTGAGACTAGAACTATTTTCTGCCCAGATCCCCCTTGCAAATGAGACCTAGATATCAATGGGGTTTAAACCTGGTTAAATAAAGGACATGAAAAGGAAATGAAAACGTTGTCTTTTTGTTTTAATAAACTGCATTCATTTAAGCCTTTTCCTGGATGAGAAAATTCAAGATGATTATCATAGCAGTACTAAAGATTTTGTGTTTATTCTTTACAGCATTCAGGCATATGTGATAATACTATCACCAATACAACTACAAATCAGCACATTTGCAGCCTCTTTGATTTTACTGAACTAATTTATTGAGTTTAATTATTTCTCACGTTCTGTGGAAAATTTAATTACTTTATGAGCAATGTATCAAATTGAGCTTAATCAAACCAACAATAATGTGCTTTTAATTTCCCTCAGTGTCTTTACTGTTGCTGAAGCCTTTAGATTGATCCAATGGAATTTAATTCAGATTGAGATGGGAACATAAAATAAATATTTTTAACTGGATTTGTCCTCACTAAATGGGATTTCAGTACTGGTGAGTTTGGAGGTTCAGGATTTAGAAACTGCATGGTGGTTGTGAAATGGTTCCTGAAGCTTCCAGTACAACTCGACCTTCCACCCCTCATAGATTCATGAGACAGAGCTATTGATTTAAGCAGGTGTAAAGGCCCCTCTCCTGCTGAGGAAAATTAAATCATGTCCAAGGGCCACCAGATTATTGCACAAGACACCAACAGCATAAGCCACCTTTATGTCAGAGAGGCAGACAGTATTAATTTTACTTTCACCTTCAACTGCAGAAAAGAAACAGCCCAAACTCCCCAAAAATGTATTTACACACAAAGGCTTGTACAGGCTCATAAAATGATAAATTAGAAAGTTAATTTATTTTATTAGAACAATTCAAAAGCTCATGCTATATAGTTTCATTACAAATAAAGTGATATACTTAAAGTGTTTATTTCAGTTCATTTTGCTAATACTAGCATTATACACTGGTCCCACCGGGCTCTCTGACCACCACCAGCACAAGCAGCTTTGAGAGGATTGTTGAGCAAAGTGAGAGTTGTGACATCCCCAGTGTGTTTGCTAGAGTTTGTTCTTTAAGATTAAAAGTATATCTAAACACCCTGTGAAAGCATAACCCTGCCCCCAGACAAATTTTGAAAAATTCCACCAAAATGGGGGGTGCCAAGAGACACTGAGGGACAGGGTCAAGTATGGGGGTAAGCAGAGGGGGTTAAGCAGGGTTGTTGTCAGGACAAGGGAAAGCGCTGTTGCCAGCTTAGCAGTGTGCCACCATATTTAGCGACTTTTCAGACCCACTGAGAGATTTTTTTTTTTTTTTTTTTTTTTTTTTTCAAAAAAGCAACTAGAGACAAATCTAGAACAAAACATTTTCTTTGTTTTTGGAGACTTTTTGTGGCAACACATGACACACCAATCACTCTGCAATGACTGTCCTGAGTGAATGCAAGTGCTGCCATGAGCTCCTCCTGCTTCCTAAGCACTGTAGTAACTGTCACGGTCATCTGCAGCAAACCCTGCCTGCAGTCAGAGCGGAGATAAGATGCATTCCATTGTTTGGTCATTGTTAAGCAGCTGTTTAATTTTTAATTGCCTGTAATTCTGCACTAGTGATTTGTCCAGATTGTTCTTTTTTTTTTATCAGTGGTTTGATAACTGCTGTTTTTAAAGCCTGGGGTAAAAACTCTAGAGAGGGATGAGTTTATTATTTGAATCAGATCAGATGCAATGACAGGCAGAACTTTCTTCAGGAAAGTTGTGGGTAGGATATCAAGACAGTAGGAGGGGGAACTTAATTGTTTTATAATTTCTTCATGGTTGAGTTGGAGAAATTTAGCCATTTTTTCTGTATTTGTTATGTTTGGGCATAGCATCGTTATTGGATTTGGTGCTGATGTGCAGATTAACCCTCTAATTTTTGGAATTTTCTCTGTCAGCACACTGTCGGAAGCATACCTGGGCTTACGTGAACAAAGACAGGACTCAGTGGTCCAAATTGTTCTTTTTAGATGAGAGTAAATTTTGCATTTCATTTGAAAATTAAAGGAGTCAGAAACTGGAGTTTGAGGGAAGAGACAGAAATCGAGCTGCTTGAGGTCTAGTGTGAAGTTACCCCAGTTAGTGATGATTTGGTAAGCCATGTCATCTACTCGTATTGGTCCACTGAGTTCTAATGAGTCCAAAGTCAGAGCAGCCATCTACCAGGACACTTTTTGAGTAGTTAATGCTTCATGTGACAAGCTGTATAGAGATGCTGACTGAACACATGTTCACCGTGTCTAAAGTACTACTATTGCAGGCTGACATTTCTGTATTAAAAATTCAGTCTTTATCGGTCCTATGTAATATTCAAATTTTAAAAGAAACAGAATTTTGAGTTTTCATTTCAAGATTTCACATAATCATTAAACTTAACAGAAACAGAAACTTGTAATCTGTCCCTCTGAATGTAATGAATAATATGTGAGTTTCACTATTTGAACTTTTCAGTGATGTTCTGTTTTACTGAGATGTACCTGTATTCCGATTATTTTAGGTTGAGGATTGTCTATTAAAACCTCAATCAAGCAATGTATTTACATTCTGCTCAGTTTCCCAACTCAATTTATTCAGGATCTGTGCTCATCCTCCCAAAGAAACTCAGTGATTGAGTTCTTTACTCTGTTGACTAAGCTAATTAAGTTTATAAAAAAAGTCTATGTTTCTTAATCAAATCATTGCTGTGAATAATTTCAATCAAACTTTTAACACACTTCCACAAATTGATATCATCTCAATTTAACTGTATGATTCAGTATAGACATTGTTCAGTGCTTTCCACAATCAGTAGTTCTAAGTCGATTTAAGTCTTCCTGCTGTGTGTGTGTATAGTGAGCATGCTCAGACCAATTTCAATCCCTTTCATGAATGACTGATTATCACAATCTGTAGCTTAAGTCCGGGCACAGCAGCAGCTGTGAGTCCTTCAGTGTGAACGGAAGACAAGGGGAAAGAGTCGGCATGGCCCACAAAAGCAATTGTAAGTTTGTCTCTTTTCAAATTTTTATACAGTGTTTTTCCTGCTAAAGGAGTTGATTATAATCAAGATTAGACTGCTAATATGAGAGAAAGAGAGAATGAGTGTCACCAATTAAATGCCGAGATGACATGTAACACCACTCAGTGAACCCTGAGACCTTTTGTTTGTTGCCTCAAGATCTCACCTTGATTGGATTTTTATCAGCAGTGCATTTGAGACCTAATTGTATTTCATCCAACAATGACTCATGCTTGGAGTGTGAAAATGAAATAATGGTCTAGTAATTTCAATTGTGATTCTCACCTCAGGTTGTCATGCAAATGTAGGTTTTGTATTAATGTGCAAAGACCTTAATTACAATGAAAACTCTAAGATTAGGTAAGAGGCATATTGATGGCTTTACTTTAATTTTAAAAAAGCATAAGGTAAGCTTACTGAACCTATTGTGAAATCCATCAAGAATTTATGATTGCAACAGCAGGCAAATTAGTCTCACTGAGCCCCCTTTTTCTCCCCCCCCTCCCTCTTTCTTTTTTCAGTTCAATTCTCCATCAGGGAATACAAACCCTCAGATCAACATGTGGTCATGTCACTCTTTCACGACGGGATACTTGAACATGTTTACCCAGCGTTTTTCAAGGCAATTAGCAACCCAGACCATGTTGGCATTGCTCTGAGCATTTCCATGGCTGGCTATGTCCTCGGAGGCAGCTCCTACTTCCAAGCTTTGCTCTTTGGGAGTCTTTGGGCTGGGCTCATTTATTACTGCTGCCATGACATCTATGATAGCTACATGATAGGGAGGCTAAGCACAGACATGGCCGACATTCAAGCAAGCTACTTGGAAATCCCAGGCAATGGCTTCTGGGTGGCAGAGGCAGATGTCAACGGACAGACCAAGGTGGTGGGGATGGTGGCGGTGATGGGCAAAAGGGGGGAGGAAGAAGGCAAAAGGTTTGACGACTTGAACGGTGGAGTGAGCAGCACAGAGTTTGCTCAAGATGCTGGTGACGGAAGTTACGCTCAGATGTCACACATGGTTGTAGCGTTTATGTGGCGCCGCAGAAACCTGGGCTCACAGCTTACACGGAAGGCCTTGGATTTCTGCAAGGAGCGAGGCTTCTCTCGGCTTGTTATGGACCTTAGCTCGCCACAGACTGCAGCTATTTCCATGTGTCAAAAACTAGGCTTTGTTCAAACATCATCCCACCATAACACCCATACTAATCGCTGGTTCTCCAAATTAACAAGAATAAATGTGATGCAAATGGAGAAGTTAATTTAATAAAATGGACACTAGTTTAACCTCAACACCTGAGACTGAGCAAACTGTTCAGTAAAGCAAGAATATTACAACTAATTTATGCTTTTTGTCATTTTTTTAACCAAAAGATTTTCTGTGTGTGTGCTATATGGTTGCACTTGTTTGCTGTCTAGAAACATAGTTTTGGTGGGAAAAATAAATATTTCTTTTTCTCCACAAAGCAGCATCAACATTTACAGCTTTTTTATATATTTGTTTACTATGATACATTATGCACACACCTGCACTCACTACAGTCCATTGCCCACAAACCTTGAGAACAATGAGACAATTAGTCAACTCTTTCGCTTGGTCAAATTAGCTTATTGTTTGCAAATGGGAATAAAATAAATATATATGAAGCATTGTTAAAGTGATTAGAGAACATTAAACATAATCACAATTAATTAGCTATTGTTTAGCTGTACACAAAATGGAGCAAAATTGTTTGTGAAAAGGAGAAATAGTCATTTGAAAGCAGGAGAACTTTCTCTTAAGCTTCTTTCTAGGGGAAGTAGAATCCCTTCGCCTCAGAGGAATTAATGCCAGCTGACTTCTAAGACCCTACAAGTCTTTACTTAAAATACCAATGAAATGCAGTCGTATCAGGACATTGGTGGGTTTAAAATTCTTTGGAGCTAAGGTGTGAGGTGTGTGTATGTGTGCGGCATAAAAATAAGATAAAGACTTCTCAATGCAGCAGAGCATTCTAGTTAAATACACAAGGAAAATCCAGAGTTTGATCCCAAACAAAATGTTAACATTTTGCAATACTCTTTGTTTTGAACAGGATACAGGTCCACGAAAGAACATGAAAATTAACTACTTTTTTTTAGGTTGTGACAGACCCCAAGATTCATTAGCTAAGCAACATGGAGTTACAGATTTTTCAGCATCCATTGCATCAGAAGTCCCCCAAAGGTGATTAAATTTCCAGAAAATTATCAGTGCCACACAGTACTGGTTTATCTTGGAAGTGTTTGCATGTTACCAGGCAATAAGCCTACAAGCGAAAAAAAAAAAAAGCATCGAGAATCAAAGCATGCAAGGACAGGTGTGGCCAAAATGAGTCTCAAGAGAGAATGCTGGATAGATGGAGCAGCTTGGCAGTGAGATGCACTCACCATCAGAGACCTTCAGGCATCAATCATTCCTGCTGAGCCTGTCAGAAAAACATTCGGCCGGTGGCCAGCAGGCAGGTGCTGAACCCGCCAAAGGAAGATGAGAGTTAATGCTGGCCAACCTGTTGTCATCCTTTCACAATTATCAGCACAACTGGCTTCAAGGTAATGACAGCTTAATTGTAATTCCACTCATACCCACGCAGCACTGAGGAGTTTCTCATTATTTGGGTCTGGTGACAATGTTGGATCAAGATGCATCACAAATGCTTTCATTACTGTAGTTATGATGATCACCATTGCTGAAGTTGTGTGTGGCACTGCCAGCTGTATTTGTATCAGAAAAAGAGTGAACACTTAAATAATGAATTACCCAACTCCATCCATTTTCTTTTTTAGTGTAAGTCTAATCAACATGTTTGAATTTTTTTTCTTTGTTTTTAAAATCTTTAGTCTTTTTAAAATACTTATTAGTTAGGTTTTGAATTTCTCGGTATATACATTTCTCAGTATATATGACAGTTACTGATATGAAGGTATTTAAAATGTACAGTTTTAAAACCTAGAAAATTTTCAGTCATTTCGTTTCTACAGCCCTTTTAATGAGATGCCAGAAAATGGCTGCTTGCATAAAGATGGCTAATGTACATTTCCAGATACTCAAGAGAGACAAATTCACAAAAAATATGAATAGTTATGGCTTGAAAGGAAAAAGAGCTCTATCCATAACTTTTTTTGACAACAAAAGTTGGTAAACTATGTGAGGCATCTGACTGCAGGCTGGCTACCCCTGCAATTAGCCTCACAAATGTAGCAGCTGAGAGCTTGGGTTGCTCCCTAAAGAGTAGATTGAGGATATGATGTACTGCACAACAGGCACTTGAGAACTTAATTTTGCATGTCTTC